>MQVO02000021.1:0-637115 GCA_001986395.2 Irpex lacteus | reverse complement strand
TCGTGATCACTTCTTCGTGCGCCTCCGTCCTCGACAACTACCCCGAACCTAGGACGTTCAGCGAGAAGGACTGGAACCTTGGTGCTCCGAAGGAGGTCGAGGAGAAAGGACGAAACGCATCTCCGCCGGCCAAATATCGCACCAGTAAGGTGCTGGCTGAGCGTGCCGCATGGGATTTCGTCAAGGAGAACAAGGACCAGATCAAGTTTGATCTTGCGTGATCAACCCTCCGTTTGTTTTCGGTCCTGTTCTGCATGAAGTCGACAAGCCGGAGAATTTGAACACTTCTGCGGCGGACTGGTTTAACACGGTGGTCAAGGCTACAAAGGACGACGATGCACTCGTTGCACCAGGGTATGTCGCTTACCTTCTCGTCACATCCATCTCTACTCATTTAGCTTCTCCCAGAACGGAGTGGATTGATGTTCGTGATGTCGCGTTGGCACACGTACTGGCACTGCAGAAAGAAGAAGCAGGCGGGGAGCGTATCATCGTATCGTCTGGGAACTGGATATGGCAAGACTGGGGTACGTCTGTCGTCTAGACCCTATTCGGAGCGAAGCTCCTGTGCTGAACCAGCAATTCCACTGACAGTGAACGCCGCACACAAGATCGACCCATCATTGAGCGCAGGCAATACCGCTCACGACCCGGCTACCTCGGTGTACAAGATCCGCTACGACGTCTCGAAAGCGGCTAAGATTCTGGAATCAAGTATATCACTCTCGAGCAGTCTACGAAGGATACGCTGGCACAGGCTAAGGAGAAGGGTGGTACTAAGAGTCGACCTGATAGCAGGCACTGTGCGTAGTATTAAGCAATGATATCTCAGCAAATAAATCACGTACACACCAGCGGCCATAAACGTGGGGGTCACCGGGCCACGGCGCACTGGGATAAGAATACCAAAGTTGTATTCATTTTCATTCTCGCCATTTACATTTGTGCCACTTCAATAATCGAGATACTGCAATGCATGGTAATGATCACCGGTTCAGTCGAGTGAGTCGAGTCCAGAAACGGGAGCAGGATAGACTGACCTTATCTAACTCAGTCACCAGCGGTTCAATATGAGGTTCGTGTTGTATGTCACCAAAAGCTTTGATGCCATAGAAAGCAGGTAACATGTCCCAGAGTATTGGCCGAGTATCCAACAGCTGAGCCCGCCAGTTCCATGCGACATAAAATGCATATCTTGTGATGGATTTTGAATTTTCGATAAAATTGGCGAGGTCATCCAGCATTCCTAGTGGGTCCGTAGAATGCTTTTGATTCGTTTTCAAGCTCCCATAGAAGCCTGTCTTTCCACCATGCTTCTAATTCTTTACGGCAACTTGAGTCACCTTGCGCGCGACAGTGTTTTGAAGGGATCATGGCTGTGGTGTTGGCAGAACGCGGGTTAGAAGTTCCAGCCCGGTGTACCGAAGGAAACTCGCGGCCTATGATAAACTTCTGCAATAAGTTCATTTGAGAGACCTTTGGTCTCGACGGGTAGCTGATGCGGGAATGCGTTATCCTCCCCACACTCGCGGAAATGGTTAGGTGTACGATACTCCCGATCCAGAACATAGAATGCCCCTGCACAACTGGACAGCAGGCCATGCTCATAGGCAAGGGTGACAGCCGCTCCTGAGTATAGATTAAGTCAGTTCGGTAAGCTTCCGGCCTCATTGTACGTAGTGCAGAGGCTCTCACCGGGCTCGGGCAGGTCGTATTCTTCCGATTCATACCTCTCCTGATAATCGGCCTCCCGATGACTGTCCTCTTGCCAGATGAGTTTCACATGTGTTTCACGGAGGTCCCAATCTTGCAAAGTCGTTGGCCAAGCCTTTTGGAAGATGGTAACGCAATGCTTGTATATATCCTCTGCCTCGTACTTCTTGGTTATGCGCATCAAGCCTCCAAGTCTGGCCATTGTGTCTCGCATATACCATTTGTATGGAAGCTTGCTATCGCGGCCAGAGTCAGATCGTGGTGGCATCAGAAAGCGGCTCTGAACCATCGACTAGCGGCATACCTCGGGTTATAGAGTATACCCAGTAGTTGTCGTACGTCCTGAGGTTCGTCGAACAGGCGAACAATAGGGATACCCTCATAGTGCTCGGATGCCAATGTTGTTGAAGCCCGCTCAGCTGATCTGCCTCGAAATTTCCTTCAGCACCGGAAGTCTGCTGGACAACACACTGCGGTGACACTTGAAGAGATGTCTTTCGCTTTGCGCTTCGTCAACCACAGCGATGATAATATTCCCGTCCGACATCCATATCTCTTCATCTTTGATGTCCTTCAGAGTGGAGTCTCCGTCTTCATCAGTTCGAGGTCGTTTCGCGGAATTTTGAGACATATCTATGGTCCTAGTCGTCGAGAACTAAGAACTTCCTCGCGCTCAAGCGTAGTGCTTCGTCTCAGATAGTCATGATTACATAAGGGATCGGAAGTCGATCTATGGCATCTCCTTCGCGGCGTTCCAAAATGACTCTGCCTGATTCTTCGACCAAACGATGACTCTAGAAAGCAGCATGCTAATCCCGAGTCTGCTCGTTGCTCTCGAACAACCACATCGCCCGTCCAATGGCGTCGGAGGAGACACCACTACTGACTGAGGAGTCCAGCCAAGCCGTTCTCGATCATGAGGCGGTCTACAAGAGGTTCACCCCCGCTCACAAGAGACTCATCGTAGCTATCACTGCGCTCGTTGGGACGTTTCCAAGTATGTCTTAGTGATTGTAGGACTGAAGATAACGGGCTACAAGTATGCTGACAAGAAATATTCAATAGTGTATACCTCGGGCATGTTTATTCCTCTCATCCCACAGATTGCACGGGACTTGGATTCAACGCCGTCAGTGGTGAGGCAAGTCACTTTACCATCGTGAGCTCTATGACATGTCGCTCACATTTCTCCAGCCTGGCAGTGAGTCTCTCTGTGCTCGCCAACGCGGTCGGGAGCCTCACCTGGGCGTCGTACTCCGGTTTCTGTAGGTCTTATCTTTCCTCCTGCAATATGACCGTCATCGTCTGACGAGTACACGTTTACAGATGGTCGCCGGCCGGTTCTCCTTTTGTCAATGCTTATCCTCGCCATAGCTTCAATTCGGTCAGGTTCGGCAAGTACCGTCCCATCCTTGCTCATCTGGCGAGTCATACAAGCGTTTGGGGCCGCAAGTGGCCTGTCAGTGGGTATAGCTGTCCTTGCCGATATCTACAAGATGGAGGAACGTGGGACCGCATCTGGAGCCTTCTTTGGTGTATGTATATTTAGGACGTCTTCGGTTTACGCTGGATGTGCTCACTGGCAATAGGCTATCTTGTTTGGCATGGCACTGGCCCCTACCATCGCTGGCGTCTCGGCCTATTACTGGTCTTGGAGGGCTACACAGTACCAGCTTTTCTGGGCTGCTGCACTCGCTTTTACTTTGACATATCAGTTCCAACCCGAGACGAGCCAGCCTGGCAGTCGAGGTCTGGACAAACTGATTGAGAAGGAAGGCAGGTCAAGATGGGTGTGGTTGAACCCATTCAAGAATATCGTTTTACTGAAGAGTCCCAACGTGCTGTTCATAGTAAGTGCTTGGTATTGGCTTGGGTGCCGAAATATTCTAATGTATGTCGCAATATAGTCACTCGCACAAGGCTGCGTTGTCATTACAGATTACGGTCAGTGCCACCGCGAACTTGTGTGAGGTTTCCGCTTCACTGATAGACGTGAGTTCCAGTACTTCTCGTCCCCATCGCCTACACGTTCGTGAGTGATGATTCATCGTCTCTTCCCTGATGCACTGCTCATTATGTTGCTCCAGGGAAAGAAGTACGGTATCACCAACGAGGCAATTATAGGAGCACTCTGTATTCCGGTTGGTATGGGAAACATACGTGAGTTCTCGCACTAGCACCTTTCAACGATGCTTTCTCTAAATCTCTCAACCTATCCCCAGTGGGATCAAATTTGGCGGGCAGGTATTCGGACAAACTAATTGTTTTCGCTCCGCAAGCGCAGAGGTGGCGTGTGGGTTCCCGAGGACCGCCTTCGTGCTACTCTTCTTGGAGGCATCATACTCGCACCGTGTTCTGTCCTTGTGTCTGGGATAGCCACGCAGTTCACGGACGGAAAACTCTCCATTATCGTCAATACGATATGTTTTGTGCTCAATGGTATTGGTGTACGTGCATGTTCTTCTACTGACATATAACCAAGCCGTTTACTGATGGTGTGATTTTCCTCATTTAGGTTTCCGTGGTATTCAACCCCGCGAATGCATATCTTGTCGATATTTTGCATCATCGTAGTGCAGAGGTAACCTCCGCAAACATGTGAGATTCTCATCCACTCCATTCCTATTTCACCCCTGGCTGATGAGTTGAATTACTTATATCATAGGGCTGTGCGATGTGTCATTGTCGCTTTCCTTGTTGGCTTCATCATACCCTCACTAGAGGCTTTTGGTGTCGCCATTACCTTCGCTGGTGCAGCCGTGATCTCATGGCTGGGTTACAGGCAAGTACTCGCGACATTCCATTAGTCGCTCCGACTGACCTCGTTTCTTCGTGTAGTTTCATCTGCGTTGTGATCATATATGGAGATCGTCTACGTGCTTGGATAGACCTTGGCTGGTCAACGCAGCAAAATAACTGAAGGGCATCGGTCCTTGGGTGCGACGGGAGTTTGTTTAGCTCGTGGCGAATGCCATTGTTATCGGCTTCGCTGCTGACGTTTAGATTAAAGGCAATGTAGCCACAACACATTATACGCCGCGATAATGAGGACTTGATGTTCCCGACACAGAGCGCTATAGTGTCTACGTATCAGTAGGCTCATTCCACTCACCGTTCCTTCGCCGGACTTTGTCATCCCGGTACTCGCCTGTGGGCCTCTTCAGCCTACTTTTTTCTTGTCATCCTGGATAATTCTCAAGACTAAGCAACACGCGAGAGCCTCGGCCGAAGCCCAACCAGTAGTCGAGCGAAAAAGATGCCCAAGACGTCCTAGCAGGTTCGTGATTGCGCGACACACCGTGTGTGTGCGTACCTGGACGGAGAGCAGGCAGCGTGAGGCCGGGGTATGCGTAACACTGTATAATATATTCTGCCCCCAGTTGTGGCAGCTAGCATTGTGTAGAACGGTGTGTAAGAGGTGAGAGTCGGAGGAGACGAGCGTGACGGCTGTTGAGCCGGTGTGCAACCGGGATGCGTGTGACATCACACCCGATTATCTAGGCGGCGGGCCCGGCTGAGCCAGATCATATAAGGGCTCCTCCAGCTACCTCTGCCTCTCTTTTTCATCCACGAACCACCACCTCTGCACGAAACGAAACGATGAGCGGAAAGCTAGCCTCAGGTGAGCACCAAACGTCTGCAATCGCGTCTCACAGCGCCGCCTGATCAACGCGCTGACCGACGGCTCATCTAGAATACTCTGCGTGGCAGAAGCTGCAGCAGATCTACGACTCCGAAAAGTCCAAACTTGTTCTCAAGGACCTATTTGCTCAGGATCCTGAACGGTTCGCCAAGTTCAGTCGCGAATACAAGTCCCCCGACGGCCCGATGTCTCCTTCCTCCTCGATTTCTCCAAGAACCTGATCACCGAGCCCATCCTCGCCACCCTCCTCGATCTCGTGCGCGAGGCACAGCTCGAGACTTTCCGCGACAAGATGTTCTCGGGCGAGCACATCAACACCTCGGAAGATCGCGCCGTCCTGCACGTTGCCCTCCGTAATTTTGACGAGTGGAAGATCCCGGAGAGTGGTGTCGATGAAGTCTCTGGCGTCCTCGCTCACATCAAGGAGTTCTCAGAGCAAGTCCGCAGCGGTGCGTGGAAGGGATACACTGGCAAGACTATCAACACCATCGTCAACATCGGTATCGGAGGCTCTGATCTCGGACCCGTCATGGTCACTGAGGCCCTCAAGGCGTACTCCAAGCGTGATCTGACAGCTCACTTCGTCTCCAACATCGACGGAACGCACTTGGCCGAGACTCTGCGTATCTCTGACCCCGAGACCACCCTGTTCATCATCGCTAGTAAGACATTCACTACCCAAGAGACCATCACCAACGCGGAGAGCGCGCGGGACTGGTTCCTCGCGACCGCAAAGGACAAGGCTCACGTCGCAAAGCACTTTGTCGCACTCAGCACGAACACAAAGGCTGTCACCTCCTTTGGCATCTCCGAGGCCAACATCTTCCCCTTCTGGGACTGGGTCGGCGGTCGCTACTCCCTCTGGTCCGCCATCGGTCTCTCTATCGCCCTCGTGATCGGATACGACAACTTTGAGCAGCTGCTCAAAGGTGCCCATGCCATGGACAAGCACTTCCGTACCGCACCTCTCGAGCAGAACCTGCCTGTTCTGCTCGCTGTGCTCGGCATATGGTATAACGACTTCTACGGCGCCCAGACGCATGCGCTCCTGCCTTACGACCAGTACCTCCACAAGTTCGCCGATTACTTCCAACAGGGAGACATGGAGTCCAACGGAAAGTCCGTCACCAAGGGTGGTCAACGTGTGGACTACCAGACTGGCGTACGTCCCTATCCCACATACCTCTCACCTCTTACCTCTTAAGATACTAAGTAAACTCGTCAACAGCCTATCATCTGGGGTGCAGCAGGCACCAACGGCCAACACTCGTTCTACCAACTCGTGCACCAAGGCACAAAGCTCATCCCCGCCGATTTCCTCGCCCCCGCGACAACACACAACCCCATTGCCCACTCCAAGCACCACCGCATCCTCCTCTCCAACTTCTTCGCTCAGCCCGAGGCGCTCGCTTTCGGGAAGACGGAGGAGCAGGTCCGCCAGGAGTTGGGCCCGAACGCAAGCGAGCCGTTGGTGAAGAGCAAGGTGTTCCCTGGAAACAGACCGAGCAACAGTATCTTGTTCCCGATTTTGGACCCGGCGACGTTGGGTGCGTTGATTGCGCTGTATGAGCATAAGATCTTCACGCAGGGTGTTGTCTGGGGTATCAACTCGTTCGGTGAGTGCTTTTTCGCCGCTTGTTTTCTGTGCTTGTGCTTGTGCTGAGCGGGTTTCTGTGGTTGTAGACCAAATGGGTGTGGAGCTTGGAAAGGTGCTGGCGAAGAACATCTTGGCGCAGCTTGAGAAGCCTGAGGATGTCAAGAACCACGATTCCTCGGTACGTTCTTTTTCACTCTCTAACAGCTGTGTCCTCTGTAGATCTTACTAACACGTTTGTTGGATAGACTACTGGCCTCATCCACTACTACCAGAAGCACCGCAAGGAGTAGATCATTGTATTTAGGAAGAAACAAAGAAAGGGATGTACACGGATGTACTTGTAAGGCTATGAAGAAGAAGATACAAAGACGAATATAGACCAAGCTTGTATTAGTTGCGGGACCAATGCAATTGCGATAGATATATCCCGATTCAAAGTAGAATGAGGACCAGTACTATGTACTTGACGATCAAGGTAGGCAATACTGGTATATGTCACTGCTGGGATTTACTCGTCTGTGGAAACAACGAAGTCCAAATCTGCGCATTCCGTTCGTGGCTCATAATCACCATAACGTCGCCGCTCAATTGGTGAGTCCCACGGGTGTACGTATCACTACAGCGCGTGTCATACTGACTGAATTGTGTGTTATCAGCTGGCCTTGGAGACTAAACTAGTCTCTCACGAGAGTGGGCGTTCACGCCTGGAGACATGGTTATCAAACGGAAATAGTCAACCAGGGAATGTAACGCACAGGTGATACTCAACTGCTCCTGAACACCGCATTGATGGCGAACAGCTGCACAGTATAGAGCGGAGCCAGCTCTTATATACCGTCACTTCCCTCCTCTCCCCTCTCAACAGTTCAGTAACCTTTCTCACTCACGTTGTTCGACCTTCGGTGCGTGAAGAGGACTACGATGCCAGGCACTCTCATCCGTCACCAACCCTTCAAATCCATATACCTGGCCTACTTCGCCTTCACGTTTTTCTTCTTCCGCCTCCCGCTGCACATCCTCCTCTCCCTTCTCCCCTGGACGCGGCCCCGCACATCATGGACAGCCCGCCGCGCTATACTCGTACGTGCCCTCCAAGACATCGTCCCCGTCGTCTTCGACACCGCTTCATTTGACTTCGCGCGGATCGACCCACGTACGTTCTCGGATGCGAAGATTAAAGAAGAGGTGGGGTTGGTGTGGATTGAGGCTAAACCTGAGTTGATCGTGGGAGAGATTAAGGAGATGGCAGAGAGAAATAAGGTCGGGGTTGAGAAGGTCGCTGGATATTGGTATGGGAGGAGGGATCCGGATACTGGGAGAGTGGGACAGAGAGCGGGAGCAGATGAGAAGGTTATGTATGCGTTGCATGGTACGTCGTAAAGGCTATATACGTTCACGCACCACCCCTTCTGACCAATCTTTTTGGTATCTCTGTTGTAGCTGGTGGATTTGTTGTGAGTGCTATTATTATCATATCCACGAGATACGCGAGAACATACTGATGTTCATTATGAGATAATAGATAGGTTCCGCTGCACCGACTGGAAGCTCTGCTGGGATGTACAATGACCTCTTGCACGAGCTCCCTCAGTTCAGTCGCTTATTTGCGCTCGAATACCGCCTGTCGGACGGGCCGCCTTTACCTATCAAGAACCCCGTCCCTGCACACTTAATCGATGCGGTCATCGGGTACGACTATCTTGTCAACGAACTCGGCTTCAAACCCTCCAATATCCTCGTCCTGGGTGACTCCGCAGGGGGCACACTTGCGGCCCAACTCGCCAAATACCTCGTCACAACAGGTACCCCGGGTTTACCTCATCTTCCGGTCACAGCAGGCATCACAAGGATACCTCCTCCCCCGGGAGGACTGCTGTTGTTGTCTCCGTCGATGGACTGGGGCGAAACGCACACCCATAGCGAATCTACGATGCTCAGACACCGCCCCACAGACTGGATCGTTCCCTTCAACGACGGCTACTGTTCACGCGCGATGCTCGGGTACCTTCCCTGGTCAGTCGCACAGACAGATTGGTATTTCTCACCTTCGTCATTAGCATTGCCAGAGAAGAAGGGGACATTCACCGGGTTCCCGCCGACGATGTTCTTGATGGGAGGGGCGGAGATGACGTTGGACGGGATGAAGACTGCATATGGGAGGATGGTGGAGGATATGGGAGAGGAGAAGGTAACATGGGTTGAGCTTCCGGACGCGACGCATATCATTCTTGCGCTACCATGGCATGAGGAGGAGAAAAAGGAAGCGTATAGGGCTGTTAGGAGGTGGGCGGGTACGTTGTTCTAACTTACCTGTTGAAATATGGCGGTAGTGGTCGAGAGGTTGAGCACGCGACTGTGTTAAAACATTGCTTCCGACAAGTCTTAGTACGTGCAAAGTAAACTTATTTTGTTGTAGTGAGAGTAGTGTACGATATCGCATCTTGTGACAAGCACGCCTCGAGTCGACAGCGTTGGCTACTCGGATTGGAATTGTGTTGAGCGATTGTATGCATAGCGTTCATCCGTTACAGATCTGGTTCACAGGAACCTGTATCAGCGGCCATGGCCCATACCTTCGCGACGCCCTAGGTGTAGCCTGATGGTGCTACTTACAGTGAGGCGACCTACTAGTAAGTACTGCCAGTGATGCAAAAATCAAACATATTTACTGATATTTTAGAAATGACATTTAATACTTACCGTTATTTTGAGCACAGCTCAACTAAGCGAGAGTAACCTCGTCTGCGACGTTACACACTGGAAGTTGTCAATGCCAGTTCGATGCCACTGCCAGTGGCAGTGGCCATTGGCCTGAAAGTTGAATTTGAAGTGCTTCCCAAACAAGTAGCTTATGCAAGCGCTTTCTCGTTTTCACATGTTAGTCTTCAAAGCCGTACATCGCTGACAGGCGCCGTCCTCAAACCCGCTATGGATTTGATCGGCTGTGCCGCAGCGACAGCTAAGTACAGGGCGGCATGCTCCTCAACCCCTGCCTCGACGTTTACGATTTCTCCACACCTTTAACCTCTCGCAAGTTGCTCGATGGACTCTATGTTCTCCTCGCAAGACCTGGCATCCGCAGCTGCTCTTTTCAAAAACCCGGTACCTACCCACGGAGCAAGACGTAATACGGTATGCGTCACTTCTCGCATCCGACCAAGACTTTTTGTGTCTGTGCCTATCACTGACCTATCGTTCCAATCAGGCCTGCCAGCAATGTCGCAAGCGCAAGTTGGTAAGTCTCTGTATTTAAGGAGGGTGTACATACGCGGTATTTCACATGCCAGAGTTAATGCGCGATTTGATTAATGCAGTACTGACTTTCTTCAGAAATGGTGAGTGTACGGCGAACTTCTTCCTTTCGTCTTGTACTCACCGGTCAATTATATTTTGAACAGTGACACTAAACGACCTTGCGCAACATGCGTGCGCTCGCATCAATATGCTCGCGCTCATCCTCCGGAGGGAGTGGAGGTGCCTGAAGAAGTTGAGTGTACCTATGGTGATGGTGAGATTGCTAGTACTCAGTGACCAATAGTCTTTACTCAATTAATAACCTGGACTGTATAGAGAAAGAAGTCTCCCCGCCATCAGGCAGTAAAGTAGAGAAGCTCGAGAGCAGGATAGGTCAGTTGTTGTGTACTCTCCTACATGTGAACATGCGCAAACGACCTTCTTTCTTAGCGGAGCTAGAGACTTTACTTCAACAAATGCAGGTGGCCCTCGAAGACTCACAGAGGAATGCACAGTCGCTGGAATCAAATCTCACTACCGCTCTCCACTCTGCGCAAAGCAACGCAGGCCCATCTTCAACAACGTCCCCTAATGTAGCGTCTCAATCGGTATGAAGTTCTTTTGATTGAATTAAAGCTCACAACTCACTGAGCGACTCTGCAGATTTTCAATCTGCAATCCGACGGCTCTCCCTGGCTGGAAAACTACCTTTCTCAGGACGTGGAAACCCCTAGTAGCGCCTTTGATAGCCAATACTCCTATTTTCCGCCGTCAGAGAGCAGTGCATCGACCTCATTACACTCTACTCCATTGAACGGAACCATAGCATCGGATGCGCTGACCACGTTTACTGCAAAGCAATCACAACTCCTATTAATGGGATGGCCTCAAGGTTTACCTGACCCTGAAGTCACCCGACATCTGTGAGCACTACTTCCTCATACTCGTACCTTCGTAGCTGCTCTTTCTAGCCGAGTCGTTCTGACACGATATCATATTGGTAGCGTCCACGCATTCTTCGCGTTTCACCTCCACGCCGGTAGGCTCTTCCATGGACCGACTTTCTTAGCGTCCCTCGATCTTCCGCCTACCGACCCCCGGTTCCCCTTCCACGGTGTTCTACACGCCATGTGCGCGATTGGGAGTGTCTACACAGCAGACATCCCACAGCCATCTTCACGCCCGCGCATGTCGTTTAAGAGTACGTGCCTGTCTTTCACTCGTGCGTCGTGCAACTGACGAGGGCGCCACACGCGTGCAGCTGGCGGTCTGGGTTTGTTCTTTGCGTTCGAGGAGCTGTTCCCCGGGAAGTGGAGGCAATATGATCAACGTCCGGATTCTTTCGCGGAGAGTCAGGCGACGCTCGCGAGGATAGCCAACGAATTTGCCATCGATCGTGGGGAGCGTTTGATAGAATGCTTGCAAGGTCAGCGTGAACAATATTGATTGTGCTAGCGTTTTGCTGAGGGAGCGTTGGTTTAGTTCAAACTATGCTTACTTGGTTTTATCACCATCAGGCAAGGTGCGCCCGCTATCTCATCACTATATTAAACGTGTCATTCTCACGATTAATATGTACATGAAGGTGGTCAGAGGTATGTCCATCCCAATTGCCAAACGCTCGAAATGGGGTTAGCTAATGATGATTCAGTCATTCATATCTGCTGGGCACGTTCTCAGAGGTATCATCCCTTGTGGCATGAACATCGCCGCCCCCTTTAACCCCTCTGAGGTGTTATCAAGCGACGTTCCCCAATCCCCTGCATCGATTCTAGAAGTGCCCACCTCAGTCATCGACATTGAGACGCGTAGGAACATATTCTGGATCGCATACGTACTAGAACGTACTCAGGCATCTGGGAATATTTACGCGATGACACTGGATGATTCCGATATATGCCAACTTCTCCCCCTTCGTGGCGATCAATTCGAGCAAGGTGTAAGTCCCTTTCATTGTACCTTTAGACCGATTAGGCAGGTAGAGCTTATATTCACTACACATACTGCAGCTGCAAATCCCTACTACCGATCGCCAATGGTCACACGACAGAAGCGTCTTCCTCATCCACCCACCGAACCAGACAGACTCCTTCATCCTCCTTACGAAAGCCAATATGCTTCTCTCCCATGTCAAGAACTTCAACATTCGTGTACGAGGCCGATACTTCTCTGGGGATCCTGCAGTTTATCCTCCTTACGCGAAGATGGGGCCCCGCGGGAGATTCGACACGGAAAAGTGGGATCCGAGAGACTCGCCCGCGTTTCAAGAGCTCGACCATATTGCTACGAACTTCCGACAAAGCTTTCCCAACCACTTGAGAAATCCGATACAAGATGATGTGGTCGATCCATACTTGTTCAGTACCTGCTCAGCGTCATTTTTGTACGTGCTTGCTTTACATGTGCTAAACTGTCTATGTATCGAACTATCTGACACGGTCGTATGTAGGGCACAGGTCATACTTCACGAGCCGTACGCGGACATGGACAGAGGCGACTGCATTTCTCGTGCTAAGATCCTCAAAGCCGCAAGGGATGTGTTAGATTTAACCTACGGCCTGAGTGCAACGAGTTATGACGTATCATTGCTGGATCACCTGCCCATGGTATGTTCACTTTCTTGAAATTCACGCCTTCTCTCGCTGACGGGCTCCTTCGTTTGGTAGTTGGCTTGGAATTTTGCCGGGAGGATACTGATAAAGGCCATGAAAGCTGCTATCGACAAGAACCATACAGATGATATACTGATCATGCATGCAGAAATTCTCTACCTTCAGTACGTGCTCCAGCCATTGTTGGGCACATGCATGAATTTAGTTCACTCTTGCATCACATTATAGCGACATGCTGGCCAAAGCGGGAGAACGCATGCCCCTCGCCTGTGCGTATCTTCTACGCAATCATTGTCGTACAACCGTAGCTGACGTCTACGTCCTTTTCGTAGATCGGTACAAGAAAGTTATACACGACTTCCTCGCAGGCATATGCGGGCAGCAATACGTGCAAAATATTCAAGAATCACCATATTACCGCAAACCCCGACTGTCACCTCCCTTGAATCAAGATGATATGTTTAACTCGATGGCGTTCGTCGAGAATGTGTACTCGCCAGGCACCTTTGCGATGAATGGCGTCAACAACACACCCCAGATGTGATAGGTAGTGGGTTAGCCTGCGCCAAAGAATTCAGTTGTAGACATTATCAAATGTAGTGTAGGTATATAGACTAACTAAGTTAATTTTTACTATTATAAAGACACGCCTCCCGTACTCATATGCTCTCAGACGCGGCGCGGTGGGCGCTTGAGAGAAATCATTATGTCACAACTTGGGTTTTCACTGGTGCACCTCTACAAGAAGAACCAATGTACAGTCGGGAGCTCTTGCAATTCAGGAGATCCTGAAGCCCATATTTCTAGTCTGCAACTAAACAGATAAGTGCATACATAGTTGTAATCGCAATATGTGACCCGGATGGCGGGGGAAGTCACGCATGTGACGCGCAGTACCGCCGTGAAAGGCGCATGCGGACGGAGGTTGTCTCTCGACTCCGTTGTCGGTGGCCACCTCGTTTCTCACTCTTACTCCTGTCCAGCTTACAGCTTGCCCCGTCGCTCCTTTACGCAACCACCTCTAGCAAACCATGGCCTCCGCTTACTACGAGTTTTACCGTGGCTCTTCGTACGTATCTGTCTTTCCATCCGCACCCGAGCGAACGTTCATGGAGTGATACTTGCGGGTGTTAGAATCGGAATGGCACTCACGGACTCTCTGGACGAGTTGATTACAAGTGGGTCGATCACACCTCAGCTGGCTATGAAGGTGCTGCAGCAGGTGTGTCCATGATCGTGCAAACATCCTCGACGACATGCTTAGTCAGGCTACGGTGGCGTCACACAGTTCGACAAGTCTCTTGCGGACACCATGGTGAAACAGGTTAAGGTCAAGAGCACGCTGAAGGTGAGTAGCGTTTGATCCTATTTGCATTTTCTCCTGTGCGGCGCCAACGAGACTTGTTCGTAATAGGGTCACTTGAGCACATACCGTCTCTGTGACGACGTTTGGACCTTCATTATCAAGAACGCACAGTTCAAGATGGAGTCCAACGAAATAGTACAGGCCCAGAAGATTAAAATCGTAGCTTGCAAGAATGGTGACGCTATCGAGTCCGGCAAGCGATAAATATGCTTCCGCCCAGCGACTCGGAGGGAGAAGGCCACATTCCCCGCAGGCTGCAGTCCGACTCGCCAATTTCCAGCCCCCTGCAGGAGACCTCATTGTTTCGAGCTAGGATCAACGAGAGACGTATGGTCAGGATGGCAATTGTGTTTTGCTCCTGATTTCGTGTACCATTTATCTACGCCCTTTATATGAACCTAAATATGCACCACGACGTCTCGACTCTCGAACTTCCCATTAGCGCTGTCCCTGTGTATGTATTTTATCAGATACGTGTGTAGATCATGTAGAGCCTTTTCTGTACCCATTTCAGCGTGTTGCAGGTTGCGACAATGAAGAGACAGGCTTCCGAGTATATAGAATCCCAGGTAAAGCTCAAGCCTCACGGCATTCGTAGAAATGCATGACGTATATAAACAGGGTATATTTATCGGGGCGTGCATAGGCTACCTAAAATTACGGGGGGTCTACAACGGCGGAGTACAGATGATGGTGACTACTTTACAGGACAAAGGAAAGCAATATACTAAACAAGATTCCACGTTACCTAGCACGGCAGTAAGGTACATCATAACGTACTCGAACATTCAAACACAAGAAATATTCTCCGATAGATGATTGGACGACATGTTACTAACCGATGAAATGGAACGTTGGACTCCTCGGTGACCTCCTGTGTAACAAAGTGAAAGCGTTAGCTTTAAGGGAAAGGTAAGACAAACATGATACGCACATTTCTAACGGCTCAGGGCAAACAACAGACTCAACACGCCTATTCAACCACCCTATCACGTCCTGACCCAGCCCACAATCGTGCAACTCAAGGTGCCTCAACTTCACAGGTACGACGCCGTCAATCGACTCGGGATCGCCCGTCTCCGGATTCCTCGCCTCGACCATCTGCACCAGCTTCGCTCTGCCATCTCCGTGTGCACGACAATTGCGCAACGCGAGCGACTGGAGGTTGGGACAGAACCACTGGTCGGAGTTGTCCTCCTCTGGAGCCCCGAGCAGCGCGACGAGCGGTTCGAGGACTAGCCCGCCGACTTGTAGTATTTGCAAGTCGTCCAGTTCGGCGAGGAAGTTCCAGTTCGTGACCATTGCACCGTGCCCATAGAAGATCCCGCTGGGCCCGTTAAGTTGTGATGAAAATGCGATGGAGAGTTTCTGAAGCGGTGGGTTCTGTGAGCGGGTGAGGAGGGGGGTTATCGTGTCTTCCACTGCGTCTCGGGTGTCGATGTCGAAGATGAGGGTTTCCAGAGCAGGAAGACAGAGGGAGTCGACGATTGTGGTGAGCATGTAGTGGCCGCCTACGCTGAGAAATTTGAGGTTGTCGAGAGTGATAGGGGTGAGTGGAAGTACCGCAGGATTGACGGAGGTGAAGTGGAGTGATAGGGTTTCCAGGTTAGGATTTTGTGCGATGATGTGTAGGATACGGTCCAAGGCGAGAGAAGCGGTAGGAAGAGTACGGAGGGATAGCAAGCGGAGATTTTGGAAGATGGGCGCGAACCATTTGAACGGGACGTGCTGCAGAGTTAGCGTATCCACCTGGGGCAGTTGATACTGTTGCTGCGTGCATGGGAGCCAAGTCCACTCGTTGAAAGGGCCCGGCTCTGCACAAGAAACCTCAAACTCTCGTAACAGTGGGGCGTCCGCTGCATACTCTCAGGTAAGGATGAGAAGCGAACGTAAGCATGCTGACTTACCCGCAATAGACTTCAAGGCACTGATCGAGCTGAACTGTCTATCGAACCTAAACACGAAGCGTGACCATCGATGCATCTGTTCGGACAGATAGAAGAACGCTATGTGTCCCCAGTGCGAATTTCCTCTGGACCGTGCATTCTGTGACAATTGCCTCCACGGTGGTGTTACGGCACCTCCTGTAGGGTAATGGTCATGCGTGAGAGTATGAGGGACCACTATCGGTGGGTTCGGTTGCGGCATCGCCACGGGAATGTACTGCAAAGCACCTCCATTGACTTGAACGTACGGCTGGCCCCCGCCATGGTCCTGCCCATCTGGTGATCCTGGCACTTGGCCTGGCCAGTCATTCCACATAGGCGTGTCCCATCCTGGAGATATCGCTCGTGGCGACACCCGTCTCCGAGAGGGACGCTCGTCAGAGGAGTGCTGGTTGTTACTGTGCAAGAATATTTCGATGTCGAGAGGGACAGTCGGACCTGAGCGTTCCAACCATAGCCGAACAGTATCGGGCGAAGAACTATGCGTAGTCACCAGGCGTATCTAAAATGAAGTCAGCATGTGCAAAGTTACCCATGTAATAAGGGACATGCGGTCCGAACGGTGGTAGCCCGTCCCAGGAGTATCCCCTTGGGCTGAGACCGAAAGGGGAAGTCAAAGTAGGCACATACCTTGGACCACAGTCGAGGCATGGACAACGCCTTTCTACGCCACAGCTGGCATACGGCTGAAAGCACCCAGGCACAACACGGGTAGTCCTCGAATATAAAGGTAAAAATGTGTCCCAAAAGCTCGTGAGGCAGTCTCCGGATGGGCGAGAGATACGCGAGAGTCCTGGCAATGCCGTCCTCTACGGCTGCTCGCTCCCGTTCCAAGGTGGTGATCGCCTCGTGCGATTCCCTCAGGATGCGCTCGAGTTCGTGCTCGACATCTTTGATCTTGAGTGCGAGGTTGTGTGCGGCTTGTTCTTGTTCTTTCAGGCTTCTGCGTGCATCTGCAAGGCTGTTTTGCGTAGGAGGCTCTGGTAGGAGGTTAAAGTCAGGCATGGTGAAGGTTATAGACAAAGGCCAATAAACCAGCTTCCGCCTGCCAAAGGGGGTGCGGTTCGATTTCAATCTCAGAGGCGCGGCACTGCATCAAACCGAACCGATCCGCTTAATGTCTGCCAGTGGCTGGAATGACTCGTCTTGTCTTGTCAGTACACTCACAACGTTGTCCTCTGGTTATCCCTTCTGTCTCTGAACCTTCCTTCTCGTCTGTTGAGGACGAACTTCGTCATCAAGGAACATCGTCTTTTTCTATGGGCGTGTATCGGGGCTCCACCAGATACGACCCTGTACGAGCGCACCGAGATGGCCATGCACTGCTGGTCCAAACACGCAGCGTAGCCACAAGTAGAGATTCGGAGTTGGAAGCGTCGGTGTGAATAATGTGAGTTTCTCTCTGTCACGAAGACCACAGCACTGACTGGAATAAACACCATGTCTTGCACAGGACTCGTTGTTAATCAGGACACGAGATCAAATGTCCTTTAGTAGCTGTAAGATACAGCGAAATAACGGGATGCTAAGCTGCTCGTTAAGCCCAAACTATATAACAACAATTCACACCTAGACATCTAACGGTCTGATGCAATGATTGGAGAAGCCACCACTGATAAATAAATGCATCTCCTTACGGACGAACACGCTCACTATCAACCCCTCACAGGCATCTTGATTTACTGATATTTGACATACGCCCAGGTAGTCACGACTTGAGCAAGGCCGAGAGAGTCGCTGGCTCTCCTCGAGTTTACGAACGCGCACAGGAAGACTCGTCAATGTATCGCCTAGTCTCTCATTGCGGCACATTCCCCGTATGTTCTGCTGGTTCCTGCTGCAGTCACTTATCAGTCTCGCAACTTTCACTAGCACATCAGCTCCTCACAAACCATTCACATGGCCACGAAACGTACTGCACTACTTCAAATGAGGAATATATCCCTACCAGGCAGCTCACGCCATCCGTCTCCCCACATCACCTGCTTCCTCCTCACATGCTAAATCAACACTTGATTCAGGGATGCAATTCGCCATATCGCAAGGCTCACTAACCATCACAACCTCCAGCCCAGCCTCTTCCTTAGCGTGCAGTGGGGGCTGGAAGCTTCGGCGTCGCCGGTCCGTCAAAGTAATCAATCCCTCACTCACTCACGACGAGATTCCCATCTTACAGGGCCACAATACCCCGCATTCTTTCATTTCCAAAATCAAGCACGTACGTTCAGGCGGATTTCTCAGCCGTTGCGGGGTCGGGCGGGACCGCACAGGAGTGGTGGGACTACCGGATTCTATGCCTTTTGAGGAAATCTGTCGACATGGAACACGGGAAGAGGTGAGTGTGTGATAGTCATTATCATCATGATTGTTATGACGCTTCCGGTCTCTTCCATGCAGGATGGAGTTCCGAGTTCGAGCAGCTGATTGTGTTGCTTATTGGTATTGTCCATGGCGTTACAGATGTGGGGAGATGATTGTCTCATGCGAGACGGCGAGGAACAATCGGCTCAGAATGTGAGTAGCAGAATGTGAAAGCACTATCCGTGCCGGGTACGGTGTGTACAGTCAGCTCGCCAGTCAAATCTGACAGCATGACAGGTGAGCTCCTCTGTTTTCGTGATCTATTGGTCAAGTCACGTATGCGCTCGAAGTACAGAGCGTAACAGACAGATGGACGTGTGGGACCGCTATTTGAAGATTACAAGGTTTATCATGGAGCAGGTGTGAGAAGTACAGTAGGCGAGAGGAAGTGGAATTTGCAAGGGGAAAATAGGCTCCTGATTTCTACTTGGAGGTATACCCGAGGTGAGAGCGTTACGCCATTGTCGTTGGCCGTCACGAAGCACTACATATTTACTCACGAGTCTGTTATGATCGTTCTATCAGATTCCTTCATGCCAGTCCAGTCAATCCCAACTTTGTTGCGATAAGCCTTACTGGTACCTGTCCGTCGTGTGCTTCCACCATGGAGAACATATGGTGGGAGGGTCATATTGACACTCCAAAGGGATGGGGGACAACTACGGTCAGCCGCAATTCCGCCTTTCGTCCGCGCTAATCCCACTTCGGTAGAGTGTTTTGTAGCGTACTTTGACTGTCCCCGCGGCCCCTTTGTCAGGTTGATGGTCAGAACTTAGCGGTGGCCTAGGGGGAGATAGGGTATGGTGTGCGGTGGCATCATCACGCGGACGTCACTCAGTGGGACGTCCTAGGCTGCGGTCAACTCCGCTGCAGAGTCAATCAGCTTGCCCTTTCGCGCCCCGACCTCCCTCCATCTTCTCCACTGGCCGCTCGTTACGAAAGCGGCCAGTACGATGCTTCTTGGAGTTCAAGAAGTCCACAGCCAATTCATTGGACGTCTCGAGAAACTTCGTGCTTACGATATACGACCGGTTATAACGCCTTGCTCGGGAACTCACGCCAATATTGGTGTGCGTATCCTTGCAGATAGCTGCCATGCAGGTCTGTATAAATGTCGTGGAAGCTACCTCGCCACCGGCGGACGTGGCGCATGAAATCTATCGGACTTGGCAAGTTCGAACACGCCGGAAAAGAAGGCAGATGGCTGTTAGTTGGTCGGTTGCCCTTCCACGTATGGCCACCAACCGTCCTTGGTATCCTGGCACTCCTCTCCCAGCTGCTTCTCGCGAGATTAGCGAATTATGGTTGGGGCCTTGGCGTACTGCGTCGCACTGGTTTGTGTCTTCTCCGTTCCATTGCGCCCGTCGCTTCTTCTCCGTTGACGGGGCCAAGAGCTGGAAAGTAGCAACGATCTAGCTTTAGACGAGAGGTGGCGAGGCGAGTTCCAGATTGCGTTGGGAGAGTAGACACCTATCGAGATGATAGTGACTGAATAGAAAACGATTGCTAGTCATTATAGTAGTCTCTCATCTGAGATTCTGATTTTGATTATCGGGGCGAGACCTTTGCAGTCCTCCCCAGATTATCGGTCCTCCGCGGTCGGAGCCAAAGCGGGTGGGGAGGTTGCGGCGACTGCAGACATATATAAGTCTGTGCGGTGTTTTGAGGATTTTTTGGTAGGCAGTGGCTACACCGCTCTCGATATCACAACATCCATCGCAGTCCCTCGCCAGAAACCCCGCCTTGGCACGTTCGTTAGGCGAGATCAGCTTTGAGCGCCAAAATGACCCTAGATGACTGCAGCCAATCACATGTCGGCCCTGTGCGGAGGATAAACACAGCCAAATATGGGGCAAAGCCGAGGTACGAGATAAGTACCGGCCGTAACGCTCACTCAGCTTTCTAACCTCCTCCATCTCCCTCTTTTTTTCTCGGATTTTCTTGCGAATAGTCTGTACGATCTACTACGCTCCGTCGCTTTACAGCAGTCAAATCTGCTTTCTGGCTGTCAGAATACCACAAACTGGGTTAAGGAACATCAGAAACAGCCCGCATCTCAGGGCACTCGCGACATGCAACACTGGGATAATCCGTTACTCGTACACAGAATCTCTGGAACAGACTACACAGATACAGACAAGAATGGTGAGGCCTCTAAGCCTGTTGAGAAGAAACCGCTGGTGTGGGACTGGACGTTAGAGCATGAGGACAGGAAGAAAGAGGCCAAGTCGGATGAGGCGAGGCATGGCGCAGGGCCCTTTCAAGTGGACAGAAAGCTACTGAAGGACATCGTCCGCGAGAAGATGGAAGCAGAGGTCGTTAGAATTCAGTTCTTGGGTGCAGGTGTGTTTACGTCTGAGATATATTTTTGGCTCAATTCGTTAACATTATGCTTCGGCGCGTCGAAGGCACCTTCCACAAGGCAAGTAGCGCTGCTCTCAGATTCTAGATTGACTCTGTTCTTACTCCTTTCTGCAGGGCTATCTCATCACTCTTGCCGACGGGCGCGAGGTTGTCGCTCGAGTAGCGCGACGATTCATGCCCCGCCTCAAGACCGAGTCAGAGGTGGCCACTATGCGCTATCTACGAGAGCGCACGACCATCCCGGTACCGACAGTGTTCCATTATGACGCGAACCCCTTCAACCGCTTAGGGGGTGAGTACATCCTCATGTCCAAGGTATGTTGCGTTTCCACTTGGTCTGGCGGCACGTATGAATAGGGCTAATAACGTCATCGCGTATTCGCGCTACGCCATTCCCCTTTGCCACAGGCCACAGGTGTGCCCCTATCACGCGTATTTCATTCGCTGGATCATCCACAGCTCATGGACCTGATGGAGAACCTCGCGATGCTCATCCTCCCCCTGTACGCACATCGGTTCTCTAAGATAGGGTCTTTGTACCTGGGTCCCGACACAGACTCTTCAGCAGCAGACTCCACAGACCAATCGTCGGCACCGACGCCTACCGCACATAGCATGAACAGGACGCTCAGCATCACTCCGGTTCCATCTCACTTCACACCTGCGGCGGTGGCTCGATCAGAATTCCATGTTGGCGCGATCATCTCATGGCCGTTCTTTGGGTCCAATCGAGGGGATCTCACCCACCCGACGGAGATCAACCGCGGACCGTGGTCATCGACGTCAGCCTATATCCAGTCTTGCATAGACCGCGAGGTGATCGGTGTCAAGCTCGAGAACGATGGAAAGACCGCACCGCACGTTCTTCACCTTGACCCAGACGAGATTGCTTCGTCGCGGCACCACCATGTGTCGGCTTTGAGCGGAGACGTGTCGGATACGAGTGATGAATGGGAAAAGGAGGAGAGCGAGGACGAGTGGGAGGGTCCGGGGAATAGGATGTATCAGGATTACCGAAGGATGCAGCGGACGACATTCTTGATCTCTCATCTGCAGCAGCGGGAAGAGGCCGTTAAGCAGGAGATGGCGCGGTTCAAGAGGATGATGGAGAGACTGGGGGCGTGCAAGCAGGAACAGGACGGTCAAAAAGAAGAATTTGCGATTGATTGTCATGATCTGAACCTGGAGAACGTGTTCGTCGACGAGCACGATCCGTCAAAGATTGTAGGTGGAATTTCTCATGGAGAGTTTTGATATCTGTCTGATCATCGTTTCCGCTTTTCTCAGACGTGCATTATCGACTGGGAGTCTACGTCAACTAGGCCTCTCTGGGCAGCCGCACATGTGCCTGCATTCCTCCAGACGAGTCCTTTCACCTCCAAGCTGTTCCGCGCGACGATAGAGAAGTTCGCTGCGCAACGGCGCACAGTGAACGTCGACGGCCACATTCGTGACCTCGCAGGAATAGCATCAGATTGGCTGCACCACGAAGCATCTGGGGCACGGTTACGAATGGCCCACAGGTGTATCGAGTGGGATGGATGGGAAGAAGGGTTGGTGGACAGTATATTGGGACCGGAAGACCAGGAGGAGGACTGGTTCAAGAGCTGGGTGAACGAGGACAGCCCTGCTGGAGAACCACAGACGCCGCTCAGCCCGCGGACGTCGTCCTCGCCGACTTTGACAGACTCTGGTAGTGATGGCGAGGAGTTGGTCAAGAGGGACCGAGCAGGATCAGGGTCATCCAAGGCGAAGATACGCGCAGGCGTTCCTTTACCAGTGAAAGTGGTCGCAGTGGAGAACGAGCAGGAGAAGCTGCTCAATGCCACTGGGGATTACTGTGGAGGTCGTGGTGGCGAGCTGGGTCGACGGCTCGACGCGTGGTTACATATGAATGGCGACGCCGAAGGACGTGTAGGGCTTCCGCGCCGTTGGGAAGGAGACGTCGAACATGATGCTGAAGAAGATTAGGTGTCGTGCGTTTGGGAACTTGGAGTCCGGGTCCCGGGACGATTATGTTTTTCATTTCCTCTTCTCTTCGCTGGTTTCTCTCCATCTCGCTGTTCACACATACCGCTTATCCTGTTTGGACTGACTCGCACGTCTTCAACTTTGCGCTGTATCATGACCCCACGTTTCTTTGATTCACTCATCGTCCCGTAATCTTATCATACCATCACGACCCCGACATCACTATGGCCATAGTCTTGTTCATCCTTCTACTAGAATATTGTATAATTTGCCGTGTATTCTACAGTACATCCAAAGCGACACCCTGTGTATTACTTGTCAAGAGGCTTGACGTTGTATATATTCGTCTATTCTGTGAATGAGAGAGGCTCATGTGGCAATTAAAGTTGTTCAGGATTCGATGGTCTCGAGCTCATGGGGAAGGAGATGAAACTGAAGTTTAGACGAAGCCGTGGTTTACGTGGTTCTGGTTTGTTGCGAGACGCGCAAACTTCATTCTCGCAATTCACTTCTTCTCACGCGCACCCACGACGTTCATATCCAAACATCCATGCTCGGTCCTGAAACCAGCTGTGATATTGAGATGTTAGTATATTGACATAGTATGGTATTACTGAACGAATAGACATTTTAGGAACTGAGCTGAGGAATGATAAAAGACACTTGAGATGGTACCAAACGTTGGTAGTTGACTAACACACAATATCTCCCTACGTGCACTATCACGCTATTACCTCCGGTTCCGAAGTCAAAGAAGCTCACCATTGATATGCATTCACCGTATATCTTCTCGGGCGTATCAGCCTCCCATACAGTGTCGCCGCCACGATGCAATCCATTCCTTCGGGGAAGGGGGATAGGCGAAGTCCGACTATTTACTTAATGCCATACTTTGGCCGCATGTTCCCGCAGAACGCTTTATAAGCTCACAGGCATCCTTGTACGTGTTTCTTCTTGCTTTCATCCACATTCCACTCACAGGATAGGACTACGAGCAGCATTCGGCCATAATCTACCACTAGTAGTAGTAGTAGGGCCATGACACTGTCCACGGAAGAAACACCACTGCTGACCGAGACAGAGTCGTCGGACCCTCTCGCTGACCAATATGAAGCGATATACGGAAGATTCTCAAGGGGACGAAAATGGCTAATTGTAGCTGTGACGGCACTCATTGCCACATTGCCATGTGAGTAGTGAACTACAGGTCCCGTCGCGGTCAATTGGCAGCTGGTTAACATTAGAATTATCTTCGCAGTCTGGTCATCAGGATCATTTGTACCTCTAATACCACAAATTGCAAGGGATCTGCACTCGACCGGTCCAGTCGTTGGGTGGGTACTTTGGGCTTGATCGTTTGGTTGCCCTTCTCTGACGTAGTTTTCGCACTCTAGATTGTCAGTGAGTCTTTCCATGTTCGCAAACGCACTTGGCAGTCTCATGTGGGCGTCGTATTCGGGCTTCTGTGAGTACCATAGATTTGCATCTCATATTTTATCAAGTTGCCTATGACTTTCACGCAGACGGACGGCGGCCGGTTTTGCTGCTTTCGATGTTCATCACTGTATGGGGATCCATAGGCTCAGGTGTGGCGACCAATGTCGCTCAGTTGTTGGTTTGGAGGGTGCTACAAGCGTTCGGAGCATCGAGTGGCCACTCCGTCGGTATCGCTGTGATTGCAGACATCTATAAGATGGAAGAACGAGGAGCTGCCTCGGGAGCATACTTTGGTGTGAGTATCATGATCCTATATGTGTGTCTGTTTCTCTTCCTGACAGTATCATTTTAGGCTGTCCTGTTCGGAATGGCCTTGGCTCCGACAGTATCCGGTTTTTCAGCGCATTTTTGGGACTGGAGAATGACACAATATCAGATTGCTGGAGCGGCAGCTCTCGCGTTTGTGTTGACAGCGATATTCCAACCCGAGACGAGCCATCCTGGAACTCGTGGCGTCGACAGACAAATCAACGCGGAAGGTAGACCGAAATGGGTGTGGCTCAACCCTCTCACGAACTTGACGCTGCTCAGGAGTCCTAATGTTCTTCTTGTGGTGAGTGAAAGCTAGCTGTCATACAAAGGCTGCAAAGATGCTGATCTGTGAATAGTCGATCGCACAGGGATTGATTGTTTTGACGGATTTCAGTGAGTGTGACGGGTATGTCGAGGACTGCGTTTATTGATTCCTAACGACTGAGAACAGTGCTCCTTATTCCCATTGCATACACCTTCGTATGTCAAACCTTTTTTTCCAGCTCCTAAATCACCTATTGATATCTCCTTAGGGTGTCAAATATGGCATCACCAACGAAGCCATCATCGGTGCCATGTGCATCCCGGTAGGGTTGGGCAACGTCAGTAAGTGAACCCACATCATCGTTCTAATTTAAAAGCAATATCTGAAAAACACACAGTCGGTTCATCTTGGGCGGGACCCTACTCAGACCGAGTACTCATCTCCCTGCGAAAAGGACGAAACGGCGTGTGGATCGGAGAGGACCGTCTTCGGGCGACGTATCTCGGAGGAGCAGTCCTCGCGCCCATGTCAATACTCGTGTCGGGACTCTTGACACAGTTTTGGAAAGGCAATGGATCGTTCATTCCAAACATGATATGCCTCATTGTCAATGGCATAGGGGTGAGTTGTTTACATGAGACCCAAGACGCGTGTTTCTGATGAGCGAGCTCCCTTAGGTTGCGATTGTGTTCAACCCAGCAAGTGCGTATCTCATTGATATATTGCACGATCGAAGTGCAGAAGTCACGGCCGCGAATATGTGTGTATACTTCTGTCACGACGGTGTCGGCCTTCGAAGCTAATCTACTGGGATCGCAGGGCAACACGTAACCTCATCGTCGCAGCTGCCGTGGGCCTTTTTCTACCCGCTATAGAGAAATTCGGCGTGGCGATCGCATTCTCTGGTGTTGCCGTCATCTCTTGGCTGGGATACGGGTGAGTGATTTTACAGTCACTCCGTGTGTGCGTGGCTGGATTTCTTATGATGTTGTCCAGATTGATTATCCTGGTGATTGTATACGGAGAACGTATGCGCAAATGGATGGACCTTGGCTTCTCCACTCAGAAGACCAGCTAGGGACACGTACGTGAGGCTCATCTGTGTTTTGGCATCATAGAATCAGCATGATACGGGAAAGAACGGGTGGAATATGTTTGCACCAATCCGTCTGCTGACGCGAGACGCTGTTGCAGTTACATCTTCGGAAGCGATGGAATTGAACAGATATGTAAAGTCTTGAATGGTAATGACGAGCAGTGACTATGAGATCACTAGAGTACTGGCACTGCATACCACCGATCGTTAGTTCAACAGTCACTGTGTTGATCAATGGCTGTTTACAACTGTCTGCACTGGTACATAGATGCACGGCTGACTCGAACCTGATAAGTGAGATTGATCCAGAGGCCGAAGATGAAACGTTGCAGTAGCACTATGTAAGCACTAGTACTGATCATGATGACATCCCTCATCTGTGCGCTGCTGATACTTGTGTATAAATAGCTGGTCTACGCCATGTAGTTCAAGCGGTACGGGATCAGGTCATGATGGGTATGGGCCGTGTATGATGTCCTCGACCATAGCACCACTTACTACCGAGAGTGTTGTAGATCGTTCTTTAACAGTGGAAGCTGACATTCACAGTGGACTGTTGAGGTCACCGCATAGGTATGCAAGTATATTATGTACGTGTACTCAAGTACGTACCTCGGGTAACACCCAATAGACGACATCGATATCAATGCGGTACAAGATTGGCCGCGCCCATCTTCATACGTTATTAGACGTTATTCTCACCGGAACGGCGCAATCGCCGTCAAACAATGAGGCCAGGCTGCTGCAAGAGGCTGCAAGTCGTGCACTGTTTATTTGCGATGGTTTCAAGACTTTCCCGTTGGGGCCATTGAGTAGTGGGATAGACGACGAGCTGTCAAGAGGTTAACAACGGACACACGAGCCGTTGCGACAGCCGGCGGATACGTGTTTTCAACTTTCTACCAGCTTCTGTGGGTGATTTTGTTTGGAGAGAGGTGAGGCCGTTCGCAAGAGTATGTCTCTCCGCACGCAATTCCATACAGTCGCTTCTGACAACGGCTTTTGGGATGGCAGAGATTCATGGATACTTTATTGTTTTCTTGGCGGATAAAATCCCAGTCATACCTGTACGGTTGCGGGCGAGTGTGCCCAGTGCCAAGTGGACGGCCTGGGACTGCGCCGACCAATCATTTAGGCTATGAGAAATCCTGGCAATTTCTATATCGTGCCTTGTTGACCCGAAGCTGTCGAGAAGTGTAAGCAACGTCCGTGCTATGATACGAGGGCTTCTTCAAGCCACTGGTGACCAAAGAAACCTACATCGCTTTTTGCTGTGAATATTGAGGAACATAAGTTGAGCAGTTCAGACACCCAGGGCCGGCGACTGAGGGAGGCTGAGATGTTTCAGGCTGGCGATGAGGACATCGCGACGCTGGTCCAGACCAGGTTTTATGCGGGCGGCGAGGTGAAGGAACAAACATGCGTTGATCGTTATTTGATCGCCATCACTGAATCTCTCACAAGGCCATCTGCATCGGGCGTCCGTGGTCTCTGGGGCACGTCTCGTATATATTCCCTCGCTAACAAGCGATGGAATAAATAAAAGGTCGCCCTGTGCACGGACCCCCCACGCTCCCTTTTCCTTTCCTTTTACTTCTTCTTCTTCGTCCCAGGAGTCGTCTTGCGTGGTTGATTGCACGCGTTGAGAGGTTGAGCTGCTGAGAGTTGTCGTACGAGCAAGGAGTTAGCCCGTCATGGTCGCAACGAATCCCCTCTTTGCCGGAGGTCACTTTTACAAAAAGTTCAAGGCCACAGTAATCAACGACATATGGCCAGAGGTGCTCTTCTTCAGTGCCATCGGCGCGAGTAGGTGTTTTCGGTTTTGTCACTTAGTCATGGTGCTAATGACAAGTACCCAGTGGTCGTTCTGGTTTCCGAATTGACCCCTCATTCGTTGGCGATATCGAATCAGATGCTCACCGTTCTTGGTACGGTTCTCGGTTTGGTCATCTCGTTTAGGACATCAACCGCATACGAGAGGTGCGTCTAGCATCTTGCCATCAATGACCGCCGCGCTCACAGGAACCGTGGTACCTATGTAGATTCTCGGAGGGTAGGAAGTTGTGGACCAATATCGCTATTGCGTCAAGGAACCTTGCTCAAGTGGTATGTAGCTTCTGTTTTCCATATTACTGACAACCTAAACACTACGCTAACGATCGACCTGTCAGATTTGGATTCATGTGCCTTTTGATCGCGTCAACAAGGCTACTGGCGAGAAACGACCACACCTCGAGGTCGTCATTGAGAAGAAGAGTATGATCAACTTAGTGCAGGCATATTCAGTCGCAGTGAAAGTGCGTTCATTCGCGCAACCTGAGGTATTCGCGTTACTAACTCGCACCAGCATATGTTGCGAGGAGAGGGCGGCGTCTACTACGCGGATTTATATCCTCTTATCTCCTTCCTGCCAAGATTCAGCACTCACGTCGACAAGGCTTCTGAGGAGGACATGCTGCCTCTCTGGAGAGCCTCTAACATGGACCACGACACGCACAAGACGATCCATGGACACCACCTCGTCTCCCGCGCATCCACCATGGCAGTCCCCAGTCGCGCCAACACCGACCCCTCGCCTATCTCCGGACTGCGCGGCAGCGACGAGCTCACCGAATCCGAAAAGCGCGACTCCCAAATCTGGTACAACTCCCAAGGTCGTCTCAAGCGCTCCAAGACCTTCGACCCTGAAGCCGCCCTACCCGTCCTCCCCAGTGAACACCCTCTCCAACCGGCGCGCAACCCACCCGTGGCGAGTCTCTACGACTACTTCCCCTTCCTGCGTATCTTCAAGATCATCAATCGTCCGTTCAGACGTTACAAGAAGCCTGAGCTACCTACCTCTGCCCGTGGGCGTTCGTTCACGGGTAAGAAGATCAGGCCGGAGGCAGCGGACTCGAATGTGCCCGTGGAGATTGCGCTGTTCTTGACGACTTACTTCTCGTCGTTGATGAGGCAGGGATTGTTGACGCCTGCGTCCGCGACGGCTATGAACAATGCGATTACGTCCCTGCAGGATACTGTGGTGAACTTGGAGAGGATCAAAAACACGCCGCTGCCGTTTGCGTATCAGGCGCATCTGAGGATCTCGCTTTGGTAAGTTTCTTGATTCACATTTGCTTTGTTGCCCTGATGGCTCATCTTTTAATTTGCGTAGGTTGTATTTGTTCTTCCTTCCGGTATGCATATCTATCTCCATCATATTGTTCTCAAAGTCTGACTGATTTGCGTTCAATGTAGTTCCAAATCTACAGCGCATTCAAGTGGCTTACCATCCCGTGAGCGACCATTCAAATGCAGAGATGCAAAACCAGCTACTTATTCATCATTGTCATGCAGCGCCACGGCTTTCGCTTCCTTCCTTCTCATCGGTTTCCTCGAGATTGGTCAAGAAATGTACGCACATACGCTTCTTGTCGTTTTTCCACACTCGTATATCAGGAAACTAATATGACTTTGATCTTCCTACAGCGAGAACCCGTTCAACTACGATTTGAACGATCTTGGTAAGTAGACATGAGGAGTTGGGAAGTAGGCTGGAAACTGACCCGGGTAACTTCAACAGACCTTGACATTTTCTGCCTTGCGATCCAACGAGAGTTGCATGAGGTCACGGCGGTAAGTACCCCGCTCATCACAATCATCACAATCACAATCACTCTCCGAATTAATCTCCTCACCCCACCAATTACTCATTACTCTACGCCTTTCTCCTCTCCTTAGCACACAACACCGGACCCAGAGAGCTTCATCTTCTCCCAGTGGAACCAACCGTTCGCACCCGCCGACCGCCGGAACGCCAAAGAGATGATGGACGACGTCGAACACTCGTACCATGGGCTCGACACAGGCATGCATCATATCCGCAAGACCCTTCTCAAGAGTTGGAGGGACGTCGATGAGATGACGCGCCATTCATAATGCTCGCGTGGCTCGTACATCACGTGTGCGCAAAAGTGGGAACGCTCCGGTGGCGCGCCCCCCGCAGGACTGATCCATGGCCGAGGTTTTCTTGTGTTTTCTTGTTATGATTTTGGAGGGTCCTCCCTACGGCCCTCACCCTCACGACATCCATAATGTAGGGCTGTGATATACAGGTTCTCATCTTTCTTCATCGAATATTTCTCAACATACAATCCCCACACGGACTGCTCTCATATGTGGATACTTAATTGCAACCTCCATTCCACTCACGCGTATATATGACGTTCATGTAACTTATTTGTTTTCCTTGTCGTCTGGATACATCTCGCAGAATGTTATAGACATATGTCTCGCCGATCACGTCACGAGCTCTCGCTCTAGTCCAGGTACATATTTTCTTTACCACTTTCAGTAAATCATTGTACATGGCCCAAGGCTCAGTCCACAAAGTATTCACAACGGACGTGAACTGAGCGTAGGGTCAGCCTGGGCATCTGAAATATTCTCGTGACGCTTCACAGTTCGCTCTTGTTGCTGGTGCGAGTATAGTGTGTATATATCCAGCCTGGTGTACTCTATCAGTACGATTGCGAGCATCTACAGTGCCCGATATGTGTACAATATTAATGGTCTCAAGACACAGTGAGTTCCTATAGTATCACGATGAGTAACTTCAAAATTTGAGCATATAGTTGTGATGCCTATGTTTCATAGGACGTACTTGTGTATGGGAGCTCTTGGTGTAAAAATAAAATTCTGGCCAAAGGACTGATATGCAAGTGCGACGTACGACAAGTAAGTATGCTCATGAAGGTACCGGTGACATCAACCTGAGCTTGCTGGTCTTTATGGTAGCAGCATGCATTATGTCCTATGCCAGTGATAGTGTGACGGTTGGGATTCTAACGTCAAGAGGCGACCATGATGATCACCGATGTCATGGCTGCCAGCCACTTCCTGGCTGACTGGCCAGCTGCCGTTGCGATGTTGTCGTTCGTGTCTTCCATTAATTCGCCCCTGTTCATCGTCCATCGTCCTTCCACTAGTACGAGCTATAGCCCCCACTCGTCGCAATATTCCCCAGCTTTTGGGTGCACAGTACCTTCGTTGATTACTCCGCAGCTCATCGACTTGGCAACCTCTAGTAACAATGGACAAGACCGACTTGAAGGGCTTAAACGTTTTCTGGTTCAGCAGTCAACTCGAAGATAGTAGGCAAGCGGAGCGAGAAGAAGGATGCTATGGTTTTGTGAATACTTGGCTCAGACATCTCGGCGACGCCCAGTTGCAATCGACTTCTATGACTCCCGAGTTGATGAACTTAAACAAGTTCATCGAAGTAATTCCACAGCTGCCAGTCACGGAGTTGTATTGGTCCGAGGGTCGAGGTGATTGGGTTTTGTATAGTTATTTGTGATAGCTGCTGATTACTCAAGGATTGATTGCAGATGATGGCTCCCAAGTCCAGGTCGATGGCCAAGACCGATACCATACACGCAGTCGCGCAAGAATTCTTAAGACGTGGAGTACAGCAAATTCGACCGTTCTCGCATTTGACGCGGCTAGCGCGGTTGACTCACAAAGTCCGAGTCAGTTGGTCGACAGCAACACTGCGGCAGTCGTCAAACCGCGGGATAAGTCACGCCGTCCAGATTTTGGGCTCGTCCTACACTGGACCCCTCATCTCCCTAGCAAAGCCTACAGGTTTACTGGGAAGCCCTTAAACCCAGCATTTCAGCCTTATTCTCGGATACTCCTGCTTGTGGAAGTGAAGGCTGTGAGTCTCAACACCACATTCGAACCCACGCTTCAGTACCTCGAGTACGTCTTCGAGGAAGAGATGCGTAAACAAGTGTACGAGCAAGTTCGCAATGCATTCGCAGAGTACCGGCAACAAACCGTAATCCTCCACATGAGCAACATCGAGGATCGCTGCAAGCTTCGATGGTTTCATCGTGAAGCATTGGAGAAAAACCGACTCTTAGAAAAAGTGAACAACGATTACAGGCCTGCATGGAAGGACCTTACGATGGCTGTATCGCCGAAGTCGCCAAAGATGTTGCGTCTGGTGAACATCGGAAGCCGCGACTTCAACCCCGTGATCAAGAGAGAGTTGACGAAGAGCCACCAGTGGCAACTTGCTTCAATGCAGCTTGAACATGCGAGCCGCGGTAAAGCTCAGGCGGATGGCGGTGGGAGAACTTAGTTGTTTGTCTCGTCTGCATTACTATATTACCTGTTTGGACAGTATGGTCCATGTATTCCTATGTAAGGATCTTGTGCTTGTATTCAAGACTCGTATAATGGATTGAAGCCTGAGAGTGATGTGAACGTTGAACGTTCTTGCTCTTTCTTGCTCTCAGAGCAAGCTTACGAATAGCGGTACGCGTCTAAGCTACAGGAACCACCTTTTTTTTCTTGCTCTCAGAGCAAGCTTACCACACCGAATAGCGATACGCGTCTAAGCTGCAGGAATCACCTTTTTCGCTAATATTTAGGCGCCTCAAGCTCCCACCTGGTCGCCACTCAAGTTCGTTCCCGCTGTACACAAGATTTTATCGTATGAACATGCATGAATATCATGCTCAAACTGCTAGTGATACTTGTACTCTGAGAGCAAGATTCCTGCTGCCAGCCCGCGGCAGCCCTATCGAGTTTGAACTGCCACAGACTGCCACTGGGCAAGCCAGCGCTCAGCGATGTCCCAATGAGGAAGCTGAGTCAGCCGTCACAGCTGGTCACATCCGCGGCTGAGCGCTGAGGCCGCAAACCGTTGCCTTCAAGTTTTAGCCGCCTGGCGCCGGTCTCCCTGAGGCAGAGGAGAGGGTTTTTTGAGTCGCACCAGAACTCGAGTCAAAAAGTGTATGCAGTGGCTTTATTAAAGGACACTTAGTGACAAAGGCCCGAATCGAAACCAATAAAATCTATTCCTAAGACCTAAGACCTGAGCGTTACGACAATATCATGCACTGTTCAAGCTGCCTCCAAGTGATTTTGGCGAGCCCGAGATATCCAAACCACCATCCTGGCTCCCTCTCTGTCCCAAGGCCAAGCCATTCTCGAAACTCGCGAATATTGTCGGGTGTCGGTAACGGCTCCTTAGCCTGCCTCTCCGGCAGTAAGTCGAGATTGGAGTAGATACTGATGAATGCTATCTTCTGCTCATTGTATGTATCGAAGTCTTGTGTGATATGCTTGTTCATGAAACAACTTGATTTCGCTTTGTAGCCACATCTGAGACCGAGTGTCTTTGCTCCCTTGCGAGCCAAAAACTCCGCTGTTTCTCGTGGAGCGAAAACTCGGCCCCGACGTATTTCGTAGACTCCGTGGCTATTGAGCTTTGCCCTCTTGGGGCGTCGCGGGTCTTCGGGGCTGTAGAAGTCCACTCGCAGCTCCTTCTGATATACGTCGTGCACGCGTCCCAGGCGCTCGAGTTCGTCGGTACCGATGACCCAGCCGAAGTACATGGTAGGAGGTTTGTAGGTCAACCTGGTGTCGGGCAGAAGTGCCGGTATACGCGATAACTGATCTTCCCTCAGTGGCATTTGGCTTAGGAGCGCGCTTCTGACCTGTTGAAGATACGGAGTTGAGTACTTGAGTATTGGTCATCGGTAGCAAAAAAGGTGTGGTAGATGAATACCTTGAAATACTCTGCAAGCGATTTATTGTTTGGCTCATAGTCAGCGCATCTCTGGCCGAATTTCCGCTGCAGTTGAAGCCAACGTTCAACTAAGGGTATGAAAGGGGGCTCGATTTCCTTGGGAATTATCGCCTCCTCAAGACTGGGCGAGATGCCTTGCTGAGATGTCATAGCGATGACCAGAGACAAACCTTATGAAAGTTGTAACGAGATTACTCCAATGTTCGTGCGGGTTTTATAGCGCATCAGGTCAGGAGCTATAGTCGTGATGAGTGGTGAGTGGGTTACATCTGACCCACCTCTGATCGCTGCGATCGACCGGAATTAACACTCATACATGTCGATCACTCCGACGTGGTCTGAATCGACAGGAGTCGACGAGGATGGACTGTGAACAGGCGGCTACTGTTCATAGTCTCCCTGAGGCAGAGCAGCCACATTCGACCTTCGCGGGCTCAGGACCTCGTGTAACTGTTCACTATGGGGGCAAAAACTGTCTCCAAAATTGGGTTCATACTAGCAAGTGACACCTTCCTTGGAGATGTGATCAGCTCCGTCGAACTTCGTCGCGCCAACTGATGTAAGTATCATCTGCAGAGCTAGTAGCGTAGCGAGAATATGAACTGTAACTTCACTCAGTCAAAGTTGCTGTTTGCTTACTTCCCTTCGTCTCTCCTCCCCCATGTATTCACCCGCGTCCACTGCATCGTTCAACAATAGCGAGAGGTCTGTTCACTTTTCCTGCTGTCTTGATGCGTCATACCGCTCAACTCTGATTGGTTGCCACCTTCCGTATCTTATATGGTTCACATTCTGTCCTCCGATCGTATAGCCTTGCCATATTTCTAGTATTCCTCCCTCCGCTCTGACGGCCTGCTCCCGCCTGTTATCCTCTTGGTATCCGAGTGTACTTTTAATTTCATCTAAGTCTCTTGTGTAAGTAAGTATTGTGGTAAATAGCCTGTATGTAGAACGAACATCTGTTGAGTATCCCATTTAACTCCCCATACCGTACCTTAGAGAAACTCACCACTAAAGTAAGAGCGGAAGCAAAACGTTTGGGATTGCAATCCGGGGACCCCGGACTTTCACCCAAGTCGATCAATGCTTACGTAAGCTCTTGTACCATTTGAGGGTAAGCGCTAAACATACAGCTGTTCGACATAACGTCCTGAAATCCTCATATTATTTCCTCGTTCTCCTCAACTCCCCCACGCACTAGAGTACTTTGGACACCAAAAGTTTTGCGCTCATACGGATGAGTTGGAGCTGGCGAATATAGCCGTGTGGCTCAATAAGCGCCAAAAATATCTCAGCGGTTGACGAAGTGACAAGTGAAAAGTCCCAGCTCGCACTCCCAGTTTTGGTCATACACGGACATGTAAATCTTGCACGGCATGAAAGGATGCTTTGGGCACAAAAGTCGAGTTGTTTAGCCAGCAAAAACGCAAGGCAGCGCAACGATGTCGCCGCGAAATGTACTTGGCGCTCAAAACATTTCGCCAAACGTTCTCTCAGGCCGCTCATATATTTGCGCTGTGGAGCTCAAACATATGCCCAAATTTTTGCTCAAACGTAGGTTCCAAAGTACTCTACTGCCCTCACATATGTGTACATCTACTGCATCTCTCCCATGTATGCCCTCGACACCCATGTTTGTTTGCACGTGTTACCATCTTAGTATCACAGATCTCCGGATGGATTTCGCGAAACCTTAGTTAATTAGTGGATTACTGTTTCCCCATAAACCTCTTGACGACCTCCTCGAGACTCTCATGTTTGTTTCTGCCACTTGCTCTTCGACCGCGGAGATCGCCCAGGTTACGCTCTATTAGCTCTATGAGGCAGATTGTCGACGAGCAGGACACAGATTACGGTGAGAAATTGATGGTTTTCCGTATCAGTGGTGGTTAGGTGCACGAGGCATGCAGATGGACTGCACGAGGCACCTAGACTCGCTCGTCTCCTGCAATTAGGCGTGACTGATTCTTGACTGACTTAGTCTGAATCTCTTAGCCAGAGTGGTACAGCGCTGCAGCAGAGGCGTGGCGGGCAAATCTAGTAAAAATAAATATAAAGAGCCCCCTCTCTACAGGCACGCGTCACGCATCAGTAAACACGCTATAAAGATCCGGGCACGTCGTCCTCCGCGCCGACACCGCTCTCGAGGCGATTGCCAAACGCCTCGCGATAACGTGCTCTCTGTGCTCCTCGCCGTCCACCTCGACATCGACGGCGATCCCGACGCTTAGCGAGTGCATCCATCGCGTCGGTCAGACGAGTGAGTCCTTCTCTCAGCCATTCCTGATCAAGCCGGGATTGTGCTTCGATGTCCAAACCGCGATGTGCTGACCACACGATGCTGCAACGTTGCAGGACTTGTTTGCTCTTCGTCGAACCCCCATCCCCACCACCCACCATCTGCAAGGCGGAGCGGTTCAGTCCGCTTGTCCCCTTGCGTAATACCCCTGTGCAGGACACTCTCTGCTTACCCCACGCGAGCCAATTGAACGATCGATTTTATCGACTTCAGCTACCCCCTCGTGTGCTGTGCCGTCCCAAGATCTCATGTCTACGTCGTTATCGAAAGCAACCGGTCGCACTGCACGCCTCAATTCGGAAACCTCTCTTGAACCGAGCGACGAATGGATCGCTGCGCTGCGCAAGTCGATCGAGAACCAATTACGCCCGCAGCTGCAGGAAGCGGAGAGAGTGAGAGATGAGGCGCTGAAAGGACAGGGAAGTGACGAGGAGGCTAGGCAGAAGATATTGGAGGAGTACAACAATACGAAGGCGTCTTATATCACCATCGCGAGGTTGCAATTCACGGAGCAGCTGGAGGATGAGAAGAGGAGAAGGAGAGGAACGACGCAACCCGATGCAAACAACCTAGATAACGCACTTCCTTTTGCTGTTGGCGGTTCCATTGACACTGCTGGTGGACCGGATGATGACCTCTATCCTTCGCCACGTACCTCGCAAGAGTACACGAGCAGACCCAACCAGGCTCAGTCGTTTTCTGCTCGTCGGTTCGGAGGGGATCCGGAGAACCCCTCAAGTGGTGCAAGCCTTCCAAGATACATCCCAAATTCACGCAGAGAATCGTTGGACACGTTCGACGCTGAACCAGAGGACAGCAGCGAACCGGGCTCATACGGCGGTTATGGCAGCGTCAGCCGCAGACAGAGCTCAGGATCGATAAACAGTACGAAGTCAAAGTTCTTCTGGCGGGACGCCCCCCAAGTATCTCCAAGAGACGCACCTGTGTCTCGCTCCAGCGATTACGCTCCCTCTCCCTCCACATCTGCGCCCAGGCGTGGTATCGCAGGTTCCGTCAATGGATCTGGTATTAGCACGGCTTTTGCGCATTCTCCTCCTCAACCCCCTCCTCAGGTAACCCATCCTCCGGTCAGACGGGATAGCAATGCAAGCTTAGCATCTTCGCGTTCCGGTGGCCCCGGATCTCTACCTCGCAGCTCATCCACCCTCCCACCTTTTGCTCGCAACGCCATCTCCCCCGTCGCCGCTGCCATTCCCGTCTACACCCCTCCGCCACAAGGTCCGTTTGGCCATTCTCCGAGCAAGAAAGAGATCACGCCGGACTACTATGCTCCGATTTCTGTAGCTGCATCTTCAAGATCGCCCTTGCCGACTGCGTCAACTTCTTCAGAGTCCAAACAACCCGAACACCTGGATGACGAACCTTTACTTAATCGCCCAAGCCCCGATGTGGACAATGGTGGCACGGGCAAGTCGTTCACTGCTCGGTCGAATATGCAACGACCTGTGCGCCATAGAACATCTTCTGGCGACTTTCATGCTCGTCGACTTGCGATCGAGTCTCGACCTGGCTCAAGTGCTGCGTCGAGACCGAGCCCCATCGCTGTCCCCTCCTCACCAGAATACTCCCGCGGACCTCCACCTCCACCTTCCAGCTACTCCGCGAGCCAGATGCGTCGCTTCGACGACGAGCAGCAGAACACCGCCTCCACCACTGCATCTGTCACGGGTATTCCTATCCCTCCATCGTCTGAAAGAGCTGTAACCGCTCCTCAGGCCTCCCCCGAATATCCGCGCTCTATTGGCACGCAGAGAGCTATGATGCGCAGAAAGACATCCTTCACTGCTGACCACCATTATTATCATCACTCCCAGCACAACAGCCATAGAAACGCGTCTCAGAGTCCGGAGAGCAGTCGCGTTGCGTACCCTGTGCGAAGGAACTCTGTGAGCTCGCACCATTCGGGCAAGTCTGCCAAGTCGTACAATGGGTACCCTGACTACTACTATCCCAACAATCACGCATATGCGAACGGCAGCGGCAACGTAAACGGGAATGGGAACGAGGCGCGGTCGCCTATGGAGCCGTATGCGGAGCAGTCGCACGATGGGAGTGCGAGTGATCACTCGGATGTGGACGAGGAGTTTGACGAGCAGGACTTCTTCGAGGAGATGATGCTGCGAGAGGAGGACATGGAGAGGCGGGAGGAGGAATTGAGGCAGAAGGTGGAAGAAGCGCGGAGGAAGGAAGAAGAGGTTTCGAGGAAAGAGGAGGAGGCGAAGAGGAAGGAGGAGGAAGCTAAGAGGAAAGAGGAGGAGATAATGCTGAAGGAGGAGGAGTCGAAGCGGAAGGAGGAGGAAGCGAGGAGGAAGGAAGTGGAGATTAAGAGGAAGGAGGAGCTGGCGAGACGTAAGGAGGAGGAGGTCAAGCGCAAGGAGGAGGATGCCAGGAGGAAGGAGGAGGATGCGAGACGGAAAGAGGAAGATGCACGCAGGATGGAGGAGGACGCTCGTCGTACCGAAGATGAAGCTCGCAAGATGGAGGAGGAGGTGCGTAAGATGGAGGAAGAGGCCAGGCGGAAGGAGGAGGAGGTGAGGAAGAAGGAGGAAGAGATGCATCGCAAAGCAGAGGAGGCGGAACGCAAGGAAGAAGATGCGCGACGTCTGGAGGAAGAAGCTCGCAGGATCGAGGAAGAAGCCCGATTACGCGAAGAAGAGGCCGAGCGTAAGGAGGAAGAGGTCCGCAAGCGCGAGGAAGCTCTACGACTCAAGGAAGAGGAATTCGAGCGCATGGAGCAAGAAGCACGACGCCTCAGTGACGAGGCCAAACGACGCGCCTTTGAGCTCAGAATCAAGGAAGAGGAAGCCGTGCGGAGAGAGGAAGAAGCCAAGCTGATGGAGGAAGAGGCCAAGCGGCGAGAGGAGGACGCACGTCGCAGGGAGGAGGATGCTCGGCGTAAGGAGGAAGATGCTCGACGCAAGGAAGACGACGCGCGACGACGCGAGGAGTACGCACGCGTCCGTGCCGAAGAGGCCAAGTCGCGCGCAGACGAAGTTCGACAGCGAGCAGAGGACGCTAGGATCCGTGCTGAAGAGGCACGGGTCAGAGAGGATATCTTACGCAAGCGAGAAGAGGAGTTCAAACGCAAGGAGGATGAACTCAGAGCACGGGAGGAGGAGCTTGAACGGCGAGAGGCAGAGACGAAGCGACTGGAGGAAGAGAAACGCGAGACAGAGTTCCTGGCCGAGTTTGCTCGAACGGAACGCAGGCGTATTGACGAACTCGTCGTGGAGCAGCAGCGCATTGCACACGAACTGGCCTCCCAGCGTGAAGCTCGACGTCAGGCTGAGCAGCTCGCCGCTCGACTTCAAGCAGAAGAGGCCGAGGAAGCTCAGCTTCTGGCCGAACAAGAAGAGCTTAGCCGTGCAGAGTTCCTTCGCCAGCAGGAAGAGGCGCGTCAAACTGAACGCCTTGCTAAGGAGCGCAGAGAGGCTGAGCTTCGACTTGCTGAGGAGCAGCGTAATGCCGAGCAGCTGGCAGAGGAGCGTCGTCGGGCGGAGGCTCATGCTGCGCGCACTGCAGAGGAGCGATCGAAGGCCGAAGAACGCCGTCGAGCAGAACTTGCGGAGGAGGAGCGTCGTCGTCGTCAATTCGACGAGGACGAGCGTCTTCGCAAGGAGATCGCTCGTCAACTTGAAGAGCAGCGAAAGGAAGAAACGCGTCGTCGTACTGAGCATCTGCGTCGGCAGGATACCTTTGGTGGTACTACTACACGTTCTGGGACACCCTCAACTTCTGCCTCGCAAGCTGCCTTCTCGGGTACTAGTCGTCAGGCCCCTGCTAGCAGTGCTAACTCCGATCGTTCAAGCACGGCTTCGAACGCCAGCTGGGCCACTAATTCTTCTTGGACGAGCTGGGCCAGTCAAGGCTCTAGTGCTTCATCTGCGTCTACTCAGTCGACCGCTAAGGCTGCCCCTCCGCGAAGAACCACGAGCTCGAGCTCGTATACCCAGCCCGATGCCTCCGCACCTCGTAGAGGCGCCGGCGCTGGCGAGGACGATTACGTCCGATGGCAAGAGCGACAAGAAGAGCATGCCAGACGCCAGGCCGAAGCTTTCCGCAAGGAGCAGGAGAGACTGGAACGACAACGCCAAGCCAAGGCGGGACAGATGCTTACCAAGGAAGCTGTCGTTCAGATTTTTGACGACCATGACCGGATGTGGTCCCGTCTTGCTGCTCTCGACTCTGCCACCTGGTCTAGCTTCCCATGGCCGATGCTCAAGAAACCTTCAACTCCCGAGGAACTCACCACCACTGCCATCTCTTCATACGTCCTCAACCCTTACAATCCGAGCGACAAATCCGAGAAGGACCGGATCAAGGAGCACATACGTCGTTGGCATCCCGATCGCTTTGAGACCAAGTTACTCCCCAAGGTCCGAAGTGAGGATCGCGAGAGGGTCAAGGAGGGTGCTGGTCAGGTCGTACGCAGCCTGAACGAGCTCCTGGCGCGAAGTGCTTAGCTAGGTCTTCTGTTTTATCCTGTGAGTCGTTCGTCCTATTTGAGAATATTTCGGCGGACTCACTGCTTTGCATTAGACTAGCCTTCCTTCCCATTATACCCCAACTCATGCACAACTGTATATCTATCAAGCAAATCTCACATCATATATCATACAGGACCTGTTTGTACCTTCGTTTTGTACACCCTACCTCATTCATCATCAGCATCTATGACCTTAACATCAGTTGTTTATCGTGTAGAGTAAAGCAACATCACTCACTGTACCAACGTTCGTTGTGTAGTATCGTTCAGGCGCAGTCTCAATCATGTTCATGTTCACGTCCCAGCATCTGCATGGGACTCGCAAATGCAGGGTGATGAGGCCACCCTTTTATAGCATCTTCATGGAATATCACAGGCTCCTCTTACAATCGGCAAGACCAGACCAGACCACTACACGCAACCTCTGCCGATTTACAAAGACCATGTTGCTCATTCAGTCGGTGTTCCGTCGGTGAAGGTTATGTGAAAGATAAAGGCAGAAAATAGCGGCTGTATATCACAAGTCGCGAAACGTTGTGAGCATTTTACGTACAAGCACTTCTGCAGAAAGGTTAAGAGTGCCCGACAGACTCATCATGAGCCGTCGTACCCTGGCGTAGGGTTCGACGAAGATCATGGACACCACACGGATAGGGGCAAACGTAGACAAACGCCCTCTGGGTCCATAGTACGGCCATGCCTAAGGTTTGAATTTCCACCGATGAAAGTGTGTAATACGTAAAGTACATCATCTACCCCTGCCTTGCCTGGTAGGCGCATTGGTAGGTCTCAGTCGGTCTCCAGCAATTGATAGGCTTTTCCAACATCTCTCAAGCATCGTTCAGCTATCTTCATCCCCTCCAAAACCTTTTCCTCCTCGAGTCGTCGACCGACGATCTGCACACCAATGGGGAGACCGTGCATCTGATCAGCGTCATACATTCTATACATCCTCCGTTCAATCTGATTTCTGGGAGCGAAACCTTGCAGCTTATCCGTTACACGGTTGAGGTGTGTCACCGGTATCACACCTGCCGAGTAATCAAGCTGAGAGCAAGTCGCAGGGACGTCAGTATGTGTCATGCCCGTTCGTGATATTGTGTGAAGAAAACTTACAATGTTGTACAGAAAAGTGTAGGTGCATCCTGTCCAGCCGTTCGTCCAGCCCCCATGAGGGGAAGCAGGAAGAGGGTTCGGCACCGTGAGTATGAAGTCGATTTTCTCTTCTTCCCACATATTCCACCATTGCTCACGGATGGCTTCTCGCTGCGCTACCAGGGCAAAGTATTCTTCCACAGTCTTTTCGTTGAAATTCTCCAACAGGCGAGCGTAAAGCTCGTCTCCCCTGACGTATCGCCAGTACCAGGCCCAAACCTTCTTAACGAATCGTGGAAGACGCAGTACAAAGAGTGCATCGGCAACACCCGGGTCATTCCTCTCGCCACTTCGAATTGGTTTCGTAACCGTTTTGCCTAAGTGATCAGTGATGTCAGTGGGTTATTATTCGTTCCGTGGCTAGCTTTTTGACAGACCTGCATCGGCAAAGAGAAGCTGGGCCCCTACAGATATAGCTTCAATCGGCTTCGGAGTCTTCCTGGAGCATGAATGAGAAATGGTGGACAATGTGTACATGAGACCGACACACACAGATCGACTACCTCATGTCCAGCGGCCTTGAGAGCAGACACCGTTTCCTCAAGAGCACGACGGCAGGCGGGCGAAGGTTTGATTATACCTGTGAGTGAGAATGAGTGGGGAGTTCGTCGAAGTGAGTAGTAGGAAGCCTACTGTCGTCCCATATAACACCCCACCTTACTTTCTTGCTAGATAGATCGACGTCTCGCCAAGGCAAAACAAGGCACTGACGTTCTAAGCATGCATGCTGCAAACGCGTGAGTGGTCAACATAGCTTACCGAATAATCATACGTCCATGGCTTCATGCTGAATATGGCACGCCACATCGTCTCCAGATCTTCAAGAGTGCGTGTCATCGGTGAGTACACCGCAGGCACACCGGTCTGCCCCTTGATGCTGGTCGCATTCCCAGCCTTCAAAAAGCGTTCGGACGAAGCTTTGATTGTGTAGATGCCCGAGAAATGCCTGGACGTCCCTTCAGAGTTAACAAATAGCTCGCTTCAAAGCGTCTGGGGTAGCTCACGCTGGACCACGAACAGAGCCTGCAACGTCTGTACCAATGCCTAAACGAGAACCGCCGTACGCCAGAAGAGCAGCTTCGCCACCAGTGGACCCTCCTGGAGTGAACTTCGGGTTATGAGGATTCGTAGTAGTCCCAAAGACATCATTCGAGGACTCCAGAGAGAGTAGAGTGATCGGAATGTTGGTCTTCACGTAAGGCACGGCGCCCGCATCTCGCAGAAGACGCACGAGAGGCGAGTCCCATGGAGCGCGCTTTCCCACCCAGGCGGAGTATCCGATACAGACGTCGAAACCACCAACTGCGACGGTGTCCTTGAGGCTGACTGGCATGCCGGCGAGTGGGCCTTTTCGATTGCAGAGCTGCGCCCATTCTTCTGCCTCTGGGAGAAGGATCTCCGTCAGACAATTTGTGGCCTCGTGCGCCTTGAGTGCTTTCTTCCCGTACGCGTGAAGCACGGATACTGGATCCAAGCTGCCATCTTGGACCTTTGCAATCGTGTGCGAGGCAAACTGTCCAATAATTGATTTATCTTCCGGTGTTAAGGGCGCATGATAGATCGATGGAAGGTTATCTATACGCGCTTGACGCTCCTTCTGCTTTTGTGCGCTGTCGACAGAGTTAGTATGAGTTATGGGAGAGGAAGATACATGTGCACATACCAAGATCGACGGTGCGCTAACCAGTCAAACAACATGGCGGTCACAGCCTCAAACGTGGTGCGAAGGGGGATCAGGGAGTTGACGAGTGTCCGAGGCAGCCTTTATGAGATATCATGACAATTCTGTTCTGAATTCCGCTCGGTTTCCAAGACCCAATCGCCGGTCAACGTGACCTCTCCTGTCGCATAAATTCCACGAAGTGTTTGCAACGAAATAACACGGGCAAGTAGGTACTTACGTTCGTGTGACCTTGTCGGGGAGCCTGGTCAACTACGAAGATGACCTCATAGATAACTTCTGCAACGCGGATTGGCGGAGCTCCAGTAAATCTGATCTCAGAATGTTCGCTCTCTGTTGAAGAAAATCTAATTACCATGAACTTCATAAATTCCACTCAGCCGTTGACTCCTATAAGAAGGTTAACTTCAAGACATGGTCACACTGACTCATTCTTCTCCGTATTGCCCTTGGGGGAAGATTCACCGTGGAGAAACATACCATTGAGTAATGCCATGGACACTATTCGTTAAGCAGTATCACGACCTACGATTCACTCTGGCGATGTAAAGAGACGTTCAGAACAATGTGAACGCTACCAACCAGCAGCACAGGAGAAGGGAATCACGGTGACTTTGGCCGATTCGTTCACATGCTTTCGGCGATCCGAAGGCAAGGACTATATAAAGCATTCTCAGCCCACGCACCGCAGTTCATGGATACGAAATATCATGCAATAACACAGCTCTAAGAGAGTAGTTAGCGAAAACAATACTAAGTGATACGATACCAAAAGAAAGATATGTCCGTGAAAACATGAGTGTGTGCGAGAGCAAAACAGAATAAAATGCCTATGAAGTCCCTACCAAGTCCATTGTCCAAATCGTCATGTGAGTCTGCTACATCGCTGGGCACGAAGCGAGACTGTGTCCGTATCAACACGTAACTTCCTGCCTCCCTCCCCAGCGCCTGCTAAATAAAGCCGATCCCGCCAATCTACCAGACTTCGCGCAGGCAGACATCAATGGTCTATGGTGCGTAACAGCTGCCATCCAGACATGAACATCACTAGCACCGTGACGATAAGGCTGAGAAACGCCGGGTGTGAGGCGTAATCTGAGAGCGACCCATTGGTATTGCACTGAGGGCATGTCCAGTCTGGACGATAAAAAATAAACGTGAGATATATATTGACATTTGAAAGAGAATGCACGCACTGATTAACGGCGTGTATGCCTGTGGCGAGTACATTGCGAATTGCAACTGATTATTCTCGGAGAGAACACCGGGCGACCGCTGGACTCCGGGACCTTGATCTCCCCAGATGTGTAGAGTACACATCTGTTGGGCGAGAGGCGTCTGGGGGTTGTTTTGTTGGTAAGACCAGAGGTCCCACTGCACGGAAGTCGCCGTCCCCGGGATATGCCCGTCCGAAGGACCCACAGGGTACGTATTGCCGTTGTCGCAGATGGCGGAAAGTGTGAGGGAAGTGGGCTGGACGAGGACATAGCTAGTATTCCACGCAAAGGTGATAGTCTCTCCTGTTGCGATCTTGTAATACGATGTAGCGGTTTGCGGGGGTTGCGTTATTGTCAGCAGACCCGCCGGTGCACTTGCGGGTATGCTGAGAGAGGTCGACGACGCTGAACCAGAACCGCTTCCTCCTGATTGTGCGTTGGATGGAGAAGGAGTAGGAGAGGCCATAACAAAGGGATTAAGTCTGAAGCGACTGTTGTTGAAGGGAAGGTGAGGCTTGGGTCGACGTCGCCGAAGATGGTGGCAACGAGCAAAGTCCAGAAGACGGCGAGGACAGCCCACGGCAACGTGACAGTGATTTGCGTCACTGTGTCACAAAACATGACTGTGTGTGACGTGTGACAGGTCACTAACAAGTTGTTAACCGTGACGTTGAGTCTGGCCTTGGCTTGAACTATCATGTAAGTACTACTTACGACAGACCACCATGCCATCTAATTAGGATGCAACTATTATGAAACCATTCGACGAAGGTTTTGGGATACCAGAAAGTTGAGAAAACGATAACTGTCTCAGACTTTTCCAACGGTCAGTCCATTCAGCCATTAGATCACAGAAGTATAGGTGTTGATCCAGTAAACATGCTCTACGTGTCTGGCAGATCTGAGGTGACCGGTAGCTAACCTCGTAGATTGCACACTCAACAATTGATAAGCCAATCTATACTACTCGCCGCCCAACTTTATTGGCCATGGTGTGCGTCAGAAGTCGTACTTATACAGTACCCATCTTTTGCATCCCGGTCATGCACGTCTTTCCTGTCGTAAGTTCGAACTCATAGCAGTGCAAGATATGCTTCGGTCGCATATCGTACGTTTCGATAAGCTGGTATGTAGTAGTGAGTCCTAACTTATGTCCCATTCCGCTAGTGAGCACATTGTACGTACTCACTCTTTTCTATATTATAGGGAGAAGGGCCTCATACGTCATTGAACCACTCCAAATACTCCTACTACGCCTTCCTCAATATATATTCCATCTCTCCGTCCAGCTTGGAGTGCGTTATACACAGAGCGACGTCGATAAGTTAGTTAAAGTTTTTTTTGATTGCACATTTGCCTCTCCGCTAATAGTCAATCTAGGTACTTAGCACCGTTACCTGGAAGTGCTATAAGTCACCATGATCACAAGCTCGTTATTTCGTCAGAATGGCTGTCAAAAGACGTTCGTTGTGTCTCCGCCGGGCGAGACAGGTGCGACCCTGCCTTCGGATTCTTCTTCTATTGAACGCACATGTTTCAACTAGACGGTGTCATCATCATACGCACCATGACGGAAATACACAACCTCGGTCATGAACATACGCTCATGCCTCGCGCACATGAGACGCTGATCTGCTGATCCTCAAAGCCTACTAGCTCGGAGACATCATTGATCGACATAGCTGTTGACTTGCCATAGGCACCGTTGCCTGCAATACCCACTAACTGCTGGCAGCGACTGAGCGACAGGTACCCCTGGACGGGTGATGATAACTATATACGACTGGACATAGTGCACAATACCCCTGCCAACGCTGGAAGTCTGCCCCGGTACTTCCTGATCACCCTGAACCTGGTCCTTACCGCGCTTGCTATAAGATAGGCTTGCCTTACTGAAGTGATCCCCATTTCCCAGGATACAGTGCGCGGATGTCCCTTCTTCTTCCCCCATCGACTTCGACAAGCCACGCAGCGTACTGCGACAGTCGACCGAGCTCACATGAGGAGCAATTACCCACACGATCCACAAAGAAGCCGGTGAAGCCTATGTTATACCTCAAGGCACCACATCTCAATATCGCATCGACCCACCAAAGTACAACTTCTCTCCGGCTTGACGATGAGAGCACCAATAGTCCTATTGAGTCTATGAGCCCCGTGGTGTTCCGTCGCGAAGATGATGATGATTGGAGCGATTCTTACCTTAGTCGCGGTTCAGACTCCGTCTTCTCATGCTCGTCAAGACAGGCAAGCGCTTGGTATCATCAGTACGTAGGCAGCCAATCTCACAGTTGATGAGATACTCATATAGATACCACTTGAACAAGCCCAGCCACCAGCTATAACTTCTTATCTCCCCAACGCGTATCCACACGCGACCCATACTCTCCCTTTTCTCATCAACCACTACCGAAACGCACTTCCTCTTTGCGTAGTTTTCGACAAGCACGCTCTGCTCCCATGTCGCGGGCAGCCTCACCTTCACCATCCGAGTTAATGGTAAACGACGATCGATGTAGCGATCGTATGGTGTTCGCTCCAAGAGACCCAAGCGAGCCTGACTATGGGTCAAGCCCCGCCCAGGATACACGCAGTCCCACACCATCCAGCTCTTCCAGTCTCTCTAAATCACCGATTTGGCATAGTTGGAAAAGTTCCAGGTCGACTAGATCACACAGCGAGATGTCCTCCATGAAGAGTATGTCATCCCTGCGCTCGGAAGAGTCGCGCGATCCGATTACTCCCCGCCCTTCCATGCCGAAGACTAACATCCGCGTACCAAACGAGGATATGCTCGCGATCTATTCTTCATCCATGATGGCCGGCTCCATGGCCATGTCGGCCTTTGCTACAGCCGCACCTACTCCCCTTGTCATGCCAAAGCGATCGAAACCTAAATCAAAGCCGAGGTCACTCTCCTCTGCTTCAACCGCCTCAGAGGAGTCCACGTCTGAGAAATCGGCCAGGACACCCACATTCAAGAGGATACGTCAAATCGTTACAAGGAAAAGCATATCCTCTCTCGACGTTGTACTTAACAGCGCTGCAAAAGCCGACACATCACATCCGTCAACAATCTCCACCAGCACGCTGGTATCGAACTCAACCGTCACGTCTCCCGCTCGCAGTCGCAAATCATCACTCAACGTCGACAATTTCACTGATCATCCGCCGTTGATTACGATAACTCCCAGCGACACGCTCGACGATGACGCGGACGAGCAGGGCTTCAGCGCGCACTGTAACATCGACGGCGTGTGGAAGAAGCAGGATATCAACGACGTGATCCCCATGCTGCGTTCGATGAAGTTCGGAGGGAAGTACTAAGCCTGATTGGGTGTCTGGCTGCCCGAGCTGTCTGATGCTGGGAGGAAGTGAACACCGTCAATTAACGGAGGAATGTGTTGGACGTGGGGATTTGGTAACTATGCCGTCCTTGATGGACCTGGAGAACTGGATGGATTATCATTGCTGATGTTCTGTTCCATCTGTACACACTGTAGTACGGTGATTGAGGTGAGTGTTATCTATTGGCTGTAGGTACTTGCATCCAATCGTTGACACCGCGTTTGTGATGCAGGTCTACCTACATACATAATGGACAGCTATGCTGGTACACGCTGTAATCCATGTTCAGTCGATTGCCACACATCATACGCACCCGTTGGCGGAGACTTGCGTGAGAGGAAGCTGCATATGGCCATTGCGAGCCGGTGGTAGCTTGCATGCAGATCAGAAGTTCGCACCTTCGGTTAGCTCGGTGCTTTGAACTCCAAGACGTCGCCTGAGTTACCTACAGAGGCAGCACGGGGTCTTCACACCGATACCACTACTTATTCCGACTATTCCGCAATTACTACCGCAGTCAGAAGTAGTGTACCTGAGTACATACCCAGAAGTAGGGCTACATAGAAGTAGGGCTACATAGAAGTAAGGAATAGAGCTAGACAACACATACAGAATGGAGAATAGTTTAAAGTAATAAAGAGCACATACGCTTAGATGGCAGTAAATACGAAGAAGATACAGCATGTACTACATGATCAGCTGGGAAGAGCGCAGGTGTATAGCAAATGCATGGCATACGTGAGAAGATGAGAGGTAAATCCAATAAGTGACGCACAGCGAAGAACAGCAAGAAGTGGACTAGAACGGCGGACGGAGAGCAACGATGAGAAGAGAAAGCAAATAAGGATAAGAGAATATGAGCTGTGAAGGTATCATCTGACACAAGAAATGAGGGGACTATCTAACCAATGAAGAGAATGTATGAAAGGAGAAATGGATGAGCAGATCTACCGTTTCTTGCGAGTAGTAGCGGCAGCTTGTGTGTACATCAACATAGCATTGTGGGCCTCGCTAGGGTCTATATCGCCTTCGGTGTCAACCGTCTGGTATAGATGCTGCATGGCGAGGTTAGCCATTTTTGTAGTAGGATCGTCTTCATCCGGAGGTTCGAGAGTAGCAGGCTTCCAAGGGGTGAACCGACCGCCAGGCCCTTCATCCGCGCCTTCGCTCGTCATCCTCGCGAACGCAGGCTCGTTAGACCAGAACGATCCTGGTCCATTAACGGGAGGGGAAGCCCTCATAGGAGGTTTCGTGGGTACGGCGGAGGGTTTATCGTTGTTGATAGCGTTCTTGGCAAAGTTCCAGGCTGAAGCAGCACCGCCTCGCGCGCCCTCAAGAACTGATTGGCCCCACAACGAATTACTAGATGGTTCGAACCCATCATCCTCGAAAGAAGCGCTCGTTCCGCCCGTCCAGAACTTCCCGTCGTTCTCCTGCATCTGTGGAAGTGGTGTTGCAGTTTTCCTCGCAGGCTCAGCCACAGGCGAGAAAGCCTTCTTGGCTGGCCCACCGACTGGCTTCTTCCGCTCGTTGACGACCGACGGTTCACGTTCTGGTACGGACGGCGCGGTCTTACCCCAAAGGCTCGATATCAAGCTTGGTGCACTCGTCTTCGCTGGCGCAGGAGGGTCTTTCGACCACATCGAATCGACGTTCACCGAGTCGGAATTCTTCCGTCCAGGCTTCGGCCTCTCGGATGACACCGACGGTGTAGCCGAGCGCTCCTCCCACTCCGAACTCGTAGCATCTTCAACGGTGGCTGCGCGCATCTTCGCGGCACCCTTGCGCAACGCTTGAGCTTTCTTTGGCTCAGGTACGAGTGTCTTCTTTGGCTCAGGCAGGGGGGGCTTCTTCGTTGCTGGTGTAGGAGCAGAAGGAGCGGGAGATGACGTGCGTTCTGTCGGCGTGGAGGACCCCCACCGCCTGTTTCCGCTAGTCACGTTTCTGATACCAGCCAGTCGCCTCTGCTTGTCCTCCCTTAACCGTCTCTCTTTCTCCACATCACAAACAGTTTTCCAATGCTCAACGACCGTCCTCGCGTTCCTCTCCATCTCATGTATATGACTCCCCAGTAACTCGTCCCAGTCACGCTTCGCCCAGTGCATCGCTACGAGCTGCTTGCGTAGCTGTATGTCAGCCTCAGCTGCCTGCTGATGCCATTGTCGGATCGACTCCTCGACGAGTTCATCGGTGAGGATATCTTGTGAAGCGATCGGGAACTCGTCGCATTCCAGTTCAATGAGCAGAGGGGACATGTAGCCGTGATTGTGAGCCGACTCGAGTGAGTTGCCTGTAAATGTCGGGACAGCGATTGGTGCCGATGGACCAGGTGGAGAAGAAGCAGACATCGAACCCCAAAGGCTCTCTGCCTGCGGTGGTGGTGGTGGGTCCACGAGCTTCCCATTGACGGCTTTCTTGGGAGGGGCTGGGGTGGCGGTTTCCCGTACAGGAAAGCGTTTGTGTACCGAAGATTCCCACAGTGCGTCGGGTGAGACGGGTTCTGTGGGAGGAGTAGGCGGAGGCGGGGGAGCGTTTTTGGCTACATGCATCTCCCACAGCGATTCTGGTGTAGGTAGGTTCTGCGATGGGAACTTGTCGGATGGAGGGGTAGGAGGTTTGGGCGTGTGCTTCGCCATGTGCATTTCCCAGAGACTTTCAGGTGTAGGTAAGCTCGGTTTATCGCCAAAGATACCCCAACCGTTCTATCGGATAAGTTAGCTTTGGGTGGGAGATGCGTACATTGTGTAACTCACAGAGAGCGGACTGCTACGAGCGGGAGCCGCGGTGTCCGGCTGCTTCTTGGCAGCGGGCTTCGCAGGTGCACTACTAGATGGTGCATCCCAACTTCCAGGAACGGGAGCGCTCCAGTCCAAACCGCCTGGAGGTGAAGGTAGTATATCCTCAGAGGCCACTTTCGCGGCGGGAGGAGGTGTGAATGGGGTGTTCAGAGAACCTGGTTCTTGGGGAGTGAAAGCATTCTCGACCTGTTTCATCTCCTGTTCAGTGATATCGACCCAATCCTCTTCGTTTAGCCCAGCTGCCGACAGTCGCTTCAACCACTCCTCTCTCGCCTGCTGAGCAAGCTCCTCGTTTAATGTTCGCTCAAAGGTTGCCATGTCTGTGGGCTGTTTCTGCAGCTTGGCTTTGCCCGTCGCAGACATCAACTCCTTCAGCCTCTCGCTAACTCGTTTATCTCGATCTGCCCGACGAGCACTGAGCCACACTTCGAATGTCTTCCATTCTTTACGCAATCGGGAAGAAGGTGCAGAAGATAGTGATTTAGATAATTGGGGAGCAGGCTTGGCAGGCTGCGATGGGCCAGGTTTCGCAGACGACGCAGGGACTGGTTCCGGCGGCGGTGTTGTCTTTGCGGGAGGTGGTGTTTGTTTCGGTGCCTGAGCAGGCTTCACTGTTGCGTTTGCTGCCACCTTGTTCCTCTGTCTCCGATTCATCGTGCGCGTGGGTGAGACAGCGAGGTAAAGCAGGTGTTCGTGATCTTTAGATGTCGATAGGCACGCCTTAGCCTGCAGGATCATGATTCAAACAGCTCAAGTCGAGTCAGCTGGACTACTTGAGTGAATTACTCACTGCAATAAATCAAGGAATGCGTCGTTATACGTGAGAGGTATGTCGATGCTGTGGTCGTTCGCAGCTAATTGCGGGGAGCGAGTAAACGCCGCAGCGTCGCTTTTTCGTGAATAATACCACTCACTGCCCGAGTAGCTGCACGTCTGGAATCACCGTCAATCGGTTAGTTGAAGGAGATTAAATACGTCGAGCATCGGCCAGCGTAGCTGTCATAGTAGTAGAGGTCAAGGGTAAAGCACCCAGCCTGCATGCCAGGACCCCTGATAATACGCTCAGAGCTTATATGCCGGAAGTGGCCAAATCCGGGACTTTTTGCGGGCGGCCTGACGGCCGATCCGGGACTTTTGCACATAACCTCGCCGCCGAGTGCCCAAATCCGGGATTTTTGCACATATAACATCGAATAAATCGCGATTTTCCCACGATTTTCCCTCCCGCTCACGCGGGGGTTTTATAAAGCCACCAATACGCTCGCAAGTAAGTGCATAAGCATTAATAAACAACTCGTTTGGCTGCTGAAATGCATTCTTTTTAAGTCAAGCTTCTCGTCATATGCGGCCTGAAGCCTGAGCGTGTGCCGACTGACACTCGCCGCCTTCAATGTAGCGACAGCAATATAAACAACGGGAACTGAGGCTTAGAACCAGGCTTCAAGCCTCAAGAACTTCGAAGGTATCCTATCCCTGCAACAGATATCACTATCCACTGGCAGACGACGATCGAGGGTCATATTTCAAGTTAGCACTAACCTCCTAGCAGTACCCTGGTACGTACGTGTCAGCCATCGTTCTCGTCTTCACCGCTGAGCTAGATATTTCAGAGGCTTCGTAGCTGGTCTCTTGACAATACAAACGATCGCAAGATTGAATTCCGGCGATAAGTCATGGTGCGTACAACTTGATGACTCGTAAGTTCATCTTGCCCAGGCTGAGAATACTAACAAAAGAGTACAGGTCTGTAAGAAGAATGTTCGCTTATGAAGCCACCCTTGCGGGATTATCGAGGTATGTACGAGGACTGTTAGTGAAGACGTCAGCACCGTAATGGCTGAACCTCAATCGTCAAACATCAGGCGATGGGAGTGGCACACCCAAAGGTCAGTCGACCAAAACTTTATTGAACATGGTAAGCCGCATGCTAGCACAATTTCCAGACACCTCATTTGTCGCCGCTGCAGCGACTGTGATTTCACCGACACATGTTCTCAACTGCGCGCTGTCAGTGACGAGGTTCGCCAGCATGAGGCGTATTCTTTAGCTATTCTTTCCCGACCCTAGCTGCAAATGGCACCATACAGCAGCTCGTTTGCGTGCCAGGGCTTACGCCACTACGTGCCAAAGTAAGTAGCAATCACAAACATGTGTCTTGGCACCCGCACTCACAGATTTACTCCTAACAGACAACGACTACTTACGCACAAGCTCTCAGGCAAGTGCAAGCAGTCTATTTGAATGCGAAACACAATCGGAGCTACCTGATTATGATAAGATCTACTCACAGGTTACTTATAGTGGCCTCAATATATAGAAGACTCTGGCGAGCTAGTATGCTGCATGAAGGCAGGCCAGCGGGATTATAAAGAGACGACCACGATTTACAGCATTGCTATCCTTTAGTATCAGGATCTGACTCTCGTAATGTAAGTACTACATCAGACATGCCGCTCTGAGCTGGTCTGACCACTCTTAATGTTTTGTTCTCATTAGAGCACCCTATTCACATGTATTATAACTACGTGTGCCGTCGCGCGAATATAATTGTGTTGTCACTACAAGACCGGTAAGACTGGTTTTACAAGATATTGTATGAAGATTTGAACTGATGGCTTATTGTGTTTGTTCGTCAGATTCTCTCCTTTAGGCTTCATCAACGATGACCACTCAGCTACGAAAGCTACCTTCCGCGACAACACCGACAGCAGCTCCTGAGCGGCGAGCCCCTTCAGCCTGTGTTCAGCACCATAAAGCCCCACTAAGCGCAGCTAGTAGGAGATTGTCAATAGAGCTGAAGGCAAATCTAATCCTACTATGATGCCCTGAATAAGTCAGAGAGCTCAGGGTTTACATGTCGAATATCCAGTGTCACCGGATGTGTTTCGTGGTACAAACAACGCTGGCGGTTTAAGCGAGCGAGGGCGCGACCAAGCTCGCCACGTTCGGAGCTCGTAAGCGTAGTGCGGGACATATTTATAATCAGCAGTGTACTAGAGACTAAACTCGGAAGATGATCATCATGTTTTGTTCAATCACGGGGAGCTTTCGTGCGATGCGTCAAAATGTAGCCCCCGGCGCGAATAGATACAGTGCTGCAGTGGTTCACTTACCTCAGCCGACACAACAGCATAAGTACTGGAATACCTCCCATATCCGGGACATTTTTGCCTCGAACCTCGAGGCCATCGACCGAAATCCGGGACAGTCTGACACCTAACATCGCAGTCAAAATAGCGTCAAATCCGGGATTTTCGACATTTTTGCGGCCTGCGGCGCCCTCAAATCCGGGACTTTTGGCATATGGGCGTTTGGCGTATTATCGGGGGTCCTTGCATGCCCGTCCAAGTACGGTTAAGCGCCAGCGGCAGCATTTGGGACCATCGTCCCGCAGTTCAAGTTCAACTCGCTTTGTGGCCACCACCATCTTCAGATAAGTTCACGTAGAGATAGCTGACAATACCCTCTAGGATACTCTCAGAGATGGCCACGACCTCTCTGACCACGCAAGTGCCGTCATATGTGGCCCAACACCCAGCAAAAGTGTTCACAACTGCTGCCACTGTCGTAGGATTCTTTGCGCTCACTCCCGAGCCCCCACTGCTCGCAGTCGCTGCGCTTCTGGCAGTATCGCGACTGTCCACCCAATTCTTTATTAATCGCAGCAATGGATACCCGAAGCTTGCCCTCCAGGCAGGCTTGGTTTCAGTCGCCGCAGGAGTCGCTCATCTGGCTCCCAGTCTGCAGGCACTATCCACGCCAAATGTTGCTCTTGTGGTATTCAGTAGCATCTCATTCGTGGTATCAGTGTCTGCTATCGCTGTAATCGGCGTCGCTACACGCCTCAGCAAACCGATCAACAACACCTGGGCGCAAGTTACTCTCTTCCCCGCCCTTTGGGCCTCAGCTTGGGGCTTTATGTCACGCGCAAGCCCTGTAGGTCAGCTCGTTACATGGAGCCCTGTGCTTGGCCTCGGACCCTACGGCTGGATTAGAGGAACTCTAGGTCAATGGGGAGTGGATTGGATTACTGCTGCTTGGGCAGTAGTTCTCTCTGAAGTGTTGGGGGACTGGCTCGTCGGAGCTTCGGAAGATACGACCAGCCTCATCGATTATGAACCTCCTCTTATTGACCACGAGAACGGGCACAACGCTACCACCGATGGCTCGCGTACGAACCGCCCCCTGGCTCGCTCGAAGAGCCTTGTATCACTGTTCGGTTTGCTTATGCTGTTGATGACACCGACATACTTCACATCTCACCTTCCTGTTCCCCTCAACTCTGAGAACACAACACCTTTCAGTGTCGCTTGCGCACTTCCTGACCCCAAAGCGGTCTCGCACAACCACCCCGGTCTCGAAGATTATATTCTGGCGACTAAGCAACTGCAAAGTCAAGCCAACATCGTGTTCTGGCCAGAGAGCGCTGTACGGTTTGACAATCCAGAGCAACGTGCTGCGGCTTTCGCCCAAATTCAGAACATCACCAACGGTGGCAAGTTTATCGGAGTGTCTTTCGAGGAATACGTACCCCAGGAGAATCAGCGTCGTAACGGGTTCGCTCTCATCCAACGCACAAGCCAACCCGTGTTTGAATACTACAAACGCAATCTTGTACCGAGTACGTCTCTTCTCTCCTCAACTAACAAATGCGTTAACTAAGCTCATCGCAGTTGCGGAGTCCTTCTCTCTGACTCCTGGCCACGAAGCACCGGGTATATTCACCATCGAGCTTCCCAAGCCTCTCAAAGGTCATAATATCCCCGTCTCCGCCAGTATTTGCCTCGACTTCGCCTCTTCCTCCTCATTCACCTCCTTCGACTCCCGCCCCGCCCTCATACTCGCCCCCGCACGTACCTGGCACATCGGTGTCGGCTCTGCCATGTGGGAATAAGCTCAAGCTCGTGCTGCAGAAACCGGCTCGACCGTCGTATGGTGCGATGGCGGGGAAGGCGGTATCAGCGGCATCGCCAACGGCGCGTACAGCGAAATCGTACAGGTTGGCCCGGGCTCGTGGGTCAAACGCCTCGGTATTCCCTACCCATTTGACGAGAAGCGTACCACTTACGCGTGGGGCGGCGATTGGTTGGCGTTCATCGTCGTGTGGGCCTTGCTTGGTCCGGGGTATGTGGGGAGAGCTGTTTGGGTTGGTACTAGGCGAGCTCGTGGTATCGCTGGTCCTGTGGTTGGAGTGGTTCGAGGGCTCTTGCCTCAAAGGAAGAGGGCTATAGGCCCTACTATCGACGAGCAAACATCTCTCCTCGGCTAGCTTTGAGTGTTCAAGTTTGACAATGGTTATGTGTATCTTCTACCGTGCTTATCTTGCTCTCGTTCTGTTTTCTCGACAGGTTTGTATCGACGAATGCCGCTCTTTGTTTGCTCTGTAATGCCCGACCGTATCATCATGCCATATGCAAGTGTTCGAAGGTCACTCTTACGTCTCGGTTCTTGCATAGTTGTTTGAATATCGTGACGGACTATCGCAACTTGTAAAATCAATATGATCATTTCACTCGAACCGTGACATACTACTCAAGGCGAAACAGAGCCTCAGCAAAGATAAACGTCCGTAACGTATGGCTACTACCTAAATATCGATTTAACACAGCATCGTGCACAGTCGGCACATCACAAAGAGTACTTGTGCTGCAATAATCGGTGTTAGCTCGTATGTATTCCTTAAGCCTTCGTTAAATCCAACTTACCCTCAGGTCCCGTCCTCGGTATTGCAGAGCAGGGATGATCAACAAAAACAGACCAGTGACGATGGCTGCCTCAACCCCAAACGTCTGCAGTGCGCCATTCTTCGTCGCCCATGGAACTTGGAAGTAGGCGACACTGAATCCTCCAAGGGTACGAGCGAGGTTAATCAGGGCGGAGATCTCTCCCTATAGAATGAAAGTGAGCTTTAATGCAGTGATTGAAGTTTAACAGCACGTACCTGGAGCCTGGGGAAGCAATCATTGCAATACGCGTCTATGAATCGGTCAGTGTTAGTGCATGACTTTGAGTATAGAACTCCATGCATAAGATTCTCACAGATAGCGACGGTGTTGATCATGACAGCGACTTCAGCAATACCCCATCCCATCACCAGTGCACCGACGCTGAGATGGTTCTGGAACGAAGCACCGATGACCACGAATCCGCAGATGTACAGTGGGATTGCGACGTAGCAGGTCCTGAGAGACTATCTCAGCACGTACCCTGAAGATTACATTGGTTGGACTCACCAAAGACGGGCCTCGACCTCGAATACACCGTTGTTGCGGCGAATACTCAGCTTCATGATCCAGTCGTTGAAGTATCTTCCGAGAAGTTCACCAATGATTACGGCGGCCTGAAAGACATTTTATCAGTTTTATTATGTCGCATGAGCGGTAATAAGTCTTACAATGGGAGTACCGTATATACCCGCCGTGGCAAACTGGCTGAATCCGTATCCGAGAGGAGGAGGGAGCTGCACAAAGACAGCATTCGTAACCTGTCTCAAGAGATAAATATCTGTAGGCATATAAAAATTTAACAAATGACGTACGTTGATACCTATGCTGAAGCCAAAGACCATTGCCTGCAGAATTACTGAGTATGACTTTATGACCATCGTCACCCTCAAAGACTCACCTCAAAGAGCAGAACACCGAGAAGATGGGGGCGCCAGACCAGCCGGAACCACACCAAGACGACGTCTGTCCAACTTGAGCGATACTTCGACATGCGGATGCCAGTGATACCAATGAGCGTCTCAATGCGATACCTGAGAGAGGAGGCTGGGCGAGCGATTGGCTTGGGGTTGGTAAGCTTGCGGTCGTACAATCTGTAGGGATAAGTGTGAGGTGATAGAGGACTTAACCTTACATGACTCTGGACCTACGTTTCCTCCCCGAAAAGAGCGATGATCACGACTACAATAGCACCGTAGATAGAACCAACACCGTACGTCCATCGCCAGCTGAATTTATTTATCAGTATCCGTTGTTTACATTAGAAACCATGCCATATACCTTGTGCGAGCTACCATGAATCCAAAGGCAAATGGTGACAGGAATGGGGAGATGATGAAACCCATCGTCCAGAGGTTGAGCTACAGACAAAATCGCTTCAATATACATAGTCAGACAAGCCATCAGAGTCAGGCTCACCTTCCTGGCCTGTAGATGGAATGGAAAGAGATCTGTGACGACGTAGAGACCCTTCACAACAATTAGTAGCTCTCCCCTGTAGATGAGTAGGCGGTCGACATACTGTGACCTGAGGACATGTGCTATACAGAGAAGATAAGAAGATCGAATATGATCAAGTAGCATGATTAACGTACGCAAAGAACGCAGTGAGACATCGCATTGCTGTCAAGAAAGTGATAAGCTTCAGATTAAAGTGGATCAGTTGAAATCGCACACCTGCAAAGGTCTTAAGGTTTGGCGCAAATGTGCATCCGACCAAGAAACCAAGTGCGAGAACCTATTCCCATCTATCAATATCGATGTGGGGGGTGGGACAGAGTTGACAGAACAGTTCGCACCTGTGACCAGAATAGAACGGGCAAGCGACCAAAGCGACGCATTAGCATGACAGCGAATATGCCGCCCCATCCTGAATGGATTAGCCGTGAGCAGGACTATGTGTATGAGAAGGAGCTGCGCAGTACCGAGAAGAAAGATACTCCAGCTAGAGACCATATCCAATCAGCGGGGAAGGCCGCCTTCGGGAAGACGAAAATACATACTTCGATGTGAGGTTGTTGATAACACCAGTCGTTGTATTGTATTGGACAGAGAGAGCGAAGATGTCCGCAATTCCTGTTTCAAGAATATGTTCTTCGGGTCAGCCCCGCCCGCGCGAATACAGAAGTAGTAGGGCCTACCGATGCCGGAATCGAAGTCGGGGATAATGGCAGCCAATGTGACAATCAAAAGCTGTATATTCTTGCGAAAATCCGACCACTACGTGGCCAACATGCTGATTAGCTGCATGTTTCGGCAAGATCGTCAATGTATTGCACGCACATTTTGAGGATCTTCGGGATCGTCTCTGGGTTGCGGCCACAGCACGATACTTCCATCCTCGGTCAGCTTCAATTTTTCCGCAATTTCCTCGCCAAACTCAATCTTGGCCTCACTATATCCACAGTTATTACTAATGTTGACGCATTATAAGGAAGCGGGTATCACTTACGCGGGGTCGATGACAAGACGGCCTGCATTTGTTTCGTGGTACGAGAACAGGTCGATTGTCGAAGAGGACTCGTTGACCGGCTCCTCTCGAACCACCTCTGAGGCTTTCTCAGCGTGAAGATCCGATTGGGACTTGTCGGACATCGTTCACTTGCTGTCGTCCGGCACGGAAGGTAAGATGAAGGAATAAGTAGGAGAGACAGTAAGATGGGGAACGATACACTCACCCATGGCGAAGGTTTGAGAGTTATATACAGCGTAACATCGGGCGGTATGTTATTCTATGGGAATGCATTTCCGACTGCAGACTCTATTGAGTTGGTGACAATCAGAGGGTTACTTCACTCACCTGTCTCGTGAGAACTTCAATCTGAACTATACCATGGGAGCCGCAGAACACCGGAGGCACGTGCCTGTTATACGCGCATTCAAACTGTTGACATGTCTAGATGTGGTGGTTTCCTCCTTATTGCGCTTTCATTCAACCAAGTCGCGTGTGGTGTTACAGGATCAGCTTACCACCATATCGAGCCGTGGGGAGGTCTCTGCCATGACCCGCGAGTAAGGAACACAGATCCATGAGTAGGGTCGGAATATCATCTTTGCCCTTGTTCATAGCCGTGTGAGTCGTCCCTTGCGTCGTGGTATGACCACTTAGAAGACTCACCGAGTAAGGCACACACTATTACACCAGCGTGGGATAGAGAATTCCCCCAGAACAACTGTATGATATGTTTAATCGCGGGAGTTCAAAAGAAGGTTAAGATGGCTAGGCTAGCGCCGATTAGTAATTTCCACAAAGAATGCCGTTTTGGAAACCTCACACTACTTATGGCTTGAGCAAACGCCACAAAGCTGGGTAAGTCTATATTCTGGCCATGGTAGTTCAAGCGGGTGTTGGCCGAGCCTGTCAGACTTTCGAGCTTTCTGGTTTTGTGGGCGTATCAAGCATGCATCCCATACATAGCCAAATTTTTCATGAGGAAGACACTCGACTGCGAAATCAATCAAGAAATGTAGTAAATATATTCGGGTGACCAACAATGAGAGTAAGGACTCAATCAAAGATCTTTGACTTGCTCTTGTAGCCAATCCCATAACTTGATTCCAACTTCGGGATCGTAGGCTTCCTCTCGGAGCCGTCCAGCTCTGGCCCATGGAATCAAGAACTGCAAGAACATTCAGCGTGGGATCACAGTATTACACTTGTAGAAAGGTACCTGGCCGTTGTAGTTCAATGCTTCCGGCATGGTTCCAGCGTGTGACCTGGTAGGGTAGTTAAGTTCCCATCGAGCGCTCGTAGATCAATATTTCCTTTATTTTTCGCATTTGTTACGATAACCCTAACATGAGTCTGCCTCATGGACGCCTCATGTTGTAGACTTACTTCTGTCGTAGCCGACATCTGAATAGACATCTCTTCTTTCCCACAACGTCTTCGCTAGAGCTACGCTCGCGGAGGCATAGAGAGAGGCGATCTATCTACCAACTTCGTCTTCGCAGCACTAGGCGCTGCGAGAAGACGTCCGACTGCCCGATTAGGCAGTTATCTTAATTCTACACCTCTGGTTCCTTGCGTCCGCCAGGACGACTCGCGGTCGATCCACCCAGATCTGCGACTGCTCGCGTTGAGCGTCACAGAGGTGGACACACTGGGAAATCGACCGTACCGGCCGACGCAGACCCAATATCCATCATTACCTTCATCCCAATTCATTCCGACACAAAGGAAAATCGTTTCGACTTCGCTGAACTCTCGAGAAATCTCGCTAGACGTCGGACTCTTCAGCTATTCCTCGAGAGCCTTCACTTCAGCTCGAAACCTCCCTCATCATCCGTCGATATGGCTCAAGAAGCAGACGCATCGAGGAGAGCGAGCTCGACAGCCGGCGTGTCGCTGCCAGGGTCGTTTGGAGAGAACTCCTTCGTTACGGAGTCCCAAAGGCGCAGGCTCGAGCCCATCGACGAGGAGACCACTGCGGAGCGAGAAGAGGTAGCGCGTCAACTGGGCCTCGACGACGTAGGAGAGTCAGGAGACGAAGCTGAGAAGACTCGAGCCGATCGGTTGTACGAATCCTACAGCGAAGCTACCTCCACTCGCGTCAGCTTAAAGCAAGAGGTCATCCAGTTCTACAACAGGCTCAGCTGGACTCCCTACGACATAGTCGATTACGGCCTGGCTGTCGGAGTTCCCGATCGTGCTCGTTTCGCCTTGAGACCTCACCTCGTGAGAGGTATCAACAGAGCCTTCGAGAGACTCCAAACCTTGCTCGCCGACCTCGCATCTGAAGTACCACAACGCAGGGCCCTGAACAACTACCACCACATCCTAGACCCAAAGGGTGATCTCTTGCCGGTTCTACAAGGTGCGCGATCCATGGTCGAACTTAAAGGAGCGTGGGACATCTTGCGTGAAAGGCTGGAGAAAGGGCATAAATTCGTAAAGAAGTACTACGACGAGGCCAAAGGAGTGCAGAACATTCAATCCCCGGCTACTACGCTCAGCGAAGTATACCACCCGTTCCTTCCTGACGCCTCAACTGAGCAAAGAATCCGAGAATATAAGGCTCTCGTCCCCACGCACCAGAAAGAGAACCTTCCTCCTGTCGACGTCTTAGACCTTGCGAGACCTCTCAGCGAGTTCGTGGACGTTTCGCCGCAACTTATCGCCGCGTACCCAGACCGTGCGCCGGAGGTCGACCCTAAAGCCTTGTCGTACAACGCTACCGGTCAGCCTGACAACGTGTCCTACCTGAAGCATTCGAGTTACGGGCCAGGGCCAATCCTGAGAGAACGCGAGCCACCTGAATCGATCAGTACGGGCCTTACGAATATGCGTAGGAACCGTGGCAAAGGCAAGGAGAAGGCTGTCTCCTTCTTCAACGCCCCGGGCCAACCTCCGAGTGAGCCACCACCAGAGGATCGGGGTCCTTTCGATCAGGCCGACTGGTCACAGCTGTATTCTTCGACAGCTCGTGTCAGTCCTCGTAACGCGACTTCAGCGGCCGCCCCTGTGCCTCGCACCCTCGAGGCCCCGGACGTCGTGGTTGGCAACGTGCTACACGGGCTTGCTTCTGCCAGCGCCGCACCTCGAGCTCCAACGGTAGATCCCGTCATGCGTCCACCGACAACGTGGGTTCCCCCATCGTCAGACGCACCGGCTCTAGGCATAGACCTGCAAACCCTAGGAGCACCGCCTGTTAACGCTAGCGTCGACCCCGTCAATGTTTGGCGAACTCAGGTCGTCTCGCCACCTGCGCCCGCGAAGGAAACTCAGTCGGCGAAGCCGCTGCCTCCCCTTCCTAGCTCTAACGCTGCTTCGGGAAGAGGCGAGGGAAACCCTTCGCCTTCTGGTGGACCGTCGTTCCCTGGAGGAGGCGGAGGAGGAGGACCCCCGTTCCCCGGTGGAGGTGGCCCACCCTTCCCTGGGGGAGGAGGACCACCGTTCCCTGGAGGAGGAGGACCTCCGTACCCCGGTGGCGGAGGACCACCTATGTCCGGTGCGGGACCGCCATACCAAGGCGGAGGGCCACCAGTTCCTGGAGGCGGAGGTGGAGGAGGACCTCCCTACCCAGGAGGAGGTGGTGGAGGAGGACCACCACCCGGTGGCCCCTACGGAGGTTGGCTACCATTGCAGAACGGTCAGTGGGACCAACAGTTCCAGATGCCCACAGCCCTCGTACCTCAGATCAAACTCGGCCAGACCATCGACACGGTCATACCGGTTTGGGACGGGCAGGGCAACACTGCGCTGGAATGGTTCGCGAGTGTGCAAGAGTTTGCTGGCGCGGGGGGATACATTCCGTGGCAGTTAGGATACCACCTGTGGAGTCGCCTGAAGGAAGGCTCTGCTGTCCGTTCTTGGTTCCAATCGCTCACGCCTGACTGGAAGAACTGGATGCGGAGATACTACCTAAATTTCCTCGTAGCAGTCGAACAGCACTTCCTGGGACGAACCTGGAAGCAGGACCGCGCCTCCGAGTACGCCATCCACTCCTTCCGCCAATCCGGTCACGCTCGGGAATCGCCTTCCCAATTCATTCAACGCCGACTCATGTACGCTCGACTGCTGTACCCCAATATGGTGGGCACCGCTGAGGAGGTCAGAGAAGTCATGAGAGCCGCTCCCGTCTCGTGGAAGAACATCTTGAGCTCGGACCTCATCCCCTCCGTCATGGGACTGCAGACGAGGATTGTGGAGATGGAACCTCAATTAGTCGCCGCCGCTGATGCCACTTACGCTCACTACGTCCCCAAGGACCAGTTCGCTCGACAACTCCGAGAGTACTTTCGCGACAACAACATCGACCCGAGAAGTCTACGCGCGAGAACTGCTCACGCAGCAATTGCAGATACAGCTTTCGGGGCAGATGCGATCAGTCCAAACGAGGAGGAAGGGTCGTTTGCTCAGAACCAAGGCGATAGTTACGACTCCCCTCTGGTTCTCGAGTGCTACGCAGTTGCTAAGAGACGCCAACGACCTCCGCCCAAGGACGGCTACCCCTTCAAAAAGCGCGACGAAGTGGTCAGCCCGCTCAGGCCCCCTCCGTCGCCTTGCAAGTGTTGTGGTAGCGACAAGCATTGGGACAAAGAGTGTCCCTGGTACAATCTATGGGAGAAGAAGTATGGCAGGAGCAGAGACAGGGTCGCTCGGGTGGCTGGTGTTCACACCGAAGAGGAAGGATTCGAAGACATGTATAATACGACGTTCGAGGAATTGATAACGCAGGCTTGCTATTCCCTTTACCTTGATCCCGGTGTGAAGTCAGCTCGCTACGCTTACGCTCAGATAATGGAAGACATCGAAGCTGCGCAACCTCAGGACCCACCTCGGCAAGCTCTCCATGCGGGAACTTTCCAACAGTCTCGAGGACTGCGGCCTCCTCGCGTTTCCATAGAGGAGGTGCCAGAAGAAACGCAACGACTGCCTACAGCGACGACCTACTTGCTGGAGGAAGGCCTTACGCCGTGCAAGCGCGTCGAGGAGGAGACGGACGAAGGCCCTACCCAGATAGGACGTGGCCCAGCCGAACCTTCGAGCCTGCAGAGTGGCGAAGAACGGAGTGTTTTCCAGGCCGCTGCACGGGAAGTCAACTGGGTACGCCCGAGGAGATATAAGCCGAGTGGGACGTCAGCCGTAGGCGTATCCGTGCTGTCGTTACGCGGTTGTATCAACGACCCCGGGGGGCCCAAGGAGGATTTACGCTTGGATTCAGGCGCGGACGTCACCCTAATATCCGCTGAGTACTACGGTCGGCTAGCGAAACCACCCAAGTTAAGGCGAGGAAGGAAAATGGATCTCTGGCAACTCACCGACAAATCCGAAAGGATAGAAGGTTACGTCGAGGTCCCCATCTTCGTTGAGAGCAAAAGTGGAGAGACCGTCGGTCTGATCGCAGAAGCCTACGTGGTACCAGGAATGAACGTCCCGATCCTCCTGGGGGAAGACTTTCACCTCTCCTACGAGCTCAGTGTTAGAAGACACTTAGAGTTCGGTACCACCGTTACGATAGGCGATTCGGGCTGGGCTTTCGAAGCTACGGGGGTCCAAAGGCCGGTATATCCAGAGCTGTCACCGAATCCATCGCATCTGGCGAGTTTCGTTCGCGCCAAGCTGCACCGCCGCAACAAGAACCGTTGTTGGAGGCGGAAACGAGCCGAGAAAAAGCTCGCACGAGTGGCGGTAGTGGCGGAGGACGTTCGCATCCCTGCGAATTCTTGCGTCAACGTGAGCGTGGAATGCCCTTTCGACGAGTCAGATACCTGGTTGGTCGAGAAATCGATGTTGGGCGACGAGCGAGTAGCTCCACTCATTGTGCCTAATGTCTTGATCGACAAGACGTACTCTAGGATACCTGTCAGTAACACGACTTCGGTAGCCAGATGGTTAAGGAAGGGCGAACACCTGGGGGAGCTACGAGACCCTCGAGAGTACTTCGACCGGCCTAAAGACCAGAAGAACTGGGCGGAGATGGCAGTGGCTGCTGACAGAGTCGCCGCGCTAGCAGAGGCCATGAGATCTGCTGAGAAGGAGAAGGGAGGTCGAGAGAGAGTCTTCCTAGCCAAGAAGGACGGCACCTTCGTGAAAACGAAGCCGAACACATCCCGGGAGACCTACGCCGGTACGCAGCGCGAAGCGAATGAAGTGATCGTAGAGGCAGAGGAAGAATGGGGCCCGAAGACAGCCGAGGTGCCTGACCCGACCGTCTACTCCTCTGAGGACCTAGAGAAGCTCATTGACGTAGCTGAAGTACCTGAAGGGTTACGACCCAGGATCTGGGAGATGCTACGGAAACGCATACGCGCGTTCGGGTTCGATGGGAGGCTAGGACATATGGAGACGAAGTGCAGGATACGTACGAAGGAGGGCGTGGAGCCCATTTCCGTACCGATGTATGCGAGCTCCCCCGCGAAACGACAAGTGATCGACGAACAGCTGAAGACTTGGTTTGAACAAGGAGTTATCGAGCCTTCGCAGAGCCCGTGGGGGGCTCCGGTCGTGATCGTGTACCGCAACGGGAAAGCTCGATTCTGTGTTGACTACCGTAAGCTGAACGCACAGACCATTCCCGACGAGTTCCCTTTGCCAAGGCAGACGGAAATCCTCTCTGCTCTCTCCGGGGCTCAGGTCCTGTCCTCGCTGGACGCCCTCTCAGGCTTTACGCAGATCGAAATAGCCGAGGAGGACGTCGAGAAGACGGCCTTCCGCACGCACCGGGGCCTGTTCCAATTTAAAAGGATGCCGTTCGGCCTGAAAAACGGACCGTCCATCTTTCAGCGAACAATGCAGAACATCCTCGCGCCTTACCTTTGGCTATTCACCCTGGTGTACATCGATGATATAGTGGTGTACTCGCGGAGTTACGAGGATCACCTGGTTCACCTCGACAAAGTGCTGCAAGCGATCGAACGAGCGGGGCTAACGCTGTCGCCCAAGAAGTGTCACTTGTTCTACAGCTCTATCTTGCTGCTGGGACACAAAGTCTCGAGACTGGGGCTATCGACTCACGAGGAGAAAGTTCGAGCGATTAGCGAGCTGAAACGCCCTACCAAAGTGTCAGAATTACAGACCTTCTTAGGAATGGTTGTGTACTTCTCCATGTTCATCCCTTACTACGCGAACATCGCCTCTCCCCTGTTCAAGCTCTTACGGAAAGGATGCGCTTGGCAATGGGGACCGGAGGAGGAATACGCGTTTGAAGCCGCGAAGTCAGCGTTGAAGGAGGCTCCGGTGTTAGGCCACCCCATAGAAGGGAAGCCGTACCGCCTTTACACAGACGCTTCCGACGAAGCTATCGGCTGCTGCCTGCAGCAGGTACAATCCATGTGCGCAGGGGACCTAAAAGGAACGAAGGCATACGAGAAGCTAGAGAAGGCGTACAGGGAGAAAGGAGACGTACCGCGATTCGTAACGAAACTATCTTCGAAGATAGACGATCACGAGTACCAAGACGAATGGGGTAGCCAACTAGACGAGACCTCAGTACACGTGGAGCGGGTACTTGCATACTGGTCACGAACGCTGAAGAGCGCGGAGACGAGGTATTCAGCAACCGAAAGGGAAGCACTAGGAGCGAAGGAGGGACTAGTAAGATTCCAGCCCTACATCGAAGGGGAAAAGATCTTGCTAGTGACGGACCACGCTGCCCTGCAGTGGGCGAAGACGTACGAGAACGCGAATAGGAGGCTGGCAGCCTGGGGGGCCATATATTCCGCATTCGCCCCTGGATTAGAGATAATACACCGTCCCGGACGGATTCACTCTAACGTTGATCCCTTATCGAGATTGCCTCGAGAGCCACCATCTCACGTGTCCCCTTTGGCAGACAGGACTCCAGCACTGCGACTGGACAGCGAGGAGGCAGAATCGGCTGAGCGCAAAGCGGAGGACGCACCAGCAAAGCGGGCAGCTGCAGCGACGACGATAACCGACTGGGCGGAGGCCTTAGTATCATCGGAGGCGGAGAGTCCAAGGAGAAGCAGCCGTCTAAGAAGGAGGAAGGAAGACGCGACCACGGCTGGTGACGGGGGGGCAACCACTACAGATGCTACCACAGGCACATCGAGCGAACAGCTGAAAGCGGGCGAACCAGCCCCTCAAAACGCTAGCGAGGATGTAGCCGACCCCTACGAAGCTCGCAAGCTGTGGGAAGCGACACACAGACCACCCTCGATTCTAGTGGAAATGAATGAGGAAGCTAGGGCGCGATACATCGAGGGGTATAAGAAGGACGTCACCTTCCGTGGCCACTGGGAGAAACAGGCCGGCGACACAGAGTCCTGGGACCCCGCTAATCGATTCTTCAAAGACTCGGAGTCCCTGCTATACTTCCGCGATGCAGACTTTAACGCTCGTCTGTGCGTGCCGCGTTCAGAACGCAACGACGTACTCCGTACAGCTCACGAAAGCCCTTACCTCACGGCACACGCTGGTCCTGAGAAACTATGGGACTACCTAAGCTCACGCTTTTACTGGCCAAGGATGAAGACTGACGTACTAGAGTTCTGCGCATCGTGCGACGTCTGCCAGAAGACCAAGCCGTCTAACTTCAAGAAGTTTGGTCGTCTCCAACCCCACGCCATCCCGTCGAGGCCCTACGAGTCGATATCGATGGATCTCATCGTGAACCTACCGTGGTCCGAAGACTGCAACGCGATCTTGGTATTCGTGGACCGCCTCACAAAACACGCACAGTTTGTTCCCACAACCACGGGGCTCAACGCGAAGGGATTTGCGGTGCTATTTGTCAAGCATGTAGCCTGCAAGTTCGGGTTGCCGGCTAACATCGTCACCGACAGAGATCCGCGATGGACGTCCGTCTTCTGGAGAGAGGTCGCGAAGATCTTGCAGACGGACATGCTCTTGTCCTCTTCGCACCACCCTCAGCACGATGGCCAGACTGAAATAGTTAACCGTCAGCTTGAGACCATGCTACGCGCTTACGTGAAGGAAGACAGAAGCACCTGGTGCGAGTGGATCCATCTGCTGGAACACTCCTACAACTCCCGCGTTCACGGCGCAACAGGAGCTTCCCCCTACTTTCTCCTCTATGGATTCGAGCCTAGAGGCTCTCTGGACTACAGGGAACTCGACTCCCGAACTGTTGACCGCAGCCGCGAAACCTCCGAGTTTTTGGAACAGCTGGCTATGCATCGCGAAAGCGCGAGACGGGCTATCGCTCGGGCTCAGGCCAAGCAAGCCAACTGGTACAATAAAGGGAGGAGGTCAATGGAGTTTGAGGTCGGGGACCTAGTCTTGGTGAACCCTCACGGTCTAGAGTGGGTAGAAAGTAAAGGGGAAGGGGCCAAGTTAGTCCAACGCTGGATAGGCCCTTTCGAAGTCCAGCAGAGGATTAACGAGAACACGTACCGTCTACGTCTCGACTCCTCGTACCCTGGAAGTCCTGTCTTTAACCTGGAACACCTGAAGCGTTATAAGTCCTCACCTGAAGAATTCGGTCCCAGGGCCACCTTTGACGACTCCCGAGCTGCTCCCGCCGACGAGGTATACGAAGTGGAATCCATCGTTGGTCACAAGTACGACAAGAGAAGACGCACCATGCTATACTTAGTGCGATGGGTAGGGTATTCACCTCTATACGATGACTGGAAGACAGCTCGCGAATTAGCTACAGCACCTGAAGTGCTAGAAGGCTATCGTCGCAAGAACAAGCTTCGTTAACTCGGACCGTGCGATAAGTTATTAGCGCTCACGTCAGCGCTAGCACCACGTTCTTTACTTCGGATCGCTCCGAGCACACTCTCCTTACTCTTATTCCCTCCATTCCTTTCTTATTCCTGTTCTATTTGTTCTCGACAGCTACCGGGTTTAACACGAGGCCAGATCAAAACTGTACAGTTATGCCAACCAACGACTCCGACTCCGCTATCAGCCTACGCTATGCTCTCGTAGCGCTCCCTACCAAACAAGTCGGAAACACACGCCCACGATGCTGATAACAAGGCCTTCTCTCCGATCCCTCCTCTTCCTCCTTCAATACCTCCCGTACTACTGCTATGCCGGCTCTTACGAACTGTTCGACAACTCTGGCGAGACTTGGGTCACGATCGGGGGCGATCCCTCCGCTCTGCTAGCTAACGCAGCTCGCGATCGATACGGAGGAGCGAGCTCTAGGGAGTTGAGGAGTTGCCCTGAATCGAAGAGAGAGCCCAGTTGGACAGGGGATGGCAAGGACTTCCTCGCATATGGCGTAGATCTCCGCAAGGTGCGCACTCAGACCGGCCCAGTTGCTGAATCTTGGGTCCACTCGAGCTTCGACGATGACGAAGAGTTCCTCGACCCTAACGACCACTCACGCATCCAACCTGCTCTCCTCGCCAAGATCAAACGAGAGCTGCGCCTTGCTCGCGATCTCGTTGGGTTCCTCGACCGTCGAGGGGGCTCTAATCACAACGTAGTCAATCGTATCTACTCGGGAGAGGAGCTATCCTTCGCCGAAGGAGTCGAGGACATCCGACTGGAGTTGTATCGAGCGCGGGAGGTTATGGACGAGCGGCTCGCAGCCATCAACTTCGCACTATGCAGGGCCGAACCCGACGTCGAAAACTACGTGCGCCAGGTCTATGGAGCCTACATACAGAAATGGCATCTCCTGAGCGACATGAGAGGCATCTGCGTGGACTTCCGTTCCTTTAACCCCGACACGACGCTCGTTTCCGATTGTCTGAGGAGACAAGTCCCTCTCTACTACCCTGTGGATCCTGAGTACTGTCCAAACCTCTCTGGGGCAGAGGCCCGTCTCGTCGAAGCCGTGAAGACTTATGAAGATTTCGTCTTCGCTCTACACGAGGCTTCGGTCTTTCCTAAGATACGGAAGTCGGAGACGGCGCCCCTCAAGTACTACGGAGTCGCGATCGACCCTGACGCTCCCACTCGACCGTGGAGGGCCCCACGATTCGAACGCTTCGACGACCTGGATAGTCACGCTAAGGTGGTGCTCACGGACATCTTACACACCAACCTCGCACCCATCGTTCTTCCGTTCGAAGGCTCGCCCTCCTTGACCATCGTAGGAGGCGCAGTTCTCATCGTCGACTCTCTCACTGAGCTACGGATGATGTGTTGGGCCGCGAAGTATCGCGCCACCAACGTGTGCGAAGTCCTAGGCGAAGCTCTGCTGAGAGGCTGGACCTTCCGTATCGCCTACCCTGAGAGCTACCTCGAAGATCTCCGTCGACAAGCAGCAAACCCCGACTCCGTCGTGATACCTGACCAAGTACAACAGCTCGTGGTAGTAACCGATTTCGATCTGTTCGAGGGACCTCACGTGTGGGCTACGAGCCTGCGCCGAATCCGCTCCCTCCTCTCTCGCCCTCACTCTTACGTATTCTTGCACCTCGGGAGCGTCCTATGGCGCTTGGCTCTTCTACTAGGCCACGACTATCTAGCGAGCTGGAGGAACAATATGCTCGGCCCTTCCTCTTCTCTGGTCGTCCATCGCCGTGAGTCGCCAATCCTACCCGGGCACTGGGCGGATTCTGTCTCGGAGGTCGAGAAGAAAGTCCTCCTGGGACTCTGCGTGTCCTCGGTCACAGGCGAAGAGCGTTACTGGTTCCCGTCGCAGGAGCTGCTCGAGAGACATCGTTTCCACGACGGGGAATGGTCAGAGATGGAGGAGGAATTCCTCATGGAACGCTATCGCAGCCTCGAGCGCGGTGAGAGCCGTTACCGACCCCTTACTGTCGCGGAATGGGACGTCGAGCTAGCTAACTACAAGTTTGGCCGCCTCCTGCGCGATTCATTCGTTCCGGTGCACAGCCCAGCGGCGGACGCCCTGCTCGAGGACGCTCGCGTCGAGTTTGGAGGCTCATGGAACCTCTCAACTCTCGGGAAAGTCACGCTCTCTCTCGAGCCTAGCCCGGAGGAATTCGGCGAATGAGGCACTACGTTCCCTCGCTGGGAACTGGGGGGCTCTGTGACCTGGTAGGGTAGTTAAGTTCCCATCGAGCGCTCGTAGATCAATATTTCCTTTATTTTTCGCATTTGTTACGATAACCCTAACATGAGTCTGCCTCATGGACGCCTCATGTTGTAGACTTACTTCTGTCGTAGCCGACATCTGAATAGACATCTCTTCTTTCCCACAACGTCTTCGCTAGAGCTACGCTCGCGGAGGCATAGAGAGAGGCGATCTATCTACCAACTTCGTCTTCGCAGCACTAGGCGCTGCGAGAAGACGTCCGACTGCCCGATTAGGCAGTTATCTTAATTCTACACCTCTGGTTCCTTGCGTCCGCCAGGACGACTCGCGGTCGATCCACCCAGATCTGCGACTGCTCGCGTTGAGCGTCACACAGCGTACAACTGGGTCAAGGCACCCAGTGAGGCCGGGTACAGAACTGGCAAGGTATTCTATACTATGATTCAGCCAAACCCAGCACTCGGGCTCTGGAACGCTGGTTGGAACATACGCACGATGAGGTAACGATCCACGGTTCCTACGTTTCTATGAATTTCAGTCTTGATATTGCCTGAGAATGTCCATGTGAGTGCCCCAGCAAACAGCTAAACACTGAAAGCGTACCAGGATTGACGGGAATCGAGAGTATGCCCTGATTACCGTAGCGTCTTGCCAATTCAATAGCTACGACGGCGGTTCCCTCCATTACGCGTGGGTTAGGCACGACGTTCATCTAACCTTATAAGATGATACCCACAAATTTACTCTGAGAATATAATGCGCGTGACCCGAGCCTTCTTCTAGCTTTTCCGTTGTTGAATGTACTCCAATCCAAGGTAGTGTAGTATGCGGTGGAAGAAGATGTCGTGATGACTCGAGCGTAGCCGTCGGGAGACGACGCTCTGCCTCATAGTAATGCGGGTAGTAGAAGCTCAGTAAAGTACCAGTGGCCTACGTTGCGACAAAGTTATCTGACCTATGTCCTTGAACACTGCGAAAGAAGAGTTTTACCTGTGACGTTGGTACCGAACTGCATGTCGTACCCATCGGCAGTTAACTGCTCAATAGGGTTGAAATATACGCCCCTGTATGTTCACGTCACCTCAAAGAGTCGGTCGATTACACAAATACTTACGCATTGTTGAATAGAACATGGAGCTCTTGCTCCTGACTGCAAAACCAGATCGTCAGCAGGTTTGAGCTGAGAGAAGTTCGCAGACGCACCTCAGAAACTTTTGCGTAGATCGACGAACGGATGCGAGATCTGCAAGGTCAAGCTCAAGAAAGAGTGCCTCACGCCCAGTTATCTCCTTCAGCTCAAGGATTACTTCATTCGCCTTGGCCCTTGACCTTCCAGCGATGTAAACTTTAGCATTGCGGCCGAGAAGTATCTGGGAGTAGACTTTTTTATTACATTTAATCGATACGCATACCTTTGTCGTCTCCTTTCCAATACCGGAATAACCACCTTGTACAGAGAACAGGCAATTAGATCATAGCCTTGTTGTTCATGGTAGCAACTCACCAGTAATGATGACCACACGACCCGTCAGATCTGGAATTTGGTCGACGGTGAAAGTTGTTTTTGGTGGGAAAAATTGGCAGAGGGCCTGGTAATAGTTCTTGAGAACGTCCATCTTGCGAGTGTTACCACAAGAGGGTGAATAAGGAAGCATGTGCAGGTGAGCCATTCTTTACTATGATATCTCCTATATACATACCCATCACAGCCACTGTTATGCAGACGGTTTGAAGCTATCAGTAGCTTGCTTTGATAAGAGAAGCCTGACCTATCGTATTCAAACGGAAAGAGAACAATACAGCAACCTATTTACTTGCTCTGCGTACGCGTGAAAGTTACCAGTATATCCCGAGTCGTGGTAGAGATACGATGGTGTTTGACATCGGCAGATGCTGATGTAGAATGTAGATGCCCGCTTGCTTGCGTATACCGATTGCCATTTGGACAGCTGGGACCAGATGCCACTGGGACGTGTGCCTGACATTATACGTGAATAGTATTTCGACTCACTATTAAGAAGAAAGCATAGTAGGTTTCGATGCAACAGAGTCAGCTGAACACTGGTAGAGTTGCCACTCAGAGATCCTTGACCTGCTCCTCGAGCCAGTCCCAAAGTTTGATACCCAACTCCGTGTCATACGCCTCTTCCCTCAAACGCCCGAGTCGCGCCCAGGGTATCAGAAACTACAGGTGAGAGGTTTTCGTGCGTAAGTGTGAGCATCTAGTCGCCTGTTTCAAAAGGACGTACCTCTCCGTTATAGTTCAATGCCTCGGGCATCGTACCAGCGTATAACTGCGTGAGAGCCCCCATAGGAGTCGGATACAAAAGCAAGGTGTCCTGAAAGTGGGCGACCATGTCAGAACAGTCCTGAACTACATTATGTACGTAACTTACTACAAAAAAGTGCTGTAGCTTGGTCATATTGCGTTGAAGTTCAGACTTGATATTGCCTGGACGTACATGCACCGTCAGCTCTCCTTCGTATAGAAAGGCATGGAAATGGCCATACCGGGGTTTACGGAGATTGAAATGATGCCTTGGTCCCCGTATCGCCTGGCAAACTCTCGTGCCACCACAGCATTAGCCTACCAATCGTCAAATCAGCTCTAAAAATGATAACATCCCAGTGGACGAAGTGTACTGACGAATTTACTCTGTGAATACAACATCTGCGTCCCGAGGGCCTTCCTGGCAGGTCCTTCCTTGAACGTGTCCCAGTGCAGTGTAGTGAAGTAAGCCACGGAGGACGACGTGGTGATGATCCGTGCATGCTGATCAGGCGATGTCTCTTTCCCGCGTAAAAGCGCAGGTAAGAGTAACTTGGCGAAGTACCAGTGCCCTGCAATAAAGTCAGTGGACGAGCGCAACCACGAACCGAGAGTGTACTTACCGAGGACATTTGTACCGAATTGCATGTCGTAGCCGTCAGAAGTGGTTTGTTCAATGGGTGGTGTCATTACACCACTATTAGATTGTCAGGGATTATTGACAGCTTCTACGAAATCCGAAGACACCTACGCATTGTTGAAGAGGATATGCAAGGCTTGCTCCTTGCTTTTTGTGTGTGAATGAGCATATTGCACCTTAAAGTAAAGGAATATATACCTCAGAAATTCTTCCGCTGCCTGACGGACAGAAGCCAGGCTAGCTAAGTCGAGTTGGAGAAACAGCGGCTCGTGACCAGTTGCCTCTTTCAACTCCTGGATTGCGGCATCTGCTTTCGTCTTGGATCTAGAGGCAATATATACTTTGGCGTTGCGGTTCAGTAGAGCCTGCATTGTATCATGAGCGCACAGTATAAGCAGTGAACGAGAAAACATGTACCTTAGTAGTTTCTTTGCCGATACCAGTATATCCACCTGCATTGATCATTAGCGTTGTGAGATAAGTCCTTCCTTCTGCGCAAAATATCGGCTTTGTGCCGTAAAACATACCGGTTACGATGATTACTCGACCAGTCAAATCGGAGATTTGGTCGACATTGAACGTAGGCTTTGCTGGGAAGCTTTGGCAAAGCACGCTACTATAGTTGTTGAGGGCACCCATTAAGTGCAGTGGCTAGCTGTGATGGAGGAACAGAAGAGGAGCCTAGCTATAAGTACCTAGCCCGCGATGACGAATGAAGTTAGAGGCCGCATAAGATCTGGATTTTCGGCTTTTCAAGACCCGCGCTGTCTTCCTATCATAGCCGCAGGTATCCACAGGGGCACTTTACGATCGCGCAAGCTTACGCGTCGACGTCGTCCTTCGGCACTGGCACCAGGCACCGCGAATTATGTTTGGACGGCGGGGACGATAGCTAAAGGTGTACGTATACTAGAGTGCTAGCTGCACTAAATTACTACTTCAAGTAGTGCATACGCAGCCAACATGGATTTCAAGTTCACGATAGCGGGAGGGCCTGGGTACCGAAACAGAATTTCCCCGCGCATAGCCGCGACAGTACTAGGTAGTGTCGTATGGAAAGGTTTACGAAAGTCAGGCAATTAGTTCATCGCATGAATCGAGATAGTAGTGCATACCTTTCCACTGCTGTATACTAAGTAGTATGATTCGCGTTGAAAATCCCTTGCATGACCAATGACCAGTTCGTGACCAGTCGCAGATGATAGATGTCGGGAACGGAGAAGGCGGAATGCCGGAGTACGCATCAATTTCCATCTATATCCATAATGCGGGGTTGAGCCAAATTCACACACCTCCTCCTCCATCCCTCCATCTCCTCCAGCGATGGCCTCCCCTCCAAAACCCTGGGAACGCGCCGGTGCGACAGCGACGGCCTCTACAGTACCACTGGCCTCCGCTGCCTCCCAACCGACGGCGACATCAACCTCATCCGCGACTTCCTCCACCCCCTCTGTCCCCGCACGACCAGCTGCACTTGCTAATCCTTCTATTGCAACAACCTCAGCATTACCAGCGACATCATCAGCACTAGCTAGCACATCTTACAACTCTCCGTACGGATACAACAGCTACAATCGACTGGGCACAGGATACTCTCCTTACGGCGGGATGAACAGCATGTATGGCGGTATGGGGAGCTATGGGGGATACGGTATGGGCGGTGGCTATGGAGGATATGGTATGAACGGGATGTATGGACCTGGGATGGGGATGTACGGACAGCCACCATTCGACCCCAACAACCCCTCGCTCACTCAGACACTCGAGTCCACCACCCAACACACCTTTGCGCTCCTGCAGTCGATCGTCCAGACGTTCTCAGGTGTAGCGCAGATGCTCGAGTCGACATTCATGGCTACACACTCGTCGTTCTTCGCCATGGTCGGTGTAATCGACCAATTTGGCCAGTTGCGAAACGCGCTAGGGAGCGTTCTGGGGTTATTTGGGCTTGTGAGGTGGATGAAGGAGACTATTACCGGTCGACGGTCTGCAGGTGGTTTGGGAGGCGAGTTCAAGGACTTCGTCAACGGACGACCTGTACCAGGTCCGAGCAATCCTCCAGCACCGAAAGCCAGCAAGAAGCCGCTCATCATCTTTCTGCTCGCTATTTTCGGTGTACCATATGCGATGCACAAACTCGTGAAGATTCTCACGGAGCGCCAGAGAGAACAGCAACAGGCTGGACTGCTCGCTGTACCAGGAGCGAACCTACCACCGTTGGACCCGTCTCAGCTAACATTCGCAAGGGCGCTCTATCCATTTGAAGCGTCTTCTCCGAATGAGCTTTCGCTCAAGGAAGATGAGATTGTCGCAATCATGGGCAAGCTGGATCCTGCAACTGGTGCAGAGGTTGATCCACGGATCGAGGTGAGTACTGACATACCTGACATGCACTTGATCTTTGAGATGACTGATGCTCACTCTTATTGCAGGTCGAAGGCAGCGAGTGGTGGAAGGGCAGGACGAGACAAGGCCGAGAAGGATGGTTCCCGAAGAAATGGGTACAGATACTTGAACGACGAAAACCTGCAGAGACGGCATAAACCTGTTTGCTTTATACCCTTCGTTCCTGGTCCGCTTCTTATGCCTTCGTTTTTTGTTTGTTGATCTGGTGTACGCTAGTTTGTACTTAGCACTTACCCCTCTGATTGGTCTATCGCTTTTGGATGCTCATTCTATCGAAGGAATCAAGCATACCTGTCGTGAGGCTGATAATAGGGGACGACAAAGTCAAACCGACAACCTAGCAGTAAGTCGAGCTGACTTTCGGAAGGCGTGCAGAGCTGTGAGGCGGTGGGTGAGTACGTTAACCTGCTAGTATGGCGAAAACGGTCGGTTGACGATTATGCTGCACGCGAGTGGGTTCCGTCAAAGATCGTATCCGATAGATCCTGGTATGTGTACATTGGTATTCCGTTGTTTGGCGTAAGTACTGTGCGATACTGCTTCTCACGGCAGAGCACGCCCCGAGTTGATAGCATTGGCCACTTGACTCGTGTTCGGGCGATTATACGCATATCTATCCAACGCATGTCTGAGAACCCACATATCCACACTCAACTACCGATAATCGTTCGTACCTTTCGTAGCTCTCGAGGTATAGCTCCTCAGTACTGCACGTCCGCTTGAACGAAGGATGGTTAACCAGTCGATCGATGTAGGCACCGAATTTCTCTCCCTCTGGCATCGTGAACCCACGGTAGTGCTTTAGAACATTTGTGGCACGGAAGAGCCCTATGCGTACTATTAAGTGCACTGATTTGTGTCGTGCGGCTGACGTACTTACAGGGACCTGCTAGGACATCTGCGAGGCTGAGCTTTCCATCGGCGTGCCAGAGACCAACTTTGCTGTCTGATTCCTTCTCTGCACGTTCAAAAAGGGCTACGAGGCCTTCGATGGCGGCAACAAATTACTTGCCGCCCTCGATCTGCTTCTCTGACGGTGTGCAAGCATCATTAGTGAGCGAATGAGAATAGATGCTGCCAACTTACCTGCGTCTTGAGCCTGGAGATATCTGTAGAAGGCAGGGACGAGGTTTCGGCCAATGTGGTCAGCCTGGAGGCGAACTAGAGCGCGCCCGTCTAAGGGGGAAGCATGATGAATCGTGATCGGTGCAAGGCATATAACAGGACTTACATAGATCAGAAGTTGGTGGCAAGAGAGTCTTTCCGTAGTCTCTGTTAGCCAGACTGGTATACGAACGAAAGATCGGTCATCGAGGGCGCGTCTTGACGACAGACTGTCGTTGACTTACTCCTCCAAGTATTCCAGAATAACAGTACTCTCGTTCAACGCTCTCGGAGGAGTGGTATTGTTGAATTTCAGAGCCGGCACCAAACCCTTTGGAGAGACCTCGAGTAGCTCGGGAGGTTTCTTATACGGGTCGACTTCATCTAACGGGATCTATGAGTATACTTACTAGTATACTGCCATTGTTGTGCCGATTGAGTAAGTATGCACTTACAGTACTACACATCGTTCAGACCCACGAGTCAAGATAAAAGATAGAGATCAGACATACATGATATGGAATCCCGAATTCTTCGAGGGCGACCCATACTCTCTGAACGAATGGGCAGAAACAGCCGGCGAATAGCGTGATATCAGCGGGCGCACTGTGAGCCTCGGCTGTTACGAGTGCATCTCCTGTGCATTTGAGATGGTAGGACTTTCCGCTGTCTGCTTTCTGCGACATGGTGGTTGGAATTGAACTTGCATACTTTCTTACTCACGGTCGGTCGGGAAGTTGGCCACAGTCCCTGGCGTCTACCGTTTGTCGGGCGGGTGTGACAAATGACATACATTGTCACAACCGGTGTCACATGTAGTGTCACCCTGTGTCACATAGTCGCAGTTTAGCCAAGAGTGTTCCGTACAATGCTCGCAGCTTCCAGTTTCTCAGCACGAATAACCTTGTGCCGTACAGCATCGCTCTCAAGCAATTTTGTGCTGCGATTGAGAAGACAGCGCACCGCCTTGACCGCCTTGGCAGTGAGCGCAGTTACCCGCGCCTGTCACGCCTCTCACATAAATACCAGTGAAGACGTCACAGGCCGAGATCTCTCACTGATCCTACTCCCGACGCGCAGACTCCCTCCTCCTAAACTTGAATCTCTTCTTGAACTCCTACCACCATCTCACAGAATGGAGGCTCTACGACTACGCAAAAAGTTTCCCGAAGTCTCCCAAGATGAGATATTCGACCTCATCAACAAATTCAAGTGCGTCCAGAAAGATATCACTGCAGGATTGTGAGGCTCATAGCGTTGCGCAGCGCCATCTCGACGGACACACCAGGGCGCGTTGACAAATCTAAAGTGCTTCATGTTCTGCAGTCTAGCGGAGAGTCGTACGATCGCGCGCGAGAGACATTGAAGCATGTTAGCGTCGATGCCAGTGGAAAGGTTGAGCTGGAAGATTGGGTCGAGGTACGCGTGGATCCCACATTGAAATGGGTTTGATCTTACCCCTGTGATTTGTAGCTCAATGTGAAGCTGCGGCAACAAGCCCCTGCTGTGGCTTTACCTTCGAAAGCCGGAAAGGTGACCGTCTCAGGGGCAAATGCCAATAGCGCACATACGATAAACGAGGATGAGCGATCTGAGTTCACGAATCACATTAACTCTGTGAGTTTCATGTCTAACATTGCTACGGTGCAACTGGCTGACGTGAAGTAGGTACTGGAAGGCGATCCGGATGTTGCAGCCCGACTACCCATTCCCACAGACACCATGCAGCTCTTCGACGAATGCAGAGACGGTCTGATCCTCTGTAAACTCATCAACGACTCCGTACCAGAAACCATCGATCACCGTGTCCTCAACAAGCCCACCCCTCGTAAACCGCTCAACGCGTTCCAGATCACCGAAAACAACAACATCGTTATCACCTCCGCAAAGGCTATTGGGTGCTCCGTTGTGAACATCGGCTCGACTGATATCGCTGAGGGCCGTGAGCATTTGATCTTGGGCCTGATCTGGCAGATTATTCGTCGTGGACTTCTCGCTCAGGTCGATATCAAGCTTCATCCCGAGCTGTACCGTTTGTGCGAGGAGGGAGAGACAATAGATGACCTGTTGCGCTTGACGCCCGATCAAATTCTTTTGCGATGGTTCAACTACCACCTTAAGGCTGCCGGCTGGAAGAGGAGGTGAGTTCTACGAGAATCTATGCAGAAACTGGAACTGAAATATTGTGTCCAGGGTTAACAACTTCAGCCGAGACGTCAACGACGGAGAGAACTACACTGTCCTTCTCAACCAGCTGAAGCCAGAGTCTTGCTCACTCGCACCACTTCAAACACGCGACGTTCGCCAGCGCGCAGAGGAGGTACGATGGTCTCCCTCAAAATCACTGACTTGTGCTAACGTCACTTCACAGGTTCTGCAAAATGCCGACAGAATCGGCTGCAGAAAGTATCTCACCCCCGCCTCGATGGTCTCCGGCAACCCGCGTCTCAACCTCGCCTTCGTAGCCAACCTCTTCAACAACCACCCCGGCCTCGAGCCCCTCGACGAACAAGAAGCCAAAGACTACGGTGTCGTCGAGGACTTCGACGCAGAAGGCGAACGCGAGGCCCGTGTCTTCACCCTCTGGCTCAACTCACTCGGCGTCGAGCCCGGCGTGGTCAACCTGTTCGAGAGTCTCCGTGACGGGTTGATCATCCTCCAGGCCTTTGACAAGATCCTCCCCGGCTCTGTTGTTTGGAGACGGGTCAACAAACCTAAGGCGGGGGCACGCCCGGTTGAGCCGGTCTATGGCGAGGACGGAGAGGAAGAGGTGGATATTGGTGTGACGCCGAACCAGAGCAACTTGTCGAGGTTCAAGCAGGTGGAGAATACGAACTATGTGGTCGAGCTTGGCAGGCAGAATGGGATGCATTTAGTCGGCGTGCAGGGGAGTGATATCGTCGACGGCCAGAAGACGTTGGTGTTGGGCCTTGTGTGGCAGCTGATGAGGTGCGTTTTATTCTATTCCATATTATTCTATTCTTCCACCGGCTCCTTTCTGTTATCATGAGTGGTGGGTTCTGATGTACGATTTCCCTTGATTGAACACAGAATGAACATCACCAAGACCCTCTCCGCGCTCTCCAAAGGCGGCGCAGGCCGTCCCATCAGCGACACAGAGATCCTCAAATGGGCGAACACGACGGTACAGAAGGGCAAGCCCGGCGCGCGGCCCATCCGCTCGTTCAAAGATCCCTCGATTACCACGGGCATATTCTTCTTAGACCTGCTCGAGAGTTTGAGACCTGGTATCGTCGACCCGACGTTGATCATAAATGTCAGCGAGACGAGTGACTATGAGGATAGACGGCAGAATGGTGAGGACATTGTGTTGAAGAGGTTTGGTGATGTAGCTGACTGTGTTTCTCTTCAGCGAAATTGGCGATTTCGATTGCTCGTAAGATGAATGCCTTGATTTTCTTGGTGCCGGAGGATATTGTGGACGTCCGGTCGCGTTTGGTACGTCGTTCGTTTCATTAGACCTCTGTGTACTGTGAAGCTAATCTCCACTTTTTTTATTGTAGATTATGACTTTCGTCGGAAGCCTGATGTCACTCGAGCACCAACAGTAAACTGCATACTGCATGATGTGAAGGAGTCTAGATTCAGAATGGGGTACTGTATTATTTGGCGTTATTGAATGGGGTGCTAGTGGAATCGTTGTAAGCACATTTGAAGGAAAGTACTAGTACTGTATGGATGGAGAAGTTTGTGTTTATGAGTAACTTGAAATGCAGCTGATCATTTATGATTCCTGGAGCTAGGAAGACCTACTCGATAATGTCGTTTTGTACGATAGGGAGTATTAGGGGTTGTCAGATGTTATATGCCATTCCTCCTTTTCTTGGGGCGTAGCTGAAGCCGTCGGAGATGTTGAGCTTCTGCTGTTCATCTACTTCTCTTCCCTGCAATATTCGATGGCTATTGTTATACAGGGGACAGTCACCGAACAGGGAAGGAAACGCTCTTACTTCGAAAGTAATGTTTGTCGACGTTGAACCGATGACCTAAAGTATCCTTGTTTACCACAAGAATCGTGCATCCGTTGACGGTACATACCACAGGTTGCATCACGACTGGCTTTGACATACTCGTGAGCTGCAAGGAGACGCCATCATTCGATGTCATGTCCCGTTTCAATCCTTGCCGGACGTTCAACCTAAACACACCTGCCGTTAGCAAAGAGACGATCTAGTGAGATAAATGGTGTGGCATACATAGCTAGCATCGAGTTTGCGTAGACTGTACGTACAAAATACTTATAAATGTCTTTATTATTGGGCCAACTGACAACCACTTGCCTTTGGTCATTACCTCCAGCACTCCGACGAAGGCTATTGTGGTCTTGGACGCGTTGAACTATGTAGGGAGAAGGTCAATCTTCACCTCTATACAGAACAGAGGTGGCGTACATACACAAATGAGTGCGATGGTAGATGTTATCCTGGCAGAGGTGTGGGCATATATACCGGTGAGCGACTCTAATTTGAGTTTGGCTGGAGGACTCACATAGTAAGAGCACCGGCACTGAGAGCATAGTACATAAGCTTGTAAATGATGCTCTTCGTAGTCCTGGGAGGGTAAATTGGGTGTCTCGTGACCAGCTTTATGTTGGGGATGGAACATGCAGGCACACCTTGCTCGAGCCGACGTATGATTGAGATGAAGGTAGAATAGAAGCACGAATGTGATCGAAGAGTCCGCCAGCACATTCAAGCCTAGCGATATATTGACGTATAACTGAGGTGGGTTAGGATACGATTGCAAGAACCGCGGATATGATCAAACTGACCTTATATGTCTTCACCCCGCTCATTGCTTCCCATGTTGTGACAGGATAGCTATATGTATCGGCGTTTGAATATCTTGTATATGACAGAATTCTCAAAAGATGCTCACCCGTATGCTGTCGCTCCTGCGGATGGCAGTATGTCAGTAAAATATACAATGTACTACCAGCGTGCCGGCTTACTGCATCCAAATGCTGTAGTCATGAATCAGGATTATGCAGAGGATCAGTAATAGGTGTGCATACCTATTCGAGCACACACCAGGGTGACCTACGGAATGAGTTGTATCAGCTTTCATCAACGATAAATGTGGCATATTTACCAGGTATACTAGAATACAACTACTTTTGCACACTAATCGCCGTCAACCGTCAACATCATTATTGAGGCGCGAATACTTCAGGGAACTCACGGCCGCGTATTCTGAATATATAATATCTACATGTATGTGAGAAACGTTGCATCTGTCAGAAGACAAAAAGAAACTGACGATTGCACAAGCCCGCTGATGATTATCTTAAGCCAGATCATGTCAGATTTTCTTCACGGACAAATGGGCACGATTACCTCGAGAAATATTGATGCCTTTCGCAGAGCGAGAATCAGCATGGTAATTGAAATATAAGGCGAACTATGCCTTACGCACCCCAGTGCTCCTATACGAAAGACATTAGACTCAGATTTGACTTGTTAGGGCGAGCTTGGGAAAACTGACCAGATGATGTTCAAAACGTTCACAGGATTTGCGAAGTCGACAATCAGGTAATTATACAGCATGTGGATGCAGAATGCTACATGCAAGCTCTCCAAGATACTGCACGTATTGAATCAGCATCGAAAAGCTCCTATAGCGTGTCACTTACCATACGAATACTACCAACAGCTTGACTGCTATGTGATCGCGGTATGTAGTGAGATAGAAATATATCTGTGCTAGGCTCAAGCCATACAAGCTTTTGAACATATAAGTGGTATACCGAACGACAGACATGATAACAACCCACTTACATGAGCGAGAAACATATGATTATGAAGGCCGGACCCATAAACGTTTCGAAGTTGAAGGTAGGCATCACTGGTCGCTTTACAGATGGGGTCGAGGGGAATAGGAGGAGTAGACTCGAGTTGTTGCATGTTTATCTGCAAATCTCTCGAAGGCAGCGTTTACCATAGGGTTTTAGCGTTGCTTTGACAGTGAATTGATCACGAGCCGCTGCAAACACATCAGTATAGAGTTAAGACCATCATGGACAGAACCTAGCCAGAACTGAAGCGACATACGTTGGCTCATACTAAGTTGAGATTATCAGAGCGGAGTATTGTGGACGTCAATTTAATCAATGAGCATGTCCATTGACAGTCGAAACTAGTTGTAGCGGGCGAACAACGGGCTTCAAGCTTTGATGCTGGAATGACGCTGGTGTGTCTCACAGCATATATATGTGGATGAGTATGTCCTCCGTAGCTACGTAGTCGATTGAGTACATCGTGCAGAAAGATTATGAAAGCGCAGACATACCGTAGCAAGCTATGATTAGGAGCGATCATGTCATTACACGTTGCATATTAAGGGAGAAATTGCAGGATCCAGCACATAGTACCATACGCCACACAGCCTTGATGAGAAAGATATCACTCTAAAGAGTGAACAAAGCGTGCCTGTATCAATGGAAATCTAGCGTGGCGGCTCTGCGTGTGTATGGCGTCGAACAGTTCGGAGTTCGGTCTGGTGACTTGAATTTATTCCATGTAACGCTCAGTGTGAGCGTCATGCCTGTATCAGCAGGCCTGCGAGTACGATCGTACTGGGCTTCGCGGGATGTGTACGTTCAGCATCATAGTCAAGCAATGCAACTTCCAACCACTCGGAACGGACATTAACTACCTTCATGTCAAGCCGTGTCCTTTGATCATATGGATAGTGATTGGGCGCACCTGAAGGAGACGTGCTTTCTGCGCTGGCGCCACGTTCTGGCACATGAGGCGTCTTAGTTCAAACTTTCTTCAACGTGATCTCGAGTTGCCCCTATAGCCATGCTGATCGTGGAGTCAAACTAGCCTGGTTCGTATCAGTCAATCTTGAAGTATAGTTGGGACGGCAATGTTCGCGGGTAGGGCGGGCAGTATCCATAGTGCATAACAACTTGAATTATGTCCTCCACAACGACGGATCACGTCAACAGGGAAGATAGCCACTCGTGAATATCTCTAATGATCAGGGAAGAATGTTAGACAATTCTTGAAGCACATACCAGTCGAGATGCTCACATTTACAAATCAACTCTAGTTCAGTCCTCCCCTACCTGTACCGCCAAAGTAGCATCCACAACCTGCCCACTCGCAGCAGCTTGTACAGCGGTAGCCGCACCATCAGGATCCGTCTTGCTTTCTCTCGAATCTGCGCTCCCTTGTCTCTCTGGAGGACTAACGACGTCGGCGGACGCAGGAGGCCACTTCATGGTAACGTCGACATCGACGATATTTGCACCGATGCCGAGAGGGAAGTCGACTTCGGCGCGGGCGAGGTGGAAGGTGACTGTGTCGTCCGTTGGGCCTGATGGACGAGGGTGGGTCATGTGGAAGGTGGGGATGAACCAGAACCAGCCCATGAAGACCTAGTATGGGACGGCCATTTGAGCAAGGATGTACAAGCTAAATAAAACGGATAGTTTACCTGACCGATGTATAGCTTCACGCGTACTTCACGATTAGCGTCGATCACGATACCTTCCTCGGGATCTACTTTGGCAGTGACATCGTGGATGGACGCTTCTTCAGCTTCCACGGTGGTACCTTCCACGTTTTGCTTGATAGGCTCTTTCTCGATGTCCGTTCGAATAGACTCCCAAGTGGCCTTGGACAAAGGTCGAAGCGTGTATGAGACGATTTTACCCTCCTTCTCTAGAATTTATCAGATACATTCAACATTAATGAGATGAGAGACCAACCTTGTCGCTGGGACTAACTTCTTTTACCCCAGCATCCTTCGTGACTGCACCCAGCCGAGCAAACGTTCTGACCATCTTTCCCTTGTCCCACTTATCATCCGCAAACACCTGCGACAACTCTTCCTCTCCATGATGTTCGGAGCCCGGCTTCCTCAAACCCATCTCCCCGTCCTCCGACCTCGTCGTCCGCTCCCACCACTCAAGTTTATCCACCAGTTCATCGTCATACCTCGCCAACGACACCCACGCATGGCTCTTATTCGGCGACTCGACAACTTTACCCTTCCCAGTCTTATCAATGAACGCGTTTGCGGCCTTCACGAGGTTCGCTTTCAACGTCGACAGCTCCTTCATGCGCAGCCTGATCTGTAGTAGCCGAACTTTCGGTGCGGGGACGCGTTCCTCGGGGTTCAGAGACCATAGTCCGGGTGGCCCTTGGTGCGCGATTAGGAGAGACCAGTAGTACAGCCAGCGTCGCTGACTGGGGATGCTGACGCCTTGTTTGGCCTTTGTCACGGCTGAAGGTGAGGAAGGACGTTTCATCCTTCCGGCGGTGTGCAGTTCGAGAACATGTTGCAAGGTATTGGTCCGATTTGGCTTCTGAGCTTTCGAGGCCGCGGATTCAATAGCACCGTCTGCGGTGCCGGAAGTCACTTGTGGTTCGGGAGTGGCTATCTCTCGCTTTATCGGGTCGTCGGATGAGAGTGATGCAGTTGACGTCGAGGCTTCTGTGGTGTTGTTCGAATGGGCATCGACATCGGCCGGCATGATATTCATGAGCTGCTCGGCTTGCTGTTTGGCATTTTCCTGTACGGAGCGACTGCGTCCTACAGAGGGCGGCTTAGGTGCATCGGTCAGTGTGAGCAGATACGAACACGCCATGGTTCCTGATCGACCCTTGCCGGCTACGAAGATAATCAGACATAGTGCCCAAACGTGAGACATAGCTACGAACCTTTGCAATGCAACACAGCAACTCTGTCTGGAGATCCGTCTAGCCAAGCACGCATTTCCCGGGCGACAAGAGGGAGTATGGCTAATGGTGGTGCGCTGGTTCTGAGATGAGTCTCAGAACGATGGCATGCGATTGCTTACTTACTGATGGTCTGGAAAGGGGTATCTGCTAACTCTACCGTCGAAAAACGACGCGGGATACGCGTTCTCCTTCACGGGACAGAAATTGAACACCCAGAAGTTCTTGCCATGTCGGTGCTCAAGGAACTTTTTCGCATCCTCGCGTCTGTTTCGATAGAAGCCTTCAACGCCTTTCGAGGGGTATCCCATCACAATGACTCTGTCCGTGATATATGCAAGGTCTGTTCGAATGTAAGTACTGTTGAGCGAGAAGAGGTGGCGTAGTAGAGGTGGCGTACCTAATTCCAGGTCAAGCTCCTCATCTCTGAAACGGGCCTTGTTTCCTGACACAAGTCGCCGCACAAAGTCGGCCATAGCTATAAGTCTGTTAAATTTGTTAGTTGTATGTATCTAGTCAGTATGTTATGGTGTGGTACAAAGGTTGCGTGGTCGCGCAAGTGCAGGTAAACCAGCTATGATCTCATAGCGGTGCTGTTTGATCGTGACACGGGTGCGAATTATGTTGATGCAAGACACAATTAAAGTGGATTAGCATCTGAGATCTGAGCACGGAGCACACATAACAGTCGTGGTTGTGCTCTCATCGCTGTTGTCGAGAGTGGTCGAAAGGGCGGGAAGGAAGCTCGACTCCGGTTCGGAGCGGCCTTGGAAGGTGACGATGGCGGGTCACACAGCGGCGACCATGTCACGCGTCGGGCCGCGTCACGCTTACACCAAAGTGGCTGATTATCAGACGCCCATGGCCAGCAACTACAAACCACAATGCCAGCGCGAGGTCTCCATGGGTATGCATGGTCAGTAATTTTCTACAGATGTTAAATATGCACGCCAATAATGCTTCATACATATGCACAATTTATAAAACATTGCAGATGAATACTAGAGTATTCCCCAGAAAAAACCACATACTTCACTTCAAGTTCCATGGCAGGCGACACTCAAGGCCAGTAGGCACCAGTCCATGAACCTCCTTCTATGCTTATACCACAGAACATACCAATTATTCTGTGAGAAACAACTCGACGTAAGCATTTGTGCCGGCATGCCATGATTTTCTCCTCCCAGTTGTAAGCAATTTCAGTCTATCAGTACGGGTTGCTCGTTCACCGTCTTTCTATGGCTCCATAAAGCTTCCGCGGGCAGGTTACTTGATGGCCACCTCGCCTTTGTGGCTAAGACCCACGCGATTCCTCCGAGCTCTGGAATATGGACCATACTGTCTGACATGGCTTGAACCTCGAACGTGCCAATGTGGACCGGGACGCTCGTACTCCGTAGGCAATACCGCGTTCCTGGTACAATACACCGTGGAGCGCACAAGTCGGGACCATTCGTCACTGGTAGCGCAGGCCAGTCACTCATGTCGAGGATGTACGCTAGTACTTTTGTCCGCGAGCACCTGGAAGATAAAACTACAACTTTCTTGCCAAATGCCATCGCGGTGTATGTGGGGCAAGGCCGTACCCTCAAGCTACCTGGCCGCTCGAACACAGGAGGCCATGGATAGAAAGGCTTCAGAAGCCGCAAGATGGTCATTGTCCATCGAGGCTTCAAGTGCAGCAAGTCGCTTACCGAGAATGTATGATCACGAGCCGCAAAAAGCCACCGTTATCAAGTATGCAGTCTTTCTAAGTCCTTCTAGCGTGGTGCCTCAGACTACTCGGCTTGTCGACACCGAGAAGCTGGGTGACGCGGCTGGGTCTGATTTCCTTCCGGTGTGGGTCCGAGGTGAGCAACATCCAGTCACTTCCATGCATACATAGCGTTGTCATGACCAAAGACGCGTTGAGAGCGTCATGCTTTGAATTGCATCAAGGCGGTCAGCTTCGTACTGAATTATTTGATGATTGTGGCCCGTCGGAGCGACCGTCATTGCCATTTTATTCGCTCTCGGGGCCCACGGCACCTGAAGTGGGTACATCGCAGCTTCGACTGTGATGACTGTGTTCCGTATCCAGCATGATTAGATGCTTTGGGGACGAGGACTTTACACGCACATGTAGTATCTCATCCGTGCTTTTCTCGATAATCCGCCTGTGCTCTCGACTCACTTATCTATCGGCGGTGAAGGAACATGTATTGAACCAGCGGTAAAGCGTCCGACACGATGAGAAAGTTACACCGAGGACAATGGGACACACAAGTACCAATTTCTCAGAGACGTTCTACGTACCGGCATCGAAACTGATTGCCGCGGGGATCAATACTGAGTAGTGATGAACTAGACTTCGGCCACCGGAAAAGGAAAGCTTTGATGGAGAGTGCCCAATGTCTCGAACACGAGTTGCGGCACTCAGTCCGATACGAGGGCAGCCCTCCGAGCATCACCCGCCCCCTTTCTCTCACTTACCACCACCATCTTCGTCCACCGACTCGCTGCGCGAAGCCTTCGTAAGGCGGTCCCGCCGACCCCGTTCGCATGCTTCTGTACGGCTGGAAGGTAGTATGCTTCGCGGTGTCGCTCTCAGGTACGTTATTCAGTCAAAATCACGCTAAATCTCGGCTAGATATCACTAGTGTTTCCATCCTTCTCACTCATGGACACACATACATCATGCAGGCCTCCTCAGTAGCTGGATCGTACTGCTCGTCGTTTATCGCTATCTCTCAATATCGCGATGGGTTCCGGTCGCCTTTGGGATCGCAAACACTCTATTGCAGATGATCTTCTGCATAGGTACAGAGAAGAGATTTCTGCGTCGTTTGGATTGAGAGTAACATCACTTGACAATTTCTGTAGGCTTAGCATGGCGTATGGACCCGTTCCAAATGCCTCAGGCCTTCTGCATAGGTAACCTTCCTCTTATCATCCTGGAAACAACTTGATCGCCTTACCACCGTGACGTCGATTTCAGCTCAGAGTACTGTCATACACACAGCTTGGTCTTGTCTTGCTGGTCTCTGCGGAGCCATGAGCTGCACTACCGCTGCTACTACTTCAAATCCCTCTCTACTCGCAAACCTGCTTCGTTTGTGAGTCCTCTCTTTAGCATACAACTCGAAAGCTTACTCACGAAATCGGTTGCAAGAACCACTACTCTGCCTTTTCGGATATCCCTCTTATTAATATTTCCTGTAGTCACATTTGGCCTAAATACCGGGTTTACCCTCCAGCTTCACGCGACGAAGCCGGAGGACAGTCTTAATTGCGACGTGACACATCCGCTCTGGTGCGTACTGGACGCAGTCACTGTCTGGCACTTTCTTGATTCCATTGACGCCATACCACAGGATTCGACTTCTGGGATATGCTGGTACTTCCCTGCTACTGTCCATACCTTCCTTCTTTCTATCGTGTCTGGCCGCTACGCGACTTGTAACGCCTCACATAGGCCCACCTAATGCTCCGACCCCACTTCCGCTGGATGCATCGTACAACGACAGCACCTTGACCTCTCTACCTCCGCGGCGCAGGCAACGGACACCCGCTAGCTCTCACAGCGAGTACCCTCAAGTAACCCCATTCTACACAGAATACAAATACTCCCCCAACCCTCCACCTTCTTCCCTTCGAATACCCAAGACACTCCTTCCCGAAATACCAACACGTACCCGTTCTGGATCGAAACACTCCAGACACAATCTTTCCTCCGATCACAACACCCCTTCTCAATTATCAGCACCCCCAAGTCGAAGCCACAGCGCGCTGAGCAATTTGACTGCACGGTCAAGATCCAGAGCATCCACCATCCAGATTCAAGATCGCAGTCGCCACGGATCGTACCAGGGCCCTCCTTCCCCCATAATATTCAATTCTCCCTCCCGCACAGAATCCCACGTTCGCACGGTCCTCATCAACGTCTCCTCTTCCCCGCAGGACGATGATGCTGATGCCGATGAAGTTGATGAGAACGAGAAGGACGATGACGACTCGATGCAGATCAGACCGTACGAAATTAACCTGGACGATATCTCCGACACCGTCAGCGGCCCGCTACGATGGGCCAAAGACTCAGACCGCGACTCGCTAAGCAAGAACGCGTACGACTATGGCTACGCCATGCCAGAGGATGAAGAACCAGGACTGCACGCGTTCCCACCACACCCAGGATACGACGATCGACCTCTGGACGTAAGTCTATTTAGAGTTGATCAATCAGTGGTCGCGCAATTTTACTGACTGACTGAATGATATGATTTTTGTTCGTTCGTTGGGATCTTTGATAGAACCGCCACCGTGGATGCTCGACGACATGCAGCCAGATCCGTACAATGACCGTCTCACGCTCGAGTATACGGTCCTCTTCCAGTTGTTGTTCTCGTCGACGCTCATCCTGGCGGCGGTATCGACGTTGGTCGACCTTGGGGCTGGCCGGTCGACGCCTACGAGGGTGGGCACGCAGCATGTCGCGTTGATGCTCGTGACATGGCTGCCTGCGATGGTTCTGGGCGTGGCTGCGCTGCGGAGGTACCTGCGTGGTGATGCTCGTACGTGACGTTAATTTCCAAGTGAGACTGACAGACATCTTGTACCACTATACCGTATTCAGTGCCGTTGATATATACCACCATCTGTTCCTTTGTTACTTACTGTATTATTGGGGTGTTTCGTATTCGCTCTCCCTCACATGGGATTAGATCATGCACACGTTCATTCGGACTCTGGCTGATCTGTTGTTGACATCAATGTGGTTTCCACACTCACTTGGTTCTGTTGTCTGACTTGTACTACATCTTGTATATTAGTATTCCCTGGTAATCCTTGTGCTTGGCTGTACCGTGATAAATTGCTGGGCCTTCTATGGATCTTATAATACAGTTATGCGCGAAAAAATACGGGGATTGATGTATAGGCTGCTACACCCTCGTTGGCATCAGAAGCCGCGTCGGGTGACAAAGTTCTGCACAATACGACATCATGGATTGCGTTAGTGAGACCGACATGTCGGTGTTGCGAGGACCCACCTCAAGATCCTGCTTGGTGACCACAGCGAGGACAAACTTTCGATCCCAATCCGTCACTACGGATAGTCATAAATGGTTTAGCTGCTGAATCCGAGAGTATCGGACCGACGCACCTAGCGCGAAGAGCTTGTCCTGTAAGAACAGCTCGAGTTCCGCAAGAGGCGTCCATGGAGTGATGACAACGTAGGGTTGTGAAGGTTCCCTACGGAACTTGATGGTGTACTTGAACACCTTATCATCCTGAGGAGCGGAACCGAGCCTGTTCAGCTCCCTTGCAGAGGATTCATGACGCAACGTTGTACGCACCGGGTTCGCCTGACCTGCCTCCCATTTCGTCTTCAAAGCCGGTACATCGACGTATCCGAGTGGTTTACGCCTTCTGTCCAGGACCCTAGGAATATAAAGCACCTAGATTAGGGGAGGCCAGAGGGTGAAGCGCTGGAAGAGAGTGCTAACGGTATTTGTGAAAAGTCGCGTTCGTAGGCAAGTTCTATTGCGCGTGAGATAGCCTCGTCTGACGGTAAGGCGAATGCTGGTGGTAGTTGCAGGTCCTGTTGAGATGTAAATTCCGCAAGCAGCGGAGAAACAGCGAGAAAGATCAATCAGGAGAGAGATTAGGTGCCATGACGGAATTTTACTTGCCTCTACGACGGCGCCACGATATCTGTCCAACGACATGAGTGGTATTGAGGATTGCTTTGGAGTTGCGAGAGTATCTGTCGCCATGAGTGTCGAGGCAGTTGGTGATAGTTAAAGGTCAAAGATGAAGACGCGTAAATCAGGCCATTTGTCCGTCGCCTGGTGCGATCGTCCCATCTTTCGGGTTTGAGGCGAGTATTATCGTCGGAAAGGGGTCCCTTCTTGACACGAGGGATGTTCGAACCTTTGTCGGACATAAGACAAGCTCGTACGTTGTCCAGGTACCATTCTTGCTGATCAAGAGGCTTGCGAGCTTACAGGATCAGTTGGGAGACCGTGGTGGAGATTCAAATCATCAAAGCAGATCAGAGACATCGTAGTTACCGGTAAGTAATCGTTACTAGTCTCTGATAGTCGAGCTACAAACGTTTGTTACACTCTGCTTACCTGCTTAGAAATTGTTTGTTACCCGTCCCACGAACTTGGCAAAATGTGGCTCTGGACTCTGTGGACCGAAGCCCGGAGGCCGCTTTCCCCACAACGTTCATCCACCGCTGCATGCTTCGGCATCTCTCGTAATTTCACCCTGGCTTCAGCACACGTCTTTCACTCTCGTCTCCGTGCTCAACAGAGCAGTAAGAGCGCACAACAAGTCGGATTTTCTGTGAGAAATGTCGCGGCCGTCGACGCCCCATAACCGGCCAACACGGCTTTTGGATGTGAGTACCGCGATAAATAGTTGTTCAGACAACCTTAGACCTCTGACTTGGCGGTATGCACACAGGCCGCGACCACGGACAATGCGTCACCTCCAAAGACCTCCAGGACATCTGCGATTGGGTTTGCGGAACCTCCAGTCCCGTCTCACTCAACACCACCGTCTCCTACACGCGGTCGCATGAACTTACGGTATCCCTCGTCGTTGTCTCGAGATCCAGGACGCGTGCCGTTACACAAACGAGGAAAGTCGAGGACATATGAGGCTATGGAGGATTTATTGAGGGAGGCAGGGTATAAGGAGACGAGGATATTCACGCCGGAGACGGACAGGACAGAAGGGGCAGGGGAAGGGTTGAGCAGGACAGCGAGCAGAGTTGTTGGGTATCTTGCGGGACTGGTGCCGGGAATGAATCGCAGTGAGGACCAGCTGCCGCAGGACGATACGAAGGCGAGTGAACCTGAGTCGTGGTCGATGCCCCCCTCTCCCCTGGCCGGCCGACGCAACAAAGCCCTCCCTCCTGAATTGCTCACTTCAAAAGAGCTCACGCCTCGAACAAGAGCTTCGGCACCTGGAAGCCCAAGACTCGGTGCTGGGCGTGGCCGACTTCCTCACGAGCACTCACTTCGTCCTCAGCCGTCGGCCTCGGAGAGCTTGCGCGCATACGCCCAGCTCACTGCTGCCCAAGGTTATCTTCGCCACATGTCCTCCGCCCCGAATATCAAGAGAAACCCTCGACTCATCTCTGCAGCTGGCTCTGAGGCGTCAGACATGACGTCTCTAAGGTTGCCCCCGCGCAGCCGAGGGCGTGATCGAGTGCACGAGGAGCAACCGCCATTACCGTCAGGATGGTTCGACAGCGTGACAAAGGCGGTTCTTGGCTCTTCATCAACCGGTGCGCATGTTGGGCAACCGCATCCCGGTAGTCGTGCGCATGCAAGGCCCGCTATTCACACACAGCACCGCACCATTTCCCATCTGGCACTAAGCGATCACACGAACAAAGTTCGGCCTATGGGATCACTCCGATCGCAAACTGCTCCCGGTGCGGTCAACACGGTCATGGTAGTGTGTCGGTCTGCGCCTTCGTCGAGGTCGTCGTCGAGGGTGGGCGAGAGATTGACGTTCGCTACAGACAAGTCTGGAAATCAGCGGAGGGACAGCCGGTCGCGCGCTCCTCGTCGCTCACGAGGGGAAGAATCGGACTCTCTGCCGTCTTTAACCAATACGTTGCTGGAGAACGACTCGTGGGCCCCACAGTGGGTCGATGGCAAACGTGTGCCGTCCATCGCCGTTGAGGACATCGACTCTTCCGACGATGACGACGGCGAGCTCGATCTCGCACAGCTTCTGCTGCCTCCGAAGAGGCAGAAGTCTATACGCAGTCTGAGGCAGCACCTTCATCGAAGTGAGAGTGCGAGAGGACTACGCACTTCGTTTAATAATAGACCTCTGGAGCCATACATCCTTGACGACGACGAAGATGTTGCGAGGAGAAAGAGGGACCGGTCGAAGGAGATGAGGACACATCGGTGGACTGCTAGCGACGAGGGTTCGGGTTGGGAAGGCTCGAGTCTTCCCGGTATCGATCAGCCAGGAAACAGGCGGAGAAGAGGCTTGCCTGGTGCTTGGTCCAGTCTGACCACTGGAAGGTAGTGGCCGTTTATAACGTGAGTTCACTTTCTTCGTCTTATACGTCGATGTATATGCTGACAGTGCTATATACAGTCTTAATTCACTCGCTCGATCGTCATTGGAATCCCACTGGAACACACAAGTCATTCAACTAATCACAATCACACGCAAATCAATTATGTAAATTCGTCATACAGTCATTATTGTACATCTGACATCACCTCTACTGTTACCTGTTCATATTCATTCACCATTAATGGCATTCGCCCTTCACACCACATTCTTCGGATCCCATGTCTTGTGGAACTGTCGCTTTGTCCCATCACAACCCTTTCTCGCAGTCGTTCTATGTATACTTAGACTATCCTACTATGCATTACGTAGAAATGAACGGTGCTACTTAGCTAGTGCATACTAGATACTATTTTGTAATTGTTCTTCAGCCATTGCCTGTGAAAAGTACTCCGAGTCGACCTAGAATATCCAACCAGCAGACAACTCGTCGCATGCTGCCAGATGCTGCCGCGGCACATAGATAGAGGTAGACGCCGGCGCCACAAAGGCGTTACTCCCGATTTCGGACATGTCACGGTCTGTCACATCTTTTGTGGCAGGGATATTTCTGCTGAGATCATTCCGTACCGCCATCACGACCACCGACGTCCCTTCATGTCCTCTTGACCTCTCCTTTCATTTCTTCACGGAATAGATTTATTTTAGACTAGAGAAGTAGGAGACTCGTGGAAGGATGAGCTCGGACGCGGTACAGATTACTATTCCTGGTGCGTATGACTTCTCTGCATTGACTGAGGCTCATGACGTTTACGTGATACACATTCTACCCTGAATTCATGTTTCGTAGACTTCGAAGACGATGAGGACTTCAACTCAACACCGGTCTTTGGACGGTCAGGTGCAGGTGGTCTCTGGGGAGGCTTCAGCTCTGGACAGGACTCACCGACGACCTCGACACCCGTGATAGAGAGAAGCGAACGAAGCTTCTTTCACTCTCGTGGGGACTCTATCACCTCGGACGACTCTACGCACTCTGTGCATCCCACACCACGGAAGTTCAAAGCTCCATTTGCACACTCGGCACAGTCATCGACTGCTACGAACACCAGTGCGTCAGGCTTCACGAAGAAGTCGTCCTTTGCTTCACTCAGGAATGCATTCAAGAGCACCAAGTCTACTGAACCCGCTCCACCCGTCCCTCCCATCGACCACCAAGTTTATCCTGCTCTCAAGAACCCATTCAATCGCTCTACTTCTTCTCTGGCACACCATGTGCAAGGACGACCATCAATACACGCTAGTCCTCCTAATTTGCGGTCGCCTACGCCTGCATCGGCAGACTCAAAGTTACGAACACCCAAGTCGAACCGCCATGGGTATAGCAAGTCTCAACATTCACATACGGGCTCTATCTTTCATAGTTCCGACCCGGGCAGTGATCATGGTCATGGACTGCCTTACGTTCCTTCGTTGTCACCACCTCCCGTCCCTCCCGTTCCCTCAGTATTTGGCGGCTACTCCTCTAGAGAAGATTTGAATGTCGACGAGGACAAGATTGTTGTCGATGCTAAAACACCTTCGGACTTCGCGCTGCATGCCATCTTCATTCGTTTCGCAGCTTGTGCAGAGCAGCTAATCGAGGACTACGTGCAGCAACCATTGGTATGTCCCATCTCTGCTTTCCGTCGCTGGTGCCCCTCTTAACTCTCGCTTAGGGTACGGATCCATTGCTCGAAAACTTCATGGGACCTGGCGTCGATGCCAAATTCGACGAGCTGCTGCTGTCATTAGGGAAGATAGCCCAGAAGCATGCAAAGCCGGTAGTAGACTCCGTCATGCGCTGGAGGAAGAGCCAAACCGATGGCAACACCTACGACCAACTACGCTCCCCAACCAGAACCGCAAGAATGCACGATGCTTTCCTTACAGACCGACGAGCGATCGCCTCGGTCTACATTATGTGCAGAGCCCTCGTTGCCTCCACTCAGAGTCTGCCTAGAGACGCACTTCCGGATGCTGTTGGTAACCGGCTGGAGGAATTGGCGTTCAACCAGTTCAGGCAGCCTGACGTGAAGGCTCTTACGCAATCGCCCAACCACCGTGCCAACGCCGAGTTGTTCGCAACTTTGTTGGGTAACTTGGCTAACGTTAGGTGCGTTTGTGATGTGATGTAATATCCACAGCAGTGTTACTTACGATATGAAGGTTCGAGAGCGTCACGGATCGGTTCCTTACCGAATTTGGTCCTGTGTCGTCTGGTCAGATACCTAAAGACGCTGATCTTAAGTACGAGTACCTCGTCAAAGGTTTAAGGAAGATCGAGCTCAAGGTTAGTCGAGAGTATTTTTGCGCCTTACTTAACTAACATTCGCAAACAGGTTTGGCCGCCAGAACACTTCGAGGAAGCCGCAGAGTTCATGGAGTCGCTGTGCAAGTCCTTCGAGAATGCGCACGGCAATCGCTTGAAGACCGCATTCGCAGAGACGCTGCTTCATCTGATGTACTCAGTAGCGAAGGTACTGTAGAGTGGTATATCAAAGTGTCATCCTCGCTAATGGAGTGGATAGACGGCCCAGGCAGAAGTGAACCATCCGCAATGGGCAAAGGCTATCGAAATCATCTATCCGAAGGCTCAGGCAATGACAAATAAGCCTCGGTATTGGCACATCGCATATCCGCTGTCTGTTGTCGCGCTCTGTGTGGCTCCGCGAGAGTATTTTCAGCGAAATTGGATGACTTGTTTCGAAGCTGGGTTAGGAAAGTTGAAGGTACAGTCTCTATCACTGTAAGTGGATTTTGTACTCACTTGCTGCAAAGGACAAACCGTGTCGCATCCCCGTGCTCAACGGTACTCTCCGTCTTGTCTGGACTTACCTGTATCGTTGCCACGAACCTGGGTCCACGGTTACGACGAAGATGGAGGCCGTTATGAAGCACTTCTTCCCTCCCAATAGGTCTAATGTGCTTCCACCAGACGACAAGCTCGAGCTTTTAAGCTATATCGTTCACTGCGTCCTGTCTCGTCAATTAGATTACGGCAGTGAGCTGTGCTTAGACTTACTGCAAGAGCGCAACGTCAAGGGTGTCCAGGCGACTACTCCCGTTGGTAGTCTCGCGCCGGAGCGAATGACTATTGCTGTACAGGCTATACTACTATCCCTCCATCTTCTCGAGAAAGACGAGTCGACTCCGTCATGGCCTTCCAACACCGACTTCACGCAAATACCATCTACTGCGGATTACCCAACGTCCTCCGACAGGCTAGACCCGGCTTTACTCAAATCGGGATGGGAGGATTTCCTTGAGCGTGCCTCAGCTGTGATCAAGGTGCTCGCAACGACCTGCTATCAAGCAGTCGGGAAGATGTCTGTCCTTGACGATCAATATGCTTCGGCGCGTCTCAACCTATCTTACGAAGAAGCCCACAACTACGTACTTCGACAACACCCGGAAGCACACATCGCGTATCCCGTTCAACACGTCGGTCACATCACGGTGCTACAGCTATGCTTCAAGTCGTGGCCTCGATGTCTGCACCCTTCCTTGCCTTTCGAGACAGCTTGCGAGATGCTGTTACGCGGGATCGTACATGTCGAACCTGGGGTCAATGAAGCCGCGTCTCTTGCTCTGGAGCGTTGTGGCTGCGACCTTGCCCATTCCTCCGTCATGCTCTCACGGTTTTATGCCGTAGTTTTCGATCCTCAGTCGATCGCGAACGAAGCCTCGGGGCTGAAAGTTGATACTAGAGTCCTCCCGCGTTTTGGCAGCATGGACCTCCATTCTCAATAAGTGGTCACAGCAGGTCATTGCTCGATCACCGAATACTCTGACGGAAGCCGAGCTTGAGACAGTCTCGTCGGGTCTGGTGCAAACGGAAGCGGCAGCGCTCTTCATGCTTTCTTACACGAAACGCAGTGTTTACGGTGCCGGCGTGAAGACTGTGCGGGTCTTGGGGAAGCTGCGAGCTCATTTGGACCGGAAGCTCCTTCGTCATCACGAGAATTGGCCAGTCCGCCTGCGAGTATCATTGATGCTCTTATGGGAAATACTCCGCGAGTTTTCATGCATGACCGAAACGACGTTCTGGATACCGATGAACTAACTCGTTTGGAGGAATGGCGCAAATCGGACCAACCAGACGCTATTCTACGAATGGCAGAGAGCGACGACATTGTTGATCGCGCTCTATGGAAGCACGTCTTTCCGACGCTAATACAGTCAATGGCCGACAACCGTTCTCCAGCCTTGCTAGACTTCCGCGAGAAACTAGTTTCTGCCGTCACACGCTACCACCCTTCCATCGTCCAACTTTCCGGAATCGCCGCGAAGCCCAATGGTGTTGTCCCGTCCCGATCGCTGTCTATAGGCGAGAAGGATGGTGTGAAATTGCTATCAGAGCACAGACACTCCGTACAACAGTGGCATATGTGGGTGAAGATCATCTGCTCTACTGCGCAGGTAGAACCGCGTCCTCCGCCTCTCACAGGGAGGGACCATGCCCGTGCGCGCTCGGAACTAGGCGTGGACCGAGAAAGTCTGACGACCTCCAGGGAGTTATTTAGGTACCTTAGTCCTTTCTTGGACTCCGACTCCACGGTCTTCCGGGACGCAGCCGTCTCATGCATCAGCTCCCTCCCCGTTGCTGGATATGCTTATCTTCTAGAGGACTTGAGCCAGTTGTCATCTCGTCAGCTTTATGATGATCCTCGGATGAAGGGCCCTACAAGCTCTGTAGGACGGATTCGTCGCCAGGAACGTTTCCAATCGGCAGTGGCCAGCATATACTATCTCACTGCGCACATGCTCCCCATGCAACGAGCTTCGAGCAAACAATCCGCGCTGGTACATGTCCTCAAGTATATCCGTACCACCCAAGCTTTCCTGTCGGCGCCCGAACATCGCGATCTCTTCTCCCTGCAGCGTCTTCGTCGGTACTTCTGTGGCGCATTGGAGCGCTTTTTCGATGGTCTGTCGACCTTAAATGATGTCGACCGGTTCATTCCCTCAGGGATGCATCTCTCGTTGTACCGTCTGTGCGAGGAGTGGTGCCAGTTGGGCAAACAGTCCGAAATCGTCAAGAAGCGGCTCGTGTATATGCAGACGGCGGCGGCCCGTTCCTTCCAGGACCCTACTGCCCAAGCCGAGCTTATTCAACGCTTCCAAACCGAAACCCGGGCATTGTCCAACGCAGCCGTCGGAGCAATGGCATCGCTGGTGGTAAGACGTTCTGAGATTGTGCGTTTCACGTAATCTGACAGCCTGTATAGCAAAAGGCCTACTTTCCTCCTGAGGTCTCAGCTACTGGCTCCCCGACGGACAAGCCAACACCTGAGCAGACGAGACCTCTAGATCCTTCCCAAACGCTGGACAGGCTCGTGGCCATCCTAGCTTCCTTCGTTGAGTCAGTACAGGATCGCGGGAAGTGCGTATAACATTCTTCAAAATCGAATTATACATGCTCACGATCCGTGCACAGGAAAGCGCTGCGGACACTACTCGTCCACACTCCGTACGACGACGCTTTCGCCGACGAAGTACTTCGCAGAGCATTCGTCTCTACGAGGGATCTGAGCAACAGCAACGCACGATTCTTTGAGGTGGTCGCCGACGTGATATGTACTGCCGAACACAGCTTCACTTTCAGCCAAGTTGTGTGTCTCGGCCTCTCGAACCTTTGCCATCCTCTGCTAGAAATACGTAGGCAAGCATTCAATATGCTCGACACCATTCACGAACAATCCTCCGGACTTTTGTCCATTGCGCAACACGAAGCGGCTGTCTGCAGTCTCGCGCCGAGCAATTATCTCCATGCGCATCGCTTGATCTCCGACATCCTGTCAGGAGAGCACCCAGCTCAAGCAGTACCCGTCCTCGTACAGTTCGCCGGATGGATACCGAGAGTTTTCGATGGACGGAAGGATACGGGGCCCTTGATTCTGTTACAAAGCCTTGAGGCGTGGGTACCAAGCGTCAAGCTCATGACACACGATCGGTCTGGTCTTTCTCGGGATGGCCGCACAGCTGTCTATCACTTGATAGCCCTCACACTTCGCTATGCTGAGACCTACGCGGAGCAGATCCTCGTGCTATGGAAGGACCTCGTTGAGATCCCTTCCAACGGCATGCGGTGGTTCGTTTCCTGCTCGAAGAGTCTCAGAAAGTTGGCAGTGCGGCCTTCGTCAGTTGCGCGCCAAGGTCGTAGCGTGTCTCTGTCATAGTGCTATCGGAAGACAGTTGTTCGAGGAGCTAGTAAGCGTCATTGAGCCGCCTAGGATGCTACCCTACGTACGAACATAACTGAAGCTACCTAACGAGGAAGATATGGAGATGTGGTCTAACCTGGACATCCTTTTCTCCGACCAGCCGCGGCTTACCCTTGGGATGGCCCAATACGCCCTACTTTTCCTCTCAGAATGCGCCCTCGAACGTACTGGGAGCTGCAGGATCAACTTCCGATTCTGTTGCACGCGTTATTCCTTCACCTCGATCACCGCCAATCGTTCGTCCAACAACAATGTCTGCATATGCTCTTCCAACTTCTTCGTTCATGTCTTCCTGGCTACGACGAACTGGTTGATCGCCATTCCTACCCAAGTCGTCATGCTCTCAAGCTATCTCTTGCTAAGCTACAGGAGAGCGCGACTACACAATTGTGGAAAGAAGGGGAGCCAGGCTCACAAGCTGAGCCGAAGATGCGATGGCTTTGCTCGAAAGTTCTTGATTTCCTGGAGCCTATATTCCCGACCCTGGCCGCAAGCTGGGCGCCGTTATCACTGTACTGGGCGACAGCAGTGGCTATTCGCCCCTTCGCATTCAGGTCGTTGCAGCTCTTTCGTGCGCTCTCCCCGAACATTGACAGAAGTGGTTTCGATGCCCTCCTCGGAAGATTGTCAACTACGATTGCTGAGGATGATACGAAGATGGAGACGTTTACAGTCGAGCTTATCGTTACCTTCACATCCTTGGCCTCTTCACCCGATCTCGATACTACTCTTCTCCCCCAGATGTTCTGGTGCGCTGTCGCGTGCCTTTCCACAACAGTGGAGGAAGAGTTCCTCCGACTTTTACAATTCTTGCAGGCTCTACTACGCCAGCTAGATCTTGATGATCCTGAGACGGTGGACACTTTACTCTCCGAAAGACCGCCGTCGTGGCGTGGAACCGCATGCGTCCAGGTTCCTCTCTTGACTGGCCTCCGATCCTCCAAGACAGCAGCGGAAACTGTCAAACTACTGCAGCAGCTCAGCAAGGTCGCAGACAGCCGCCTTATCGATCCCTCGGAGGGACGCGTGCGAGATTTGTACACAATCTCGTTACCGTGGTGCCTTCGAGCCATGAACGACGATCTCTACGATGAAGCCTTGGAAGAATTCGCACTGAACATAGCTCGGCTTGCTGATGAAGAGGAAAGGCCGAGCATCACCAGAATCATGACATCCTTTGCTAAACGTCGCTTCAGGACCAAGGACGATTTCTTGCGCCAGTCAGTCGCCAGTTTGCGCGAACATTATGGCACAGACCATTGGACCGACGTTGTTACCCTTCTTGTGGGGCTTGTTCTCAATGACGAGCACTGGCTACGTGTCAACACCCTGCAAATTCTCCAGCTCCTATTCCAGCAACGAGAGACGAAGACCTCAGTCGATGTCCTCGGTTCCGAGCTGTTGATGCCGCTGCTACGCTTGCTCGAGACAGATCTCGCAACAAAGGCGCTTGAAGTTTTGGACGAACCCATGCAAATTTCAGGAGGCCCTGCCGCGAAGCACGTCCTACGCATGAGCCTGCACCATCATCTGGGTGCTGACGTCAATGAAGTTGAGGCCGTGGCTGAGATCTTCGGTATTCCGCAAGAATCTGGATGGTGTGTATCTCGCACGAGTGCACGGCGGGAAACCTGCAGAGCAAATGTCAAGGCTGTCTACGAATTGCATAGGGCACCATCACGCATTTCTACCATCACATTCCGTGCGGACAATATACCAGTCTTGTCAGGAGAGCCGATGGATGACAATCTCGGGAGCCTGGTGCAGAACTTGCATGAGCTCAGTAGCTTCTTCCAGGAGGAACCGAGAGTGGTGCCAGCGGCCCATAGGCAGCTTGAAGCAAGGGTGGCCGCTATATTGGCGAAATCTAACGACACTGGTATGGAGCCGCAAACACCATTCCATGACATCTTCGACGTGGGCGGCTTGACTTCTTCCGAAGTGTCCGATGACTCGTCGTCGAGCGACACTGAGTCTGATCTATTCGAATTTGATTCTCCTTCTGTCTCACAGTTTCTGCGTTGAACGTATCCTTTCGTTTCCACTTCCACTGCATAGTCTCCGTTATATTCGCTCTCTACATATGTGTTTCCCCGGATTGCTATCGCGCTATCATTTCTCATTGTCATGCAACTACCTATCGACGTAAACGGATGTACTAGTATAATACCTAATCGACCTGGTGACACAACTGGCATTCTCGGCTCTGTACACAATGCAAGGCTATGATTGAAGTCCTGGACGAGTCATAAATGCGGAAACACTTACAGTAACCAAAGGGCTGCAGTAGACTGCAGTGCATGACCCAGAGACTCGATTCTGAGCGTCTCATATCCGAGTCGTAGCGCTAGCCGGCGCCGGTACTGTGCACAAAACTCCCACCTCAAAAGTATAAAGATAGCCTGTTCCGAGTCTCGATTACTTAGACATGGTCAAATAAGACAGCCTCGTACAGCTAACGCGTCAAAAACGATGTTTCAAGCTCCCGTAGGCCGTTGGCGCAGCTCGTTCTGTGCACTTGCTCGCACTTATCAAAGTCCCTTTAGGAAGCCTTCTGCTTCGCGGTGAGCCCTCATCTCTTCTTTCTCTCGTAGCAGCCTCCCTGCTGACATACATGCCGCATGATCAGATAACGAATGTATTGTTTCTACTAGTGGTCTACTCATCATTTCGGTGGCATACAAGCTGTTGATGCGCCTGTTCTATTGCAGGACCCTGGACTAGACTATGTCATGGGCCGCACCAATCCCATGCGTTATGACTACTTTAAAGCGTGTGCCTGTGCTCGAATCAACGAGCTGATTTCGCTTGTGGAATCGCCATGTCGGACCCCCTCTTAAGCACCTCGGTCGACGAACTTCCAAAGAATTGGGACGCAACACACGAAACCTCTGCTCGTATGCAGCCCCGACGATTTTCGACCTCGTCAGGCCTTAGAGGACAAATTTTCTGCGTTGCCCTACATGTCATACTCGTTCTAGCTCACGTCGCACTTATCGTTGTGCTTGCGCACCATTACGAGCACGAGGTCACGGTAAATACCGGTCACGAGTCGAACACGATGTCCATTCTGGTGACGGTCATATCCCAAGTGATTGGAACGGTACGTTGAGTTCACTAGCGGTGTACTTCCACTTTATCCTAAGTATATAACCTCGCAGATATACTCTGCCATTTTAGTGCTGGTTACCCAGCAGCTGGCGTTGAAGCGCGATTTCCACGTCCGTCAGAGTCTCTCCGCCCTGCACGACAAGCAGACTGCGTGGCTCGGTCTTGGATCCTCTTTATTGTCCCTCTACCGACAGGCCAAGTTGAAGACGTCTTTATGGCGCATCATCCTCATCGCTGTGTATCTAACGGGGATATTTGTCTTCCATGTCACGACGCCCAGTTTATTCGATGTGGTACCATTCAACGTCACAACTCCTTCTATTCAGCCCACCAAACTGGCACGATCGATCCCTTTGTGGAACCAAAACTTGGGGATAAATGACGCAGATGTCATGTGAGTACATGAGCCCACTATTATTGTTCTTTGAACTCATTTGTACGCAGCTTCCCGCCGTCTGTGTACGAGATCTTGAATACACTTGCGATCTACCCCGGCATGGTCACACCTGGCTTGCTGAACAGCACCATTTACGATACAATACCCACGGTCGCCGGGGCCTCCGGTACCGTCACGGTGAACGCTACTATGTTCCAAGCCGACTGTGGATTGATTCGCAACCTCCCTTTGACCTCCGATAACTTTCATCCTGCCACTGGGTCCGATACTACAACAGGCGATCCAGCAGGGTTTTCTGTCACCGTAGCAAGCCCCAATGGAGACGGAGATACATTACCAGTAACTGCCCTGATACCTATAGGTATGTTCAATTTATATTGGAATAGCTAGCGTACGATGCTTTTTACCACCAGCGAACCCGTCTCTCTCCGTTATCACCATCGAAAGCATCAAGGTTAGAAGTGCAGTCTCACCTGCCATCGTGGTCGCGGCCAGGGTGCCTGTGGTTGACACCACGGGTACCGTTGATGGCCTGACAACCATTGATCCTCACGTCACTGGCGGACAGCGCAATTCTAGTACGTAACGCTGTTTTTGCTTTACTGATGACATGCTAACATATCATGCGTCCCTAGCAATTGTCACCGACCATCTGCAAATCCTTGGATGCAACCTGGCTGCACTCAACGTGACCGTCAGTGTATCCGCAGAAACTGGAGTTCTCGACAAAGAACCTCTACCCTACCCCGATGCAACGTGGCATGACTGGTCGCTGCCGCCGACCACTGACGACCCAATGTTGATGCTCGTGAGTAGAATACGGGAGACGGATTCCACTCCACTCAACAGTTCTAACCATCACGCAGGCTGGGACGTTACCTGGTGATGCTCCTAGCGCCAACTCAGATTATTGTGCATGGCTTTCGGTGTCGACAGACGGTAACAGAACTTGTTACACCTCGAACACTTTTGAAGGGTATGCACAATTTTAGTACTCTCCTACACAATCACTCAGTACAATGCTTGACATTTAACAGTTATCTTCAAAGTTTCCTTGTACCACCTCTAGACAGAAGCACGGGGGAGGCCAGTGCATTAGGTGGCCACACCGGATTCGCTTTCACAGATCCCACGCCGAATGCTACGGTCTCGTTGAGCGACATCAACCAGTACCTATCGCAAGCAGTTGCGGCTATGTTGTGGTACGGTACGTCAACACGAATAGCTAGTTTATCTAGGATGCTGGCCTCATTTGATTCTGATAGCGGCCAGCTTGGACGGAGACAGGCTTCCCTTAAATCAGCCTGTGAGCCAGTCGTTACAAGGAGAGGCAACCATTCCAGTGCAGACATTGAGGTCTCGATTAAACGTGAGTGTAGACTTCTGTCGAAAGACCAGACTCATACTGACCGTAAACACGCATTTGTAGCTGAACAAAGTACCTGTGCGCATTGTAATGTGAGGTCTAAAGACGCATTTACTAACTCTTTCCTAGCTCTACGTTGGACTCGCGACATCCTGCCTCCTTCTCTTAGTCTCGTTCATTCTCATTCGCAGCAAAGCGCGAATCACAGCGAATTTGGACAGTGCCGGAATCCTACAGGTTACGTGGCTGCTTTCTCAGGACCCAGCTATTGCGGACCGCGTTGCGGACCTGGACGAGCCCAGCTTGGAAGAACTCCGCAAAGCAGGCCTGTTCGAAATCAACTTCGGCGATGCGGTACGCGAGGGATTACAGAGACGAAAGTCGGGACTTTCCACATGACAGTACTTCCAATGTACATTATGTTGGCTCTAACCGGATTGTAAGATGTGAAAGTACTGTTAAGAATGATTCGCTGGTCCCGCCAGAATTGTATGTTGAATTACAATACCTTCCTGTTTTGGCCACATATTCGATGAGATAATGCGGGCGTCTACACGCATATAGACTTGACCGCGTCTGTATACGCGTGCTGCTAACTTCATGCATGTTCTCAACGTAAATGACCAGTTTGTCTTCTACTTTGACTGCGAACGTTGTAGCTGCAACTCAGACCGAAAATGGCTGACTCAGGAATAGGCCCACAGCCTATTCGCCGCCTTCAACAGGCTGTTATTAACCGGATTGCTGCAGGGGAGGTTCGTGAATTCGTTTCTCAGGCACTGCAATCGACCTTATTCGTGCTCTAGATCATACATCGACCATCGTCTGCTCTTAAGGAGCTCCTTGAGAATAGTTTGGATGCTGGAGCGACCTCAATTCGCGTGACAGTCAAGGATGGCGGTATGAAGCTGCTACAGATTCAGGACAACGGATGTGGTATACGGGTGAGTAGTGTGGCATGTCGACTTAACGCAACATTGCTCACTAAATGTACTCCAAACAGAAAGCAGATCTGCCAATACTCGCAGAACGATTCACAACTTCCAAGATAACCGCCTTCCAAGACTTGGAGAAGCTCACGACCTACGGTTTCCGGGGCGAAGCTTTGGCCTCAATCTCATACGTGTCCAACCTGACTGTTATCACGAAGACGAAGTCAGACACTTGTGCATGGAAGTACGTGTCGTATTCAGCTACCCGAACCATCACTGTAACATCGTAAACTTCTTAGAGCTTCGTATTCCGATGGTGCCATGGTAGTTAAAGATGGCGCGCCCTTGGAGCCCAAAGCGTGCGCGGGTAACGATGGCACGACCATAACCGTACGTGCCTTCTTCTGCTGCATTACCTATCTCATCGCATGCAGGTCGAGAATCTGTTCTACAATACCCCGGCTCGTCTATCTGCGCTTAGAGGCTCGTCCGAGGAGTATTCCCGAATTCTTGATGTGGTAACTAAGTATGCTATTCATAATCCACATGTATCGTTCTCATGCAAAAAGGTAAATTGTGCATTCATTGACGACCTTATGCTGCGTCATGATCGCTTAACTATTCGATAGTCAGGGTCAGCGGCTCCCGAGCTTACCACACCGTCGGGATCATCGGTCAAAAACACTATACGGCATACGTATGGTCAAACTATTGCGAAGGACCTTCTCCACGCAGAGGTTGATCCTTCTGCGGACAATGGGGACGAAAGCATGGATGTAGACGACGACAATTCCACGAAGTGGTCTGCCGAAGCGTACTTCACTAATCCTAATTATCAAGCAAAGAAGACTGTGTTCCTCTTGTTCATTAATCGTATGTCACGCCAATTGCTGCCGTGCTAGTCATTTGACCTTTTTCACCCGGGTCGCTCAGATCGCCTGGTTGAGTCCTCCCGCATGAAGAAGGCATTAGAGGCCATCTATGTTAATATCCTTCCCAAAGGCACCTGTCCTTTTCTCTACCTCAGGTACGCACTAGTATTCAAGTCGCCTGTTTCTTACTGACCCCTGGCATCAGTTTGGAGATTGATCCGCGCTCTATTGATGTCAACGTGCATCCTACTAAGAGAGAAGTCCACTTTCTCAACGAGGAGAGCATTACGCAGCGCATATCCGATACCATTCACAATGTTCTAGTCAGCCAGAATCAGTCTAAGACATTCGAATACCAAGTAAGTTTGCGCCACAATATGGACTACTCTTGTTGCTGAGCTCTCCGTTAGACTTTGTTGACTGGTGGAGTTATTCCGGCGACCCTCATCATCAAAGACAGGGCGAAGGGAAAAGAACGAGAGCAGGAGATCGCTGACGAGGCCCAGGATAGTGGAAGCAGCGAGCAAAGTGGACCTTCCACACCTGCCAACACTGGTAATATGCATGCTGTCTGTCCTCATACCCCACGCTGATGTATTTGACAACGTCAGGAACAAAGAAGACCCCGTCGCATCACAAAGTGCGGACATCTCAGCAAGACCGCACGCTTGATTCCATGTTTCCGATCTTGAACCCGTCTCAAATTCCCTCAGCAGAAGCAGACTTACACCGTCCCACAATTAAAGTTCCCGATATTCCCCTGTCGAAGTGCAATCTTGGAACTGTTCTAGAGCTGAGGGATACCATGTATAGCGACAAGCATGAAGGTAACAGGCTTTTATGAATTTGAAGCACATGACTGACTTTAATACAACTAGAACTGACTGAAATTCTTCAGAAGCACATCTTCGTCGGTATTGTAGACTTCGGGAGATGTTTATCCTTAATACAACATTCCAAGAAATTATATCTCGTCAACCACGGTGCCCTTTGGTATGCTTTATGATGTTACTCCCGATCACATTCCGTATTCACCTGCGCAAAGCGAAGAATTCTTTTATCAGCTTGGTCTCATCCAGTTCGGTAGCTTCAGCAGAATCAAACTGGAACCGGCGCCATCTCTTCGCAAATTAGTGAAGCTAGCGGTCAGCGCCGAAGAAGGGACGGAGAACAGTCGGCTCAGCAAAGAGGAAATCGTTGATGTTAGTATCCTTCCACTAGACCATTGGGGATGATATCTTCACTCACTTCAACCGATCATTGCAGAAAATCGTAGGCATCATCATGAAGGGGCGCGAAATGCTACGCGACTACTTCTTACTGGAGATTACGGAAGGAGGGTTGGTGAACAGCCTACCCCTTCTTTTGAAAGGCTACGTCCCAAATCTCGACAAACTGCCTCTGTTCTTGATGCGACTTGGTCCTCAAGTGAGTGCATCTGCCACAGGCAGGATGACGTAGCGTGTGAGATGCTGAGAATATAAGCGCTCAGGTCAACTGGCACTCCGAGGCCGAATGCTTCGAGAGCTTTCTACGGGAGCTCGCATACTTTTACGTCCCCGAGCCGCTGTTCTGCGATACGTCAACTGACTCCGGAGAGGCCGAGCTATCTGAAAGCGAGAAAACCACGGTAACCGCGGTTCGGTGGCAGATCCAGCACTTGCTATTCCCTGCCATGGCGAAGTACATGACGCCCCCTCGAACTCTACTTGACCGTGACGTGGTTCAGGTTGCCAATCTGCCCGACCTCTACCGTGTCTTCGAACGGTGCTGAGAAAGGACCCATTTAGAGGTATTAGACATCTTGCTGCACATGATATCACGAGATGTACTGACGCGTGCTTTCTTCCGCAGAATCAACCGGACTGAATGTTACCCGTATCTTCAAATCATATCCTTCTACTTACGGAGTCTGAGTTTGTGCTTGATGCGACAAAATGGATGGTTCGATGCAATAACTAACTACCAATGGTCGTGAACAACGTAGCCATGTGAGCACATATGCCGTGAAATACACGGAGTGCTCGCCGTTCCGCCTATTCATGCGCACTGCTTCGTATCAGCAAAGATGGTGAGTAGATGGCTCTACAGGGCAAGACATATGCTACAGTCCAACACGCGACCAAGTCGCCTGCCTTTCGGAAACCAAGGACATTGCCTGACCTACGCCTCTGGGGCTCGGACAAGACCATCTCGAAGGGAGTATCAGCTGTATGTCATTTGATGTGAAGAATGCGTCGTCCGGTTTCGCCATAGGTGCCTTATACAACAGCGTGACCAATTCAGCCAATCCGACGGGTGTCGCACGAATCATGCTGCTAGTGACTCGGATGCAGCGCTATAAGGCTCGAATAGGATAAAGAAGGGCTTTTCTAATGCTCTTTACAAATAGAGTCACAGCGCCTTCTAGCCACCGTATGTTTTGACTCACGTAACACCTCTCGCGCATTGACCACATGTCCTCACTGCAGATCACTATCTCGGTCGCAACAGACTCAATTTCAGCCAGTGAATTGTATGTTCTAGTGAGTCTGTCTCCCAGGAGCCTTCGAGTTGCGCTGAGATTATCACATATCTAGCTGAATTGGTTATGCTACTAGCTGTATCGCTATCTTATTGAAATCGGCACTACCAATTGCCACATAATCTTTCTAGTAAGATACTTGCAACTTCTGGTTAGCTATGTCCTGCGTCGGGGTACTGATGTCCGTGGTGTATATCAAATTCAGTTTTTCCGAATCGCGCCACGTTGTCTTTAAGTAAGTAAGCCAAATTCTTGCCCTATTTGTCATTTGGCGAGCGGAACTCAAGGATGCTGGTCGCCATGTATGGTAAACTTTCATTATCCTCTAGCTACCACCACGAGAAAGATCTACCTCTGTCTAGATTTGCCGTGCAATTTAAGCATATCAGATCACAAACACGGCCGCTGTACAAACGTGTGAGTACATTTAGATCATGCTCGCGATACATCACTTTTAATTGTAGGGATTTGAACTAGATAGTCTAAATCTTCGGAGCTCATATCTCCACGAGGATCGCAACACTTCTCATGAGCTCCACAGTTCTCACCTGTGTATTGGTGCCTACATCCCGTGCTGCGACAAAGTGTGTATTAGGTACGGAACCTTGGGGGATGCGTGGTTTGCGAAGCCAAAGATGAATATACTCTCGGTGATTGCACAAGGTACGCTCAACTAACTCATACTTCCTCTCTGGATTGTCTCGTCAGCTGACAGGCTGCTACACAAGCAAGTCGCTGTGTCATTTAAAGATTGTCTGTTACTATGTGATAATACTACGGTCGCAATACCTTCACATTGCCCAGCTCTTCTTCTCAGGTTTACTACATGCGTAAAACTCTCGTGGGCTGTCCGCTGGTTTGCGTGTGCACATGTACCTTGACCGGCGCGAAGCCCTAAATTGGCTTGCTGAACATATAGCAAATGCGACGTACGTCTCCTTCCTCATATCAGAATGTCACTGTTATGCCTACATCTCATGCTATGTTTAGATCCCTAGAACGCTCTCCACCGCTGCTCACTAACTGATGAGCGGTGCGATGCTGTCAGTTCACCCGCGTGCGTCGTTTTGGGTAAGACCACCTGGTCTCTGCACTCGTGAGTTGCTCTACGGCGAGAGTAGGACCAACGTCTTGTCCGCGAATCCCCCGTTGATGTTGAAATACATTTTCTTCTGTGAGTATAAAAGCACACAAGAGATACCTCGAGGTGAGCAGCGACTCGACATTCGCGAACTCAGAACTTCACCTGCTTCATTGCATTACTCAGGATGCATCTCAATCGCTATTTTGGATTTCTCGCAGTTGCTGTTCCTGCAGCCCTTCCGCTCGCATCCGCCACCTTCTGGATCTTCGGCGGGGTCCGACCTATCGTGGATACTAGGTTGGACTCTATCATCTCTCCTGGCGTCGTGTCCTCGCACCTCCACTCGGTAAAGATACCCCTTCTCTCGTAGCCATTAACGTTGCTCATTACGTCTGCTGCAGATTGCTGGTGGAAGTCGATTCTCTGCCACCTACAATTACGACGATTTAATCACAAGTCAATGTACCACGATACCCGTGCCTACGGACAAGAGTAACTACTGGACGGTAAGAACCAACACTTTAAAGCTTCAAAAAACAATTTAATTAAATCGAGCCAATAGCCGAAGCTCTACTATAGGGATTTAGACGCAAACACGTTTACTCCGATCCGTGAGTACTTTAATCGCCCATTATATGGCTGGAAACGATATTAACATTGTTATATAGCCAATACCTTCAATGTATACTATCTGGCGCGTCCTGGACCCAACAATGATAAAGTCCACGCCTTCCCGACTGGCTTGCGTGTGAGTCTTGGGCTATCCACCCTGACTGGGATGTTGCTAAACCTTCCCAGATGCTCGCTGGGGACCCTCTTCGTCGCGTCAACAATGCCAGCAATCATGCAGACCAGGCTATCAGCTACGTTTGTCTCGGTACGTTACTCTGCCCAAAGTGTTGATTATTTTATTAACCACGTTGCGTAGATTACAATAACGACCACAGCGGCGACCCAGATTGGGGTAATGCTTCCCAGGATTCTATTTTGTTTTGTCTCGAACGCTAACTTCACCCCCCTCAGCTGAAAGACCAGACTTCTTCCCGCACCAGTGCCCCGATGGCATGCGAGCACAGGTCTTCTTCCCCACCTGCTGGGATGGCGTAAATCTCGACAGTCCCGACCACAAGTCCCATATGGCATATCCAATTGAGAACTATAATACCGGGTCCTGTCCATCGACTCATCCAGTCAAGCTCGTTAGTCTGTTCTACGAGATGTTTGTTAGCGTCGATCAATTCCCATACAAAGCCGGCGCGTGGGTCTGGTCATTCGGCGACGACACTGGCCTCGGCTTCCATGGAGACTTCGTTGACGGATGGGCGAATAAGACGGTTCTACAATCCGCTCTCGATACGTGTGGGGATGTATCGGGTATTCTGGAGAGTACGTCACCTCTAGTATGATTTCGCGTGGACATTCCTAACAACCTCATTGCTTAGATTGCCCTGTCTTTGAACCATTGATTAACAACAACGCTGCCTCTGCCTGTAAGATTGACGGAGAAATCGTCGACGAACCCATTGGTTCTCTTTCTGCACCTCTTACCGAGCTCCCCGGCTGCAACCCCATGTGGGTTGGTACCGGCCCCAAACCCACATGTGATCCTCCGAGGCCCACGCCTGGCTTCATCAATGCTCAGCCTCCTTTGCCTAGCGGCTGGTCCGAGGTTGCTTGCATTGCAGAGGGAACAAACGGTCGTGCCCTCACTGGGGCGTCTACCACAAACTCGACCATGACCAAAACGGTATGCGCCAACTATTGTGGCGGTCTTGGGTTCAAGCTCGCTGGTGTAGAATATGGCGATGAGTGCTACTGCGTAAGTGCATTAGTTTTCTAAAATATTTTAGGTATTGATATCCTGGATTTCGCAGGGAAATTCTCTAGTGAATGGAGCTAATTCGACGGCAAGGACCTGGTACGAGTGCAGTGTGACCTGTGCTGGAAATCGTGAGCAGTCTATACCTCCTCCCGCCAGATTCATGACTGACAACTCGAATGCTATAGCTAATGAGAACTGCGGTGGGCCTCTCAGGCTGAACCTCCTGCAAAAGAACTAGGGGGGAGGGGGGGGGGGCGTTGAAGTTGTCGTATTTGGTGTAAGTGCTTTGGGATTGCGTTTGGAAACGGTGTTGGAATCATGGATTAGATATGATAAAATTTCAACTTCATTCAAGTTTCTTATCTGAGTAAAATCATATCTTTGTGCTTGAATAGTACTCCGTCGGCTTTGATGAATAGGATCGTCCCTCGAAATAGGCTGTGTGACGATGCCAGTATTTACCATGGCTCGCAGCCTGAGTGCTGCTTCAGTAGCAATCCGAGTCGGCTCAGTCGGCTCATAATGACCATCTTTCGTGAATCACGTTCTGTCATTAGCTGGGAGCTCGTGTACCCGCGCCGTCACTGGCATGAGCTTTTGTCTCGTTATGCATCATGCACCCAAATGCGTGACTTAGCTGTACCAGGTGTACAATCCGAACTTGTTTTTAGGCGGCTGGCGCCTTGTACCGATTTCCTCGAAAGTGTGCGACAGTGCGAGTGAGGTAGTGACAAACAACCGTTACTGTATGCTATAAGACTAAGAGAGCCGATTCTAGGCCTCAAGCCCAAATCACCACTAAATTGGAAGACCAAGACTAGGGATCACAATTTTATTGCTATCGACCCAACGCTGCAACTTGGCACGAGCGGTTAACCGAATGCGAAAAGCAGGTGCACGATAGAACACTATTGCTGGATACGAAGACTTGCAAGGTAAACTTGCTGAAGCGCAAGCAGCGTTATCATTGCTCAACGCAACGAATGCACCAAGTTATAATGCTCCAGGCCGCGGCGTACTGTACTATTACGACCGTAACGGGGGTCACGGGTCACAACGAGGTCGAAAATGTTGTTATTTCGGCGCCTGTCACGGGTCACAGCGGGGGATGTTGTTAAATCCTGGCGAGTCGGCACATCACGCCTGTCACAATTTGTCACATATTTTCCGTGCCTGCGGCGCACTGAGTGACACGACCGTGACATATGTTGTTAAAATAGCGGATGTCACGGTCCCACCCCCCTGGTGGTTGTTAGAATCTAACAACATGCCGCGTCACAGTCACAACCCACGCCCGCTACGGTCGTAATAGTACAGTACACCTCTCAGCAAGCCTCGGAATCGTTACCTGCAGTTCCCTGGCAGCAGCTACAGCGCAATTCGAACGGATACTGGCCATGGAACCCGTACTCTCCTCCGAGCCTGTCGACGAATGCCACGGCTATTAGTATCTACTCAAGCAATAGCAATATGCCGGCTCCTCTCAATCCGGCTCCCAGTGAGCTCATGGCATTGGAGGCGAAATACAGTACGGTACACATATTCAGCCTTACCATAATAACATGTAACACAAACACGATGAACCCATCTACTTATACTTGTGGGCTAATGCCGCCTGAGTGAACGGCGACAGAGCCATTGGCCTTATTACACAAAAGTCGGGAGCGGGAGGCGCAAGGCCGATCTTACTATTTTGCTACCACGCCGTCAGCCGCACCATCGTCTTACTGTTTTGACGCGATCATACTGTCCGGCCATCTTACATCTTACATCTTTCGTAGTTACTGAAGACCAACTTGGCACATCGCTGCAGGTCTGCGCGCCCCTGGCGCTCCGACCAGCAGCTATGTGCACGTTGTTCTTGTGACAATAAGTACAATGCATGATACTCAAAAATTACACACTATACGCCAAACATCTGCTAGTTTTCGCAGCAGTGTCACTACTGATTACAAGTACCAAATACCCTTATAAACGATCGCGATGTGAACCAGTGATGAACCTCATTGACTGCAGAGCGCTCGAGAGTGGCCGCCGCGGAAGAACCCGAGAGGAACCGGGCCGCGGAGCCGTCATATTTTGTCACGTGCAAGGAGGCCATTTTTCCCCACAAGATACCCGATTTGAGGAAATCGGAACGATATATTCCCACGCTCTCCTACTGCTAAGAGCTGAGCGCTGAGCGCTGAGCGCTGAACTTCGATTTGAACTTGAGCTTGCATCATGATTTCGCGGTTTCGTAACTAAAGATCGCGACTACCGACTCAGAGGTTGCTGGCTATTAACACTACGGTATGTCTGACATGTATCAGTGCAAATGCTGCTTATATATCTTGTGCGCCGTCGGTCAAGCAGGTGAATCTCTGGTCACGGTTAATCTATGTGACTTAAGTCGTAGCGTATACACGTTGAAGTTGAACTCGACGAAGTGCAGTTAGGCTGTAGCAGGTGAAGCCAGAGCCTCAAACACAATCTGACCGGCGATATCACTCATTCCACAGGTTGATGTCATGTTGAACAAAACTGGCCTACGATTCCGAGTCTACCTTGAATCGTTGACCATAGAAATAACAGACGACGTCGATCCGGGCAGCGCTCGTCGTTAAGAACTACATCTTCTCCAACAGTCGTGACTCGGAGCCCCTTGGGCTAGGCACAAGTTTTAGCGGTCTATTGCCGAGAGCAGCGTTTGTTCAATGCATATGTTAGCTGCCATCATGTACCAAGTGATACACTGAAATGGTACCGTCGTCGCTTCTACTCTGTCATGCATCTCACCGAGTTTATGCGCACTCTGCATAGTGTCGATTCCCGATACCGCAGTGCAAACTCAAAAATACCCCCGATCTCACTGGATATATCTGCGTGTTTTCATATCTACGCCACAGCTTTTCGCCCATACCCAAGGTATGTGACTATCGTGCCCATCCTTGAGTCAATAGGTGGCAACTGGAGCACAAGGTACTCGGATTTCTTAGTGATCAAGCATGGGAATAGTAGTCCTCCAAGTTTGCCCGGTTGCCTGAGAGGATTGACATCACATGCAATTTATGGAACAGTATGCAAACAACTTACTTTAGCATCGGTTACTTACAGTTCGCACTGTACGGTGCTGTTCTTCTGTCAGACTCAAGGAATATGCGAGGCCCGGGTACGAAGAGACAGCGAAGTCAACCTGATCGGAGATATCCAAGCAAGGCGCTGGTTACGGCCGGAAAACCTTATGGCAAATGTCAGTCTCAGACTCACAGTACGAGGACGGGCATTTTGGAAGAGTGCTTCCTGACAAGCCATCTCTTGATCATCTCTCCGAAGCCGACAAGAGATCATCTTCAGGACCGTCTTTCCATCGGCGCTCATCCCAGCGCTGTATGCTATCTGGTATGAAGTTCGTGGGTGAGTGAGGTCTGGCTCCCTATAGCCTCCTGTCAGCGTACAGAGCTGATGGAATGCAGGGCTGTAATAATCAACACGAGTGGCATGCGTGTCAGTCAGGCTCTGCATCACGCCTTGTATAAAGTCTAAACGAAGATGCCTCTCGAGTTGTACCCTCTCAGCAACTCCCGTCACCATGCGCTTCGCCGAGTTCATACACGCTACTCGTTCAGTTTTCACGCAGCTGTACCCCCCGCGCCCAACGTTCAGCGTCGAAGATGTCCCGGACTTAACTGGACGTGTGTGCATTGTCACAGGTCAGAATGACGAGCCACAAACATGCCTGGTTTAAGTATGCGGCCGCTGATGCGGAAACCATTAGGTGGTTATTCAGGGATCGGGAGGGAAACAGTGAAGGTAAGGTGTTGCTGAATAGTCGTGTCAACTGTTTCTAATGTCTCGCCGAAGGCTCTTCTTATGAGGCATGCTAAGGTATACATCGCGGGGAGGTCCGAAACAAAGGCACACCCAGTTATTCAAGAGCTTCAGCAAAGTACAGGAAACGAGGCTATATTCCTAACCCTCGACCTTGCAGATCTTGCCTCTATACGAAGATGTGCCAAAGAGTTCTTGGTGTGCGTTCACCATCAAATATCCGACTATACGGTGTTCAAACTAACACTCTGTGCAGCAAAGAGCAGGAACTACACATTCTCTTCAACAATGCGTGAGCACCTTCCCAACTACGGTCGTTGTACTCAAAGTTTATTCATGCTCGTGGTTGTTAGCGGCGTCCTGTTCAACCCTATCGACCAGCTTACCGCGGATGGATACGACTTGACATTCGGCACGAACGTTCTCGGTAAGTAGTTTGGGTTATTATCGATCTTCAGCGTACTCAGCGCAATGGGCAGGTCATTGGTATCTGACCGAGCTCCTGATGCCTGCCTTGCTAAAGGGCAGAGAGACATCACCAGACCACTACGCGCGAGTCATCACGACGTCCTCTATCGTGTGTTATCTTGAGACGGTCAGGTACAACACATTGAAGGACGGACCTGCAAGAAGGAAACTGCGGAGATCGACACTTTACGCTCAAAGCAAGTTCGTAAGTAACCCACTCCATGCTTGAAGTTCGTTTCAACAAATATTATCTGGTAGGCGAATATCCAGGTAGCGAGAGAAGTGGCTCGGAGGTATGGTGACCAGGGCATCCTGTCCATTGCAGTGAATCCCGGTATGTTTCCGATTTATCAGAGATATCATAAGGCTTCCAAGGTGAAGTAACTGACATCAATGTATAGGCAACATCAAAACGGACCTTTACAGAAACACGCATGATCACATCTACAAGATTGGGTACTTCTTGGTCGTTAGTAACATCGTTATCATTTCAATACAACCTAAAGGCCTGATAAGAGATCTAACAGGATGTCATAACGTTGCAACCCATCCGCTTTGGAGCATTGACTCAACTCTACGCCGGAACGATGCCTGAGGCATTGAAGTATAATGGAGAGGTAGGCTGTGCGAGAGTATGGGAATACAACGGGCTGATTTCTCCGCCCTTATACAGTTTCTGGTCCCATGGGCGCGGCTTGGGAGAGCCAGAAGTGAGGCTTATGATGTGGAATCATGCAAGAAGCTCTGGGAGTGGCTCGAAGAGCAGGTTAAGACAGAGTAGTATCCATGATTGTAACCGGTTCATCTGATGTCCCAGAGTTCACATTGTCTTGTTACTTTGTATATAACGTGCCGTTGTTGAGATTTCTCGTCGAGTCTGACTAGGATATCCAGGTCTGTGTATGATGACTTCGGACCTTGAGATCACGGCGGTAGCACTGGAATGAGGGCTTTGTCAGTGCATGAGCCTTCCTAAATATATCGTAGACACACGTTTATTGATCGACGTGATATCGAACACGGTTTCCATCCTTCTGTTTGTGTATTAGGGGCCTGGGCATACCCCGAAGGTGCCGCAGCGCTCGAGGTCTATCCAGTATGTTTGACCTGAGCGGAAAAACTGAAACTTGATTCTGTCGGACAGTATGTAAGTTACTTACAAACAGCACCCTCAGGCTATCGTACATCATGGCGGAATAACCTTAGAGCAATTGCAATTGCTTGTGCATCAACTTGCTTCTGAATAATCGCCTGTTGGAAGAACTTGAACCGCCAAAGGTATTTGACGTACGGTCAAGTACTAGTATGCATGTAAGTGTATAATAGTGTTGTTCAAGTGAGCGATAAAGTTCAGTACCGTCGTAAGATACGGCAAATTCCGCATGCATGTACAACTGTGCACATTTACGATGACTTGTCCAGTCAACGGGGCGTAAGTAACCCCTTGAAAGCGAGCACTCTCGTGGACATGATCACTGTGAGAATCACGGTGATAGTAGGAGGGCGCTTCTAGTCTGAGGCTCTCAGATCTGTCAATCGATATCAACTTCGACTTAGACCAGTACTACGACTGATACAAATCGGCGACACTGGCACTGCTCTTGCATTGCCCATATACAGCTGTTATGTTCCGGGTCATTACATGCCTTGGGCTCTTCGGACATGTCTCAATTAACCTAGGGTACGTACCGGGAGGTTTGGCAGCCTGAAACCAAAGGGAAGAGCCTTCCGTAAGTGCTCAATACCAAGTACTAGTAAGTGGTGCAAATTGCTATATGTTATATTACTACTTATAATGGAACCCGGGCAATTTACATGGTTTTACATCAGACTGAGCGCATGCTGGGCAGCCTTCAAGAATACGACCGGCACGGCACACACACGGGCTGGACCAGAGCTGAGTGAGCATCCTGAGCATTCTAATTTTGTATTGACGTGGATGATGGAAGCAGCAGTCTTCTACAGTACACATCATAAGTGTTCACAACGTTCACACCCCATGCCGTCTCATTGAACTCAAACTCTCACATAATATTCTGACAGCCTGAGCTCGGAGTACTCGCCGGACGTTGCTTATCGTATGTAAGTGCGCAGTAACAGTGTCTCAGGCGCGCGATTTATCTACTTATATCTATTGTCATCATACAGATATAGAAAGCAAGCCCGTCGCGATGCGTGAAGCTTCCCCTAATGGAAGCTTTGGAGAATGATAGAGCCTGAGGCCTGAGCCTTCACTGCAATAAGCGCTCAACCCACGCCCGCCGTCAAAGCTGCAGCGTTTAGAGCGAGTACCCCGCGAAGATGTGTTTCCATGCACTTTAATGAAATGATGGAACGTCCTAGTGAAACCCTTGCTGGTGGACTACTGCGAAGTATTATTTGCGAGCAGTATTGTGAGCAGAGCTCCGATTGGGTTGTGTGGCCCCCTTGGGCAACATGGTCAAGCACGATACCGCCAGGTCCACTGTACCCCGCAGATAGTCCTTACGCAAAGAGCACAACAAAACACTTCTACCGAAACGTGATCAGACCTCGTTGATTGTGGCATGCGGTGCATGGCAGTCGAAGTTAATTGACGACTCGGACGTTTTGGTGCGCGTTTCTCGTTGTCCAGAGCATAAAAATGCACAGCTCATAATGAATTGGGAGATCAGATAGGTGCATCATCAAGGTTGCTTCTCAGTCACGTATCAGTGCGTCGCCGCTTGCTATTAACTTTAAAACTACTTCGATTTTACTGTCGGTGTATGGCCTGAGAGAATCAGCATCGGGTGCGGTACTACCTCGCCGAGGGATAGGTGCTGGAGCCCTCGAAATTAAGCCACGGTGTTTAACGTTACTGGCACGCTCATCATTCAGCAGTGCCTCGGGACATTTGACTTATGCATCCCACTTCACAGCTTTCGAAAGTGATATAAGCGGCAGTCAAGTTTTCACTAGATCATCACTGCATCGATATCCAGGCCCCCGCCATGGAGGGCTTCACTATCGAGTCTTTCCTTGGGTCATTCTTTATTCTGATTTTCTTTGTATTCATGTAAGCCTCTGCATCCTCGTCCTCTCAGAGTCTTCGTTCTCATCGCCACATAGACTGTATGGTATCTTCTGTGCTCAGGTCTATCACTACTTCGCCACGTATCGTGACCCTCTTGCCCTCAAAATGGTGGTTCTTCTTCTGTGGTACGTTTCCCTCGTATTCAACTGCATGTACCATGAACTGACATTATTGTTATAGTGTACTGGAATCTTTGCACGCTGCTGCATGCATGCACATGCTCTACTCGTACCTCGTCCTCTTTGTTACGGAACCAGCCAAAGAGCTGACCATTATATGGTGTGTAATCTCTGTTCATTTATTGCATCTCTCTGATTTTTTAGGAGTGTTGCAGTGCGTAATTTCAAAATGATTATAGTACACGGATTCCTGAAATATCGACATCTCCACTGATAACTCAAGGCAATCATCTTCTTGGAGGCGAGTTTGACATTACCTTACAATGGCTGCCACCGCTTAATCCAGACCCGCTCGTCTAGCACATGATTGGCATCACTGTACAATTGTAAGTCATAAAACGACGCGGACAATAATAGGATTACTACTAACTGAATATTGTGCTCAGATATTACATCTATAGGCTCTGGAAAGGTGAGTACAGAACGCCACATCAAAAGATTGGCGTAACTGATTGGCATTTATTGTGCGGACAGTCAGTCAAAGTTTGGTCATTCTCCTTGTTCTGGTGAGCGCCGTGATATGCGAGACTGTTGATCATCTTGCGTTGCTGACCGGAAAATTAGCTCGTTGTGGAAGCAGCTCGTATCGGTTAGTATTCACTTGTCGGGAGACTTGAATGTGCTCACGGTTCACTTACCCGACTTTAGGTATCGGCTTCAGTAAGTCACACTTCATCGACATCGCTGAAGTATGTACAAATACTATTCGCCGTGTTGACGTCGATTACCCCCAACCTAGGATCAGTTGCGTATACGTGAGTCCTGACAGTGGTTTAAAGAGCTTGCCAGAGTGAAATCACTCAACTCCGCCGTTTGTCCACATGGCAGATGTACGTCTGATACATGGGCTGGACTGGTGTCGGCAAAGGGATTTTCAGTTAGTCTCTCTACTCGTCGTTACATTGTCAGCACTGCACTCATGGCTTCGGGTTTCATTCGCAGTTGTATGCCAATTTGACATACAGCTTCAATATCGTTGTCGACGCTGCGATTGCTGCTCTGCTGGTGTACCATTTCAACACCAAAAGCCGTGCATTCGCACATGCGAGGTAAGAGTAACTCGCTGACCAATGAATCAAAGTCATTCATCACGCAGCAGGAGCACTAAACATATCCTCTTGATGCTGACGTACTCCGCCATCACCGCTGGTGCTCTGACAGTGTAAGTATGAAGTTATCGTAAGTTTGATTTATATAATAATGATCCGTCGACAGGATAGCCTCTGTTATCGTCTGCATTGTGGTGAGATCTTTGGGTCGTTTTTTTCCCTTCTTTCTGCTACTCACGGCTTGACTGTGCTGCAGTATAATACAGCGAAGACCTCCGCCGCATACAGCGGGGTCCTACAAATAGTCGCCAAGTGTGAGTGCATGGGACTCTATACCACATTACTCATTCCATCGTGCTGATATCTATCATTGTCATTAGTATATGCCATATCAATGCTCACTATGTATGTGCCATAACAGAATCATCTTATGTCACTAACTTATCGTACGGTGGACAGGTTGAACGCTAGGAACAGCATTCGAAATGCGGTATCACAAAACGGGATGTCTCTGCAGCTCACTGCGTTGTCAAATAGCCGTACCTCTCGCTCCCCGGTAAGATTCGACATGGTAGTAGACGTAACTGAGATACTGACGATGGCCAACTTTCAGACTACGGTCCAAGTTTTCAGAGAGACCAAGATTACTTCGGATGCTTGGGTAAGTGCGCATTTACTTCGGATACTAGCACACCATATATTTACAAATGTCCCTGTACTTAGGAAGAGAATGGGCTTTCTACTGGTGAGCCTACCGACTCGAGCATTTTAGATACGACAGTCAAGGCGGGAGTAGTATGATTTGGGGAGACTGCCCCAATGTGCACGAAGAGCAATATTTACGAGTCGACGATGCTGCAATCTGTCTGAAGTTTGATACTTATTTGATGTTGCTCATGATCATTTCCTCTATTGTATGTTGAACGCATGTACAAAGCAGTATTATAAGTATGGATATTATTGACACTCCTTTACCAAAGATAGGCTCGGATGTGGGCGTTGTGCGTTGGTAGATGCTGGCATGCTGAGAGTTTCCTTGAAGCCCGGGCTTCTGTAACCCTCTACATTAGAGTTCAATTGCATACTGATGTGAGTTAGCTATCTATATCTGACCATTCATCACCACGAGTAGATGATACTACTCATGAGAGAGGCATGAGAATAACGCGTTTACAGACCCGGAGAGAAACAGAGCTTTAAATAGAACATATCAGTCAGTACTCATAGACTACTCCGTGCACAAAACAATTGAAATCATGCCCCCTACATGATTCCTTCATACTTGATAGATCTGGTTGACTTCTTGGCCTGTGACGCACTGGCAATGACTGTATAAGTACTACTTGGTGCCTCGTAAGGTCAGCACCTGCCTCAGAGTTAAAATATCACGGCAGCATATAAAACCACGGTAAGCCGTGAGACTCAGGTGTATACAAAGATACACACGTCGTATTAAGTGGCCCTTCATAAATATCGGCTGAATACAACAATAGCCTTATTGGGACTCTTCCGTCCATCTAAGCGCTCATACTCCAGTTCCTGATTTCATTTCGCCTGAGTGTCTTCGCGGTATGTTCTCCTGAATTTATCATTTCCACAAATACGCACTTATCCCATAGACCTCTACATATGCGGCTCTGACCAAGTTCGTACCCAAATATTGATGCTACGCGGCGTTGACGGTTGCCCTCTCCAGGCTCTCCTTCGTGCGAGCACGGTCACATGATGCTCGCGATCCAAGTTTTGGGCCCGAATGTTCCCACGCCTCGCGTGGAAGGGCTGTTTGAACCACAACCACGACGACACCGACGACGACGCCGCCCTCCTCTCTCACGACCCCTGGACACGAAACACATATCAAGACAACGAGCAGCACCCTACACGCGACAATAAAATGGCGAAGCAACAGCAGCAACACCCGGCGGTTCCAGCGTCGGCACCGACTTCACCGGCCGTCATTCGCAGCAAGTCTGACCGCACACAGCCCGCGACGCCGCAGCGGGTTATGCAGCGAGCGCATCGACAGCTTCAGAGCTCTCCGTATACCCCCGCCGCATCGTTCGCATCACCGTATACCCCTCTCAGTATCCGATCCTTCTCTACCTCCACAGCTTCGTCTTTAGCTACCCCTTCGTCTGCGGCAGCGAACAGACGTCACAGTCTTTCCCTATCACCCGAGCAGAGTTTTCACGCGAAGGGCAGGAAAAGCACTGCCGATGCTACAGACAACTGGCGCAATCGCGCCCACGAACACGGCATCCGAGTCGGACTAAACGAGGATTCGCGTTTTGCGGACGATGAAGGTGCATATATGCTGCTTTTCACGGATTACTTGCTTGTATCTGACTGCTATACAGACGATGGCGATGTGGATCTCGATACTTCGAGCTTCTTCGCTACCGACAAAGGTGAGCGCATACATTCACTTCATATTGCCCATCGTTAAGCGCCATCATAGCCCTATTACCCGCGCCATTCCTGTCCACCCAGCGTCGTGCGCGTGCATTTACCCAGGCACTTCCTCAGGCTCCCAGCATGAGTCTGGGTCCCATTGCTAGTCCAGTGCAGATGTCGACACCCGCACGCGGCCCCCGAGCCCAGTCGTTTGCGCTGTCCCCGGCTTTCCTCAACACTCCGCCGCCAAACCCCGATCTTCTCAGCAAGTTCCGACTTCGCGGCACCGTGACAGATCCCGCCCAAACTCGTCGTAGGCCAGGTTTCGGACAGGTATGCTCTGCATTATGCTTGTTGATACGGCGCTGTATTTGAACACCTTTACTTCTTTCCTCAGGTCTCCGATCTGTGCGACATCGACGAAGACGAGTATATGCCGTACCTTGAAGATTTCCCCTCCTCTGCGATGGCTGCCCGCATACAATCACAGACTCTTCCACTGCATTTTCAAGATCCCTTCGATATGTCTGAACTATCTGAGATGTACCAGGAAGCCCATTCAATGCCTGTTTTGGCTGCGTTCGAGCCTCCTCGCGCAGCGCCTCCTCCAAGCCCGCCGAGTTCACCTGCATGTTCTGTCTGTGGATCCTCCAGTGGATCGCTTGCTATCCTAGACCCCTGCACTCACCCTCTCTGCTCAGGGTGTCTGACGAGCGCGTTGAATATCGTGGGAGAAAAGGATATGGAGTGCGCTGTTTGCAAAGCCAAGGTCAACGATTTCAAACTGCAGAAGATTTGCTTGCCCAACACAGAGGGTCATCTGAAGACACCGCCGCCTCAGATGGGATCGTTCATGCCGGAGCCTCTGGACTCTGGCTTCCTAGATTTCATCGACAGAGCGCAGGGATCTTCGACTCCCGTCTCCGGTGGTAAGGCTGGACGCTCGCAAGGCAATTCTGCTCGCACTGGTGATCGTGCTGTTCTTCGCATTGACAATGTTCCTTGGGTATGTTCTCGTTTGTCACAGTCCTTGAATGGCCACTCTAACGATGCATTGCAGGACATCACTCCGCCCGCCATCATTGCATGGCTCAAACAACCTGTCGAGCGAGTGCATGTATTGCTCGATCGCAAGGGTAAAACTTTGAGCCATGCCTTTGTGGAGATGGCCAGCGCAGACGCTGCTAAAGCTGCTTTGAGGACTTCACAAAATTCTGTACTCGGCAAGGGCAAACGTGCTCGCGGCGTTACCGTCACCAGAAGCAACCAAGAGGAGCTCATGCGATCGGTAGGCATATCGACTCAAACTCATAGTTTGAATTGATACCTAACATACGCTTGCAGTTGTTCCCATCCTGGCAAGGTTCCTTTGACGGCGCGAGGCCGTCCCTCGCTGGGCTAGACAACGAGCGGGTCATCGCGGCTCTGCAGCACGGGCTTATCTCTGACGCCGAGCTCAAGTCACTTCTCCATCTTATCCGGTCTCCAGACGTAAGTCCACCAGTTGATGTATGTACATCCGCTAACGCTCTCTATAGAGCCCATTCTTGAAGGTCCCCTCCCTTCCCTTCCACTCGTTAATCAGCATTCTTTCGAAAATCCCGTCCGACGACGACAGCAAAGTGTTTTGGTCTGGTAACCTTAGAGATACGCTTTACGGTACGTATCATTCAGAGTCGCTCCCAATTTGAAATCAATGCTTACTAACGGGCGGTGGGGTTGGCAGATATGACACACGCTGCTGTGACCGCTCTTGTAGCAAAAATCGACGGAAATCCCTTCTCCGAGTGGACAAGCTTGATGACTCAGGTGGTCCGTGCTGCTATGGACTGTCAAGGTCAGTTGCACTTTCTGTGCATGAATTTTATTCTGGAAGACGTGCTGATCACTCTCTTCGCTCCTTCAGCCTTCACTGCTGAGCAGATGAGCAGGCTTTCAGATATACTGGAAGCCGCGCTTCCACAGTCGACCTCCTCCCCTATCAGCTCGCGTAGGTCATCGGCTACCCCAGACTCTATGTCCTCCATGCGCGTGGCTCCTTTACAGTCTAGTCGAAAAGGCAACACCACGGTCGCTCCCAGCAGTGGAAGTGGTAATGGTGCCAAGTCCTATGGCGACCTTGCGAAAGAGTTTGGCGTCGATACCCAAATCGTCGAAGCTCTTATCAAACGTCTATCCGACTTTCCTTGATCGTTGATCCGTTTTTCTCGCTACCCGCATTTTCCGAGTTTCCGAGCTATGCACAAAGGACAAAGGAGCTCAAGGACTCGACTCAGAATCGTACCAGTTTTCGTTCGTTCGTCGTTCTCTTTCGTTCTCGTGGAATCCCCGACTAGTTATTCGCATCATATCACAACACAAACCCACCTCTCCGTCCATCCCATCCCAATTCGCTCTCGAATCTGCATATCCATGTCACGGCTTTCCTGCATCCCCGCATCCCCGCATCATCGCATCCCGTTTTTTCGCATAACGAGTTATGTTTTCATGTTCTGGTCTTAACCACTGTTTATGTTTAATGCCTTCTGTTTGTTATTCACCTGTAGTGGATAGTATACTCTCCGTGGCAAGTACCGCCTTTTCGCATCCTGCATCTTTCGTACTCGCACATTCGACATCGCTGCACCATTGTCCCGTTTTGCCATCGCTATGGAACCAACCCCCTATCGTCCAGTTTGTCATGCAATCCCACTCTGGCACCTTGTAATACCTCTGTAGCACATTGATCGAATCAAGTTGCGCCCCCTCAGGCTATTGGATATCGGTTTCGACTTCGTTGTCTTCAGGACACTGCGTCTCTTGACGAGTAAGTGAGTAAGTTTTCCACGTAACTGGGACTCCTTTATAACTAAGCTTTCACTTTTTCAGGTTCAAGGTTTATTTGAGTACAGCATGAAGCTCTCCATCGATATGCATGAGACTGGGTCCCTTGCGGACCATGAAGCATAGTTTAATTCGGTATCGCACCTTGATAGGGATCCACCTTTCATGGAATCGGGCGAAGACATCAAGTTCACGCGGTAAGCTTTGGTAACCCGAATGAGTGGTGGTATATTGTCTGACTACGACTGGCGCAATACAGACGCATAAATAATGAATAAAGACAGTGGTTTTGTGTTGCCCCATGGATGGTGCAGAGCAAACACAAGTCTGGACTAAGCCGAAGCATAGCCCAAACTCACCCATACCACGACTAGCGTGATGCAGGAACAGGAACAGATGCCGCCAACGCCCGGGCAAAGAGCCTGAAACGAGGCGCACGCGGCATCTTTTCATCCTTGGTCAACCCTGCTAGCTCGACACCTTCGAGCTGCTTTTGCAGCTCAGGAAGGAAGGTCTCGCGCTGAGCAGCATCCGAGCCCGGAGTAACCGGTCCCATACTCGACATCGGCGAGCTCGAATTAGCGTCGGTAATGTCGAGCGAGGGCACGGGGAGATCATCGCATCGCGGTGGAGGACCACGGGGTTGTCTGATGGGGATGCTATGGATTACAACGCTCTTTTTGGCAGTCTGCGCACCCTTGGCGGGTTTAACGTGGACGCCGAGCGAAGCTGCAACACTCCGAACAGAATCCCCTGCACGCGCAAGCTCCTCGTCGTTCATGAAGAACGTCGGGATTGCAATGATCTCCGAGCGCAGCGTATCCAGGTCGATACGCTCGCTGGGCTCGTATGTGAATAACTTGCGCAAGAGGGCGTTCACCTCCTCAGAGATGGGTAACATCCTGAGGAGATAGTCCTCGTTGAGCAAGAAATCGCAGAAGCAGTCGTCTGACGTGATCGCTTTTTGCCAGGGAGTGCGACTGGAAATCATGTTGACCAGAATGACACCCAGAGACCAGATGTCGCTGGTTTGGTTGGAGTAAGGCAAATAGCCCGCATCCTTACCAACACATTCTGTGAGGAAAAGGTTAACGTCTGATTTGAAACTGTACTGAAATGCAGCTGCACATACCTGGACTCATATAGGGCGCGGATCCACACCCCCACGTCGTACTGACCAGGCCACTGGTGCACAGGCCGAAGTCAGAAACGTACACCTGGGAACCATCCTTCGAACAAAGGATGTTATCAGGCTTGAGGTCGCGGTGATAAACGCGCTTTTCGTGGCAGAACGCCACGGCGTCCACAATCTTCAAGAACACCGACTTGACCAAGTCATCGTTCCTGAAGAACATCTTGTCGTCTGATATACGTGTGAACAGATCGCCCCCGGGGCAATAGTCCATCACGATATACACGAACATCGTGTCCTCGAAGGTGTGACGCATCGAGACAACGTTGGGATGTTCGTTGACGACATGATGGAGGACGACCTCACGTCTGACCCGTTCGGCGGCGGGACCATCAAAATGCCTCTTGTCGAGGATCTTGATGGCCACCGGAACGGGGCTGCCAGCAGACGCAGCGGTTTTGAGGTCATTGGCCCGGTAGACGACTCCATAAGCTCCGGTGCCGAGCACCTGGAGGAGCTCGTACCGACCGCAATCGAGAATGCGGCCGGTGAAGTTCATCATTTGAGCAGTGCGAGACATAACGAGGGTTGTTATGAGAGCGAGAGTACGCGGAGAATACGCAGGAGGCAGAGAAGTCAAGTGTAAGCCTGTACACTTGAGGAGTAGTGGTGATGAAGATGGGGATTCCATGGACAGATGAGGGGGGTATTTATACGTTTTCGAGCATACACAGTGCGGAACGATCACACACGGCGGTAGCAAAGCTCTGCGGATGTATACAGCACTCGCCCATAGGACCTACTTGCTACCACACGATCACACAGGGAAGACAAGGCACGGCTAAACGATCGCGTTGATCGATCGGACGAGAGCAGACGGAATTGCCTCATTAGGGAATCTCAGTGTACACTCCAGTCAGCTCGCCGCAGGAAGTCGATCATACGATCGAGAAGCTAGATCCCGGAAGCTATCGTTGTGAGATCATGATCACTGTACCTTCCGTCCCCGCTGTGTGGCGCACACCATGTAGATGTCAGCGTGTGAGTTAACTGTGAAGGTGATGAATTCAACGAAGTCCGTAGTGACCTGCACATATTACGAAGTTCGAAGTGGATGACTCTATGCCTTAGAGACTACTCGCTTCTCCCAGGCCCCCTGAACAACGACCTAACTGAGCGCGATATGCGGCGAAGGGGATTGTGTGGTCGCATGTGTTTGTGCACTTTTTGATCGTAGTCCTTTGAAGTGATGAGAGTTGACGATGTTCCATTAGGTGGTGCAGCCATATCTTTGAGTGGGGTAAGACGAGGTTGGGGAGGTGTGATGGGAGGCGCATCGTCCACGACAATGGCGGGTGATGGAGGCGTCGTGAGAGCGGAGAGCGCCGGTGACCCGCCGGGAGCGAGCATCATCCCAAACACAAACGGTTTCGGCGCGGGTGTTCCCTCCGGTTGCATCCTCCCCTCCTCCATCGCGGCGAGTGAATGTGACTGCAGTCCCTGCTGTCGTTCAGGAGAGTTGACGGAGTCCACTGAAGTATCGGACTCAGCATCCATCGCAGCTTCCACGAAACGGTGCGCGGCCACAAATTTATCTGCGATGTACTGCAGACGTTTGCTGCGGCTGATCTCCCTATCATCCATGAAGAAAGTCTTGGCCGCGTTGACCATTAGCCTAATGTCATCGAGACTGGGGGCGTACTCGGGGCATGGGTGGAAAATACGTTGCAGTATGAAGTTCGCCTCGCGTGATATAGGGAGCACTTGGCGAAGGTAATGAGGATGACGCATGTGACGAATGTAGTTGACGTCGTCTTCCGATGCCTTGTGCCAGGGCATACGCCCTCCGAGTATAGTGGCGAAGATGACACCAAGAGCCCAGATATCGTTACGCTCGGCATCAAATGTCTTATAGGCACCACCAGAATTATTGCACTCTATCATGACGTTAGGAACGGTCATGCAGGAAGAGAGCGAAAGAATAAAGCTCACCTGGACTTCTAAACTGAGTAGTACCAACTCCAAAGCTTTGGCTTATCTTGCCCGGAGAAGCCAAACCAAAGTCGGACAGATACACCTCCCAAGCCTCCTCGCCTACGAGTATGTTATTCGGCTTTAGGTCTCGATGGTATATGCCTTTGCGGTGACAATGCTCGAGAGCATCAATAAGCTTGAGGAAGACCTTCCGACATAACTCGTCATTCTTCCAGTACTCTCCTGCCGCAATCGCTCCCCACATATCGCCTCCAGGGCAAAAGTCGAGGACAATATACAGATAGCGGGCATCTTGGAAGGCATGGTAGAACGTGACGACGTTTTCGTGATCCGAGACGCCGTTGTGGAATACGATTTCTCTGAGTTGGTTGTTGGCGCGTTGAGTTAATTTGCGAACGACCTTCACTGCCCGCAGTGTAGGGGGTTTCGTCGACATGTCCAACGCGTTGTAGACGGTGCCGAAGCTGCCTCGGCCTATTGGGCTAAGCAGTTTGAACTGTCCTTTGCCTATGGTCTTGCCGGACATATTGGGCATTTCGACCTTAGGCATGTTTGCGAAGGTGCGAAGATAAGCGAATGCAAGTGTTTGGCTGACGCTGTGAGAGTGGAAGTGAGTGGATATGAATGCAAAGGTACTCAACAGTGCCAGCATCCTTTATATACATCGCATCTCAAGCGATTGACACTTATCCGCGTCGTATACCGAGTCTATGTCGGTGATCCCGACTATAATTGCCCGATCGGGAAGGCCCGTCGGGTCACCAATCCCAGCGGATCCTCCCGATTGAGCAGATCGTGTGACACACGTCACGATGTGGCGGGCGTTGCGGTGGCCTGATTGGCTCCACAAAGCTAGTCACACCGTAACGCAGATCACGGAGGCAAAATTACAGAAAATATCGATCGATATTACTGCGATGCACCCGCGAGCCTCTGATCCTGTAGAGCATCGCGGACTCTTTCTGTCCATACACCAAGTTCCTTCTCCAGTCGGACGGCAATCTCTCGTACTTCATTACCCATGGACCCACCGTGGTTCACCTTGCCAAACCCGATCATAAGCTCCTCTCGTGCCTTCACGAGAGTATCGTACGCCAGCCGTAATCGCTTTGCTCCCGAGGGTGGGTAGCGATCCATAGCGGACGGTTCCTTTGGGGTAATCTCATCGACAGCTAACAGCTTGCCTAGCTCTGCCAGTGCAGCAGCGCGCACGGGATGTCCGCAGGTGAGAATAGTGGTTACTCCTGTGCTATAGCTGGCCGAGGCCTGAATCGTTTGATCGAGAATGTCTTGCGTGAGATTTGAAGCAAAGGATGCCACCAATAGTTCTTGATGCAGGCGTGTTAGAGCAAGCCGTGGATGACACGATGGCGTCAGCCCGGAGGAGATGAGTATAGGAAGCATGTTGGTCGTAAGTTGGAGGCTCTTTGCTGGATCTGGACCATAGTCAGTGTCGAACACTAGTATGCAAATTCACAGCTGCCTACCTTTGAACTGGAGCGTGCTAGCCTTGCTAAGGGCCTCCTGACCAATCCGCAAAGCGTCCAGAACTGATTCCGTTGAACGCACAACCGCCTTGCATGTCGTACAGCGGACTAGATCGGCTTCTGGAATAGACATGAGCGTCCATGGTAAACTGCGCGCGGAGATGATGACGAACCTTCAAACGGAACCGGGCAAGTCCCCCCACACGACTTCGGGCACCAGATTGATTGACGCGGATCCGGATGTGCGGGCTCCTTGCATATGGAGCATTTACACTGGAAATTGTATGTTTCATTCAGAGCTGCTCGGCGGACATCGCCAGGAAGAGTGGTGTCAACGTAAGAGACAAAAATCTGGTAGTGTTAATCAGATAGTGTAGCCTGTCATCACGGCACGATACTTACTTCTTCGTTCAATCCTATTGGACGGATGGCCACTAGATTCATTTGCGGTTCTTGAAGTTTAGTTTTTGAACAGCGTGGGAACACAAGAACAGCGTTTGGGTTGCAGGAATGGTTGAGGAATGCAAAGGTTGGTGCAACACAGACTCCGATTGGGTTGAGAGAAGGATTGGTCAAAGTGAACGTGTTTGTCGTGAACTGAAAAATGCAAATTAATCAAATGCTGTCGTAAGATTTTTATTCGTGTAGAATTACCCTGGATATCAGATCGACTAGTTCTCCAGCGGAAGAGAGTCCGAAGGGCTCGAGGTCTGTAGGAGATGTAGCACCGATATACCGAACAACTGAATGGGCGAGGTGCGTGTACGATTCAAACGTTGTAGGTTGAAGCGATGCTCTGTCTATTGGATAATTTGAGCCGGCGGTATGTTCCACGAAGAAGAGAATGACTCACTGGATTGTAGCGCATTCCACTCCTTCACCTGCAGGCGTCTTCAGTATTTCAAGCGGATCACTTTAAACACCGGACCCTACCTGCTCGCTATCTGATCCTTTCTTTTGACGATTCCAAAGAATACGACCAAGACACCTGACTGCATCGCTTGGTGTAGAGAGCTCCGAGGATGGTGCCGCCTCTGCCCAACGTTGCAGAGCTTCGCATTCCAACTTGTGGTATGCCCAGTCTTTGTTTTGACATTCCTAAATCGGTCGCGGGTATTTAATAGAATAACGCGGTGAAAAAATAGGACACGTGTAACATACGGCATCACAATACCACACCGTTCGACAACGCGTGCACCTTTTCAAAGCCCCGTGTAGAGGAGGTCCACTGCAATTGGAACAAAATGAGGCTAGGGCTGAAGTCGTCAACGCAATGACCCTGGGTCGTAGCGACGCGATGACAGATCCTGAAAAAATATGAGCTCGGATCCAAGTCTCAGCTGATAGACACAGCGTGTACCTGGGGAATAAACTACTTTTGCGAAAACCCCGCGTCCTGCCACAGGAGAGACTCGGAGGTCTGCTGAGGTTGGCAAGCCAGATGGCTGGGCGAATACCTCAATTTGCTCTTTCTGAATGTCCTTGGCGGTATTCGTTGTATCCTCGGCTTGAGCTGACTCTATGGTGTTTCCAGGTCCATGATTCGCAGCCGAGACAAAGGATTTTGACTCTTTGCTCTTGCGAGCAGATCGTAGGTCAGCGAAGGACATAATAGGGTTCTTCAAGGCGGTGTCTCTAGCGTACCTACTTGAAAGTAGACAGTGTTTTGAGACTTTGACTCGGAGTGCTGCAGGAACTTGCTCTTAGTAAAAGAAAGCAAGTGGTAGAACTTGAATGAACGAGAAACCCAGCGCTACCAGAAGTCTGCCCAGGTGACCGGGGTCTTGTGCTCTCTTCCGGAAGAAACTAGTCCAAAAAATTCATCACGAAATGCCGCGACACATGTCGGATATCGCAGAGTCGGACATCGCAGATAGCTATTATGAGTTGGTATTACATCTAAACTACAAATAAGGGCACTAAGCTGGGTAATTACTGTACAATGTCTATGGTCTAAGCGGAAGTGAATCGTCTAAGTGTCATCTCATTCTGAGCTCTCATAAATTTCGGGTTTCCCCTCAGTCCCCTTGGGGTTTTGTGAAATGTCCTGGGCGAGATATCTCGCGACCTCACCACGGCCGTTTTTGTAGAAGACAATATCACCATCTTCCTCCACGAACACGCATTCCGTGAATGATCGGTAAAGGGCGTAAAAAGAGTTCTGAACGCCGTACTGTGCATAAGTCCATGATCCGCATAGTTACGCGAGCCGCACATACCGTCGAGTCGTAATTGTAGTCATCGTTCAGCACATTGCGAATAGCCGCGGTAATCTGCGGTTGGTTGTCTGCCCAGAAACGTCAGTTTGACGTTTACGGTAAACCTCAGATACTTAGGCGGAAATCAGTACTCACAGAAAGGCGCCGATGAGAAGAAGTGGTGTGCGATGTGATCGTGTGAGACCTAGAGCGAAGTCTCAGCCTCCTGTTCCAGGCAAAAGTATAGGCAGATATCAAACTCACGTTGTGGAAGAAGAACCGACCAATCCAGCCCAGTAGAGGCCTATCAACGGTAGCTACCACGCCCCGTAGGAAGGTCCACTCTGCTTTGCGATAGTGCGGGATTGATGGATCGGAGTGGTGCAAGAAGGTGCACATCACTAGAATTCGAGACCTCAATCAGTCAAAAGCTTATCATAATGAGGCGAAGAACCTACCTATCCTGGAAACGGAGCAAAGCACCAGCCAAGAAGATCAGCGATTGAGGCAATATCGCCCGATGCAGGCATACTCACCAGTGATTGCAAAGCTGTAGCACGCTAATCAGCAAGTGAAACGGCGTTTGAGATACTGAAGAACTTACCACATAGGGGATGAAGTAATACATGAGGAGCGACAGCCAGCCAAATTTCACTCCAAACGCAAGCAACAACAATATCATCACCGCCAGGCCTATGTCCGAAATGATGATTCCGCGACCTGCTCGGAGTCAGCCATGGTAACGATTGGGCATGCCGGGTGCGATAGGACGTACGTTGCTCCGGTTTATACAGCGCTGAGTATGGCGAGAAATGGTTTGTCCCCTCCGGGTATGATTTGGGGCCCATAGCGTTGAATCTAACACGTCTGTCAGCTGAAAAGGGAGACCCGAATCGTAGCCTTGACATACGATAGATAACACCACCAACCACTGCAAGCACGCGTGAACAAACGATACTATACTAGGAGATAAACGGAATACGTACAACACTTGCATGACAACCATTCGGAACAGCGTCATAGCAGGCGTCTCGTCAAAGACTTCGGCATAGTCGGCCCTCGTAGCGCGTTCCTGCGGAGGTAGCTTGTAATGGTCGCGCAGGTGAGGGACGTAGTTCTCATCACGTTCGATGGATCCAACAGCTTTCTATTGGCAATGTGAATGGCGGGTGTTCAAAACAGACAGCGTAACTCACATGATGGATGTTGTGTGTCGCTTGCCATGCATAATACGGTAAGAGAATGAACTAGATTCCCAGACGTGAGCCCGATGAGATAGGAGAGTCAGAAAAGCCTGTGCTTACCGTGTCCAAAATGAATCCAGGAATGTCATTAGCATATCGGGAGTGAAAGAGAGTTCCATGTCCGAGCTGAATGGCCATTGAGACAACATAGAAGTGGAGCAAGCAATGATTGAACTCACTTCGTGAGCTAAGATGCGCCAAGGGAAGCAAGATCAGCGACACGCTTTATCTGCCAATGTCATGTGCTTACCTATACAGAAGAAGCTAGTGAATACTAGGCTCTGCCACCACCAATAGAACAGCCATGAAGCGGTTTTGAGAAGAGCGATTTGCCAGGGCTGCACTGCTCGAATCAGACCAAAGCAGCCTGAGCGGGAGATGGGGTCTATGTAGGCGGCAAATGTGAACATTGCTACGCATAGTGAAACGTCACGCGCGACATAGCCAAATGAGCGAAGAGGATCCTTCTTGAGCAGATGCTTCGGAACGGCATCGTGTATCTGCTTTAGAGTAGCTCTTGGTGGTACAAATGGGCGAGCCAGCCTGAAGGAGTTGTAAGCTAAGAACAGTGTACAACAAGTAGTGGACACACCTCGCCTGATACTCTGGAGAGTCCACAAACATAAGTGAGATGTTACAGGGGTAGTAGTGGGGATGGGGTTCCTACAGATCCTTTGGGACGACGAGACGGAGAAAGGGAAAGGAAGGGGGGGAAGGATTGAGTCTGTGCCAGACACCCTCTCACTGGGTATTTTATATCCGGGACCCAATGTGTTACACGGGGACCATTAACATAATCAGGCGAAGTGCTCCGATCCAAGAAGCGTCACAAGCTGGAGATAGGCGAAAAGGCTCATGACATGAGGGATCTGGTCATCCACACCTCCTTCATATGGAACTTCCGATGAGGGTTTTACACGAGCCCGGAACTGAAATCTGAGACCTGACGTCTAGGCAAGGCAACGTTTAAATGCACAGGTCACGATCAAGGGATGATTCACAGTGGACACACGCACCGTGGATCCTCACAACTGGGACCGTCGTGAAATGATACAGGCTGAATCTGAGGATATCAAGAAGGTGCCGAAATTCACCCTTATTTGCGGCTCATCACAGAGATTCTCTTCAGAAGAACCCAAGATCTGGACAGCGCAAGATATCTAAACGTGGGATGCAATGCGATGATGAGACCTGGGTATTGCACGCCAGGAGACTGCCGGTGACGTGCCACCATGCAAGGAAAGCGAGAACCACGACTGGCGTGGGGCGTCACCCACAGAGATGCACCGATGGGAAGAAGCCAAGATAGACTCGTAGACATACCGTAGTCAGTGTCTAGAGTGGAAGTGCGACGAGTGTGTCTTCCCGAATGTCTGCGGCCTCGTTGCAGTACCCGTTTGCGCGGCATTTACACAACTCGCCCCAGGCGCCTGGTCGGTAAGTGCCGCCTCGTGGTGCGTTCTCATAAAGAGTTGCCGCAGCGTGCAGCAGGCGGACAGTGATCTGTAAATTGAAGACTAGGCTACCATAGCATATCTCTGCATTGCAAAGTGGGAGATTAGCTCGTATCACGCAAGATGAAATATCGATAAAGTACAAACACAAAACTCCGCCCATACCTCAAATGGTCCTATGAATGTGCAACCGCGGGGGACCTGAACGCCAGAGACATATTTCGTGGCATAGGGACAGCCCTGGCTGCCACATGGCGGAGTTAGAGATCTCGCATACACTCCAGCATCACAGTGCTTCGTCGGCGTGTCTGGCATCTGCGGTACTGGCTGCCGCCCCCCTCACGCTGCGGCCTCGTGCACTCTGGCTACATCTCCAACGACACATGGTCCGCATGCCAGAGCGTGGCCGGGGAAAGCGACATTCGTAAACTTCTGACATGGATACGGCAGCGAGGCTGATGCTTCATAAGCCAGAAATCCCATAGTGATTTCCGCGAAGCAGACTGTCTTGTGGTGCTTCGGCACCTCTAATATGAGCTTGTCAGAGTCCTGTGAAAGCAGTGTCAGATTTGAGTCAATGCGGACAACACGTGGAAGGAAAGACGGGACGAACCCCAGCCTTGCAAGGCGCCTCGGCGGAGGGGATCGTGCGATACTTTATCATGCAACTCGCAATGTATCATAAATACCTCGAGCCTCTGAACTTGTACATAGACAGGCACATTGTATGAATGAGATAGTGAAGGAAGTACAGAAAGTATTGCCCGCGGAGATGGAGGATGTGGCTGAACAAGCAGAACGCCCTCAGCGTATTCCTTTCCGAGCCGTTGAGAATAAAATTTCCCACGCTTCGTGTTCTTCCTCACCCGCCACGCAGGTCAGTGACCGTCGGCCCAAGCCTACTGTTCAATTCCCCGCTGTAATTTTGGTCATCTTTCATATTTGGGCTCTCTCCGTGGATTGGATTTGTCACATTTATTGCTATTGCCCATTTTACCGCGGTGTCTTCAATTTCCGAACATGGCTTCGAACCATCTACAAGCAGGCGCCACAACACCGTCCCCACATTCGCCTGGCGGAGCACAAAGTGAAGATTGGGATCGCTGGGTTAACGAGACACACAATATATCTCAGAACTCCGTCCAGTTCCCTGGGACCAGCGAGCCGAACACGCAAGACGAGCCGGAGAGTCCAGGATCAGCGAAGGCCAAACGGACACTCAGCGAGTTGTTGAAGTTGCATGCCGAACGTGGAACGGACGTAAACTTCAGCCCTGAGGAAGCTGATAGAGTGGCAGAAGTGCTAGGCCAATGGGTGAGTGGTATTGAAGATTATCTGCCTTTCATTTGCATGTAGTATCAATGCATCTCGTCTAAAACCGCTTCTGGTCACGTTTCAAACTCGACTGACTCCGTGAACCCTTTTCATATAGATCAACTCCAGACCGTCACCATACGAGGCTGCAGATGATGACTTTTTCTCTCAGTCACAGTCTCAAGACGACTCCTCCCTTCTAGTCAAGCGCCCTGGTACTTCTAGCTTGTCCTCGGGAAGACCGCGAGGGCAAAGTGAGAGCGTTGTTCGCTTTCCCTCATAAAGCATGGAAGGCCACACGAGCTTTTCCGCGATACCTCATGTATGATATCATGTTGTAACACCCTCAGAGCCGTTGCTCGTAGCCTCAGGTAAGAGAGTTCAAGATTCAGTGCCTTGTGCACATGCTGATTCGATCCGTGTTCTGTAGGCCTGGTGTCCGATCTTGCTTTCCTGCGTCTATCTCTGTGCTCTCTTGCTTGTTCCTGTCACGACCTTTCATGACCTTTCACGACCCCTTCACGACTTTAACGACCTTTTACGACCTCGAACACCCGATTTTATCTGGTGTTCCGATACCCCATGTCAATAATGACAATGCTGGACCATCATTGATACTTTCTTGCTTACTTTCTCCGGAGCTATCGATTGTTGTAACACGGTAGAATAGATAGCTGTGATCCCATTTGTATTCTCTGCGGCCACTCGACGATAACTTGCATGCATATGGTGTGTACGCAAATATCTCACTGAAGCCCGAATTTCAGTACTCAGTACTATGTCTTACCGGTCCGTATTCTGACTGCATAGTATTCCGCAATGCAAACCCTCACTCGGGTCTCTACTTATAACTGTCAAAAGTCGTGAGTATGACTGATATCCTCTCTCAATAGCCGTCGGTCGCTCGCGATGCGCTGCTTTGTTCGACAGTACTGACAGTATACTGCGCCTTAGCTTCGTTCATCTTAACGGGAGGTGATCTAACTTCGCTGTTCGGTCCGTACTATGGCTGAACGGCGGATCTTGTGTCGTAAATAGCCAGAAGTAGACGAGAGTACAGCAGTATGGACTGCATCTTACACGGTCAGCGGAATTTCATTATTACTGCTGCGACCATTTAATTGACGTCGGGCGTTGTGATAACATGTTAACCTAATGCTTATACAAGTTACAATACACGTAAGGTATAGTATGAGGTCGGAGCTCTCAGCTTTGAGACGGCCATAGTTCGCAGTTGTGCTTTAGAGCCACCTGTTGAACGTTGAACGGTTGGCTTCTTGCACGTGTTCTGCAGCCTGGTGTAGCCAAAGGCTCTCCATTCCAAATATTCTGCACCTTTAGCCACAGGCTTGTAGTGCTATTCAGACTCGCAAATTCGGTATGTAGGGATATTGTCTGGTTCAGTGATCCAATTCGATGAGGTCCTTCAAGTTTATCTGTCTGCCATTCATCCCATCACTGTCTCTATCTTCCTCAACTAATCGCGCATCGCGGTAACCCCCATACCCATATTACCTCACGTTGACATCCTCTCCGCCCCTCTGCTTCCTTCACCTTCTCACCCATATACAGTCGAAGCCGCAACGTACTGATAAAAGCTGCCACGGCCTTGAAGCCATGATCTTATCACCGCCATCACATGTATAACGGTGGCGGCCGTGCCAAATTAATAACGTCTTCTACGTCCCAAAGTGCCAATCGACTAGCTATTTCTTAATGAATGGATGTCTGACGGCCCGGGACCTGCCAATAAACGTCTGCTGCTGTCTGGTGTCGAGATTAACCCTGCCTGACATCTGTACCCCTGATCATACCTGCATGCGATGTATCCACGAATGTCTCTACCCATGAACTCGGAGCCCGAGGGTGCGTGAGCCTTGACGGCCGCTTTTGCAAGTTTCGAGATGGGCGCAACTCGGCAGGTACTTCTGTATGAGTATCCCTCTTACGGTGTACGCCGTGTGTCTAGGGATCCGATATTCAAGGGTCAAGATGTCAAGTCATCTGAGATCCAGTGAGCAAATGACGACTTCCATGCTGTTGGCGGTGGTGAATGATAACTGTGAGACTGTATCATTAAGAACTTGGAGCCCAATCACCGCGGAGGCCATAGGTTTTGGATCGTTTGATGCTCGCTGCAAAAAGCATATGAAATTCAGAAGGGCGCGTGTGTACGTAGAAAGGTTAGAGTCCATAGATGGGGAAACTGTCCGAACGTATCTAATTAGGGTTAGTTGTAGATAAGCAGGGAGCTCGTCAAGAGCTATATCCAAGTGGGCAAAGGATAGATTGAGGATAGATTGGGAGGACTGGTAGATGGGGGAATAGAAATGTAGAATGTTGTCGTGAAGATATACGTTCAAAAAGATGCAGACAGAAAAGGGTAGAAAGGGCCTACAACAGCGTCGCGATAGTTCCAAAAACGCCTGCTACAGCGGCGGCGACTCCGGCAGAGAAGCTCAGGGTTGTAGCACCGCTGGCGTTGCCGGATGTTCCAGAGCTGGAGTTACCAGTGGCCGACGCGCTGCTCGATGAAGCAGATTTCGAACCCGAAGGGCTGGAAGAGCTGTTGCCGGATGACGAGTTGGAGCCTGAACCGGTTCCAGAAGAGGTAGAACCAGCGGGCACAGCAGCAGCAAGGTTAGCTACGCTCTGCCACGTTGCCTTGGAGTTGGTCGAGGCATCGCCTTGCTTGTAGGGCAAGAAGGAGAGGGCACCCTTGCTGTCGAGTTGAACAAGCGCGGTCACACTGGCGGAGTATTTTGCGCCTGCATCTTTGGTGGAAGGTCCGGCGAGGGAGGTCGTGGTGTTAGTTTCAACGTTGATGACATATGTAGCGGAGCCATCATCGGGAATGAAGGCAAACTCCTGCTGAACGCCCTGCTCCTGGAAGAAGGACGCTGTTTGACCGTGAGTCGCCGGGAAGGTGTCTCCACTGGATGCGGGGTACGACTGCGGTTCAGACTGGAACGCGGAAACTGTTGACTAATGAGAAAGCATTCATAAAAGTGCAACGAAAATACAGCATACAGTGAATGACAAAAATGTTGGCAGATCCCGCCGGCAAGCCAGGAACATCGAGGAAGTGGACGTGGTTTTCGGCGAGCGCCATCACAGGCTGGTAACCGTCAGGCAGAGGGGCTTTCTCGACGTCCTGCCATTCGATCGCGGAGGAATTGGCAGTGGTAAGGCTGCCCATCCTCAGGAAGAAGAGCTCGCCCTTGGACAAAGCATAAAATACGTTCGTGTCGTGATCCAGGATGGCATCAAATGAGGAGGGGTCGAAGGTACCCGTCGTCACAGACTGAGTACTCCATGCATTGGAGCCAGCATCATAAATATGGACTGCCGAGGGATTGGAGGCGTCGCCGTTCAGAATGTAGATAGCGTTGTAGAATTGTGCGGTGTAGCACGTAGTGTTAGCGCCATCAAAGGGTCTGTAGGTGATCGTTGTGTCAGGGCAGGTCACAAGGTCAAATCATTGGTGGCACTGACGGTCTACCAGAGGTTGTGATATCCTTAGCAGTACCTAAATCAGGGCACCAGCTGGTGTCAGTTTCAGACAATGTTGAACACGCTGCGCACGTACCGCTTCCCCACGAGTCCTGGGTTCCCGCATTCCAGTCTTTACCGCCGAGCCCAAAGGCGAGGAGCTCAAACTTTGCATTGAAGCAGGCGGCTGGCGATGCAATCGCTGGATAGACCAAACTAAAAAGAGAGACGAGGGTGAGAGAGCTGAGCATGGTGGCAACGAGTGAAGGAAACTTGGCGAAACATCATCACTGGTTTCACCTCTTAAGGTCGCAGCACGTGACTCGTTCCAAATTAAGAACAGGCCCAGCCTCCCTCTTCCTTGCTGCGTTCATTTGAGCACCGCAAGGCCTGCTTTTTGGGATCTTTTGACGCAAACATAGCTGCATTACCTTTCGATGAGCGTTCCTACTGACCTGACGAATACAGTCTTGCTCTAACCGAATTAGTTGACAGAGGTATTGAACGGACCAATCGGAATTTGCCGACGCAGGTCGCTCCGTCTACAGGGCGGCTGTGGCTGGAAATATTCGAATTATTGAGCAAATTACTGCTTCATCCTAACCTCCACTCAACTCAGGCTGCTGCAGTGTAAGACAGTCCAATCTGGCCGGCTTGCTATGTTTTCGCACGTTTAAATCTTGTAATATTATCAGGCCTCCCAAGAGAGCCTTCACTCGCTCCTTTGCCTCAAGCAACCCATCTATGAGCTGGTCTTCCTCAGTCCTTTCCACTGTCTCTTCCGATACAGAGCCGACAGTGGTGATAACTTTTGACTCTGGAAAATATGTCTTCAACGCCGGCGAGAATACGGGAAGAACTTGGTTGTCTAGCAAGACGACATGGAGGAAGACTAAAGGCGTGTTTCTAACCTCGGTTGGGACACAGCGTGCAAGTGGTCTGCCAGGTGCGCTGCTGTTCCGTTGATGTAAAATATGCTTCAGCAGTTAACGTCAGAGCTTAGGTCTACTAATGTTTCTTGCCGATGCTGGAAGCTCGAGTATTGACATCGTGGGTCCTCGAGGACTCACTCACTTCTTGGCATCGATGCGTTTGTTCCTATATCGGTGAGTGCACTCATGATGTGCTCATATGGAATGCTGATACTTTGCGAAGTGACTCTATGCGTGTAACGAGAACAGAAGTCGATGCAGTCCCCGTTTCAACTCCAGATCCTGGACCAGTATTTCGTGACGGCAATTTAACGATTTATGGTATTCCCTTGACCTCAGCTAAGTCGTCGCCCGCTTTCGATCAGGACCAAGACGGGGTGAATGTCTTTGAAGCAGCTGACGATACCGGGAAGCGAAAACGGGCCATTTCACCGGACCCATCGACCAAACGACCTCGTGTTGAAGACCTACTTGGCAAGGGGTCAGATTCCTCCCCTACACTGCTTCAAGACGTCGAGGCCGACGAATGGAGACGCAAAGCTGTTGATGCCATGTTTCCATTCACTTCGCTGTCTACACAGGCCACTGCGTCCGCGGAGTCCCGGAAGGGTTCTAAACATGATCAAAATAAGGATGTTGGACCGTCGAAAGACACAGTGGTAGCCCCATTCGACGACACTGTTGAGGTATCAGAGCAGCCCCCGAGGAAATTCATCTACAGTCCAGGGCTGCCTCACAGAAATAAGCGTTTGCCACGTTTCATTCGTAACGAAGATAAGGAGACACTTTGCTATGTCTGTGTTGGCCCTCGTGTGCGCGGCAAGTTTGACGCAAAGAAAGCTATCTCTTTGCAAATACCCAAAGGCCCATTACGCGGGAAACTAGCGAAGGGCGAGACCATCACGTTTATGGTTGACGATGGTAAAGGGGGCCAAGAGGAACGCACCGTACGTCCAGAGGAGTGTGTCGGCCCTTCAGAGGCACCAATGGTACGCCCTTGTACATTAAATAATTCAAACATATCGAGTAATTATGGGCCGATAGGTCGTTATCATCCTAGATGTGCCTTCTCCTGCTCATGTTGTCGCATTGACCTCGGCCTTCGAGCGTTCACCGCTTTATCGGCAGATGCAATCTCAGGGGGGCGATCAGTACGTGGTATCGACGATCTATCACCTCTGCGGTGAAGGTGTCCTGGAAGACCCTGGATATAAAGCCTTCATGAACACGTTTTCCAGTTCGGTGCATGTAAGTTATTGCTTTTATGGAAGATGAACGTGTTTGATAACATAGGAAATAGCATGTTGTGGCATCCCGCGAGCATGCGTCCGATCCAATAACATTCGCAGGGGCAGCGTCCAATCAGCTCACCCTACACCAGTTAGATGAACGGGCTTTCCCTCTCCCACAGTTTAATTCGCACCCTCAGAAGAAAATTTCTGGTGAGCTCCAAAATTCTAGCCCCAGTAGTCATCGCTCATACAATCGCGTCACTCGTCAGACATCAATGGGCTACCTTTGAACACTGTTCCAATGACATCGAAGTTTCATATCTCTGTGAGACCACCCCAGCTTCCGGTCTACGACAAGCCGAACGAACAAGAAGCACGCTTCGTCACCGCCTGCGAATCTTCTACGCCTCCTTCTTTGCCGTTGGATACAGCAGACGCAATCACAAAGGCGAAAGAAGAACTTCGCACTCTGCAAGCCATCGACCGACCACCTAGACCAGGCGATGACGTCGTAATAGTGCCTCTCGGCACTTGTAGCGCCGCGCCCAGTAAATATCGCAATGGCACGTTCCTTTCTTCGCAATCTATATCTCTCAGAAAATTGATGACATGTCACTTCAGTGTCTTCGACATTAATACAGATACCGCGGTGCGGGAACGTTCTCCTCGATTGCGGTGAGGGTACCTGGGGACAATTGGTGCGCCTGTTCGGGGATGACCCTGCTTGCTCAACCGGCGTATGGCAAGCACTGCGGGACCTGAAGTGTGTGTACCTCAGCCACGTCCATGGAGATCATCACATCGGTCTGGCAAGGCTGTTGGCCATGCGTCGCAAGGTATGTCAACTACTCTATGCGGAATACCTCGTGTTCAATAGTTTCGCAACAGCTTGATCCACCACCGACGGAGCCTCTCTATGTCGTCGGCGTTTATGGAATCTTGTTATACCTTCGGGAGCTGAGCGACATTGAGGATTTGGGTCTGGACCACGAAGATGGAACTGGCGTTGTTACAATTCTGTCAGATGCGCTTAACTGGAAGGAGCCATTTCCATACGAAAACGTCTCTGACGAACCTTGGATGGACTATGAACTGTAAGTACTGGATTTCATTTCTTCAGCACCCGTAGGCTCAGGGGCGTCCATCATAGCGCAAGGGCAGACGCTACCAAGATGTGCCAAGCTCTCGACCTGGAGGATTTCATTGCGGTAGACGTCAGACATCGGACCAGATGTTATGGTGTTGTGCTGAAACATCATGACGGCTGGAGCATCGCGTACGTAGACATGCCACTTTTTTATTGTTCTTCTTGTCAACTGACTGTTGTGCAATAGCTACTCTGCTGATACCATGCCTACCGATAACCTGGTCCGCGTCGGAAGAAATGCGACGCTGCTGATACACGAGGCAACTATGGCAGACGACCAGGCCGACCTTGCATATCAAAAGGCCCATAGTACATTCGGTCAAGCCGTTGAGATCGGACAGCGGTACGCATCCCACGCCTATCTGACATATTTCAGTCGAACTAACAAGTCGCTCAATGCAGCATGAGAGCACAAAACATAATGCTGACGCATTTCTCCACTCGTTATCCAAAGCTGCCTCCTGCCATGTTCTCCCATACCTCCTCGGGTCCATTATCCAAACAACCGAACTTGGTGCTGGCGTTCGACCATTGTCGGATGACGCTAGGAGAGATGTACAAGTTCAAAGCGTACATGCCTGCGATCGAGCATTGTTTTTCAGGCACACAAGACGATGATGAAGTAATCGAGTAGAGCAATTGCAGCTTGTTACACGCTCGGTAGGATCAAAAGTACAGCAACTTAACATACTACTCTTACAGTCGCTTTAATTACACACCTCTATTCACTTCAAACGCGTTTAGCATCCCCCGACAAAACTGCATTGCAAATTTGCCAGTGACAAGGTTTGTTCGGCGTGCCTTGACCTTGAGTACACCACAAACGCTGGATCCGGTGGCCGTATGGTTGAAGCTTTGACTGGGTGCGATTGTAGCAGCGGCCGGTACGACAAGGTTTGGCTAGAGTGTTACTTACCACATTGTGTTTTCCTTGCAGAGTTTCCAAGACTCCGGAAGAAGCTTCATTCTCGAATGGCAATTGAACAACCGGGGATGCCAGAGCATCAGCTAACTAAGCTTACCTGGATCATTTTGTTGCTATCGCTATTAGTTGGACTACAGCCCACTGTTCTGGCTAGCCAGAGTACTTGGTAATTATGCGTTTCCTTTGTTCAAGTTCAACAGCTGTAAAACAGAGTGAAGAATCCAATGAATTCGTACACAGAAAAAAGTACGTTAACTGAGGTCATCACTGTATTTGTTTATTCAAAGACAAATGGCTACCAAACCGACACTTCCTGGTGCCCGAGGCCGCGTTTTCTCGGCTCTCAGGACGCTTGTACCTTGATGACACTAACACTGAATCCTGGTGCGTTGAAGTTGAATGTCTTGCCTGTCGCTATCGTAGAGGTAACGGGCACGATCAAGTTCGGCTGTTCGGGAGTATTGCTCGCGTTTTGGCCTCCTGTCAGCTGCTGCAGGGTGCCGGAAGATGCAACGCTGTTGAATGGAAGTTGGAAGACGAGTGGCGCAGCGGTGCCGAGTGTGTTTGCCACCTGTGCCTACAGTTAATAGGCTGAGTCGAACTGAATGACAGGTAAACTCGCCTTAATGATAACACTCTTGTCCGCCGTAGAGCGAACAACACTCCAAAATACCGTTCCGGTCTTAGAGGGTAAGGTACTGGGAAGATATTCGTCTCCTTTGTTCAGGCTGAACAGCTGCAGAAGAGATCGTGATCAGTACGTGATTAGACATAGCTTGGAGCATGACTTTGCATACCTTTTGCACGTGGAAGCTAGTGGACTTAATGACCTGTCCAGCACTACGAATTTAATCAGTGTCGTGGGGATGAGCCTTAAAATGTCTGTGCTTACTCGAAGCTCACTAGATCGGGGGTCTGTATACTATTAGTCGAGATCACGGAGTACAGACATTACACACTTACCCATTGAGTGCTGTTGACATGCTGTTGGCGCAAGAAGTCAATGAATTATGCTAAACTCACAGTCAAGCGTACTCACCTGCAACAGCGGGGCATATGAGGCCGCAAACACAATATCGCTATTCCTTTCCAAGCCAGTCATAAATGCAGCTTCGCCCGCGGCGCCTGACCAATACAGTCAGTATATCATTGCAAGCTGCACAACGGGAGTAGCGATACTCACTGCCCACAGTCGGGAAGGCGAGCCTTCCGTCGGAGACGCTGCCATAGAGGTCGTTGGGGTTAGTAGAGATGGCTGCGTATTCTCCCTGTTCTAGAGTTAGAACCGATTTGATCGATACAATGCATAGAGAAGGAGGGTTACCTCGAAGTATTTTGTGCCATCACGCTGAGAATATAGAGTATGGACGATGCGTCAATAATAGCATGAAGATGAACAACACTTACAGCAAATGTGTCGTAGTAGAATGAATTTTCCGCAAACCAGCCTGAAACGACAGAATCAGAAACTGCTCCGGGTGGCTACATGCACAAGTACTGACTCGGAGTCTGGTAAACGTGCACATCGTAAGCCTCGGGTTTCGGTGTGAGCACGGGGCTTCCAACGTCACTCGTCGCAATGAAGGCTGGATGGAGTGTGAGATGATTGACCCGAAGGTAAGCAAGGGTGACGCACTAAGGCTGGGGAACGCTGCACTCAAGTTGCCGAAGAAGTCCCGATATCTGTACGTATACCTAAATGCCCGAGGCTGTCAGAAAGGAGAAACAGGACAGATTCACCGTTGGTGACTTACGAGGTAGCGGCGAAGAAGTCCTGTAGCAAGTCTGGTTTAGCGATCGTGAATGTCGTACAACAGAGTTTATCGTCCTACCTCATTGCCGATTTCGACATATTTCAGTGTGAAGGGCTGAGGTCGGCCAAGGGAAGCACGCAATGCCGCTTGAGAGAATCTCAGTCCACCTAGCTCTCTAAACAGAGATGGTGCACATACCAGGTGCACTCTTTGAGGGATCGCCTATGACGAAGTTAATCTAGTATGATAAAGACAATGTCACCATTACGCCGCAACGCCTTGAAAATGGTATGCTAACTCACCTGGTCGATGGCTTGTTGAATGTATGGCTTGAGGTCAGTTTCAGGGAGACTGGTTCCTCCAAGAGAGTATCCTGTTCATATGTGCCATTACTCTGGTTAAGAGGATACGAGCAAAAACCGAAATAACTTACCAGCCCATACGGCCATAATTGGTTGCATTCCGGCATCCTCAATGAACTGGAGATATTCGAGCAAACCGAGACCACTACGCTCAACAGTCAGCGTTGAGAGCTAGAACCATGAAAGGTACAAGGCAGACTCAGTGTTAGCATACCCCCAGTCACCTACTCGACCAGGACGGTTGAGGAGCGGCCCAACAGTGGCGTTCCATTGCCATCTGGAAGCCGTTGTTTGTCCCTGAGGTGATGCAAAGCTTAGTCAGAGTCATAGCAAGTAGCATATTTGCATGGCAAACCTCCTGCACACATAATGTCAAACGTCGGTAAAATCATAGGAAGAACCACAGCTTACGAGGTTATTTCCACCAGGGAAACGGAAAAATGCCGGGGCCATGTCGACCAATGCCTATATAAAAGGATACCAATCATTGAATCCTCTGCTGTCAAGACGAACAGCTCAGCAATGTTACTTACTTCCGCGATATCAATTCTGATACCGTTCGGCCTGTTTTTGAATGTAGGAGGGAACAATGAAAGCAAAGCAAAGTTGACCGTTTGTCCTGAAGCAGCGGCTCCATCTAGAGTCACTGTGAAGACGTTGTTGGTATTCGAGGCGCTTTTAGTGGGCTTAAGTGTCAGCGCAATCTGCTTCCAAGTCGTCTGGGAGCCCTTGATGGTAGTAGATGCCTGAGCCAGTGTTTCTCCGGCTGTCGTCTTCAAAGCCAGAGTAAGTGTACCGGAGAACGAGGACTTCGTGGGGAACTTGAAGTACAAGGACGCATTGTAAGTCCAGGAAGAATCGACCTTGATTCCTATCGAACCATTTAAGAATATTGTGCCAGCCACGATCGACACTGCTTACCCCAGAAACCGGAATTGCTAAAGCCGACTGCACCACTTTTACCAGTAGGGAATTGGACTTGGAGAGAGTTCGGTAGAGCATTCGAAACTGGCTTGGGATCCGCGATGACCGTCAATTGTGCACCGTTCACAGCACCCCAAGCGTTGAGTGCGCCAGACGTGTCTGGTAGAACGCAAAGTTAGTTTCTACCAGCTCGATAGTCAGTTTCGATAACTCACTTGGGGTGACTTGCTGGAAAGCCCTGTTTTGCAACACTAGAAAGACGTCAGCACAGCATAGATCGGAGCAGAACTGTCGTACATTCTGCATAAAGTCCTCCGTCTCCACTCTGAAACATAGGTTAGAGTGCCTAATAACTAGGAGTCAAGCGACGCCTTACGTGCTGATAATCGAGTCAGCTTCGGAAAATTCAAGTGATAAAGCTCGAGTACATACGTTGATATCCTTAACAAAATATCATCTGATATTAGTCGCTGCACATGCCCCAGAGTGTGGACGAACACACCTCATACATCTGTCCAACTGCGACAAATGATTAATCAGTGTATGCACGGCGGGGTATGACCTTTGCACTTACAAAGAGTAGTCGGAACAGGGTGGCTTGCAGTGCTGCTTACGGAGATAGTTGTTGCGGCGCATGCTTGCAGAGCATGAAGTGCCACTGCAGCAAGAGCGCAGACAAGTGGGCGTACGAAGGTCATCGTGATGCGTGCTGAGGCTCCTTACAGCTTCTGTGTCTGCCTTTATACTTTAAGCCATACTGTTGTCTGTATGACGAAATGGTTTGCACTGCTTCTATTAGGTATACAAACACCGTGCAAAGATGATGCGGCCGTTCCATAGATTGCTTCGTCGCTGTCTTCTGGCGTCCCGGCCCGTACTTTTATGTTTATCCTCGACCAGCACATGAGTACTAACACTTCCCATATACTGTGGGGTAGGGGGTACACACGATGTCCGGACATGGACGCATGATATGACGATCAGCTGCCATCAATATACGAAGTCCTCTGGAAACTCACCAGTATCACCTGTTCTCTATTTCTTCTGGAACAGGGTAACTCGTCATTAGTCTGATCCATATAAGCGGATAGAAAGATTAGGTACAGTAAGGATATCATACTAGTCGTTCAAGCCTTGTAACAAGTCCTCCAGGAATGATAGGACCCGCCTCACAACTAGTTCACCGTGGGAAGCGCGAAGCGCCGAGTCCACATCACCCTGGCGGCTCTCTTGATCATCGTCATCATCATCCGTCTCAGCAGCATGTGCCGCTCTCTTCACGAACTCTGCATACAGCAGCGTAAATTCACGGACGTTCTCCATCACGGACTCCACCTTCTTCCTGTTTGACGGTCCGGAGAGTAGACGAAGGAGCATCAGCTGGTTACGCGGGTGACCTTGCATCAACAGACCGAACAATACGGCTATATGTCCGCGCACGACAGATTCGAAGTCGTTCTCGGAGTGGCCAGGTTGCTCGTAGATTTGTACAAGGCAGTCTAGAGCACTAACCGCTGCAGCACACCGACAAGCGACCGCACATGGGCGTAATCCTGGACAGCGAGGGGCTAGTTCTGAGAATTGCCTAATAAGAAGTTGTCGTATATGGAACAGAGGCTAACCTACTGAGATCGCGAATGTGCTCCTTCGCCTCATCCGATGTTTGCACGAGGTTCGTGACGAGACCTAGGATCAGACACAGCCTATCGAGGTAGCTTGCGGCTTCGTAATCGCCTTCTTCTGATCTCTCTGCAGTCGAAGATCGCGTCTTCTGACTATGCAGAGTGGCAAGTAGGCGTAAGATGGATGGAAGTCCGTCAGAGCTTCCGATGCTTGCTTGGCACCAGAGCAAACTATCATGCGTCAGGTTGACCAAAACTCGCAGTGCAGATTCGATGCACTTTTGTGCTGAAAGGGGATGCATGAGTATGAGTATTTGGAATTACTCAGGGTAAAGCACGGACCGGCGGCAACGAGGAAGGGCACGTCATGTGTGCGGGAAACAACGTCCACGGACACGCACAAAATTAGTAACGTGGATCCGAAGCCATTTTTTCTAGCATTATCCAAAACAGCAACACCGTCTATAGCATAATCGTCTTCCCAGCGGCCAAGTAAATATGCGTCAAGCAGACGGAGACAGTTGTCTATGTGTGAAAGGGATGGGAGATCGGCGTGCGAGTCAGCGCTCACGGCCGGGAGGAGGGGTAAGCCAGCAGCATATGCCGATACACGGGCGGATAAGGGTACTAGCTCTGCTTCAAGGGAGCTCAAAATGGTAGATAACCCCGTTGAATGATGCACTGATGGAGGAAGTGCCGCTAGAGAAAGTGATATCAAGAGGCGGTTGGAAATCTGCATCGTTTTAGAATGAGGCAGTCAACAAAATGGGACACACGTACGGTCTCTGAGTCGTCAAATAACCCTGACTTGTTCAAGATCATCCTCTGGAGCCCGGTGAGCTAAAACGTGTGATGTGAGAGAAAGCTCACGTCAAGTACATGACACAATGCGCACCTGTGCTACATCGTTCCTAGCTATGCCGGCGGCTCTCAATGCGGGTGGCTGCAAACCACACGACACAAGCCATAGCGGGTCGTTTTCATGTGTGAGATGAGCCAGGAGCCTGAGGAGCGTCGGCCTAAAGTCCAGTCTGGTCGCCAAATCCGTCACGTCGACCGGATCCCGCGAGACCAGTGCAGCAAAGAATACCAGAATTGAATCTAGTACCTGTGGTATTAAATCAGAGATAGTATGCCGCGTACGAAGCTGCGTACTCACTTTGTCACCTTCGCCGGCACCAGCTTCTCGTAAGCCTTCCCAAGCCCGACCAAGGAAGTCTGCCGCCTTTGCCTTCCTAGCAAAGTCCAGGTCGCATAACTTGGTAACAATCTCTAAAGCGCTGCATGTACAAGTTAGCTATCCATTTATTTCCATTTTGTGGAGATTTTTGACTCACCTTCCTCTGCGAACACCCAAAGCACCGTCAGACCCAAGACCTTCAAAGAGATAGCCGACATCATCCAAAAATCGCCGGCTTTCGCCCTTACTCCGCAGTTCCGTGATACTTTTCAAATCGTTCATCATCCCAGGTGGAAGTCGCGGAACAGGAGGTTGAACTTGCTTCTGTTTGCCTTTTCCTTTATAATCTTTTGACGGAGACGGCAGATCTTCAATGAAGGCGTAGGGGTCATCCTCAGAGTCGTCCACCCCCCAACGAGCACGAAGGTCTGCGTAGGATTCTCGTGTCTCGTACTCATCATCCTCGGCCAGATTATCAATATCGGTGACTTGGGAAGTGGATTCTTGGTCCACAGAAGCAATACGCGAAGTCGGTAGCGCGACGAGGAAGGAACGGGATTTGCCTGCATAGGTGCGGACGTTTGAGCTGACAAGGGTTGTACGGACTACTTTATCAGGGGAGAGAGTATCTTCTTGTGACCGCGACTTGCTCGGAGTGAGTGGTCGACTTCTTGATGAACCAGGAGATACAGAGGTGAGGTCAATGATAGACTCAGTCTTGGTAGCTGTAAGCTTCGTGGGAGGGCGTGGCACAGATGGGCCAGCTTTCTGGTGCGAGTTATTTGCGTCATTTGAAGTGACAGAAGACTCGGTATGTGCGCGACGCAGCATGCGTTTAGCGATACCACCCGTTTTTACCGTGGACAAGCTGGTCCGGATATTAATGTCGCCAAAATAGTCAGCAAAATCTGCGTTGGGCTTTTCTGGCGAGAGAGACTGTGTATGTCGAAGTCTTGGGGGTACGGACGATTCAGTGGTAACTTGGGACTTGGTTTTCTTGATGGCTCCTGTATTACGCGCAACAGTCCCAGTAGAGCCATGCAAAGGTAATGACGCTCCTGTACGAGACGTATTGTCTGCGCTGGAGGGCTGTCTGTCGCTTCTGTGCGTTATGTGACCATCCAGCCTGTGAGCTATGATTCATTAGGACAGTTTCGATAAACATAGACAGAGTCTCAAGACTAAAATTGAAGCTCCAGTCTAAGACAACGAATGACAGCGGACCCGCAAATGACATCAATAAAAGAAGTCCATAGTGCTTACCCCGTGAAATTGAGCTAGTGGCCGCCGCGTTCTTCTCTCCTTCAACGCCATCTCTCCGTTTGGGCTCTGTGTCGCTGTCTGAGCCATCATTATCCGTTGTCACCTCAACTTCAATTCTTTGTCTCTTGCGAGCCACAGGGCTACGATCCGGTGATGTGTCCACCGAAACAGACGCGTCCTTAGCGACGCGTTTTCCTTTACGGCTGTACGTCCGTATTACCTGAGACATGCCTGTTTATAGTGATAGAGGAGAGATTTAGGATACGGCGTATAGTGTTGTTATGATAAGCCTTCAAGCTTCATGAACGGCTGGGAGAGAAAGGTGGTCGACGTTGAAGAAAACACAGGTTGCCGCCGGCCTCTGTTCAAGGACGTCGGAGGCCTGGATGATCGGGCGCCATACAGTCGGGTTTCCCGCGCCACCAAGTCGCTGCCTTCCGCATTAAGAAGCCGCCAGAAAGCGCTGGTGGCCAGACAAGATTGAAGGGCTCAACTTACACTTAAAGTGCAAGCACTCACGTTATCATAAGAAGAAAAGAAGGGCGGTTTACGGATCGTTGAAATACGGTTCATGAATGTTTTATTATAGCGCTCTATAATGTCGTCTACTTATTACAGCACCCATCGCTCTAGCAAGCGGTTAACAGACGAGACAGTGAAGCCCGTTTTGGCGACATTGGTGTGCTCGACATCCCTGAAGGCCTTGCCGAGCTTCTCAGCGTATTGCTCGGCAAAGACATCATCAGAGTCACAAAGGGTGCTCGAAGAGGACACAACGGCAGCAGGCGTAGTAGGTTGCGACATTGGCGTCATGTCGAAGTCATCATCGGGGTTCGGACTAGAGAATAAGAACTCGTCGTCCGGGTACGCGCCGACTTTGGTGAAATCTTCCACGAGACCCTGAGGGAGCTCAGGAGTTGCCGGAGTGGATTTGGCATGAACGATGTGCCGCTTGTTGATTGCTAAATCGGATACCCTCTTGTCGCGCACTGCGCTATCCGCCTCAGCTGGTGAGGGGAAGAAGGTATCGATTGCAATCACCGCCTCCCGAAGCATAGCAAGTGAAATGCGTCTGTAAGGGTTGAAGGTGAAGATCCGCTTGAAGATCTCGCCTGCAGCGTCGGACATTGGTAGGACCGAGCGGATGAAGTCGTCTGGTTTACACATGTACCGATAGAAATGCTCATCCTCGGTCGTAGCTTTACGCCAAGGGCTGCGACCGGTAACCATGTTGGTGAAGATGACACCGAGCGACCAAATGTCGCTCACTTGGCTCTTGTACGGACCAAAGTTGTGTTCTTCGCCGAGACATTCTGAAGTGCGTGTCAGCAAAAGGATCGAGATAGTTTTCTGTCGTATTACTTACCAGGACTCATGTAGAACGAACTACCACATTTGTGGTTGTTGCTCAGGTTTTGATCCGTCGCCAGACCAAAGTCCCCGAGATGGACCTTCGAGCAATCAGCACTGACGAAGATGTTGTCAGGCTTCAAGTCTCGATGGTAGATGCCCAGGTCGTGGCACCATTCCACGGCGTCCAGAATTTGGAGGAAGACGTTCTTGAGGAGGGCGTCGTTCCCCACAAAGACTTGACGGTCGACGACCGCGCCGTAAAGGTCGCCACCGGGACAGTGGTCCATCACGAGGTAGATGAACTGGTCATCTTCGAGAACCTCGTGAAGGCTCACGACGGAGGGATGGCCGGAGACGATCTTGTGTGCGACGATCTCGCGACTTTGGCATTCGCCCATCAGAGTCGTGCTGTCGGCCTTGGGGAGGACCTTGACAGCGTACTCCTTGGGCGATGCCGTGGACGAAGTACCTTTGGAGTTGTCCGGCTGCTCGACAGCAAGGTAGACAACACCATAGGCACCTTCGCCAAGAACCCTGACCAGCAGGAGACGACCAGCGTCGATGGTCTGACCTTCCAGGCCAGAAGCAGAGCTAGCAGAGGATTTCACTGACATAGCTTGTAGATGCTGGTGTAAAGTAGTGAGAGTGATGATGAGAAGCATCTACGTACAACTCACCGCTCATTTATACGAAATGCTGTTTACCAGTGTTTGCAGGATCGTGCACGATTACAATCGCAGCTCGTTGCGGACAACATATCCGCCGATTAACCATCGTTCGATCCCACAGAGAGAGGGATGCGCACTGCGGAAGCAATCATGGCGGCAGGACTCACGAGATCGGCGCTTCTTCATGATCCTCCCGACGTTTCCTTTTGAAGACAGCCGCCCCAGTACACAGGCGCTCGTGGCTACCAATCAACGTTACAGTCGAGTGGTCTCGCAGCAACTGTTAGAACATACAATATAATGAGAAGTATGATACAAATCCTTTTGTAGTAGTACAAGATGAAAAATACATTTGGTATCGCCCAGACAAAGCTCACTGCACGAATATTCTCTCCATCCACCGTCTCAGCAACCCCACCGCCGGTGAACCCGACCCACATGTTCTCCGTCCCTTCGTCCGACCTCGGGCATTCTCTAGATCGTCAGACTCCCTTGCCATCAAGTCATGGTACGATGGCATAGGTTGTGGCGGAGGAGCAGGACGTTTGCACGAGTTCGCGGAAGTGTTCACCATATCGGATACGTCGGAACTGACGAGCGTAGAGGGCTGCGAGTGGCCTTCGGATGGCGGGCCTCGGGAAAAGGGGGAAAGAACAACATCCTCGGAAGAGTTCTTCTCATCGTGGTGCGAGACAGCGATCTCTTCGACTACGAGACCCCCATCACCGCCTATGAGTGACTTGCCCTCCGGCGAGGAAGATGGGTGTACGCCGCAGAGGTATGAGGCGGCCGCCATCTGGACGTATGTAGAGGCCTTGGAGATCTCGTCGTCTGTCATGAAGAATGTGTCGACGGCGAGCACCATACGTCGCAGCTTGCGGAGGGATATCCGGTTGTCGTAGTTAGTGAATATCCGGCGAAGAATAGAGTCGGCGGAAGCTGAGATGGGTAGCATAGATCGGAAGAAACCTGGGTTGTTGACGTATGTTCTGAAACAGTCGTCCGTCATGACTGCCTGTCGCCAGGGGTTGTGGCCGGAGATCATGCTGGTGAGGATGACGCCAAGCGACCATATATCGTTGCTGGGGGACGAGTAGGAGTCCATGCCCCCAACTACGCCGATACATTCTGAGGAATGAAGAGCAGATAAGTAGCCATAGAAGAGACGAATCGGTTGCAAGCGTACCTGGACTCATATATGCTGACGTTCCTGCTCCGAAGTTCCTGCTACATTTCGAATCCGTCGACAGACCAAAGTCTCCCAACCTGACCTCCGTCCCATCCTCATTGCACATGATGTTCTCGGGTTTTATATCACGGTGGTAAATACCATTGCGGTGGCAAGCGTCTACGGCGTCGATGAGTTGAACGAAGACGCTTTTTACCAACTGGTCGTTGCGTTTGAAGATGCCCTTCTCGGTAAGAAACTTGAACAAGTCCCCTCCTGCACAGAGGTCCATGACGAGATATATGTAGGGCTCCTGCTCGATAATACGGTGGAGAGTGATGATGTTACGATGACCTGATACTGTTCGATGGAAGTGGAGTTCGCGCTGCTGGAAGGTGTATGCCCGAGTGCCTTTCTGTGCTCTGCGGACAACCTTCACAGCGTAGTGCTCCTGAGTAGCGGTGTCGAGAGCCCGAAAGACGACTCCGCCTGAGCCTCGACCAAGAGTGTCTAGGAGCTTGTAGCGTCCATCGTCGACGGTGGTGCCAAGTAGCTTGGCGGCGGGAATATTGCAGGGCATGTTGGATGATGTGTGTACTTCAAAGCTGCGAAGTACGATGAAGAGGGCGAGAGACGGAACATGGCTGGGAGAGACGGCGCAGTACATATACCTGCAAGACATAGTGTGAGCCAAACTTGACCGACCCGGAGCGGAAGTATCGACCAGAGAACCTCGATCGTGGGCGGGACTTTGCCACTTGCGGAAGTTGTGCATCGCAGCCCACCGCCATCTTGCTGTGGCCATAGGGTAGGTGGCGGAAACATCGGTGATGCGGTGTTAAATAGCTGGACATACGTTTGGCAGGGTTATCTTGAGATGGATAGAACGGTAATATATTGGTACTGACTGCTTTCGTTCAATTGGGCGCTTACATCCAGACGGTATGCGGATGCTGAATTAGTCGCCGGAACGTAGAATTCAAGCTACGTTTCAGAGACTATTCAGGAGCCCATACAGCTACGCAGTGAGGTGAGATTGCAAGACGTTTTAGATTAGAGATCGGCATCAAGAAAACCTGGCTGCTGGGGTCGATAATATGTTAGCGAGCTGTGGAAGATGAGTACTCGGATCGGTGAGCCAATTATAATAGTCTTGCTATGCCGATGGGAATTACATCTTGCATATAATGGACGCATAGATTACTTGAGTGGTATAGAATACGGCCTTTGAAGATGCGGACTGGTCATGATTCACTTGATAGACGTTAAGTACTAGCGAGAGTGACTTGCACGCCTTCGGTGACGACAACGACACTATTACGGGCAGAATCTATCCTGCCCATCTTGAGAATAAGAGGAAAGCGTAGTCCAACCAGTTAAAATGCGAAGAGGGTGAGAGGTTGGTGAGAGGATAACATTTGAGCTCACCCGGCCGCGGGTTTCGCGTGGTAGCGCTCGGAGACATCCGCGCCACAACGGCTTGGTGGCGTTACCTGGCGCCTAAAGAACCTCTCGAGCCTCTACCGGCGTGACCTACCGTGATCATGACTGCAAGTTTATAGCACACGTGAGTGAGATAAACATATTCTAGACACTAAAAGTCCGCGCTGATAGAATGCCAGGGCATCATATACTAGAAGCTGCCACAGTTGAATACACTGAGATTCGGCTTACTTGACTCGTAGATAGGTGCGACTCGGAGTGCCAGTGGTGGCGCATCGACAGTCAGTCGACTCGGAAGCTGTCGGTATGCTGCACGCCACGAACAAGAATTGGGACGTCAATATTCGTAATCATCCTCCTCTCACGATACGTAGCTGTACGGCGCGATTGAAAGACCAGCGGGAGCACAGGATGTTACAACTGCCTAATTAGGCAGTTCCGCCTAGTGTTGCTCATGGCGCAGCCCAGCTCAGCACGGTTCAGCTTTGATGGCTTTTGATGAGAAGTGATGAACTGAGCCACGCCGAGCCGCCAAGTTACGGCTCGGTTCAAACGGCTACGGCTCAGCCGGTGATGAGCCATCAATACGGGCGCCTCGTCCTCACGTTCTGTGGACCGATACTAACCTTGCCTCTGTGGCTACCTACACTTCACAATTCTGCTGTATTAACCTCAAAAATATGTCTATGAGTATCAGAGACTTACTTTTATTCCATTTTGACCAGTTTTATCCAAATACGTAAGGACTCGGTATCTTCGTCCATTGCCAGGATGGATCACCGGCTTGAGCCGTCATAGCCGGTTTATGAGCCGTGAGCCTTGGCAAGCTGAACCGGCAAGAGCCGGTCACTGATGGCTCGGCTTAGCTCGGCTCCAAAGCGGTTCGGTTACACGGCTCGTGGCTAAGGAGCTGAACCGTGAGCAACACTAGTTCCCCACGATCGTTTACTCGTCTCGCCCGCTATGCGATCACGTAGTAGTCAGTAAGTCCTCTGCTTAAGTGCCATTGTCACGATCATCGTACTGCAAATACGCGATCCATGCAGTTCCGCTATGCGTCCTTGAAAATGCATAAATACCCCCCTCATCTGTCCATGGGATCCCCATCTTCATCACCATTCTACTCTTCAAGTGTGCAGGTCTCACTTGAAATCTCTGCCTACTGCGTATTTTCCGCATATCCTTGCTCTCATAACAAACCTCGTTATGTCTCGCACCACCAAGATGATGAACTTCACCGGCCGTCTTCTCGACGACGGTCGGTACAAGCTCCTCCAAGTGCTCGGCACTGGAGCTTATGGAGTCGTTTATCGTGCAAATGACCTCAAAACCGCTTCGTCTGCTGGCAGCCCCGTTCATGTGGCCATCAAAATCCTCGACAAGAGGCATTTTACCGAAGCCACCGCTGAACGGGTCAGACGAGAGGTCGTCCTCCATCACCTCGTCAACGAACATCCCAACGTAATCTCGATGCGTCGCACCTTCGAAGACTCGTTGTTCGTGTATATCGTGTTGGACTATTGCCCAGGGGGCGATTTGTTCACACGCATTGCAGACGACAAGATGTTCTTCAGGAACGACGACTTAGTCAAGTCCGTATTCCTGAAGATTGTGGACGCCGTGGCTTTCTGCCACGAAAAGCGTGTTTACCATCGCGACCTCAAGCCTGAGAACATCCTTGTCTCAAAGGACTGCTCTCAGGTGTACGTCTCTGACTTTGGCCTGTGTACCACTGGCCTGGTCAGTACGACGTGGGGCTGCGGAAGTGGACCCTATATGAGTCCAGGTATGTTCAGTTATACTTCAGTTCAGTTTTAAATCAGACGCTTACCAGTCATCCCGATCATAGAATGTGTTGGTAAGGATGCCGGCTACTTGCCTTACTCCAACCGTACCAACGACATCTGGTCTCTGGGTATCATCCTCCTCAACATGATCTCCAGTCGCAGTCCATGGCAAAAAGCGATCACGTCAGACGACTGCTTCTGCGACTTCCTGCTCAACGAGGATTACCTCCTGTGGATGCTTCCCATATCCCAGGAGGCGAACTACCTCTTGCGCAAGATCTTCGCGTACGAGCCCAGCGAGCGTATCGACCTCGATACTCTCCGCAAGGAAATCATTGCAATCCCGACGTTCTTCATGAACGACGAGGAGCTTGCGTGTGCCGAGGAGTCGGCACGTGACGTCGCAGCATCGCTCGGCGTGTACGTGCCACTTATCCAGGGTGGATCGACAGCCAAAAAGGCAGCGTCGGTCGACGCCGCTCCCCAGCGCGCACCCGCCAAAACTCCTCGTATTCACGCACCGCGATGCAACGATTCCCCGGCCCTCTCTCTCGATATCACCGACGCTACTTCAAGCTCGTTGATGTCGAGTATGGGACCGATTACCCCGGGCTTGTACGCCGGTCAGCGCGAGTCCTACATTCCTGAGCTGCAATTGCAGCTCGAGGGTCTCGGGCTGACTGGGTTGATCAAGGATGAGAAGATGCCGCGTGCGCCTCGTATCAGGCAGTCCGCCAAGGCGTATGCGGCATAAGCTCCCCTTTCCTGCGACACGCCAGTCGTGTTGTGGGCGAGTTTGGGCTTTGCTTCGGCTTAGTCCAGACTTGTGTTCGTCTTGCGCCAGTCGTATGTCGGCACGAAATCACTGTTCTTATTTATTCTTGTTTATCATGTCTGTATCGCGCTAGTCGTAATCAGACAATACCACTCATTTTCTTTCTCCAAATGCACAGTGTGACGAGCTTGGATTACTAGAATTTGCTTGAGGTCGCCTGAACGTGATATTGCCTCCGTGAGATACTTTGTCGTTCAGTGTGCATAAACATCACGGAAAGCGATCTGATTAAGAGCAAAGTGAAAGATCAGTCGAGTCAGTAAGACATCGCAGTCATTGAGCTATGCACATGCACGGATTACTCTACTTATCAACCTGGCTCTCAAGCCACTCCCACAACTTCTTTCCGAGTGCATCATCATATGCCTCAGCCCTAGTTTTTCCGAGGCGCGCCCAGGGAATGAAGAACTGCAATAATGTCGTAATCAGTTCAATAGTATAGTCAATATTCATCACGCCTTACTTCGCCGTTGTGCTGCAGCGCTTCAGGCATAGTCCCGACATACAGTTGGGTAAGAGCCCCGATAGGCGTCGGATAGAGCGTGAGGAAATCCTGTATAAAGAGTGAGCTATGTGTCGTGCGAATGAGTGGTAAGGTGAGGCCGACCAGAATTAGGTGTTGGATCCTCCAAACGTGTCTATATAACTCGCTCTTGATGTTACCTACGGTTTCACATATGATTTCAATATTCATTCACGGAACGTGAGAAATCACTCACCTGGATTGACGGAGATAGAAATGATGCCCTGGTCGCCGTATTTCTTGGCCACTTCCCGAGCTACTACGGCATTGCCCTGCAATGAAAAGAGGAGTAAAGATGTTTCAGTCAAACATTTCTAGAGAAGATTGTACTTGTACGTACAAATTTGCTCTGTGCGTACATCTTTCCTGAAGGCTGCTTTCGTCTCGCAGGTCCGTCCTTGAGGGTGTTCCAGTCTATGGTGGAGAAGTACGATGCGATAGAGGAGGTCGTGATAACTCGCGCGTGTTTATCCGGTGAACTTTCTTTGCCTCGTAACAAGGCTGGCATAAGAAGCTCTGTGAAGTACCAATGACCTAGGTAGTCGATGATCAGCTGTAGAGAAATGTACCATCGTGAAGATCCAAGATTTACCAAGCACGTTTGTACCGAACTGTAGGTCATATCCATCGGCTGTGGTTTGTTCGATAGGGCAGCTCATGATTCCCCTACTAACCGTAAGTAAATCATAGGATGATAGGAGGATACAACACGTACGCATTATTGAACAGAATATGCAGCTCTTTCTCTTTACTTAGATGGCACATAGTGTTCAGCTGGTAGTACAATCGACGAATAGAAACAAGCGTGCAACAGTTACTTACAGTAAGAACTCCTGAGCTGATCGACGCACAGCAGCGAGGTCTGCCAGGTCAAGCTCCAGGAAGATCGGCGTCCTCCCTGCAGAGGCTTTTAATTCCTCAACGATGGGGCCTGCCTTGGTCTTGGACCTCGCAGCGATGTAGACCTTCGCATTCTTCTTGAGAAGTGCCTGCGCGTTGACATCTGTCAGCTACGTGGCATTGGTAGGAAACCTGGTTATCCTCACCCTCACGGTCTCTTTGCCTATCCCTGCATAACCGCCTAGAGACCTGCATTAGTAAAAGTTTCAAGCATGAAAACGTAGGCCATGGGTGCTTACCTGTGACGATGCATACGCGCCCGGATAAGTCTGGAATATCTTCCGCGCTAAATGTCGGCTTCGGCGGGAACGACTGGGAGAATATCTGCCCTATTGTATGTAGCACCTGGGAAATGGCCATGATGTCTCCTAAATCTGAGAGTCGCTGCACTGGCCACTCTCGAAGTCGTTCTCTGGAGACCTGTACTGCTACTCGGTGCGGTTGAATGCCATCAATCTCCGCTCCCAAGTCCGACCCGCCCTTGGGGGAAGGCATTAACAGGCATTTCGAGTTCCAAATGCTGCTCGTACCTATGCATTGATCCTAGGTCAATCCCTCATACTAATCACTTACGTCCACTATTGACGACTTCCTCCGTGATGCGCAAAGATCTTGCCTTCAGTCACACTTCTTGCTGCGTGCGTCACAGCCTTTAATGAGATAAAACCTTCGGCCGACTCGCTATACATATGGTGCGTTACAACACGCAGTTGAAGAAGTGTGGGGAAACTCAACTGTGATGTACTTACGTACAATTTCAGAGCCATAATTGCCAGCAGCACAGGATGTTCGGTGTTATTCTTTGGCAGGCTGTGACCGCAGTCATGGCGTTCAATCTTCAATAAGTACTGGGAAAGTTAGCGCCTTAGGCCGTCGTCGACTCTTTTGCGATCAACGACATCCACGACCCGTCTTCCCACTCCAAGGATGCCAGCACATCTCGAACCAAGTTCACGGAGCAAATCAGGGCGAAGACAAGCTGCAAATGACCTCCGGCCACTCAAACGTAATGCGGTATGTGTCACCCCGCTCGGACGCCCCGTAACACTTGGGCTCAAATAATATCGTCGCTCAAATATAGGCATGCCATCAGTGCCGAAGACGCAAAATGGTATGTCTCAAGCCTAATTGACCACGTTCTCTGCTCTGATAAATCTATTGCTAGAAATGGTGAGTTGCGTACCATCAATATCGTGTATAGAATGCCAAGAGGAGAGACTCCTGACGCCCTATGTTGCCACGCATCAAGCGATGCTCGTCGGCCTTGCACAGCGTGCCTTCGGTCCCACGCACATCTCGTCGACCATGCGCCTCCAGGGTCAGACTGTCCGCCATATCCGGATTGCACATATGACGAAGGTTAGGTTCGTTCTATATAATAGTATCATCAGCCACTTCACCTCCTATTCGTTCTACAGTGACCGATTTGGTATATGATGATGAACCGAAGGCTCGCGAAGACAGTAAGCAATTGGAAGATAAGATAGGTTGGACAGTTCAATCAGAATCAAAACTCTAACGTTTATCTCACATCGTCGACCGAGTAGGGAAACTGGAGGAACTTCTACGTGACATGACGATCCAGCTGGAGAAGTCACGCACAAGTCCAAGTCAGGGGCAGAGTCAGGAAGCCACTCCGCTGGTAGCTTCTACAAGCGGTCCATCGACTTCTGTCTCTCCAGAACCGGTGAGGTCGGCTGCTCCTGGTCATGCCTCGAAACCCATTATTTTTCTTTCTAGTTACATACCACACCACAGATTACTGTCACCAAACCGGACCATTCTAAGCTCACATTTTCATACGGCCTCACCGACGAGCTCACTGCTCTACCCCATACCGTGCCATCTGGGGGCACTGAGATGACGCAAGTGAATTTCTATGACGAAAGATTATTCGCTGTTACGCCCAGTGGGTGGTCCGTTCACCTGCCCGACGTGGCTACAACACGACACATGTCAGTTGCACCAAGTCAATCACTGTATGCCTGTCCAGTACTGACCTATCTCTGTTTTCACTGCACGATACCAGGGTGCAGATGTTCTTCAAGTTTAACATACATGCAAACCGTATCTTCCACGCCCCGACGTTCCTTGCCTCCCTAGACCTACATCCGATGGACCCGCGCTTTCCACCGGTCTCCATCCTCCACGCGCTGTGTGCACTTGGAAGCATGTATACAAGCGAAGAGGCGCCTGACTACATCTACACGGATATTGGCTTCCCATGTGCGTCACGACAGCCCTCAAAAATGTAAACTGATGTTGATAATTCACGCCTGGCATAGATGTCATGATCAACGGAAAATGGGCTAAACGGCCTATGCGGCCGTATTCGTTTGCTGTGCATCATTCTAGGTTGGCGTGGCAGGCCCTCGCAAAGTATTTCGAGCATGGGGATTATCTACTTCAAGAGACACAAAGTACGGTTTTATTTCTGCGAGGAGTCTCTATTTCACTCTACTGACACTTACTGCCACCATTTGTATAGCACACATACTGTTAGTGCTCTTCGACATGCACCGGGCGTTGTGAGTGTCATGGTCAGTTCACTAAACACATGTACGACTGACACAGAAATCTATAAAGGTGGGCGGACGTAAGTTATACTTCTCAAATCCTCTTGCTGTCACTGTCCGACGCATATAATCTCAGGTGTTTAGGAATTCCGGAGAAGCACTCAAGAGCACGATTCCTCTAGGTCTAGCCACATGCCCACCCTTCAAGATCCCTCGTCCACCCATGGGAGAGGCCGGACCCATCGTCCAGGCCGCGATACTTATACCTGATCCTGATAGTCCCATTGAAGCTGAGATGAGGCGGAACATTTTCTGGATGAGTAAGTGTTCGAACTACTGAGGTCCGTGTCCAATTATCACATTGCTAACGGTTTGGTCTCAAACCTGCATAGCGTACGTCCTCGATCGTCAACAGTCTCTCAGTCGGGACCTGGCTCTTGCCCTCGATGACCGGGACATCGGGCAGATGCTGCCCGTTCGAGGTGACTACTTCCACTACGGCGTGCGTAGTACTCGTTTCCACCCGTAAACTCCGTTTTCCAACTATACTATACCTACAGCTCCAGATCCCTACCGAAGAACGCCAATGGTCATGCGACCCAAACCTCCTAGTCCACCACCCTCCCGACCACACAGACTCCTACATCCTCTATGTCAAAGCCGCCATCCTCATCTCCCGCGTCAAGAACTTCAACGTGCGGTACAAGGCCCGATACTACACCGGAGACCCATCCATGTGCGACTCACGCACCTATTCGGGGATACGCGACGTCAAGCAGCAGAGGAAGTTGCTCGATGGTATGGAATGCTTCGACCCGAGGGGGACACAAGCATTTAAAGAGCTGGACCATCTTGTAGCGTCGTTTAGGCCGTCGTTTCCTCGCGAGTTCGTCATGCCGGTGAAAGATGGACGGGTCGACCCGCTTTTGTACTCGGTGTTGATCGTGTCACACTTGTGAGGAGTTGTCATCCAACCTTACCCTTTTGGCCATGGCCCCTGACTTCGTCTTTCTGGTTTTTGTAGAGCGGTGATTTTGTTGCATGACCCGCATGTCAAGTTCGACGATCCGGCATGTCCATCCAGACCGAAACTTCTCCAGGCGTGTAGAGGGATACTGGACCTGATATACCTTATCTCGTCGACGACGTACGACGTCTCGCTTTTGGACCACTTTGTCATCGTAGGTATCCATTGCAAGCTTTGTAGAAGAGTACACTGACCGTTATATCCAGACTGGGTGGTACTTTGCTGGCCGGGAACTCGCAAGGTTCCTCCGCGCTGCTATACGCGATGACAACATCGAAGACGTCCTGGCACACTGCGGAGAGCTGAATGATATCGAGTATGTTTCTTCTTCCTCTATAAATATTTTACCGTTTCTTACTCTATGCCAATCATCAGCGTAATCCTGGGCAAAGCCGAGAAACTCCTCCCAACAGCTCGTACGTCCCTTTCCCTTTCCCCTTCCCCTTCCCACATCCCACATTCTGCCCACTAACACCTCGAACAAAACAGAACAGTACCGCCGAATACTCACAGACATCATCTCACAAACATGCGGCGAACAATACGTTCCGGGCCAAACCAGCTGGATGTCCGTCCCTCCCGCAGCACACCCCTCGACGTCTCGAGAAGCGTATGTCGCGCATGCGTATTCGGATGTGGATGTTGCTTCGTTGCTCGAGGAGACTGGTACTGCTGTGTTGGAGGCGGTGCGGTGAGGGTTTAGGGTGCAATATATATGTGATACCTCCATATAGCATTTAATTACCTTAGATATATCGTTGTTTGTGAGATAGAATTGGAAAGATATTTCAGTTGCCATATGCTATGAGTATGAGTATATGCGGTACTTTCAGCTTCCAGAGTACTGAATACTTCCAATGTACCAGCAAAAGGGTACACTAGACGTCAAATCCACCGTGGGCCCACGGGCGCGAAGCATCCGCACTATGAGTAAGGCTTTGTCTAGGAGTTTTGTTTTCATGTGCTAAGAAATAGGCTGTTGTACATGCTTTGCTTGAGCTTTGACGAAACATTAGAATGTGTGAGTACGAGTAAGTATGGTGATAGTCCGGACGTAACGATAAATGAGCAAAATCATAGCTTCGCTACATTTCCATCTCAACGTCTGCGTTATCGCGAGCCCGTTGTTTGCCTTTGCTCAACGCGTCGTGCGGCTCTTCCTCATCGAGATATGATAAATCATCAATATCGCTGTAAGAGAAGATGTCCTCCTCCGTCAGGCCTTCGAGCAGTTCACGCTCTACTGCGTATGCTGCGAGTTCTTCTTCCGTGAACTCGTCATCGGGACCTTCTTCTAGAGCATCCTCTGTGAGTAGTTTGATTAGTACGGTGTTTTCAGCGGAAGAGGGGAATGAGAAACGCAGCGCGGACGAACCTTTCAATTCATGCTCCCATTCCTCGGGATCCTCCATGTCAGGATCAAACGAAGACCCAACTTCGTGTGAATAGGAAACACGGTATGAATGCTGCTGTTTCCGCTTCGCACTAGCCATTATACGTGAAAAGAACTGTATCGACGTCAACACCCTTGTCACAATACACACAGTATAGCAGACGTACGGTATCATTCAGCATAGACTCGTCCTCATCCTCCTCGTCGTCAAAATCCATCATATTGTCAGGTCCATCGCTGCTCCAGTCACTTGCCCGTCGCTTGCCAGCAATCTTGCGCTCCCTCTCCTTCAACGCTCTCTCCAAGCACCGAGCCTTGAACCGATCCCGCAGCAACCTCTTGCCAGTGCCTTCCTCGGCGCTTGCAAATAACTCTGGCCGTGGAGGCGGAGCACTGACACGGCGACCAGACGGCCGAGTGCGGTTGAGCGTTGGAGAGGTGTGAGCGAGGCTTTTGTACTGCGAACGGCGTCGGTCGTGGGCGGCAGGGGTGGGCGACAAGACGGGCGAGGAGTCTGCGGGGAAGGCGAGAGGAGACGACTTGGTGGGTGTGTGGTCGAAGTTCATGAACGTCCTGTGCGACGACGGCGTGGACGGAGAAGAGAGTATCGCCGCCATTTCCTTTAATGGATATCCCGACGCTGTGTAAAGTGGTCTGCTCGTCGTCTGCGGCGGTGGACGCGGTGGTCGTGGTTAGCAATCAACGAGGTCAGGCGCGGGATGTCACGGTTGTCACGTCGCGTTATTGACCCGTATTTACATTCATTGCCATCTATGGAAGGTGGTGATTCCGTTACGATTAAACTTTAATTAATTGGCATCTGCGCCGCGAGGAGTTTCTGCCTGTCCTCGACCTCCATCTTCTTCGAAAGTTTGCCTTTTTAATCGACAGAAATGTCCAGGAATACGGCCACAGGAACCAGGGATCGTCGGTCGGGGTTTCCCACACCGTCCCGATATGGAAACCCGTCAGCGTGTCGCCACTGGAGCAGCTGCCAGTCGAGCTGTCTGTCTGCAGCGACCCTGTCTGCAGTAAAAGTCCCGCACCTCTTCATCCTCTTCTCCAGACTCATGCCTGCAGAATCTGGACATTAAATACACGCACTACTCGAGTTCGATCCGGAAGAAGCTAGCAAGTCGCCTCACCCCGCGGAGGAGTTATAGCGCAGATCTCGGAGCCCGATGTAAATATTATTGTGCTTTTGGTGCAGGCGCGGATGGATGTACTAAACCATTCTCGCCCATGACAGAAGTCTCCTGCCTCAACGCCTCAACAGCCTAATATACCCCCGCCGCCCTTTCAGGCCTTTCTGGCACCCCCACTCCTTTCGCGATGGTTTTTTTCTCTTACGCAGAGCACAAGGCCGCTTGGTGAGCCCCGCCCGTTCGTCCCGCGCGACCTCGGTGCCCCTGACACTCGCCACATCTGTGCAGCGCACAGAAACAGCGCGAAATCGCAGACCAAACAGCTCGTTTCTCGGAGCGTTATGGCGAACCACTAACAGACTCTGACAGCCAGATCCTCAAACTCTCGCTGGCAGAGGTTGCAGACAAGTGCAGCAAAGGCGACCTCTCACCCAAAGAGGTTCTGAACGTGTACGGCAAGCGTTGCATCGCAGCCCACAACGCCACAAACTGCCTCTCGGATTACATGTTCGACGAAGCACTCCAGACATACGCCCCTAACCGACCTCTCTCAGGAGTCCCAGTGAGCTTGAAGGACGTGGTAGACGTAGAAGGTCATGACACTACCCTCGGGTTCTCCGCCAAGGCCAACAAACCCGTATCATCCTCCGCCGCCATCACCCGTCTACTCCGCGACGCAGGTGCGCTCCTGCACGTCAAGACGAAAGTCCCCATCGGCCTCCTGTCCTTCGAGACCACCTCCGATCTCTTCGGGACGACCACCAACCCCTACAACCCAAAGTTCTCCCCCGGAGGCTCGACGGGCGGTGGCGCGGCCTTGCTCGCGCACCAAGGCAGCATGATAGAGATCGCCACAGACATCGGCGGGAGCATAAGGTTCCCTCCGGCGTTCTGCGGTCTGTACGGTATGCGTTCGTCGTCGGGGCGGTTTCCTAGCTTGGGATGCCAGACGTGTGCGCCGGGGTTGGAGGGCGTGGAGAGCGCTGCGCCTATTGCGAAGAATATCGATGATCTCCGGGAGTTTTGGGAGCGGGTGGTCGGGATGAAGCCTTGGGAGTACGATCATTCGGTGCGTATGCGTGACCCTGTCTGTCCAACTCAGCGCGTGCTACAGAAGCAACTGACTGCTGGGAATCATTCATGATCGTCTAGTGTGTGCCTATCCCGTGGCGCCCGGTGGATTTCGTCCAGGCCGGAAGAAAGCCGAGGTGGGGAGTAATCTGGGAAGATGGTAAGCGTCACTCGATATTTCGGTTGACGGCGTGTACACTGACTGTCAAATTCTTTCTATTCTCCGTAGGTCTCGTGTCACCTACGCCGGCATGCAAGCGTGCGCTACAAGTCGCCGTGGATGCGTTAAAGCAGCAAGGGCACGATGTGGTCGACTTGTAAGTGCGCGCGATCACGCCACCAATCCTTAGTTCCATTTCACTATGACACTATCTGATATCATGTCTGGCTTCCAGTGATCCGCCTAATTTAATAGAAGGTCTCGAGATCGGCTTTCCGCTCTCGTTCGCAGATGGTGGTACGTGCATCTGTCGTCCATAGCCACCAATCAACCCAAAACTAGTACTGAGCTACCTCTCCTTATGTTTGTAGGCGTCTCCGCACTAGCAGACCTCAGCCCAGGCGAGACACCCGGCCCAGCGATCATTAATCTCCTGAACACCGCGAAACTTCCCAGCCTCGTGAAATGGGCTCTAGCAACCGCTCTTCGCTGGTTCTCCCGGCCAGCAGGACGTAATGACGCCTTCGCCCGACTATTGCCTGCGATGGGCGCGCAGACCGTGCCGCAGGAAAGACAACTTGTCTTAAGAAGAGAAGAGTACAGGGCGGCGTGGAAGCAGGCAATGAAGAAGCAGGAGATTGACCTTGTGCTGTTGCCTATATTCGCGCTTCCACCGGTACCTTTGGGTACTAGTGGTACAGCCACGCTTATTGCTGCCAACTATGCTTTCTTGTTTAATATCGTGAGCATCTATTTCTCATTTTTTTGCACCTAATGAGCTGATGGAATTACCATAGCTGGATTACTCCGCCGGTGTCGTGCCCACCACCTTCGTCGACCGCTCACTCGACGCCCTTCCGCCAAACTTCACACAAACAGACGTCTACGCCCGCCTTAACGATGCTGAACGTCCTGTATGGTCATTATACGACGCTGACGCCATGCACGGTCTACCTCTCTCCGTCCAGATTGTCGGTGGACGCTTTGCCGAGGAGAAAGTCCTCGAAGGGATGAAGCAGCTCGAGACGGCGCTGAAAGAGTCTGGCCGGCCGTTTGTTCAAAAGGGGTTCTAATCCCAGGAGAGATATCTCACTCGCTACTCACACCGACACTAGGGGAGGGGACATGGGAACATGTTTATACGCTTCGTGCAGTTATTTAACATCGCTGCGATCGCCTGCTGCTGTCTCCTCCCTCTCTTGCTCACCTTGGTAGAGCACTCTACCCTCGCGACACCTACCTACGCCCCCAATCAAGTCTTCCCACGACGCTCTATCCACGCTCGTTACGCCACACGACACGATCTCCCGCCGATAGAGAAGAACCCCGACCTTATACCATATACCTCTCCTTTCCCTTCACCCAAATCCTGAACTCATATTCATACCCCACATCGTCCAGTCAATGTAATATGACGTGGCATCCTTAACAACTATCGTTATCACTAGTTCCGACGATCTACTATTAGCTACCTATCCCGCCTGTCGTTGCTGCTATTTGCTATTTTCTATTTGATCTACGGTTACTTTTTGATGTTATTTGTACCGTAGGTTGGGACGGTTGTACTCTACATAATTACTATCTTTTTTGTGCTGGAAAGTTATGGAGTCCTCTCGTTTGGAAGCAGGAAGCACTGTACCGTATATAAAATGCCCAGATACTACTGCCCGGCGCTATTCGCCTAACTTCCGTGTCTCCTTCCACCATGTCCTCTACTGCCAAAGCATTCTTCGACGTTTACATCGGTGACCATGCTGCTCACGACGAGGCCCAAGCGGAATACGACAAAACCTGTGCTTTACTGTCTAAGAACCATGCCATCTATGGACTCCCATCGGTTGTGGAAGAGCTATCCGAAGAGCAGCAACAGATCCTTGCAGAGCTTGATGTACATCCCTCTCCGCTTCGTCTTCTGAGCATGCTCTCATAAATTGCTTCTATGCTTTGCTACCACTCTATACGCTGCCTTCTCTTGTTTCATCACTCAGAGCTCGACCAAACTACGCTTCGTAGCACCTCCACCGCTCTGCGTCGGCCGTCTTGTCTTCACACTCGATTTGTCTCCTGGGCTCGCAAAGACTAGGGCGAATTTCTTGTCGCTGTGCACGGGTGAGAAGGGGTTCTGTAAGAATGCGCCGAACAAGAAGCTGTCCTATGAGGGGACCCCGGTGCATAGGATTGTGAAGGATTTTGTGGCACAGGGAGGGGACATTACGAGAGGAGATGGGAGCGGTGGAGAGGTATGTTTTAACTTCTTCTCTATATCATATATCCTATCTCATAAAAGGCACTTATCGTAGTCTATCTACGGAGGGAAGTTCAACGACGAGAAGGAAGGCCTCAAACGCAAGTTCCAGCGCGGCTCTCTCGCGATGGCCAACTCTGGGAAGAACACTAACTCGTCTCAATACTTCATCGTCCTTACGGATGATGAATCCAAACTAGCAAAGATGAACGGCAAATATGTAGTATTCGGCCAAGTCGAAAGCGGGTGGGAGGTTCTAGATCGGTTGAACGAAGTTGCTGGAGGTGCGGATGGTAAAAGTACGAAGCCGGTATGGATTGGGGCTTGCGGTACGCTATGAACGTGAGTTTCCAAAGGTATGTATCATCGCATTGTGTGATGCTACTGTGTTGCCGAGCGTCATACACACAGGTGTATCTATGTTTCCGCTATCTGTGCAATTCATGCGACCGTTCGCCCATTTGTCGAGATATCGGTGAAGTCGTGGGGTGCAAACTCTCACGTGGATATGGCATTGGATGGCGATAATTCGCAGCCTTATCAGCGAAGTGATATGTATAAGTACCCCACATCTGAAGGATTCCTGACTCTTGAGCCTCACTGCATTCGCCAAGATGTTGCGAATCGGTGTCGACGTTGGGGGTGAGTCAATCTGGAACGATACCGTTCATATACAGCCCCTCTCATTCGAACCCCCCTTACACATCCCGCTAACACGCTATTCTTGCCATAGGTACGAACACAGACGGCGTACTCATCGACGTCTCCCCTTCATCCCCTCGCTCGCCCACCCGTGGAGTCCTTGCCCACCACAAAGCACCCACAACCCCAGATGTTTCTTCCGGCATCGAAGCCGCTGTCCGTCATGTTCTGCAGGCAGGCAATGCCACTCCCTCAACCATATCCTGCGTCAGCATCGGGACAACGGCGTTCGTAAACGCTGTCCTCGAAGTGGACGCTCGGAGGCTGGAGAAGGTAGCGGTGCTAAGATTATGTGGACCGTATACCAGGCAGTGTCCCCCGTTTGTAGATTTCCCGCCAGCGTTGAAAGCGTTGACTGAGGGCTATGTCGGGTACTTGGATGGCGGTTTTGAAAGTGAGAGTTTATCGTGAGCGATTATTGTATGAAGTTATCTGATAAGTGTTCTCCGCAGTCGATGGTCGTGAAATCAAACCTGTCAAAGAAGAGCAGGTCATAGACGAGTGCAAGGCTATTAAGGAGAAGGGCCTTCGAAATGTAAGAGCTCGTATAGACTACGAAAGGTTGGACATGGGAGCTGACTGTTTTGCTAGGTTGTGATAGCTGGTATCTTCTCCCCGCTCGATAATGACGGCAGGCAAGAGGTGCACGCCAAGACAATCGTAGAACGTGAACTGGGACCAAATGTGAACGTTGTCTGTTCGCGGGATGGTATTAATTCTCACCCCTGAGCTTCATGTTGGATGACTAACGCCGTCATACTGTGTAGTTGGTCAAGTAGGCCTTCTAGAGCGCGAAAACGCTTCAATCTTGAACGCAGCCATCCTCAACTTCGCTCGCCGGACTATCAACGGGTTCAAACGCGCCATGCGCGCACTGAATCTCACGTGTCCCCTTTTCCTCACGCAGAACGATGGTACTCTGACATCTGCAGCGACCGCCGCCAAACTACCCATACGTACATTCGCATCGGGACCAACTAACTCGATGCGCGGTGCTGCGTTCCTAGCTGGTTTGGATGAGTCGAACGAAGCCTACCGAGGCAAGTCTCTGATTGTAGCTGATATTGGAGGAACGACGACAGATGTAGGTGTTCTGCTACCATCTGGATTCCCGAGACAGGCTGCGGCATTCATCGAAATCGGAGGAGTGAGAACAAACTTCTCGATGGCCGACGTGCAGTCTATCGGTTTGGGTGGTGGGTCTCGAGTACGAGTATCTGGTGAAACAGGAACGCTGCGTGTATCTGTGGGGCCGGATTCTGTCGGACACAATCTGACAACGGAGGCTAGGGTGTTCGGAGGGGAGGTGCTGACGGCAACAGATGCAGTTGTTGCTGGAGGCGCTGCTCAGCTTGGTGACACTGAGAGAGTTGTGAATGTCGGGGATGAGGTTGTGCAGAAGGCCCAGGCATCAATAAAGAAGCAGTTGGAACGCATTATCGATAAGTGAGTGCCTAAGGAGTCGTCGTATATCTGGCAGGAGAGAGATAATGGTACTTGACACAGCATGAAGACATCTCCTGAGAATGTGACCGTTCTCCTTGTTGGAGGCGGCAGTATCATCGCCCCTGAGATTCTTCTGGGCGTCGGCGAGATCGTGCGCCCACCATTCTTTAGCGTCGCGAACGCTGTAGGTGCAGCCATGGCGAAGGGTGAGTGCCGTGTCTGCCGTGTTTTTGTTCCCATGTTGATTCACTCTTCTCAGTGGCTGGTGAAGTGGATACGATTGAGATCTTACAAGGCCGTCATATTGACGATGTCATCAATAAAATTAAGGAGCAGGCCATCCAGCGAGCCGTACAATCTGGTGCTCGAGCAGGTCAGTCGCCTAGTATAAAAATGCCGACGAATGTATTGATGAATATGGATTTGGTGTAGATACTGTTGAGATAGTAGAAGTTGCAAACTATCCAGTACAGGTAACTACTTCAGCATGGACTCAAAACGCTTATAGAACACTCCGAAGCGACTAACATACCTTGCCTTTAGTATGTCACTAACCAGGCTACTCGTATTGTCGTTAAGGCCGCTGGTGAACTATCGACGGATGCCGTGCCCGAAGTCATGTCCTCGGCAAACGATGAGGATGAATCCGAATATGAGAAAGTTGCGGAGATAGCGAAGGTCGCGCTGGAAAATGTCCAAGACACAAACGCGCAGAAGATTGAGATAGACTCGTATAAACCCACAATCAATGGAAGACGCGAATGGTTGTTGTCTGAGCTTGATCTAGGTAGGTGTTTCTGTGCAAATTGGAGGCCTACACATATCTCATGTAGGGCATAGAGTGGATTGCCGAGGGCTGTGGTGTGTTGGGAACCGGAGGTGGAGGATCGCCGTACCCGCCTTTCCTCGTAGCTCGCCACTTGCTACGTGAAGGGAAGCAGATAAAAGTAAGCATCATTGCGCCGATTCTAATTTAATTGCTGGTGCTCATGAATTATCTGATTTAGGTCGTGGCCTCAGAAGACGTGCCAGCATCGGCTATGTTTATGCGATGCATGTTCATGGTGACTATTCCTGAACTCTACTTCCCGTAAGTCAGCTTTCTGATTGCGATGGTTTTCTTAGGGCTCCCCAAGCGTATCAGTGAGTAGCCTCACTATACAGTATTGTTTCAATCTTATAGAGCCGTGTTGTCTTACAGAACGAACGACTTCAAGGAGGCAGCGAGATACCTGCATCTCTACGAGCCCTCATGAAGTATATGGGGCTACAGGATTTTGCTGGGGTCATATCTGACGAAATTGGAGGTGGGAACGGCCTACAGCCTACTATCCTATCAGCGGAGATGGATAGGCCTGTTCTTGATGGTGATCTCATGGGGCGAGCATATCCGAATGTAAGCTGCAAGCACAGTTGGAGACTCTAAGTAAAGCTGACCAAGACGACCATAGATGTACCAAAGTCTACCGGGAGCGTTCGATATTGAGGGTGGACTATGGCCTTGTGCAATATCTGATGGGATAGGAAACACGGTGGTAGGTTATACCCTTGATGGGTATGATATGAATAGCTGATATGAGGTACCAGATACTCCCCACTGCCAGTGACCGCTACGCCGTTGAGACCATTCTTCGCACAGTGACAACCGAGATGGGCTCCCGAAGTGGTGTTTCCATGTCTCCTCTCAGTCGCGCGACATGTCAAGAGTATGGTGAGTTCCTTCTATCTTCACGCGTCTTGTGCGCCATGCTGACGTCAGCGTATAGGATTGGAACACAGTGTGTCGCAAGCGTGGAGGATCGGCCGCGCTATAGCATTATGTAGAGCGAGAAATGACATCAAGAATATTCCTCGAGCTATCCTTGAGCTGCAGAACGGGGCATGTCTGTTTGTCGGAAAGATCTTTGATGTTCAGCGGGTGTGTTACTCAGGCTGTTTTATACATTTGGTACCATGCAACTCACAATGCATCGTACGTCATAGGAGGTGCGCAAGGGGTTCACATGGGGCTCTGTCACCATCGTCCCTTTGCGCGCGGACGAGGAAGAAGATTCGTCAGGTCCAGTCCTAGGAAGCAATTGGGGTCCTGAAGACAAAGTCGTTATACCTTTCCAAAACGAAAACCTCTATGTTGTACGGAAGTCTCCAGGCCAGCCAGATCAGGTATACAATATAGCGTATATATAGACTTGGTCGGTTGCCTACTCACTTTTCGCTTGACTATCGTAGATCGTGGTTACGGTTCCCGACTTGATCACAGTGCTTGACTCACAATCGGGTTCATCGATAGGCACTCAAGAGTACAGGTACGGTTGAAACGATATGCTCATCCGAAATTCAGTTACTGAGACTTCCTGGCTACGACAGATACGGTCTGCGTGTAACCGTCATTGCATTGGCAGGCCATCCTAAGTGGACAAAGACATCTGAAGGGCTTGCTTGCGGAGGTCCAGGGGCATTTGGGTGAGTCACATTATACACTCTACAACAGAATCCTCCTAACGGAAACGTCTGCAGTCTAAAGGATGTTCCATATACACCCATCGCAGAATACAAGGAACCCCGCGGTGTGATTCAGGAGTTTTCCAACACAACCAAGTAGCTTATACAGCACAAGGCAAGAACCTAGATTAGTAACAATACACAAAGTAACAATGCGAATAACGACACAATCAGAACTACGAATCATCAACGTGTTCCACTATGACTGCATCCTCAGCTTTTGCCTCGATGAGCAACATCGTGCCATCCAAGGATACTACTATGATTCCGCTCGGTTCGACATTTCGTATCTTGGCATTCTGACCCTGGTAGTTACCCGATATCATTACGACCTCCTGCCCTATCTTTGTAGTCTTGGTAGGATGTATCGGTCGAAGGAGCTGAACAGGGATCTCAGGCACCGGGTTTGGCCCAGGCTTATCGAAAAACCTGATACGTGCTCTTGACGAGAAGCGTTCGTTGCCGGAGTTGAACACACTTAGGACAAGGACCTTCTCGCCTTCGTGATCGCCTTCCAACCAGCCCTTGTCGGTCCCTGTCCGTGACGGGAATGAATTCGTGATCTCGCAGAGCATGCCAGGCTTGTTTGATAGCTTCGGGTCAAGAAGCCATTTCTCGGCTAAAGTAGATGCGGTTAGAACAACGAGTATCATGGACATGAACAACACGCATACCATCAGCTTCATCGTCAGGTACTGGGCCCGGTGTGGGGGGCATGAGATGACCACCACCGAAGATATCGCCAGGCGTTCGGAAGTCGTCGTAAATTCCAGGCGTAGGGGCTGACCACTGTGGGCCCGGTGTAGGCGCACCAGCTGCGGGTGTAGGCGCTGCCCATGCTGGCGTCGGTGCTCCCATCGAATCCTACGGTTTCGCCGTGAGTACGCAGTGCGATAACAATAAAAGCAACGTACCCAGGTATTACTGTCGCCCCATGTTGATGGATGCCCAGGAGTAGCGCCTCCCCAAGTAGATCGACCACCAGACTGGTCTCCAAAGTCATTAGTAGGCTTAGGAGTAGCCCCACCATACGAGTTAGTGGTATACGGGTTCGGAGTGGGAGCGGACGCGTTCCACTGGGGCGTCTTGCCACCGTCAGCGTAAGGGTTAGGCGTACGACCGGCCCCCCACCCGGGAGTCTTGCCGCCAGAACTATCGTGGTGCGGTGTACGTCCCATCATGCTGGGATCTGGCGTCTTCGCTGATGCGCCCCAGGGTGTCCTAGACGAGTCCATGCCCCAGGCGGGGGTCTTGCCGCCCATGTGCGCGGGAGTACGACCACCGCTGACGTAGGGATTAGGTGTTCGACCGGGAGGGACGCTGTTTGAGTAGGAGAAGGATGTTGACGACGGTGGACCCATGTTTCCTCTCGGGACGTATGCCTCCAGAGGCTCCAAACTGCCATCGGGACTGCACGGAATATGGTTAGCCGGGCAAGGCCAGGAAGAGGGGTAGAGAGATATCTTACTTTCGTCGCTTCAGCTTCTCCTTTTCGATCTGTATGACCTTGTTGCCCGAGATCAGCTCAACACGAGCGATGTTACCGTTCGTGTCCTTGATAGTCCCAACATAACCCTTCCGCGGGCCTTTGACAACCATAACGATGACACCAATGAGGCGATCTCGAGGCCCACGTCCGATGTTACCTGAGCCGACCATTCCGCCTTGTGCCCCACCACTGAGAGCAGGGTTCATCTTCGAAAGGTCAGTAGATCCGAGTTTCTGGGCGTTGCTCTTGGGTGCTAGGGAGACTAGTGAACGTGCTCTGGTCACAAAGACTCCGCCGTTTTCGGAGTAGTCTCTGTTGAAAAGGAAAGCGAAGAACGACTGGTGAGTGTGCAACACCCGCCCTCTCCTGCCCTGTAGTACAGTCAGTCATGACACTGAGATCCTCCATAGAAAGGCTACTCACCTCACCGTCGACCTCTTTCACATTGTCGTTGATACGTAGGTCATGCCCTTCCGAATCCGTTGCGATGGCTCTGTTGGAATCTCTTCGCATAGAAATTTGATGCGGCTGGACCAAACGAACTTGGCCGTTCTGATCGAGGACACGGAACGAGTCTCGCTCTGTCTTGAAAATGACACCAACAGTTTGCAAGCTATAATATACGGTCAGACTGATGAGCCGATGGTTAGCGAGTATTACTTACTCGAGTTGAACGAGATCGTGAAGTTCATAGTTTCCGACGATGTTCGTACTGTTTCCGACCTCGGCGGCTTCTCGCAAGTCTTTGGAGAACACAGACACCTGGTATACGTGTTAGCCGTTTCATCTATGCAATGGATATAAATCATTTACCTCTTGCATAGACATATCAGACAAGAACGTAACGACATTATCAATCACAGATACAACAAGACCAGTCTCGTCCGCATTCTGTCCAGTCATGACCTTAACATGGTCTCCAGGCTTGAACCTCTTCCGCACGCTCCGAGCCGGTATCTGCACCCTCTGGCCATCAAACTCGACTCCCACAGGCTGGATAGTGACGACGTCTTGTTCGATCGAATGCACCGTTCCGTGCACACCAGACTGTTCACCTTCGAGAACCTCGACGTGATCTCCGGGCTGTAGCACGGCGATAGCTGCCTTCCTCGACGCCTCAGCAATGATGGAGAGGTCGACGGCGGTTTCGTTGTCCGTTCCGTCCTGCCCACGGGTGAACCGAGTGATCTCGTCCAGAGTCGGGTTCACGTCGTCCAACTGCAACGCCGAGAGCTTGAAGTCCTTCTCGATGAACCCATCTTTGTACGTATCGTTCTGGAAGACATACACCTGGTTACGCTTAGAGACAGACTTCCGACCGTACACCTTGATAACTTCCTCGTAGTTGAAGAAGCGCTGTGGCGGGCGCATCGAGAATGACGAAGAGCCAGCGGTGATCTTCTTACGCTTCTTCCCGTCAATGGATGCTTCATCCTTCGGGTTCAAGTCGATACGCGGGATGAACTTCAGCCCAACCTCCTCTCCGTTCTCTGTGATATCCATAACCTGCGCTAGGTCGCCTTGGTACTTCCCACGGCGGATACGTACCCATGAGCCCGGTGTAACCGTCAAGTCCTGCTTCTTTATCTGCAGCAGACTGGCCATTTCTTCGATAGGGACGAGGACGATGCCACGGCTGGGGTAGATGCCGACCAATCCGTTGCACGCATCGCTGACTTGCTTCGCGCTCCGTGCTTCAACGTAGATCATTCCGGGGAGTGAGTCTCGCTGGAATGCTGACAGAATGCTAAGAGGCCTGTTCGTGAACTCAAGGTCGATAGCCTTCCTCATCAGGCTGAATACGAGGTCTCTCTCCTTGCCAGGCTATATGTCGACGAATAATGAGAAATGACGAAAAGAAGTTAGTTATACGCTACTTACCTTTACACGGACTTGCCAAAGATTCGCGTCATGCACCGACGGCATAAGCAAGCGTTGAGGAATCTCGTTCATGTCTCCGGTATATCTAACAGCAGTACGGCGGTACCGCTCACTGAAGTCGGCGGCGATTTTGGCGAGGTCCTGGTCATTGAGTTCTCGTTCGAGGTTCAAGCGTGCATTCGCTGCAGCACGAGGCGCGACTTCTCCATCTTCACCCTCTGCTCCAACGTCGGCAATGAACTCGTCTACGAGTGCTCTCAGGTCAGTATTATGAGCATTAGCAAGTATGGACGCATTACACACCTCGCCCGTATTCGTCCTCATCCTCGTCCTCCTCTTCATCTTCGTCTACCTCAGCTTCGACATCGAGGAAACGGTTGACAGCCGGTTTCTTGTGACGGTGCTACAAGCAAGGTCAATGAAGCCCAATTTCTGGGTATGCATTACGAACTTTCGGTCGTTTCTTCCCTCGCTCCATGCCTTCATCCTCCTCGTCCTCTTCTTCCTCATCCTCGTCCTCATCCTCCTCTTCTTCCTCCTCTTCCTCTTCGTCCTCCTCCTCATGTGTGCGTCTCTTCTGCTTGTGTCCCGCATCTTGCTGTTCCTCGTGATCCTCCTCTTCCTCTTCTTCCTCGCCTCCGCGACCGTTCGCAACAGCGTAGTCCTCTATGTCCGACATGGTTGGTGGTGGTAAGGGGAAAAGAGAGACAGTACCGAAGTACGCTGTGGTCGACGTTTATAACGTCTGAGCAGCGTGACCTAGTATATGTGGCGGAGGTCTGTGTCACACCACGGCCTTCGTGACTGTTACCTCGAGGTGATCGGGGTGTTTGATGGCACTTGAGGACCCCGGTAACCCTGACGCGCTCTCATGCGACTTCAAGCTGAGCAGTACTTGTCACCACGGACTCTTCCAACATCGTTCTCGTCGCCATGGCCGTCATCCAACGTCCCCTCAAAGGCTCTCGTATATCCTCATTCTACCCCGTCAAAAGTCTCCCACCCCTCTCAGCCTTAGACAGCGCGTTCCAGCTGCAAGAATACATATCCCTCCTCATACGCACAGACGTGCATGACGTCGAAGCAATCGTTTCTCTCCCAGGAAAGCTACAAGGCATCGAGCGAGAAGGCAGCGACGAAGAGAAGGACGCGGAGAAAGATGGCAAGGGGGAAGTCACGCCGGACGAGTCGTGTTGGGTGTACGAACAGCTAAGGTGTGACTATGCGAGCCAGGGATGTTTGTAGAGGTGCATGGTGCTCATATGAATTTATTGGGGCAGACGACTGGCGCAAGACCTTACTCATCCGCTTATTACGACTTTGCAACATGAGTGCACGCGGCAGACGTGTCCGGAGATGAAAGCAGGAGAATGGCTCTATCTCTGTGTTGCTCACGGCAATGAGGGTGCTATGGAGGTTCGTCTCGTCTCATTGCCCTCGAGTACTGTGTTAACGCGTTATTCTAGCAATGTTGTGCCATTGACTACATACTCCATACTTTGGACAGTGCTACCGCACTTCTCAACTCCCCTCGCGCGTTTCCATCACGGTTCGTATAACGTCCTCTCACAAAGCCGTCACTTATTGAAGAATGTCCTTAGACTCTCTATCCCTCCTACTTCCACGAGACACTTCTCCTCGCTAGCACGACGCCTAGGCCGCATATTTGCCCACGCATACTACCACCACCGCGAAGCCTTCGAACAAGCCGAAGCCGAGTCCTCCCTGTACGCCCGCTTCCTCGCCCTCACCTCCAAATTCAACCTCGTACCCTCCGAGTTCCTCGTCATTCCTCCTCGCCTCGCCTCCCTTGACGACGACACTACCCATGACAGAGACGAGCACCCCGGCGCACCAGAATCCCAACAACAGGACCCGAGACAGTGGCTGAGCATGTCGGACTCCTCGTCTGTCATCAACCTGAGCACCACGGGCTCCAACTCGCCCACGCCGGACCTCGCGAGAAGCGCGAGCCCGCGTAAGGTAGGTCGCAGTCGGACGGACACGATGGTGTATAGCGAGGCGGCGGGCATTGCGGAGGAGTTGGCGAGGAGTGAGAGTCGGGACTTTACGACGGAGGACCTTGATAGGGCGATTGCGGCGGAGAGGATGCTTTCTACTGTACCGCAAGGGTTGCAGGATGAGTCGCTGGAATCTACGGGTTTGGGTCCTGCTGCGCATGAACAGGAACGTGTTGCAGAACCGGAGGTGCATACAGAGCATGAGGATGAGGAAGAGCAAGAGCCTGCTCTGCCGGAGGAACTCGATCCGGAGCTTCACCTGGACTTGTCTGCACCTGCTCCAACGGAACCTGCGATCCCTACAGACGTTGATGAGGAAGAGGAGCAAGAGGAGGAAGCAGGAGAGGGGGAGGAAGAAGAGGATATCACAGAAGAGTCTAACGCTGCTGCTGCGTCCCCGGAGCCGTCGCCGGAAGCCGCTCCACCTCTTGAAAAGGATGAAGACAAGGAAGAAGCTGAGGCAGAGCCAGCGGTGGAGGAACCAGAAGAGGCTGCGAAGGAACATGCCGGTGCAGAAGAGAGCCATTCGGACGACAAGGAGCCTGCTGCCGAGCATGAAGCTAAGGAGGAGGTGGAGGACGGTAAAGTGGAAGATGCTCCTGCTGAAGCGGAGGATGAAGCAAAGGAGGCGAATCCTTCTGCGCCAGAGGAGCCTCCGGTGGCTGAGGCAGACGTCGTTGAGCATGCAGAGCAGTTAAAGGAGGAAGCAGCTCCTGAGCTCAAGGCAGCCAGTAAGCCTAAGGAGGAAGATACCCTGCTTCCAGCTGATGCTGGGGAGTCGTCTTGAACATCGTTGTCTAATTCGCTTTGTGTACTGTAATCGCGTTGTGGTGGATCAGGACACTATGTGGAATTGTTGCCAGCTTTGATGAGCTTTCAGTCCGCGGTGAAAAATAGCATTATGATGATATGGTACATGAGCATGGTAAATGTGTCAGAGATGTGAAGCAGCAAAAAAGATCCTCCAAGCAAGAAAGAAAATCGGTAAATCGTGGTCCATGACTATCGCTGTGGTTGCTTGTCCTCGTCTTGAAGTTCCCGTAATGCTCTGAAGACAGAGTTCACGCCTTCCAGCAGGATAGCACGGTGTTCAGGCTCAGAAACCCTTAACAGCAGCGCAGTGAATTTATCCGGGTGCCATCGCAGCACCGACGAGCGCAACCGCTCCTTCCTGACAGCTCTAACCCCTCTCACCTTAAACGTCGAAAACACAAACTCCGACACAGCAGCAGTGGTGATATCCGCAGGGGTAGATGGAGGTGGGAGGACCGGCCAGGGTATCGTATCCCACTGGATGACCAACGAGTCGGGCGGTGCGCTCTGCAGGGCACGCAACCGACTCTCGTACGCATCCCACCGCTCGAGGATCTCCTTTTCTTCCTTCTGCAGGCGTATCTCCTTTCTGAACTCTTCGGTGCGGGCTTTGTCCCGACGACCGTTCGCGTCGCGCAGTATGCCACCCGAGCGGACCCATTCGAGCTCTGAGAGGTATATTTGTTGGCGTTCGCGTTCGAGACGCGCTTGACGCGTCGCTTCGTATTTCTCTCGTTGGGCTTTGCGTAGTTCGTCCTCTTTGGAGGGTTTGGACGCGTCAGACGAGGATGAGGGCGCATGTGAAGGGTCATCGAGGGTCAGGGAAGATAATGAGGGAGGTTCTAGGATTGGGAATGGTGCTGGTGTTGGCGGGAATACAAAGTATCCAACCATTTTCCCAGTAGTCTGTTTCACAGAGTGAGTTTCAGTAATAGGTGGCTGACAGAGGTCTGCTGTACTTACGAGGCTGAGAGAGAGGTTGAACTGGATATGATCGGGGAATCTGAGTTCATTCTGATTGCTGGAGTATTTTGTTCTCCGCTCATCTCCGCCTAGATAGACCAGTACACTAGCAATGCCGAACCCTGCCGAAACGACTTCCACTTAAGTACTTAACTCTACAGGTGGGACACGGCCACAGCACTGCGAATGGCACCATAGTTAAGGTTTATTAGAGGCTGGTCACGAGCCTAACCATAGTATGCTCTCTCTAATAAGTAATCATCGTCGGGGTGAATGTTCAGCGCAACTCTGTCACGATGCGCACATGTCGACAACACAAAACCGATTATGCTAACAGTGCTGCTATACTTGGGTCTCAGTAATCTGAAGAATCTGAGTCTGTCTCGATTCGTCGCCGGTCGGTGGAACGCGGTGCAGCAGGTGCAGAGGTGGAATTTGATGACAAGGATTTCTTGTAGAGTGCTTTTAGAGTATCCGCGGACCGGGCAGATTTTCCAGCCACCAAATCATCGATCCATTGAGGCACCGCATCTATGGCCGTTGGCCGAGCGAACTGACATGCATATTCGACGACCACATCTCGCACTTCATCGTACCTGCGCCATATCAAGTAAATAATCCGCATCTAACAAGAACGAGACGAAAGCGTACCGAGATGCTAAGGTAGAACGAAGTTCGGCGACAATGTTCTCCGCCGATAGCTTAGAGCGGATATCGTCCAATGCTGCTTTCTTCAGTCCGTCAATACCACACTGTTATCAGGTTCATGGGTATCATCAAGTTGGTTACATATAAAGCCGTGGTATTCGGATTTACCTTGTCAGCCAATGTGTACATCGATTTCGGTGAGCATTCGAGCGGTTTGGTGTTTAGAGGTATTTCGGTTGACTCCAACCGCTCGCTCTGCGATCTTAAAGGAGCGAAGGTTATGTCACCCGTGTATGTCCAGAATACAAGAGCTTTCCAGCTTTGAAGTGCAAGACGACTTGAGTTAGCGACACACATTGAGGCGTAGGAACTCACGTTTTGGATGCAATGTCAGGTACTATTACGAGGTGTCCATAATTCTCGACGCTGGCATCGAGCCTTGAGGGTTCAGGCGGGGGAAGAACGCCCTGAGGAGCGTTTGCTTCAGTAGGTAATATGTCATTTGAAGCTGTTGTGGCGTCGTCAACTTCGGTTTCTTCAGCTTTGGAGACCTCTTCATCAGATTCATCCTCCAAGTCGCTGTCCGAGTCGTAGTCATACTCCTCAGTCGAGGTGGGGCTGCTCGCTGGGAACGGCGCGCGAAGAGGTGCTACTATAACTTGAAACCCGCCTCCAAAGACTATATGAAAAGCGTATCAGCGCATATATGGAATAACAGCAGGGTAAAAGTACTCACAGCCATCGAAATATTTTGAGCTAGCGCGTAGCATCTCGCTGTTGGCGTACACCGGGAGAGGTTCGTCGACGACACCAGTTCTGCGCCGTCGGGAAAAGGCGTAGATCTTAGTATCGATGAACGAGCCATTTGTCACTGACAGCCTGAGGACTTCTTGTACGAGCACTTTCGAATTCGTATCGGGAGACTCGGACGCGACAGTGCCTTTGCTTGTGGCTTTACGTTTCGCCATGGGAAAACTTGGCGGATATGGAGGGCTTGTGAGTGATGGTCGGGGCAATGTATGCAACCTCTGAACTGATTATTGTTCAAGTTGGCCGTTTTAAGAACGTAGGTTTGTTCGCGTTACTTCGTCACATCTGCGCGAACTTTCTGCAAGTTCCTACGTAGGCGCTCTTCGTCGCCGCAGTACTAGTTACGGTCGTCTTCAGAATATCGTACCGCCGCTGCAACCTGACTCTATTATCTCTTTTGATGTATGCATCGTCATCGTCGTCGCCTGCGCGCGAGTTATACATGCGTCTTCACCACTTCTAGTACAGCAAACCAGTAGTCGCAAACGTGATTTCAGCCTGTGTTGCATTATGCCCCGGGCCATCTCAGCACCAACAAAACCTGCCACACCACCATGTTCAGTACCCACGAACATAGAAACATGAAGAGAAGAACACACTGACTTCTCGTTGAAACACCACAACAGATCTCCAGTTTCCTCGGACCCATACCATTTTACAGCAGACAAATGCTCCTCCCTTTCCACCGTCTCTCCACCAAGCTGCTTCGCAACGTCCTTTAGATGTTCGGGGAGATTCCACACCTCAATAGTATCTCTACCGATAGACCGAGCAGCCTCCTTCAACTTCTCCAACAAAGCCGGAAACTCATCCTGCGAGGTGCGAATCCGAGTAAGGACGATCGTCTTCGTGCCAGGCTCATACGTCCACGTCGCGTAAGCATCGTGACTGGGCGAGCCAGAACCGTCGGCGTTGCGCCGCGCGACGCCCCAGAATTTATCTAGTACAGGTTTCAAGTCAGGCTGGGTGAATTTGACGTTCCGCTGGATGCTGAATTTTCCGACGCCGTTGGTGGGGAGGAAGGTAAATGCGACTTTCCCGAATGATTTGGCGGAGGAAAGGATGTCAGACTGCATGGCTTTGCTGTCTTGTTCCCAGATCTTGTACGCGTCTTCCTCCGTTAACAACGTCCAGTCCCCACCAATATCGACCTCAGTCGCGTGTGCAGGTGTGTCTACCTTCCAAGAGGTACTGACGGGACTAATCGTCTCCCACCCAGAATTCGGGATGGTAGGTATCGGTCCACAGGCGTGATAGAACTTACTCCCGACGTCGCTGTATAAAACGGAGAACTGTCCGTCCTGCGGACCGTCAGGAGGAGGTAATCCCCACTCGGATGGGAAAGATGAGGGAGGGAGGATGGAGCTGGGCGCGAGGACCCAGTGGAGGAGCTTCATCATGTGGCTGGCGTATCCGTTACCGCGGTTTTGGGAGGGAGTGAAGACGGAGGCTATTCCGTAGGAGACGACTGCTGTGGTCTGAGTCTCGCCAGGTCTAGCTATTGCCCCTGGTCGTTTGAACCTGGAGGTCCCATCAATAATGTTGGTCTCAAATGCGAGTAGGTATAGGCTTTATACTTGGTACTTACGTTTCGCAGGCGCACAGATAGTCAAGTGACTTAGGATCATTCCTGCGAACTAGGACCCTTCAACGCCCATAAGATCAGCTGTGAATTGAGTAACGATCGTTTAAAGTTCAAACACACCAAGTTGTCCACTTTCCATCCGTGGAATGTTCTTGTTGATATAAGAAATCATCTCTCGCCAGGAATTCCTCCAAGCTCTTCCCTCTTCCCCATTGTGCAAAGGAACGTTTGGAGGCGTCTTTCTCTTGCTCAGGTGTTGCTTTGACGAGAGTCAGTTCGGAGAGTGGGACACCCATTTTCTGAAGAGTTTGCAGTGGTGAGGAAAGATGTTGGCAGTGAAGAAGGTATCTACTAGGTGTGGTGTACTTTCAGTGCCTTGTCTTCGGCATGACTCACGGAAGCCGCTGATCATTATCGCGATTCATGACGAGTCGGCTGGTCTAAATCCCTATCACGGTGACCGTGTAGGACAACTGGGTTCACTGGTTTCGCAATGCTTTGTGATACTATCTATTCATAATCCGGTGTTATCAGAGCCATTATACCCTACCGAGATGGTAAGTACTACTCACCATGTATTAAATTGGTTTCGAGCCTGAGATCGTCGCGCACACTGCACATGGAGTTCTGAGCGAAGGGGGAATACGAATTAAAGCGCTTATATGTCCAGGTCGGCGCGTTATTGATGGCTGTCGATTCAGTGACTAGCCTCCGAAAGAGGTTACGGAAAATATAAAGTATTGTACCAACTATGGTGTATACCCATACTGTACAGCCCGATTGACACTGTGAATACCGTGCACTTCGATACCGCGGAAATATTGAGCTACCCAGTTTGGCCATTAGACGCTAGTATGCTTACATAATTCACGCGTACGCGTCTTGGGCTTGCGCGTACTTCACAAGTATTTCCTCCATATTATCCTCGTTATTCCCGCCGTCATCACCCTCGCCGTCCACAATGCCTGCGACGTCGTTGCCAATACCAGTGCCATCTGAGGATCCAAAGAAGAAGAAGCAGGAGGACCAGGAGGCGAAGAAGGATGAGGACCAGAAGCCCAAGGCGAATGGAGAGTCCAAGGATGGGGAGGACGATCTGGTAAGCCGCGTAATGTGCATGCCACAGTATTACTTACCTATCTGTTGCAGTCAGAGGAGGACCAACAGCTGAAGAATGAGCTTGAAATGCTCGTCGAGAGACTAAAGGTGCGTCGGCCAAATGGCTACACTCAATCGAGCTCACATTAGATGATCTATAGGAACCTAACACAGAACTCTACCGACCCGCTCTCGAGACTTTACGGACACTAATAAGGACGTCCACATCCTCCATGACATCAGTACCAAAGCCTCTCAAATTCCTACACCCACACTATCCCGAGCTGCAGAAGCTGTATGAGACCTGGTCACCTTCCGAGGACAAGGTCAGTGGAACAAGACGGATTGTGAACCATTCGCTAAATTTGCTACAGAGTCTCTTTGCAGATATACTTTCGGTTCTTGCCATGACATACTCCGACACTCAACCCCGAGGTACTTTGCGGTACCGTCTGCTCTCTGCCCAGCTTTCCTCATCGAAACACCTCTCGGAGCCCGGGCTCTGGGGACACGAATACGTACGACATCTCGCTGCTGAACTTGGCGAGGAATACCGGGTACGGGAACTAGGTGAAGAGGAGGAAGAACCAGAGAAACCCGCAGAGGAAGAGAAGGAGACGAAGGAGAAACCAGCACAGGTCGAGGAGAAGCCAAAGGAAAAGCCCGAACCCGTTGGCACGATCGACGACCTCCGCGAGTTGTCACTCGAGTGTGCATCGTTTTTGCTTCAGCACAACGCGGAGCCCGATGCGGTCGACCTCTTGGAAGAGCTGGAGATCGTCGATCGGATTGTCGACCTCGTGGACGAGAATACGTACAGACGAGTATGCCAGTACATGGTCGCGTGAGTAATGTTCAAACATGGTCATGCAATAGCTGTTTATTCACCTCTTACGCAGATGTGTTTCACTCCTTCCCCCACCCGACGACATCTCCTTCCTCCGTACCGCCCACGCCATCTACCTCAAACACCACAAGTACCCCGAAGCAATCGCCATCGCCGTCCGCCTTAACGACCAGGAGCTCATCCACCAAGATTTCAACGCTCCTGCGAACCCGCTCATGAAACGCCAGCTCGCATTCATCCTCGCGCGAGCTCAAGTACCAAAAGAGTGGGTGCTCCCTGAGGACTCAGAGGAGGAGGATCTCGTGGATTGTTTGAGCAACACGAAGCTGAGCGCTCATTTCCGTGCGTTTGGAAAGGAGTTGGGTGTGTCAGAGGCGAGGAGTCTGGAGGACGTTTACAAGTCGCATCTCGAGAACACCCGTACGTGCATGCTAGTCATGCCTCGTCCCCTCTGACCATTAACGGATTTTGGTTCTAGGGACGACCACTGCGAACGTTGACTCAGCACGCGGTAACTTGGCTGGCACTTTCGTCAACGCGTTCGTCAACGCCGGCTTCGGTAATGACAAGCTTATGGTCGAGGCCGAGGAGGGTAACAGCTGGATTTACAAGAACAAGGATCACGGTATGATGAGCGCTGCCGCAAGTCTTGGGCTGAGTTTGTTGTGGGATACGGATATCGGTCTCAGTCATGTCGATAAGTACACCTATTCGGCCGAGGAGCATATCAAGGTGAGCACTCTGATAGCTTGAATGCGTAAAATTCCGTGGAATGCTTACATGCTGTTCTACGTTGTACTAGGCTGGTGCCCTGCTCGCTACAGGTATCCTGAACACTGGCGTCCGCACCGAGGCAGACGCAGCCATGGCCCTCCTCGCCGAGTACGTCGAGAACAAATCCGTCTCACTCAAAACGAGCGCCATCGTCGGTCTCGGACTCGCCTACGCCGGCTCAGCACGTGAAGACCTGCAAGCATTGCTTCTGCCTGTCGTTGCGGACGACGATGTGACGATCGAAGTGGCTGCGCTCGCTGCGTTGGCGTTGGGCTTCATTTATGTTGGAAGTGGGAATGGAGAGATTAGCGGGACGATTTTGCAGACTCTTATGGAGAGGGATCCCAAGCAGCTGGATGAGAAGTGGGCTCGGTATCTCTCTCTAGGGTTGGCCCTTCTGTACGTTGGTGAGTACATGTTCTCCAGAGCACGTCGAGGGTGATTCATGACCTCTCTCCTTTCAGGTCTACAGGATGCGACGGACGCGATCTTGGTTGCCCTACAAGCTATCGAGCACGAAGCCGTCTCCAACCAGGCGCAGGTCCTCGTCGACATGTGTGCGTATGCTGGAACGGGCGACGTCTTGAAGGTCCAAACGCTTTTGCATCTCTGTGACGAGCATATAGTCCCTCCGAAGGAGAAGGAAGAAAAGGAAGAGAAGAAGGACGGTGAGGAGGCGAAGGAGACTCCGGTGAAGGACGATACATTCCAGGCTCTGGCTGTTATCGGTATTGCACTGGTGTCGATGGGTGAAGATATCGGCTCAGAGATGGCTCTCCGACAATTCAACCACCTAGTACGTACTCTTATTGGGCGTACATTATCAAACAGTCGTCTAATATTTTCTCTAGATGCAGTACGGCGAACCCATCATCCGAAAAGCCGTACCCCTCGCACTCGGCCTCATCAGTGCGTCAAATCCTCAACTCCCCATCCTCGACACCCTCTCCAAATACTCCCACGACAACGACCTCCAAGTCGCTCTCAACGCCATATTCGCCATGGGTCTCGTCGGCGCCGGGTCTAACAACGCACGTCTCGGACAGATGCTCCGACAGCTTGCTGGGTACTACTACAAGGAACCCGATTGTCTGTTCATCGTCCGCATCGCGCAGGGGTTGGTAAATATGGGCAAGGGCACGATTACGATCAACCCGTTCTTCCATGATAGGCAGATTATGAGTAGGACGGCTGTTGCTGGTCTGTTGGCGACGATTCTTGCGTTTACGGATGCAAAGGGCTGTAAGTGGTGTATTCGCTTGCAGAGCATGGCTAGTTACTGATGAGGCTGTCGGCAACAGTCGTACTGGACAAGTATCATTGGATGCTTTACTTCCTCGCCACCGCTATGTACCCCAGGCTGTTGATGACGTTGAACGAGGAGCTCGAAAGCTTCCCCGTCACGGTGCGGGTTGGACAGGTTAGTGAACCAACCGTTTCGTCACCTTCCATACTCATGATCTTCATGAACTCAGGCCGTCGACGTCGTCGGACAAGCCGGCAAGCCTCGAACGATCTCTGGTTTCCAGACGCACACGACGCCTGTGCGGCTAGGACAAACCGACCGGGCGGAGTTGGCGACAGAGGAGTTCATACCGTTCTCGAACGTGCTTGAGAATTTTGTTATATTGCAGAAGAACCCGGGTTGGGAGAGTGAGGACAAGATGGACATATAAACGCATGAAGGTGTTATCGTTGTAAAGTGTAGTAATGTTTTGTACCATTGAAGTTTTCCCAACGATCCAGATTTCATACAGTGAGTCGATATATGCCTCTCTACGTGGCGGCGAAGACTTCAACCTTGCATTGTTCGTATTCGGGTCCATGCGTTTACTCACGATCGTCCTCCTGCTCTATTCAATCACCACAAACACCTTCTATCATAGGTATCAGCCAATCAAGAAGGCGGGTGTGCCTCCGCCACCTAGTGTAGTATGTGCCGTTTCTTACCAGTGAGAACGTCTCAAGACCAATGTCTAGTAATATACAGTAGCAATCTGACGCCCAATGTCAATGCTTTGGTGCTTTCTTCTCCTGTAGTTGCTTGATAAGTAGTGTGTCCGTCGAGGCATAAGTCTTCAAAGGATTGCAGTGATGTAGAAAACATATATTCTTCCTAGTCTACAACGCTTCCCCAAAAGTATCAGCTGGTAAACATATCGCTTCATGCCCGGATTAAAACTTTCCAATCGTACCGCACGCGGTGCATGCGAAGTTACGAGTAGGATATGAGGCATTACAATGCGAGCAATGTGGCTTTGAAGTCTTGTGCGCAGCAATACGTTGAACGAAGGCATCCAAACAGTCCACGGTGTGGTGCATTTCGTTATTTGTCAGACCAGTGATCCACTGGCGTAGACTGGACAAAACGTTAACGAGTGGAGCAGCTTCGCACGCGAAGGCTACCTCCATTTGTTGAATATCCCCATATCTATATATAAAAAGTCCACTGAGCACTCGTGTATGTCTTATGGCTATGAGGGACACTTGCTTCGCCGTAAAGGAGGATTGAAGTTCTCGCATGATATTATCCGCGGTTAGTTGGTCTTGAATAGCGTCCTGAGCTTTGATTTTCAACTCGCTCATTCCACACTTGGCTTCTCATCAGCATTAGTTTGTACGTCGCGTGTTTTATTGAGCGTACCGCCTCAGCTAGTCTATACATTGACTTCGGAGAACATCGAATAGCGGAGGGAGTTTGAGTCTGCGTACTTGGACCCTGGCCACGGTGAGATCTGAGTCGGGCAAACTCTATATCTCCTGTATAGAGATAGGCAAGCAGTGCCTCCCAACTACAAAGGAATGATCAAACATCGATAACGAAGTGGAGGTGATGCACGAACGTCTTATGTGCTCCCATGGACAACACAATTATTCTGCCATGCTTTTTGCCTCGTAGGTGATTCGGATTTTCGCCTTCTGATTCCTCGATAGCGATATCTCTAGCAGCATGCCGCGACTTGGTGAAGCCGTGCCAGTCACGAGGATCAGCATAGTGCCGTGGTATCAACAGACTTAGAAAAAGGCTCACTGGTTTCTCATCTCTGCTAGTCGATGCACTTGAACGTTCAACGTCCTCGTCAATTTCGTCGCCAAGGTCACTATCAGAGTCGTATTCAAAAGTTTCCTTGAGGTACTCCTTATCGGCCGGAAATGGCTCGTTCAACGGGCCAATACGATCTTCGGCAAAGTCTCCGCCAAGTCCTAGAATTTATTGAGCCATGCGTATGTAAGCAGTCATACAAAAGAATGAAAACTTACTAGCAATCAACTGAGGCGCATTGGCCACGAGCAATGGGCTGTTGGTATAAATGGGCAAAGGGCAGTCAGCGCCACCACCGCGTCGTCGTCGAGAGAAGGCGAATAGTTTGGTGTCGATGATATCCCCACCCTGCATAGCTGAAACGAGTAGCGTGGCGGCTGCTGTCTTCTTATCCTTCGCAGCAGACATGGCGGAGGCCATGTGCTGGAGGGTAAGTGGCCCCGGTAATTCAACTGATTCGGAGGGGACATGGACGCTATCGGGGCGTCCTCGAGAGGCCCTAGTGCTTCTCGACCACATGCTGGAGGCGTTGCTCTGACAGGCCCAGCTAGCACAGCGCCTTTATAGATCTTGAAGAACATATGCGTATCTTAATGTTTGGCCACAAAGAATAGGTAAGCCTACAGGGTATGACCGGTCAGCTCGTAGATGCCGGCCATTGACTCACGAAGAGTGTGAAGCAATGACTATGTTCTCAGAGGCGTCCACGACACTGTAGTTAGTAATCCTTATTCATACCAATGAGCCACGCTTGTGTGAGCTGATGTTGGAATACATTGATTTCCAGGTACGACAACGGCTGGGACATGTAATCATGGTTCCCTTGATACTTTACGTACGCACGACCAGGAAAGGCTCAGGGACCTCTGGGCTCTCGTAAGGTACCAGACGAGGTTCGATCAGCACCTCACCATCCTCCCCTCGAATAGCTACTCTATCAACCTAAGAAAAAGATGTTAGCATCATGACTCATAAAATGTGTACATATCCTGAAATATACCTGTTTGACTCTTGTATAGAACCCAATTTGGGAGAGTTTCCAGCTACACTTTCGGACTAGGGCCAATATCTTTGCTTCAGGTACCACGAGAGCTTCTTCGGATTCCAGACCTAGAGAACGAGTTGCGTGAAACGCACGAAGGTTCTGTGCCATCTCCAACGATAATCCTAGCGTGGCCTGTGAATAAGTACAGGGTTTTACGATGATCAGTCAGCCGGGACGAGCAAGATAACAAGCGCGAAACCTACCAAGTCTTCATGCTGCATAACAATGAAGAACCGCTCGAGTAGCGTACATCGATTGCAGATGTCCCTGATAGCTTCCATGCTCAGGCGCATCCTGTCGACCGAAAACTTGCTAAGCGTATGAAAGTGCGAATTCACTATCGAGGCGCAGAATGCATCTGATAGATCAACCGCAGGCTCCCCTGCCAGCGCGGAAAGGTGGAACGTTTTCAACGGTGAGGGTGCCAGAAGACTGACGAGGTGCTGCGGCCACTGCGCAGAAGTAGCTTTTACATCGATGTGGATGTTGATCGATTCCAGCGAGCGCAACGCCTTCGACGGCTGGCAGAGCTCTGAGAGCCTGTTGAGATCCTTCACAGGAACGTGTCAGCCAGAGTTAATTCGTGAGCATACACCAAACCTTACGAAGTTCGGGGATAGTACTTCCATTCCCAATCCAACCAATCGACCATCATTCGCTGAAATTACCGACCACAAACCTTTGTGGGTAACCTTTGGACAGCCCAGAAGGTATATGGAGTCCAGACTCGTCAGATGAGCAGAGAGTTCTTCTAATACACGATCGTTAATGAGGGTGGTCGTCTGGAGAAAGGGTTATCGATGATCTCTCAGTGAACCTGTTAACATACTTACTTGGCATATTAGGGTCAGCTGCCGCAAAGTCTGCGCTGTACGTGATGCCCAAGTCGAAAGAAGGTTCACGATTCTGCTTCCCGGAAGTATCAACGTTATCTTCCGCAGATGAGTGAATTGCAGTAGTGCCGTGTGATCGTAGTATCCATCACTGTGGCCGTTGATTTCCAACTCTTGCAGATGAGGCAAGGAGTGAAGAGCTTCCAGGATGGGGGTCGATAAGGACCCGTCTCTTGTCCAAAAGAAAGCTCGAAGGTTGACGCAGTTCCGGAGCCCATGTAGGCAAACGGACATGACATGATCAAGCTCCGCAGTTGTAATGGCTTTCGGAAAGTCTCTGATTGCTGCACGACATAAGCATGAATAACAGCATATTTAGCTGATAACACACATAGCTTGACTTACAAAGCTGCTCAACATACTTCGCCAGTGCAGGATGATCGGATAGTGTTCGAAACAGCTTTACTACCTGCAAGATTACGATGAACATAGTAAGCATCAGCAAGCTATTGATGTACTTTACTGACCTTCGCTTTCCCATCCTTGTGCCATGAATAGATAAAGGCTCGACGATAGAGGGCAGGTGCACTAAATGAATAGAAAGCGTTGTTCACTAGGCAAAGGGTGGCCAATTGACTAGGCCGTATGATGTGCTCTAAAACGTCTGAAAGTAATTCTACCGGCAAGCTTGATAAGGCGGTCATATCGGCGTCCTCTCAATAGCACTGCAAATATTGGAAGAATGGATCAGTAAACAAGAGAAACGTCAAAGACAGAAGATCCGGTTTGGTACGAGGTATATAGAGGCCGGTTCACGAGCCTAGGTTTCTCGGCCCGCACTGCAAGTCCGCCCACGGTGTATGCCGAAGGGGCGCTGATGCCGGAATATTGATGAGAAGGACGCTGAAGGAACTTAGTGGCAGACGCGACGCGGCGACGAATATGAATTCAAAGTATATAAGTGATGTCTGGCGTCGTGGTATTGAACAACTGCGCAGGTGAGTATTCGAATTTAATATTCCGATTGTCACGTCAAAGCTCAGCATATCGTTCGGTTCCAGTTCCAGTTCCAGTACTAGTGAATCAGCAGTGCCCTGTACCAATGCTTTCCCGTAGGTAAAGTTCCTTCTGTGTTCGAGGCGACTCTCTGTTCAGACTCGCCGTGTACACGGTCCATTACCTTATCGCGGAGACGATCATGACTCGGAGAGACCATAAACGCCGAGCACTACAACCTCTTATATCGAAGTGGGCATTCCCTCACTTTTCGTTTAAGTATAACGTAGAAAGTTCGCCTCTTCCCCGCCATACAGATTCCTGCATATGCCTCTCATCTGATATCATATAGATTACCAGAGGCATGGAGAAGTCAAGGGATCCAACGCACAACAAACAAGAACAGATGTCGCAGGCCACTACACAAGCCGTGGATACAACCGAAGTAGAGACCTCTCTGCTCGGACTGTCCGTTCGCGAGTTAGAATCTATGATAAAGCCGCAAATCATACTCGTGACTCTGAAGCAAACAATGGCGGCTGGAACCTTCGTCGATGCGAAATTCTATGCCTTCTCTCGACGGCGTGGCAGTAATCTCGTCAACAAGCCACTTCCTGTTTATGCCAACAGTACCATTCTGGCTGCCCAGTCTTCCTACTTTGCTGGACGTACGTACGATTACATATATGACTACCCCCCACTCTGACTGGGCGATAATGGTATACAGTTCTCAATAGAGGGTTTCGCGAGGGACATGTGGAGTCCTTGAGCGACGGGTTTCCGGCTAATTGGGACGATAGTACATCTGAGTACGACTATATGTCTGACAGTGATCTGGAGGACGACGAAGAACCAACCATGACTGATGATCGTGAGCACACTGTGGTCGACCAGCGTCGAGGTGATTGCACGTTGAACTCTTCCGAAAACCAGCCGGTTGACGTAAGTATTCTCCTTCCTACTGTCCAACGTCATTAAAATGATTCTCCTTGTATTTTAGAACCCATCGGCGTTGCCTATGAAATATATACCAGCGGACCGAGGAATTTCTGCCGCGCACATTATGGGACATACGCGTGGCAGAATAATCGCTATCTCTGACATTGCCTTTCCAACGTAAGGTTGTTATTGATTTCAGGAAGACGTCTGATATGAAACGAGCTCTTATACTACACATACCATATCACAGCTTCAATGCCTTAATCTTCTATCTGCTCACGGGCGAACTCCAATTCGCCCCGCTTCGATCACAGAAAAGCGCACCAGAAGGCAAAGAACACTGTAAAAAACCATGGGAGGCCCCGCTATGTTCTCCGAAGTCGATGTACAGACTTGCAGACAAGGTAAAGCTGTCAGTATCAATTTGGAGCTGGAGCTAGAGGAATAACCATTTCCATGCCAGTACGGTTTGCACATACTCAAACGAAGAGCAAGAGAAGATATTCGGGCGAAACTCACACCCGAGAATATCATGGCAGAGCTTCGCTCAACATTTACATCGATGCAAGTAATATTAGTACGTTGAATGCATCTTACGGATACTCATAACACGGACAGGTACGACGAGATCCGTGACATGGAGGTTGAATTTGCATGTGAACCCGACTCCTTGCCCTTTGTTCTGGAAGCAGTGCCGGAGTGGATGGCAGAACACGGCTCTGGGAGTATATCGCACTCCACTAATGTGCTTGCTGCTCTGTTCCAGAACATTTGCCTCATGTCGATAGAATCGTAGAACGATGGGACAGCGCCGACGAGAAGCGCTTACTACATCCATACTTACAACTGGCTCGTGACTCGCGGCTATTCACACGAGAAAAGGTTTTCTCTTTTAAAAATAAACAAGTGATGATCATGAACAAGGTTCAAATTTGCACTTAGTAAGTACCCCAAGCAGATCAGAGTGTACTTACGTGAGTAAACAGTGCCTTGGTATTTGCCGAAACAATGTGCTCTCTGCCCCGGGCCGCCGGGCAAGCGCCGATACACTATGGTCGGGAGATATACTTGTGATGTACTCCGCGTAATCAATGGACATGGCAACATAAAGAGGCTACACCTTCAAGGCGTGTATTTTATATTTTCGCTTCAGTAATCTAAGAATGTACTCACTCTCGAAGAAAAAAGGATGGGCCGTCAGTGTCACGGCAGCGGGTGCCGCATCGACGTCGAACGAGCTGCAGCAGACAAACCACCGAGCACCATCCCCAATAATCAAATGGACAAGACGAAACTCATGCAGGCGGCCAATTAATCATCAGTCAACGATGGCTTGTTCATCGACACCAAGTTCTATGCCTTCTCTCAATGACGAAGCACTAACTTGAATGTCCTAGACAAACCTCGCCCGTTGTACTACGCCAATATCAAGCTGATGCGTAAAGGCTCAAAAGAATTTGGCAGTCGTGAGTGCTATGCATATAATATGACTGCAGAGGTTAACTGAATACTACACGCAGTTTTGGACAATGTTCAAACATTGCTCGGCCCATTCCCGATAGATAAACCCACTTTTACTGAAGATTAATATAACGACTTCGATAGCGACTTTGAAAGTGGTTCGGATACTGAGGCCCACTCGGGACAAAACGATGGAAGCTCTATGTACTTCTTGGTGTTTATTGAGTTCCAAACATCTGGGCCGCACGTTTGAGGGTACAGTATTGACAGCTCGTTGCACCCACGGCGGGCCCACACCTCCTTATGAGGTCCTTAGCTTATGACTACGGTCCCATGACTCCAGCGGAGTGTCTCACGCTGTCGTTTGGCGCGTCTACCTACGATTGCGCTTGAAGAATATAAGTAAGTATCGGCGCCCATAAGGGGGAGTACAGCTCCTGCTTCTTCAACGCCATGTCTACTCTCGGTACAGAAAACTCTGCCCTCAACAACCCGAAGAAGAAAAACGGTGCTAAATCGACCGTACGACCTAGTACGATGGCATCTGAAACTCGATCCAAGACTCGGGCACGCGACATACACCAGCTGACGACATTCAGCACCCCGTCCCTCGACAAGAAGGGACAAGTGCAAGTTGCTCTGCGACTGTCATTGACAGGCGGCTGCTTTATCAACACCAAGTTCTATGCCTTCTCTCGACGGCGGAGCACTGGTGTCGTAGATGAGCCTCTTCCTGTCTATGCAAGCAGTGGCCTTCTGAGAGCTAGCTCCGGATATTTTGATGGGAGTAAGTGGCCTATAGCGCTGTTTTCCGAGTTATTATCAAGACAGATCTGATATCCTACCGCGATTGTTTAAGTATTTGACTCAGGATTCAGCGAAGCAAAGCCGGCTTCGTTGCGTGCGCCGTTTCCCAGCGATAAAGCGAATTCAACAGAGGAGTATGACTACTATTCAGACAGCGATCTGGATGACGAGGAGGACTTGAGCGGTGATTATAACGGGTCGGATACCAAGGATTCTGACGGAGTTGAGGCGAGAGAAGTAGCCACAGTGAGTTTCCTTTACTCTTACCTGCGAACACCCTCGCTCTTTTGCCAGTGTATGTTGTACTGATAGAAGTAATATCTACTCTCAGAAGGATAAAGACGAGCTCTCAGCCGGACTCCAGGGGGATGCGGAGTACTATGGGCGCGTCATCATGATTCCCGATGTTGCATTCCGCACGTACGTTTTCACATCAGCACCAGTCACACTGCATTAGAAGCACTGGTGCTTATACATTCTCAAGGTGGAAAGCTCTGATATTCTATATTTACACCGGAGAAATCAATTTCTCCCGATTGAGGTCGCAGTCTGGCGAGACGAGCGAGTCCTCAGTGCAAGTATCAGCTCCGCCATGCTCTCCTAAATCGATGTATAGGCTTGCTGATAAGGCAAGTATCGCTCCATTCGAGTAATAATGGCGTATTATTGAAACTAATAGCTCCTTACAGTGTGGGATCCCTGATCTGAAACTGAAAGCGAAGACAGACATTCAAAATAAGCTTTCCACCCACAACATCTTACACGAGCTGCGCTCATCGCTTACATCTTTGTCGGTATTGAGCTACTTTTCTTTTGCTAGCCGTCGATCATGATGATATTAACTATCCAATCTTAGATACGATGAAATACGTGTTATGCAAGTACAGTTCGCGTGTACTCCCACCCCCCGTCCCAGCGTTTTGGCTGGTGTTCCTTCATGGATACATGAGATGGCGGATGGAGCTTGCGCTCATACCGCTGACACTCTGTCTGCACTCGTCAAGAAACTATCGGAGCCGCAAGTCGGTGACCCATCTCTGTCGCTCATGAATTCGGGTAAATGCAGTTACTGCCAGCAAATGCGCTTGAATATGAGCCAAACAATCTTCCGCTATTGTAACTACTGCAATACCTACCGTAACCCCATGGCCATATAGCTTCAGCTTGAGGTTGGTCTGACAGGATTAATCCCAACTTATCCGCATTCCACTCAATAGGCTATGTACTTCGAACGGTGTCACAACTTGAATAAAGCATAGAATTATTGAGTCCATAGTATCACTAGAACATCGCGTTGCATTCTATCCCCCAAACTGGTATCCACTACGTCTACGATGAATTACTATAGTTCCCTTTTCCGGTAGGTAGTGCAATGGCCTGACTCAAGTCTGTTATAGTTTCTTACTTTGATCAGCCAGGTTAGTCATAGCTACAAGAAAGAACGACTTGACTCTTATATTAAGTAGTGCTCTCAGGCTCTGTGGCTAGCCAAATGCCAGTGAAGCATTAGTGAGTTCAAGTTGTAAAACGAACACTCGTTGGAGGGGCCGAGCTGGTGGAAATCTCTCGCAACGCTGCAAGTAATTAATTAGGATACTTACTTTGGATGGCAGATGCTCTTCTCGTTCTCAACCGCAGCTGCATCATAAGAAAATGAAAATACTCGCATGCTGTGTAGAGATCATATAACTTCAACCCTTAATTTAAGCACGGCGTGAAGCTAGCTATAGGTCACGTACTAGTACGATGGCTACCGGACCTCCGACGCCAGCCAAACCCTACATCAGGAAAAAGGGAATTGCGCATACCCGCAGTGCGCAGTCTGTACCGCTGGATACCGTACCTACCGTGTATACCATTTCTAGCATTTGTCTTATTACATACCAGTACAGACCAATAAATATTACTGTTGGGATGGCATGATATATTATAGAGCGGCCTAAGGTGATCATCGTGTTTGAAGTGTTTCGTCAGTACTAGTGAGCAGGGCCAGCAGGCCGAGGCTCGAGCGCATGTGCATTTTCACAGCCGCTCATACGGACCTTCAGTCGACATGCCTGATGTCATACATAGCTATGTAGCATAAGTAATCGCGGTCTCGATGACTTGAATACTGACAGATAATCATCATTACTATTACGGAAACCGATTCGTTAGGACGCACCAATGTGAGTGATGAAGACATGTGCCAAAGTATGAAAGTATAGAAGTACTCAATGTTCGAAGGAGCTCGGGTATTTTAGAGCTATAACCTGCAATAATCATCAACGCCAGTGCTACGTACACAAGGTACTAATAGATAGACCAGTACAGTAGTACTTGTAACTCGTGCAGTTCGACGTTCACTAGTAAGCGCCATTTAGACGCCAGTCACATGACTTTGTTGATTGCTCGCACGACTCAGATCCGCGGGTTGCTTTCTTCCCCGTCCCCGTTCCTTCCTCTCTGCCACGACCTCGCCCGCTACCTTCCCTGGCCATCGACAGCCCTTCTGTCTTTCACGAGCTATGAGTGTCTGGCCTTGAAACGGCCTATCGTCACGCCATCCCTTGTAGTCCATCCCTCGCACTGATTTGTCTGCTCGTTGTGTCCCCTCGTACCCACGTCGTGCCCATCGTATTACATTCCGCACTCACGTCCACGTCTTTCTGTATCCTCTCGCTAATGCTGTAAAAGGTTTTAGGTAGCGCAGGCTCTCCATACGTACCACGAGCTCATCGTGTCACATACCTAGCAGGTGTGTACGAGCCGCTCATGAAAAGTTCTCGTCTTGCTCAGTCGTTTGGTCGGCTTTGAATTCCGCAGCACACCTTCTAGGACTTGTGACGGTTGAAGAGTGCTGTCCAGTGCTAAACATGATGTTGAAGGTGCGTGTCTGGCCACGTCGTTCTCATAACGTATATCTAATCCATATCCTGATGTAGATCCAGTCACATCTCTGCTCGCTATGAAAAATACAGTACGTATTATAATTTTGGCTCTTCATCTGTGCACTCATCTGCCATCTAGCTTAGGTAGACCCGCTGCCTGTGTATGCCATGGCCCCGCCGTAGCTGGAGTATCATGGGTATGTGTTTGTGTGCTTTGTGTTCCACGTGCTTGCCTCACGCTTCGGCCTTTTCAGGGTACCTTGTCCAAATATCCGCACTCTCCTGCCTGTTCCTACCTTCCCGGGTGCTGCATGCTCATTGGTATGCTGTTGAAACATCTCGGGTGCGTGTGTGTAATGGTCGGTGTGTAGCAGCGCCGCCATATTATCATACGTAGGTCAAAGTAGTACTTATCATAGTAATCATACTATGTAGTCTACATGTATAATACTAGTTGTGATAATGATAATGCATTCTATCTATGTCTATTACTGCCTTGATTACCACGAGTGCGATGAATTTCGAGTGAGATCCGAAGAGTTGATAGCGGTATGGTTCAATAGGCATTCTGGCTGTGCTCTGTGTAGTGGTACAGATGAGTGTACACCGGTACAGATGTCTCGCGGGTGGTATACAGGAGTATATACATGGGGGGTAGGTAGCCAGGTACAAAGGGTACACATGATACATATCACTGTGCACCACTTTCCGTTTTTCCAGATGTACCTGACAACTTTGGGGCCTGGATGCTCTTTGGAAGCTGGAGAGTTAGACAAAGGTGTGCAGCTGACTTCTGGACGGCGTACTATCGTCATAGCAGACGTCGACGGTGTCCGATACGTGGCGTTCCAGCTCTAGACTCTCGAATATATATCAATGATGCGGACAACTTGAAGTGCAACTTCAAGGAAGCTGCCGGTGGTCACTGTGGCAGCTGTCCGAAACGGCCCAAATTGGGAGAAAGGTCTCTATAAGCACCTCATGTCCACCAAAGCGCAGCTCGACCTTTACGTCTGTGGATAGCCCAGAACTGATTAATACGATTCCGCGAGTGCCACAGTGCTGTGCTGAATGTACAGCGACTTGAGGATAGCAGATAGATCAATGTTACTCCTATAGGCATTTTTGACAGCATTTTCTACAGTATCACTGCCGCAGTTAATGTCACTCAATGATCACATCTCGTAGACATGAATTTCATAAGCGAGCTGGCCATGAGAACTTCCGTTTAAGGACACAGATGCCGGCGTCTCTTAGCTTTTTGGATTTCCCACGCGATTTCGAGGACGATCATTCCGCGTGAATTTGAATTCGTCACAATCGCCGTAAACATACGATTGGATTCCATGACTGAAACCAGAGTCAGTGATCGTCGTAGATGAACGACACTTCTATCCATGCCATGCTCGACCTGCGGCGCGCGCAGTGTTAATATCGGTCAAAGTGCGGAATGTCAAGTTTTGGACCCGAACTTCCTGAAGAGACGATGAAAGAACTTTATTCGTGTGCGCTCACTGGCTGGCCACTTTGACATGGGAGTCGAAATATAGCTCAACCTCTCGCAAGATATCGATACGTATATATTAGATCCCTCAACCCCCTGCAACATCTGTGATCTCCGCGATACTCTTCGACTTCAAGTTGCACCTCGACCACCACCATGTCGAGGAGACTGTCACCCGTGTCGGTACTCATTGCCTCCAATGAAGAGGACCAGCAGGATGATCAAGACGGCCAACGTATCGTTGTACGGTCCCCATCGGTCAGAATCGGAATTCAGCCAGCGGGTACGCTCGTTCTTACAGTATTATCCCCCTTGACGTTGACTGTGTTCATAGTTGTCTCTGTATCAGCGAGGACGAGATACCCGTTGAATGTGTCACCACGGGCCGCATCAGCGGCGTCATATGGCACGAGCTCTCGTAGAAGTGTGTCTACTACGCCTTCTCCTTTTGGTAGCTTCCCCTTTTGATGTAGTTGAATCGAACACTCATCATATCAGCTGTAGGCACTACCATAGCAAGATCAACTGTAGCCGATGTAGCGCAGACCCAAGTTGGTCGTATGATAGGTGAGTGTTTCCCATTTGGTTGTCCTACACCGTGATCGACATTGTGACCACCATTTTGCAGTAGAAGTCCCAGACTCGGATTCCGAGTCAGAGACGAACTCGGACCTCGATCTTGATCCAACGGATATCGAGGACGACGACCACGACGAGAGCACATCGTTCTCTTTGGTTGAATTTGGTAGCGCCTCCATTACGAGCACTGACACAGGCGAAACCACGCCCTCCGACGACGAAGACGAAGGGTAAGTCTGCTATGTTGTTTTCATCTGTCTGTTGAAAGCTTTCTTACTACCTCATATATCAGGCTCGCAGCTCGATTGGCCGTTGCCCTAGGCCTGCCAGCTCCTCCAACCACTCTCACTCGCGCAGCGACACTGCCAGCTGTGATTAGCAGCAGCCAGCCAGCCTCGTCGTCTCCTATTAGTGGTGTACAAAGAATGACCCCACGGTCTACTACTACCCCAATTGGCTCATCTACTCTTAATCGGACAACCTCCGACAATAGCGAATACGTGCGCCCCTCTCCTCCTCTCGCTACAGCCCGCCCTGCTGGCTCTATTGGTACAGAACCCATTACACCAAGCAAAGGCAAAGCTTCTTTGACACCTTCTGGACCTGTTTTGGCCAAGGCAGACAACGGTTATTTCGTCATCGCCCACGACGGGATTGCTCAGACGTTTATGGACGCAAACAAACTGCCGTGGGGAGTTCAATATGAGCTCGCGCGAGGTGTTACGAAGGGCATGTGGAAGTGGGATGACGTATTCTTTAAGACGCGGGAGATCAGCTCCGCGTTGAACGACGTGAAGAAACAAGCGTCGTTAGTCCCTTCGTTCATCTCTGATATCATGCTTGGACGTCCCCAAGTGGTTAAACGTCCTAAGCTCTGGTGCGTTCAATTCTCGCGTTGAGTCATGATTTGGTTTGCTCAATAGCGTCTTACTTCTCAAGGGAGGAGCTGCATCGCGAGCAGCTGGCTTTGTTGGAAAACAAATCTCGTGGGCTGGGGCTTCAAGGCGACTGGAAGGATGAGCCGAACTGGTATGGAGGCAAAATCCAACAGATCGTCAAGCTCGTTCCGTGCGAACAGACGTCGAGCAACAAGAAGGAGCAGCCAGTATTTCATGTTCAGCTGGAACCTATGGAGATGGGCCGCTCTCACAGATTTGCTCGGTTCCTCGGCTCGCGACGCCTGCTGCAAATGAGAGTGCCCAAGTCCTATGACTTGGATCTCAAGAAGCTTAAGGAGCTCCTCGCGCAGAAGTTTGTATTATGTGGGAGGGTATTTGTCGCTTTCGCGGTAAAGGATCGGAAGTTGCATTTTGTCGAGACTGACGAGGATTACGAGCGCGAGGCTGATTGCAGGGAAGGAGACCAGCACCGTATGTCGTTGGAGGCGTTGGTAAGGTGGTACAATCCAATGGACCTCAATCAGAAGCAGGTAAGTAACGAGCCATAATCCATGGATGATCCCTGTCTTCATTTACCGTGCTATATTTTCAGAAAATCAACAAATGGACGACTCGGTTCGATCTCGGGCTCTCGACATCTATCCCTATCCTTCAGTTCAAACCCGAGAATATCGAAATCATCGACGATCTGTGTAAGTCGCAGTACGAAGGACAGGATAATCTTATTTAATCTCTGAACATCACGCAGATGCGCCTCACGCCGATGGACCTGCGCCTACAAACAAGATTTACACGGATGGCTGCGGCTTTATGAACGCCAGTGGGCTTCTCGCTATCAGCCGCCAGCTGGGGTTCATCGAGCGCACGACGGCCGTACAAGGACGTATACTAGGGTCGAAGGGCGTATGGGCTCTGCACCCCGAGCATATGTCTCTGGACGAGCCTCCGATGATTTGGATTCGCAAGTCCCAACAGAAGATCCATTTGGTAAGGCCAGGGGGTGTTCTCGAGGGCTTACACCCAGCCCACCTGATTTTTGATCTCGTCGCACCTGCGCGAGTGTGGACGCCTTCCCGCCTTTCGAGAGGCACGGTAATCAACTTCCACCACAACGGCGTCCCACTAGAAACCCTCGTCAAGCGCATGGAAGAAGGCTTGCGTCGAGAGATTGAGCCTCTTACTCAGTGGAACGTAGCGAATGCGATGCCACTCCTTTGGAACGCTGTGAACAAGATTTCTGGAGTCACCCCGCAGAGGATCGAGCGTATTGCGAATGGAATGGAACGCGCGAGCGGATTATCCAGGAGACGTGACTACGGTGACGAATCGGATGGCAATGGTGTTGAAGATGTGGACGACCCGTCTTCGTCTTCGTCCGCTTCACTTGACACGCCCCCCATCACTATCGCGGAGGGCGTGATGGATCGCTTGCAGGCGGGATTCTCACCTCTGCAAGATGGGAAGCTCTACGGGGACCTTAGGCGACTTGTTGAAGAGACGATGAAGAAGGCTGTACTTGAGTATCATATCACGGTACCCGCGTCAGCTGAAGCGTTTATCATTCCGGGTACGCTGCTTCGCTTATGTCTCTGCAGTCTTATTCACCGGAGAGTCATCTCAGATCCGACTGGCCTGCTCGAGCCTGGAGAAATCCATTTTACCTCTACTCAGTACCTCAAGGACCCACTGGTAGAGGCCGATGCACGCACGATACTTGGTGATGTACTGGTGAGTTTTACCTTTCAACTCTAGCTACCGTTCATCCATTATCCGCCTCGACTTACGTACGTATCGTACTAGATTTTCCGCAACCCCGCACGAGTCGCATCAGACGTACAGAAGGTGAGGATCAACGCACATGGGGTATACTTGGGTATTAACCAGGGACATACGCAGGTCGTGGCGGTATATCTACCAGAGCTTGCACACTACGTAGACGTCATCGTCGTGCCCGTAGCTGGTGAAGAGTCTTTACCGAGCATGTTGGCTGGAGGCGGTAAGTAGACGGGACGTATCGTGATGAACTATCTTTCTTATGAAGGTCTTTGCAGATGTCGATGGGGGTATGCATGCGTTCTATTGGTAGGCCTTGTCACTTCACTCATTTTATGTTTTTATGTGCAGATACCGCTGTCTGCATCTGGGACCGCGAACTCGTTGATTCTTTCCAGCAGCCTGCTATGGTCCGGGAGCCGGACGACCTCATGGAGAACTTTGAGCCTCTGGGCTCGGTGCCCACGGTCGGAAGGGTGCTCGAGGACATGCACCGTAGCGATGACGCAGACTTGATGCTCCGGGGACACCTTCTTACCGGTTTTTCCGACTCAAAAACTGGTTTGTACTCGATGTTCCACGAGAACACCATCTGGAAATACGGCTATGATCACCGAAACACTATCCGAAATGCGTTCATGTCAGTTAAATTACCTTTGTCCGCCTGCAGTTTATGCTGACTTCGGTCCTAGGTTTACCACCATCCTCGACTCGCGCAAGTCCGGTCTGGTGCTCAAAGAGAGCGTCTTTGCAGCAGACAGGAAGCGGGACGGGTGGAGGCAGCCGGCGTGTTTTGGAGGGCCAGACAACGACACATTGGCCCAAAACGAGCGAGTGGTGGAGGAACCTTTCATCTTAGACGAGCTGAGAAAGGAGGGTGGGAAAATCCAACGCGCACTCCTCAAGCAATACGACGGCCTCAAGCAGAGCTTCGCCGTGTGCGACACCGATCTCACCCAACTTTGGGACCAAGCCTCCAAAGTCAGGCTCCCACAGTACGAGGAGGAGGTCGCGAAAGTCAAAGCTCACGTGGAAGACTGCGTTGACATGTGGAACAAAATGTGGAAGAAGATATTCACCAACAAGAGTTCGGAGACGACAAAGAACGAGAAGAAGGCGAAGCGCGTAGACGAGAACAAAGAGAAGCTCGTGATTGCGAAGATGTACATGAACGGACCAGATCCCACGGAATGCCCTCTGCTGACCGGGATGAACGCCCTCGAGGCACTGCGAGCTTCCTACGCGTATAGGAGGGCTCCGAACTTCGCGTGGGCTATGGCATTCGGAGCGCTGTGTAGAATCAAAGCGGCGAAGCAGGGCGCGAAGGCTTTCACTATCGAATTCGCTCCCGTAATGACCATTCCCGGAGCGGCTGTGCGCATCATGTCTCAAGACGGGCTGTTGGTCGAGTAATGTCTTCTCTCAAACGATGTAAGCGTATTTTATGCCTCGAAAGCTGAAGAGCTGCTAACGAATTTATGCACGATCGTAGCGCATTTGGATTCCCGAAGTTATAATTGGATTGCGCATTGGAATACACAGAAAGCACTGTTTGGAAATCTGGCAGGAAACGTGTAACAGTATGACGAAGTGACAATGTACGGGATCGAAGAACGAACTAAGCAACGCATTGTGGTATATGAAGTCGAAGATTGGTATATAATAACCTGTGAATGGTATACTGGATCAGCATCCCTGAGGGACGGTTAAATCGTTCGTATAATTAGCAGCTTTGCTACCCATGCCTCGGCTAGCGAAGACATTCCACAGAGAACACTTATTTGCGCCCTGGTATCGATTAACGTCGGCTTGTATCCAAGCGTCTCGCGCGTTTACGAAGGTAGGGTTGCATGGTAGAAGGGATAGGGAGTCCATGAAGAGGTGCATGAAAACAACGTTGCCCGCGCTGGAGCTGTTGAGCGTTCAGTGTCACAATTCCTTCCAGAGCAGAACGCGTGAGGGCACTCACGAGGGATTTATTCGTGCATCTGCGGTAAAGCCGTGGGCACCAACAAGTGCAGCGAGAAGATTATGCAGGATATTCGCCCAGATTTCGCCAATATCGTGCACCTCAGTTCGAGTGGCGACAGACGAATAGGTAAGAGGGTTGGTATCATTGTTCGTGGAATAGGGATGAGAGCGTAGGCCTGCAGGGTCGTTCTTGACGTACGCACCGACTACAAAATCCTTGATCGTTGAAGACGTCTGGTGGACCCAGCTAAACGTCGTCAGGTAATGATTAGTGCGTGAAACAACTTGAATGAGAGTGGAACGCACTCTGCCATCGCATCTGACCATCCCTCTCCCAGGCCGCCAGCTTCCAGAGTTTGCAAACACGAAGCTGTTCCGCCACCAACGAGACGGTTGGTAATACCATGAGTCGCCTACATCGCATAGTCAACCGATGTTGCTTCTCAGAGTATGAAAAGTACACACCTCATGCACGACCACATCGTTTTCCAACGCACCATCCCTCCTCGGATTCGTATAATCAAAGATATACAACCTCAGCTGCCCGTTGATCCCATCCGCCATCGTAGCAAAGAACGCATTATCCGTCCCAGGTGACATCTGCACCGACGTCGTAATCCTGTCGTTTCCTCTACCCCCTCTGTTGAAGTTGTTCGTCTGGAAGTTGAACGCCGGTTCCGTGAATCCGTATCGATAGGCGAAGTCGTGCACTGTGTTGACTATGTAAAATGCGTTCACGAGCGCTGCGTTGAGATTCACCGGGACGGTCGGGTCCTGAGACGGGTCTTGGGTGTATATGAACTGGAGGTTGGAGGCTGACTGGGATCCTACGTTGGATTGGATGGATTGAAAGGTGATGACGTTATTACCACTATGGTCGTGTAAGTCATTAAAAAAGAAGAGATACCAGTCATACTCACGCAGTCGTGTTGGCCGTTGTCTTCCCATCGTCGTGCCATCCAGAAGGAGATGCTACAGTGTCCCAAGGATCCGTCAAATCTTCAAATCCTTCGGTCAATACCTCTTTCTCGACTGGCAGCACTCTGTACTAAGTAAATGGTCAACCTGCTGTTTGATAAAAATTTCGACGCATGACGTACAGTCGCCTGAGCCACGAAGTCAGTCGCAGAAACCAGTTCTCCAGAATGAGCGTCGACAAAGGCCTCGTAGTATGTGCCGCTGGTATCGTTGGTGACATGGAAAACATGTGTGAGCGCGAATGAGCCATCTTCTTTGGCAAGGTACTGTAATGACGGTGCTGGGTAGTGTGTCTGATCGTATTTGCCGTCAAGGTGGTGTTCCGCTGTGGTTATGGCCTGATTGACAGGTATAGACGGTGTCGGCGATGGAGCTTTGACTATAGATATTTGTAGCAGAATCAATACAATGAGTATGTGGTGGAACATAATGATACCCACCGTTATGCATGAAGGAAGACCCAAACACGATGACCTTGCCCTGCTTATTGAGAGCCACATTCGCTACTGCATTCGCGACCGGAAAACCATTGATTTGCTGCTTGATGTACGCATGCCTTGCACTTGTGCCTTCGAAAGATGAATAAAGGTAGACGTCATGAGGTTCGAGGTTGAGACGATGCTGAACAAAAGTAGTGGCGGACTCTTGTAGCGAGGTATTTGCACGCTTGGAGAGAGGATGGTCAAGCCCGTCAGGGAAGGTCTGCGGTAGATTTGAGTACGTGGAATACATCCGGTAATACAATGCGACGTACCTCAAACGAAGAGACTGGGTGGTAAGAGTGGATTTTAAGCCCACGCGGGAGGGTATGCGAGCGATGTGTTGATCGCTTTAATAAGTGGGCTGCATGCGGAGAGTGCAGTCGAGGGGCAGCGAAAACGAAGGTTAATGGAAAGATGGTCAGAAGAACGAAAGTCGTAAGGATCGAAAGATGATAGCAAGTCATGTCTCTTCAAACGGTCCACAACACACTAAAAGTAAGACACTTCGAAGAGAATTCGAAGACTTCTACACGGCCTGGCACGTCAAAGGAGGAGGGGACCACGAACGTCGAAGACCCCACATCTCTCCAACACGACGCTTTTTTATTCTCACAGCAGCAGACCACGCCCCTTGAAGATCTTTACATCATCACACACAGCACATCCGGCACGATCCCCAAGTCTCAGAACAATTGCACCTACCGCGCGGAAGGGGAAGGGGCGCTCGATACTAGATAGTCGAAGTGCCTGATACATTGTCTGCGAGTGCATTCGCTCGAGGTACTTCGCGCCTAACCTAATCCCGAAACAAAAGGAAAGGGTATAATGAGCACGAGGAAGGGTGGTTGGGATCATCCAGGCTTACCCTTCGGACCGCGTTGAGAACAAGGGCAACGTGCATCTGTGCGTTCTAGTGGCGTCACGTACAGATGCATCGTCGTCATCGAGTTGATACTCAGATAGTCATTGTGTATGTCTTTGCTTATCTGTGAAGGACTGTATAGCGAGAAGGGTCCCTCGGAATGAATGAACTCGAGGATTGCTATGATGGTGGATCGAAGGAAACCTTATTACGGCGCTTAAAGGAACGCCACCAAGACAACGAAGTGGCTCGAAAAGGCAGTCGAGCGAGACGCCCATTGTGCAGACCTTCCGTCACTCGGTCACGGTCATCTGCTCACTCACTCGAGCACTTCCACTACACAGTTCTAGGATTGATACAGCTGGCAAAGCTATAGTATACACTAAACCAATCCAATCCGTGGGGTTTAGAAAACCATGCTGTTAATACAGCCATGGAACATGTACGTACTCTCAACCCTTCGTCCTCTCTCATTCTAAGTGTCACACAGCTTATTATATATCCTAGTTGTACCTACCCTCTTCGCCCTCGCACAGTCAAGACAAGACACCCCATCGTCAAATGATGAATCCCAGCTAGTGTGTGTGCCGTTTGGGACTTGTGAGCCTTGTCCAGACGATGCGGTACGTCGACTTCATTATACATGACTACACAAGACGAACACTCAACTACTCGTATCATATAGCTAAACGAACCCTTCTGCCAACCATTCGGCAACCGCCGCCTCATGCACTGCACACCCTCCTCCTCCTCCCCTTCCTCTCCCAACTCCCTCCAACAACCTCACGACCACCCCCCTTCAACACACCAATCCGAGCACATAGGCGAAATCCCCGCCTGGGAGTCCTGCGGACGAATCGTCGAAAAGGAGCGCGGGGACTTCTACGAGTTCTTAGCGTGCAACGTCGTGATTGCGTTGATCGCGGTGGGGGTGGTGTTGTTTAGGTCGAAGCAGTTGAGGGCTATGCAGGCGAGGCAGCTTGCGGCGAGGATTGGATTGACGAGGAGGGTTCCGGGGGGGTGGGTTGGGTAGTGAGAGACGCAGAGGGCTCTTTTGCTTAGGTATGTCATAGTTATAAAGACGGGCTGGATTGTATGCTGATGGTGCGGTAATGCAGGTAGATGTGCTGGTAGATGTGTATCAATAAGTATAGTTGCAGCAACTAATTCATGGCACTCAATGTAAGTGGGAAGAAAGCAGTATAGGTATGATATGCAGCAAACGAATCGTCGGTCGTAGTCAACATACACAAAAAACATCAAATATTCTGCTTCGCAAGATGTCCAATACACTACATACAACACAACCCCAAGCATTCACCATCCCCTCACTGCCTAACCCTCACAACCTTCCTCTTCCCCTTCCCCCCTCCCCCACCCGCAATCCCACTCATCGGATCCGGCGCGCTCATCCCCGCCTTAACAGTATCCACAAGCACGCCCGAAACCAACGCCGGGCTGAACGGAGACACCCTGCTCGCCAATGGCGGGTGCGGGGCGGGTGGGACGGGCAGTCTCTTCGTTGCTACTACGGATGAGGGCGCGACTGTCGTGCCGGAGGATGCGCCCTTGCCGGCGGTTTTGGAGGCGGGTTGTTTGCCCTTTGCGGGGGTTGAGGGGGTGGGTGTTGAGGAGCGGTCGGAGGAGGGGTGAGAGGGGTCGGAAGGTGTGGTAGTGGAGGTGGAGGTGGTGTAGGGAGGTCGGGGTTTGTTGTCGGGTTTGACCATTTGGATTTGGAGGGAGATTAATTCGAGTAGTTCTTTCTCTGTGCGCGATGTAATACGTGGAGAGTACGAGGGTGAGTGGTGTTGTCAGAGTAGCAATGTCAAAACACGCGAGACGCAAGAGAACTTGATCAGCGAACACAGCACCTCTCAAAAAGACCAAATAAACGCACTATTCCTAACCGCAGAGTTCACCAGCTTCCCCTCCTTCTTCAGCTGCACCCGCACACGCCCAGGGTTCTCCCAATCCCTCGGATGAAACTTGTTCGCCTCATGCAGCGTCCCAAAGCCCAGTCTCCCCGCCGCCTCCGCCATGTCTCTGCTCAGCGGCCACCACAACGCCTTTTCGCGCGGGATGCGTCGTTGGCCGGTGCCGTAGGCGCGTTTGGCGTCGATGTAGATTGGGTAGACGCATATCCATCTGTCACATAATACAGTACGTCAGTTGAAATGAGAGAGGATGGAGAAGAGATCAATGTGAATGTGAAAGTTGAGGTAAACGCACTTCTTGTACGGTGTAATATCCGTGACCTGGTTTACGTATGCACCACCTCCTACACCACCCCCAGGCCTTATCCCTCCAGCACCTGCAAACGACGCATTCGAAGGCGTCGCAGGCCCAGGTTCAGAATCCCCCTCGTCGTCCGATATCGCCTCGAGCAACGCCCCTCGCGTGCCCAAATTCGGTATGGACGCCACGGGCAGAGGCAGATCCGTGTCGTCGTCGAACTCTTCTTCGATTACTGCTGTGCGGCGAGACATCCTATCCTTTACCAGATTATTTCTGTTTGAGTGCGTGTAAGTAAGTAGTAGATATTGCGCGGAGGTGGTTCGGATTGATTGAGTACGGAGGGCGGAGATGAATGTTTGTGATGGGAGATAGACGAACAGGCGAACCGGTCTAAACTCATTATCGAGGGATCGATGGGTATCGACTGGCGGCCTCAGCTCGCTCAGCAGTGGACGACCTCTCAGCTCGTCTCTCTTGCTTCTTGACCACCATCTCCACGTTGCTCTGTCGTCTCGCTCTGCTGCCTGATTTTCTACGCTTCACGCAAGATATGCCGACATCAGATATTGTCTCTATATGAAGGCAACTGCCGTTTGAGGAAAGCCACACGTTGCAGAACCTCGTCCTCATTTCCATGCCCGAGCAATAAGCTCAACGGGGCTCCACTTCTATCACACACGCGCACGGAGATGTGCACGTCCTTCGTCGCTAACCGAGTTATCGTCTCCACATCTGATTTCCCAGTCAGCACCCTCGTTTGCCAGAGCTCGGAGGTGCTGCCGGTCGATAGGTATATATACACCCTCTTTCGAGGACTCTAGCGACTTTGATCCCCAGGTTATGTTTTCTGAGAGGTGAGTGCATGTTTTCCTCCTCCGCGAACGGCTTACTTACAACTTGCGTTCTCTCAAGTGATCGTGTAGTTTATTGTGCTAGCCACGCTGGAGGGTCTGCTGATGGAGTCTTCGGTGGCCCTTCTAGACCTCGGACCCTCTGAGCATGTGTCCGCGCACGAACCATGTATACAGGCCGCATAATGCTTGTGGCTAGGAATGACATTGATATTATGTATTCCATGGCTCCTGTTACACCGCACACACAGACGTGCAGTACACGGTTTCCACATACACAATACCCTTCTTCGTCTTCGTCGGTAAGTACCGTCAACTCTGTGCGTCTGGCTGATACCGTGATAGATGAAAGCACCCCACCCGGCGAGTGATTACTCCCTCCGCATCGCCAGCCGTTGTTCCGCATCTCCCAAGCAAACAGAAAACACAGAACACAGAACAGTTCGAGAGCGTGTGGCGATCCACTGCGCTGTCAAGCTCCTCACAATTCTTTGATCTCCCACAGACCGTTGCAACACCAGCGCAAGCCTTTTACGTACAATACAGTCTATTCTGGAGGCGCTGCAAGGACAGTTCGATGGATGGACCCTTGCGCGTCCATCGATATCCCCACGCAGGGCGGGTTCTTGAATTCATTTGAATGTTCGAGACACCCCGACTATCACCCGCTCAGCCAGACGGCCCTCCGGTGTTTGAGATCGCGCGTAAAGTACGTGGATCGTTTACTCTTTTCTCTCTTCGCACTGCGTTTCGGACCGAGCTCTGACCATCCTTGCACCGATGTTTAGACGTTTGCCTTACTCTACCATTGTCGGAGGTCGCGCCGCACAGTTGTAGTCCGCAAGACCGACTCGCGAGTACTCACTTCCGGCTGGACTCATCCGCGCAATTGAAGGAGATTGGCTCGCTCCAAGGATGTGGTCGACTGACTTTGGGTAACTTTGGGCGACTGAATTGACCGTCGTCACCTTGATGTCAGTAACGAGTCAATGTTGATGCTCCTCAGCTGCGACGGTCCCTGGCCAGGCTGGTTCCTGCTCGAGGGTCCCGTGGCTGGTCTGCAAGGCTCTGGGTACGGGCGTCTGGTAGTGTTTGGCTGTGCTTGCTAGCTGGCTCGGGAGATTGCGGGACACTCTGATGCGTGGGATGTTTCCTTTCTGGGAATCACGATGGAGTTTTCACCTTGGAGGTCTCGAAATGGCACCGATCGAAGTAGCAGGCGGGGAGGACCTCCTATTCCATTCCCCACATACAAGAGCATCCTGGCCCCGCCCGTCCTAGACCCTCTCCTCCTCCACCCTCTCCTCTCCCTCTCCCTCCCCCGCATCTTATTCTCCAGCTGCAGCTCGCCCCCCGTGGCCGCGCCATTAGCCAGCACCCGCTACACGTTCGCGAGCCATCAGCGCTCATAGCAATTACCGTCTGTGCAGTTTGCACTTGAAATCCCGACATGATCCCCAAGACTCAGAACTCGCTAGAGTTGGAGCCCATCATGCTGCACGAGAAGCTGCACACGACCTTCCACGGTCTCGTTCATCCCATTTCTAACGAGCAGACTGCTGTGCATCAGTACCTCGGCATCAAGTACGCCTCTGTGCCAGCGCGCTTTAGGCAGTCAAAGTTGTTCACGTCGTTCCCGCCTACGACGGATGCCACTCGACACGGGTACGTTTAATTGTACTCTACTTTCTCAGGCGACGTCGAGATTAATTTTAATCATTCGTAAAAGTCCCATTTGCCCTCAGGCAAAGACCGCGACGACAGACTACGAGGAGGAATTGTTCGGTCTCACCCCAGACGTCGTCCCACAGCAGAGCACTCCCCTCAAGCAGAACGAGTTCGAGTGCTTGAACTTGAACATCACCTGCCCCGCCGGCACCCTCCCCAGTTCGAGACTCCCGGTCATGTTCTTCATCCACGGGTGAGTTCCGTTTAGCTTTTGGCAATCTATATCTAGGTTTTATCTAGGCGCTCATCTGATCTCTTCTTTCTACAGTGGTGGAAACCGCGGCTCTGGTTCGAGCTGGTTGTACGACGGTGGTGCGTTTGTACAGAAGAGCATGGTAACTGGCAAGCCGGTTATACTCGTCACTATCAAGTGAGTCTATCTCTCTTTCACTATCGTTGAGCCGCCGCTCAATCTTTCGACTAGCTACCGTCTTGGCATGCTTGGATCTGCTGCCAGCAACGCCTTGCGCGAAGACAACTGCAAAGCCGGAGACGAGGGCGTCGGCAACTACGGTCTGCGCGACCAACGCAAGGCCCTCGAGTGGGTACACAGCTACATCTCCGGTTTTGGCGGCGACCCCGAAAACATCACGGTGTTCGGTTCAGCCTCTGGTGCTGCCGACATCTTGTGCCACCTGCACTCCACCGCCAACGAAAAACTCCCGCTGTTCCAGCGTGCTATCGTACAGAGCGCTTTAATGGACCTTGATATCCCTAATGTCTCGTCGGCAAGCTGGCTTTTCTCGAAGGTCATGTCCTCGCTTCATGCGCACTCTGTCGAAGAGCTGCGTGAAGTCACCGTCGAGAAGCTGGTGGCGTGCGTCCCACACGTACGCACAGTCGACGACGGAGTATTCTTCGTACACGGCTGGCGGGATGCGCTCTATCCTGAGCCCCCAGAAGAGCAATGCCGCTTCAAATCCCATCCCATTGTGCCAGAACTCGAAGCCATGTCTCACAGGCTCCGTTCTCCGCACCGCCGCCTCCCTTCCCGCTCAAGATCACGTTCCCGCACCCGTGGCCCACACCACCTCGGTACTCAACACCAGCACGAGTATACCGCCAATCGGCAACCACTAATGATAGGTGACTGCGGCGCCGAGTCCCTCCTGTGGTCTCTCCCGGCCTCGTTATGGAATGGCCCAGGTGTCGTCCGACGGATCCGAGCGATCTGCCAATCCCTCTCCAAATCCTCGGCCTTACTCCGCGCATACGACATCTCATCGCACACACCCGCCGACGAGCTCCCCGAACGGGTACTCGAGTTGATCAACGATGCACGCTTCGCATGGCCCACAGACGTCGTCGCCGCACACGCCAAAGAACGCAGAGGCGGACGCAACGTGTGGCGGTACGTGTTCGACCAGGAGGGCCCGTCAAAGGGCGTGCCGCACCACGCGGTGGATCTGCTCTACCTCTTCGACAACGTCCCCCTCACGGTCCCCGCGTCCGTCTCCCCGCCTTCTGTCTTCTCCCCCGGGCTCTCGCCCATCCAGTCTCCCGGTGTCAACATGAACTCGCGCCCTGACACCCCTGAGATGAGCTACGGCTCCGACACGGACTCGGACGTCGATTTCGGGTTCGGGTTCAACGTCCCTACGGACGGAGAGGGAGAGTTCGACGACGCGTGGGGGTTGCCTGTCGTTGACGAGTGGACGTACACGCGCGTGCGGGATGCGGTGCAGGGCAGGTGGTTGGCGTTTGCGTATGGCGAGGCGCCGTGGTCGACGGAGGAGAAGGTGTATGTGTTCGGTCCGGAGGGCGAGGTGGGGGAGCGGTCGATGGGGATCTTTGCGGGGAGGAGGAGGGAGGGCGTGTGGAAGGAAGCGTTGGAGCCGCTGGGGATGCAGCTTGTGCAGAAGGTCGGGATTGAGTTGGCTAATGGGCCCGCCGCGGGTATGCGGTAGTCTCGTGCCTCGCTCCCCTCTGTCTTTCACGCTCTCTGTGTGTGCTCTCCCTGCTAGATGGCTTCTTGGCTGCGGTTGTCTGGTTTTGCTTTTGGATTTTCTTTCTGGGTTTCTGATTTGGGTTCACTCTCGTTTTTACTCGTACACTGCTCTCTCGCTCTGCTTCCTTCGCGTTACATCTCCCTCGGAAAACGCTCTCCTCACCCTTCAACCCTCTCCCACCGCATTATGCACCTCGCCATCCTCTCACTCCTCTCATCTTCTCCTTCATTCCCCCCTCCCTTCCCATCCCACGCTCATCTCACCCCCACATCCACACCTTCCATCCCACCACACACTTCACACTGACATCACCCAACCCATTCTCATCGCCCTCATGCACAGGAACATATTTATCAATAACCATCCCCACAGTACATATGCCCACATACACTCAACTCAAGTACCGTATATACCACCATCATCACCTCCCTGTTGTTGTTGTAATCTTACCGTGACTAGCTTGCCTGCGAAGCAATGATTATGATCGTCGTAATTCGTTGCGATGTTTGGTTTTTTGGAACCTCGTTATGTGTGATCTGCGTGCTTCTCGTGATTGCGTCGCAGCGTAACTCTAACTTTCAGAGAATCAAGAGAGGTGGCTCAAGTAGAGTTCGGGGGTGGGCATGCTTCAAAGCCACAGTGTTACCGAAATCTAAGTACATTGATTGAATGCTTCGCGCTATGAAGGGGTATACCAGCCACGAGATCCTCAGCCCGCGAAGGGTTGAACGTGGCTACTCTGCCTGTGGGAGACTAGTACAGGCCGCAGTGTCTGCATCTCACCTTATCGGATGAGGTACCACGGCTTCGCGCGTTGGCCCTTAAGTTGAGTGGGGTGGAATTCAGCCACAAACCCTAGCGTTGGTTCAATAGCCGACGTATGTCGGTTTGGTTGGCGTTTTAGGGAGTGGGGCTGCCTCAAAGGCGGAGTAGGCGGTAGAGGTTGCACTGCGAGTCTGTAGACCAGAGCGGCGAAAAGATCTGCTCCGCGGGCGAAGTTCCCTGTGGCCAGCTCGTCGAGCCAGACGTGCATCACGGCGAGGGTAACCGGAAGATGTTTTGGCTTGCAGGCGATGTCAAGGACAATATTGCGTATATTATCGTACCTGCTCAACATTCAAAATAATTCGCGTCAATGTCAGTAGTTGTGCTGAGAGCTATACGTACAGCGAAGTGAAGAAAGAGCGTAGTTCTAGCACAATGATGTCTGTTGTGAGTTGGCTTACGAAATTGGCCAAGGCTTTATCCTTCAAGTCCATGAGGCTAAGCTACGATGATAAAGAAAGACGGTCTGTTTCGCTGTGAATGTTTATGAAGTGCTCACCTTATCCGCGAGTCGATACATGGATTTTGGAGAACACAAAGGTGCTTGCCACGCAGCTTCCGCCGCTGTTGTCTCGGGCCTGGTAAGCGAAGAAGATCGCAAGGGTGCGAAGTTCAGCTCTCCCGTGCAGAGATAGAAGATTGCCGCTTTCAATCTTCGTTATGGCATCAATATAGGTTGTACTACTTCATCGAGTGCTCTGAATGCGCAGACTTACGTGGAGAAAGCAATATCTGGAATCACAATAACTCGGCCAGATTGCTCGCCTGTCGCTTGATTGGCCACGGCGATACTGGATTGTTGTTGGCAGACTTCGCTAATGGCGAGTGACTCAGACGATGATGGACGAGCATCCCCAAAACCGTGGTCAGAGTGTCCAGTGTCTTCGTCTTCAAGATCGCTGTCTGAGTCGTAATCATACTTTGTTGTAAAGTTCCGTCTGTCCTCTGGGAATGGTCCTCGCAACGAGGTCGGCCTGCTCTCGACGAAGCCTGTATCGAACACTGCGATGACAAAGTGTTAGTACGCAAAATTGAGCCATGATCATAAGTACCATGGAGTACTTACAGCTATCAAAGTAGAAAGAGTTCGCCCTTAGCAACGCGCTGTTCGCATAGATCAGACGAGGTTTGTCAACAGTACCATCAAGCCGACGACGAGAGAATGCATAAATCTTGGTGTCAACAAAGAAGCCAGCTGACAAAGAATGCTTGAGTGCCACTCGCATGAGCTGAGACTTGCTCATGGACGAAAGCTGATCATGGGGGATTGGAAGAATTGGTCCGAAATGGGCTCCGTTAGACGACATGGCAATGTTGAACACTCGCTGTCAAGGTTGAGGGATATGGTAGACGTTAAAGTCTACGCAAGAGGTAAGAAGCTCCGTCCGTTTTATACGCTCAGGAGAATCTAAATGCTTTGTGATCAAGCACAAAAGCGATTAACAGTCAGAATACTCTCACCAGAGTCGGATGGGTGTGATGTAAGTACGTATATAGTGGAGAAAAAGGAACAAAGCTGTTGTCAGCTCTTACCCAGAAGTGGCGGCACAATGCGCTGAGGCAATTGGCAGGCGATGACATTCTCATGGAAGTGCAAACCTCGTTGGTGAATCGAGAACCATTCACTCATCACATGTAATACGCGTGGCGGTGAACGAGGTGAAAGACATAGGTGTTTGATCAATTTGAAGCGGAGCTAGTCAGAAAGTAGAAATGGATAAGTATACAAAACCACATGCAAGAAAAGACCTACTCAGATACACCTTAAAGGCCAATGCTATAATCCCTGCAATACATATCTTCTGTGATCCGTACCATCACTGAATATTTGTCCTGACTGTTTCGTAGAATAATGAAGAACACTTACCGGTAGAGACGGTGTCAACTAGGACAGTGCGTCAAGTCGTGGAATTCGAAGCTTCTGGAGATTGCCACCTTTGACAATGGTGACAGTAGCATTGGGACTGGTTCATATTGAGAGGATTTCGGCAAACAGAGCAGGGCAAATGGTGAGTCAGCGTGGGGGGAGGTAGCGTCGTGACCTTTTGGATCAGGGCCGCCAACGTGCTTGCTGCTCGCGGGATCCTTCCTGTCGCTAATTCTGCCAACCACTCAGGCATTATTGCGAGAACAAGAGGAAGACGGCTCCGTTCACATGCGAATTGAATCATCATGTCTCGGATCTCGTCGTACCTACCAAGTGATCCCATATCAGTATCGAAAATGAATACCTGTAGAGGTGTGCCTTACGTTGAAGTAATCGAGGAACGTAGTTCAGTCGTGATGTTGTCAGTTGTCATGTTCAACCTGATGCTTTCCTTTGCTTTAGCCTTCAACTCTGTCAGGCCAAACTGACAACGTGGTGAGCGTTACTGGGATATTCATACACTTCCATATATCTGTCTTCACCTTGTCTGCCAGTCGGTACATCGACTTAGGGGAGCACCGAGGGGGATCCCAGGGATGGGAACAGATCGTACTCGCATGACTAGACTCTTCTGGTAGTTGAGAACGTTGAGGTCCCTTGCCGGCTGAAGTGAGGGGAGCGAAGTTGAGCGTGCCGAAATACAAGAAGTGGACCATGGCCTTCAATCTGCGACGTGTAACGCATGAGTGTGTATCAGGAAAATGGGATCGTTCGGGCTCACGTTGTGTGAGCAACGTCAGGAATCACTATGATACGACCAACTTGCTCTCCCATTGATTGTGGGTTAGTATCTTCGGTACCTGTAGGTGTGGCAGCATCTGCAGCGGGTCCAGTCTATTTACGGCGCCGAGATTAGTGGAAATACGGAAGTTGTTCAAGAGTGTCGCTTGCCTGCTGGTCCGCGACGCTTGTACTGGAGGCTTCTCCCTGCTCCGGATCGGAGCCCAAGTCGAGCTCATCGTAGTCATCACCCAAGTCGCTATCCGACTCGTAGTTGTATGCTTCATTAAACTGATCCTTGTCGTCTGGAAAACTTCCACGGAGCGATGTTATCCTAGCTTCGCTGAAGTTGCCACTGAAGACTTGAGGCACGTCACAAGACCTCGTAACTATAAGATAGTAAAACTTCCTCGAAACAGGAACTCACATCCGTCAAAGTGCGATGAGTGGGTTTGCAACACAGCACTGTTGGCATATACAGGCAAAGGTTTGTCGACGACACCGGTGTTTCTCAGGCGAGAGAAGGCGTAGAACTTGGTATCGATGAAAGATCCGTTCGCTAACGACTGGTTGAGCGCAACCTGCAGCACTTGTAAGTTGCTCATCGAAGAAATCTCCTCTGTGCTGAGAGAGAGAGGTGACTGGGAGGCCGCATTCCATGCATTGTCGCTTGAGTTTCCTGCCATGAATCGAGCTTTGAGTACGACTGTAAGCTCGGTGCTCTTCGTAGTCGAAGTGAACTGTGCCAGAAGTGCCGGAAGGAGGGTCAGAGCGGGCACGTTTCTCTGTAAACAATTGAGACGGTCGCTGCCTGGCCGCAGTGATTGCGAAGCTTGTTGGCGCTACGACCGTGACTGTCCGAAGTTTTGGTACGAGGTTTGTGCACTGAGGTTGCATGAATATTGTGCGTATATTATTGAGCACTAGGACGTACTGGTGGTAGTAAGTAACAGAGAATACTTAAGCTTGGCGTATGGTCGGATCGTAGACGGATCTCAAAAGTACCGTAGTCCACACGTATGCCTGCTTTGTCATCACCATGACTCGGACCTTCAAAACATGAATCACGAACACTAAGTAAGTATGCCAGTTGAACATTGAACTTTGATTACTAGTAGAACTGGAATGTGTACACGCGTACGTTGAGCGTACGCGTGTCTAAGTTATATGTGCCGTAGGAGTGCAGCTCTATTTAGTAGGACAAGTTATGTGATATTTAACAGGTAAGCAGGGCTATCTACGAGTACTTACACCGCACGCGATACTAGACAACGGGTCTCTGTACTTTTGACAACTCATACAAAAGCTATTAACAACCATGTTATAACTATGACATACCCCGCACTGCGCACGAGCATCGTTAGGCAAGGACCCAGGCACCAGTGACACAGTCCTCTCGAGAATTGCGGCGAAAGTACTCGCAGAACCTCGAATTTTGCCGGAGAATAGCTCATTCGTCCATTCAGACAGTGCAGGGAGTATGAACGGTAAACGAGAAGGTTCACAGGCGTAATCTACTTGCATGGCACGGATATCCTCGTAGCTGCGTATCAACAATGTGAGTATTAGTACAATGCGTTGAGCCCAAGACAATACGGGGTTCGTGGCTTACGTTGATGTCATAAATGAACGCAATTCTGTTACGATATTATCTTCGCTCATGTCCAACTTTATAGCCATCTTCGTCTTCTCTTTGAGTTCCTCGAGTCCGTACTAGATCCATGTGAGCATCTTCAAACTTGATGAGTCATCACGGTACTATTTCTCACCTTGTCAGCTAGTCTATACATCGACTTAGGTGAGCACAAAGGTGCTTGCGGGGCAGACGTCGGAGACGCTGCATCGAGGGCTGGAAGGGAACACGAGCTCAGAGGGGCGAAGTTCACGTTTCCTGTATATAGATAGTAGATAAATGCCTGCAATCTGTATTGTGAGACAAAGAACAAAGCATTAATGGCGTCAATAGTTTCGTTATACACATCGGCGTACAAACTCACGTTGTGTAGGCAATATCTTGGACGACTAAAACCCTGCCGCGCAGTTCTCCAGTCCCTGTTGTAGGAGCCATATCATCTGGAACGACATTTAATCTAGTTTTTTGAGGCTATAAACGGGTATTAGGTGGAAGATAATTAGCATGAGCAACAAAGAAGATGACCCTGGCCGAAGGATTTACCTGATGAACCTGATCGTCGAAACGCCCGGAGGGGATCGCCTCAGCCTCATCTTCCAGATCACTGTCCGACTGGTAATCGTATTCTGACGTAGAACTATGCTTGTCAGTCGGAAGGGGGTCTTGTACCGAAGTCAATTTTGCCTCGCTAAAGCCTGAATTGAACACTGAACACGAATCAATACACGTGAGTTAGTCTCTCTAGAACTTAGGCTTACACTCATCAAAATGCGTTGAATTGGCTCGCAACACAAGACTGTTCGTATAAAGAGCGAGCGGCCGATCAACAATACCATTTCTGCGTCTACGAGAGAATGCCCATATTTTTGTGTCATTGAACGGTCCGCTCTGCAGAGATTGTTGGAGGGCAAGTTGTAAAATATCCGGTTTTGTCAGAGTGTTGAGCTCCTCCAAGGAGAATTGCCTAAATCCGACGGGACTTCGTGTAGTTTTAGCAGGAGAGGCCATATCAAATCTGTCTGATGAAGGCGAAGACGAAGGATGAAAGTGCTGGTGCGAGCACAAGCCTTTATGCACCGGGTTGTCGGCGGCTGAAGAAGAGCAGCTCTGCCTCGTGTTGTGTCATGAGATGATATTTACCACGGCATGCCAAAAACCATGATATGCCTGTGCAAGAAAGGAAGTATTGTAAGTTCAGCAATGAATAGAGCGTGCGACTGGAATTTGGAAAGGAACTTACCCTGCAGGTTTCGAAGAGTGACATGAAGGCATATCACAATGCATAACGGAAAGTAAGTAATATGGGTGCCAAAAAGGTTGTACCTAATCATGTAACACAGGGGGTCTCTTCCATAAACATTACATCTGTACTAGTAGGGAATGGCAGAGGATTTTGCACCGTCATTTTAATGGGACATGAGGTTATGAACCGTGACTCTAGAAAATAAGGCGGTGACTCTGTCAACATTGGAGCTACCAAGGGTGCCTGTGTTGGGACTTGTGTCCCTACCCGTGTCGCTGTTGAGTGCAATACCGTCACAGTTCAAGTTCTCTCAAAAACCGCGGCCAACGTATTAGACGATCTTGGATTGTCGCTCCGCGGTAAGTCTTTGATCCAGTCTGATAGCGCCGGAAGTAATGATGTGCTCGGCTTGGCCTCAGGCCAAAAAGCCGGCCAAGCCAAGCTCATATAGGCCGGGCCAAACCAAGCCTGCAGGACGGCTCCGTTTGGCTTTTGGCTTTTACGGTTGGCCCCTGGGCGCAGGTCAAGTTTGCCTATGAGGTTGGTCGGCCGTCACCTGCCGGGGTCCTTGTGTGACTGTGATGTAACAAGACAAGTCAGCGATGTGACAGACTGTCCTCAGGCTCACATACGCTAAGTCGACTACATGTAGAGTGAAGCTGGTCTGAACAGTCTCACGCGTGTATCTAGGGCTTTTGTATATCTAGCGTTCGGATTCAATCGTGTTCGATGGAGCGGGGCATGAGTAGCCTCAAGTTTTCAGCTTCGAATCTGCATACTTAATACTAAGTATACGTCTACGGTATATTAAACAGCCTTGCTCAGCGTACGCGTAACTATGTGGGTACAGTACTATGAATTATTGGTTTTCATTGATCACTGATAGCTACTCAAGAGCTATGCTTTATGTCATTGGCGGAGCTAATAACTGTATATTACCTGAATAGGCAATTGTCCGATTTGTACAGGCTATATGTAAGTGTGCGGTCGGAACGAGTACGAGTTGCACTAGTACAGCGGTTATATATATTCAATCTCTTACAGATACTGTATTGCGCTCTGCTCTCTGTCGCGCCTTGTTACTATCAGGATGGCAGACTGTAGGTAACCTTGGTACGGCCACCCTCAATTGACTATATTCTGGATCCCTCAGAGCTCCATTTCACGGTCACAGTGGACATACACGCGTACGGCGGGTCTGCATGTTTACAACAACATCAGCAGGGTCCTTACTAAACTCGATTACAATCTGTATATGACAGGCTTGGAAACCAATATAGTCAGACAGTAGCGCATCGAGGAGGTCATGTTCATGTTCCACTTACCAAGGTTAAAAAACAGCGAAGCCGTTCCTGCGTCTCGATGTCTGAGTCGCCGAGTCGACGGTGGTAGAACTACCAGACGGTGCGTAGCGGTCACGAATCAAAGTAACGGAGTGCCATCCGCACCCCTGACACCGCTCAAATCCAGCGTCTCCGAGGCAAACTTGACCTGCGCCCAGGGGCCAACCGTAGGCTTTGGCTTTGTCTCCAGGCCGGCCGGGCCAAGCCGACAAGCCGCGGCTCAGAGTGAGGGGAGCGCCCGTGGCCATAAGCCAAGTACGACGTCTTTTTTCATGATCAGCCTCACATGTGAACTAATTTGTTAAATACTAAATGGCCGGGGCTTTCGAGCCAAGCCGGGCCAAATTTACCCATCATTACCGATCGCAAGCTGCCCACGCGGTCCATCAAAGACATCAAAGGGAGCCTTACGCATCAAGGAGGAACGACTCATCCGAAAGCGGCTGGGAACGAGCTCCACTGCCTGGGATATTTCAGACCCGCCATAGCCATGTCCTCTTTCTTCTGTTCTTTCTTGACCCCCGACGACATTGAAACAAAAGAAAAACAACCACCAAGACGTACCACAGAATCATGTCTGAGTCTTCGACTGTAATTCGTGAGGTGGGCATGTTTACGCGGAAACATCAACATTGTTTCAGTATTCTAACGAAGATTGGCAGGTTACGCGAGACGTATGGACCTTCTCTCGGTATGCCCTATAATTTGCGTCCTCAATGCAAGATTAGCATCTTACGTTGATCCCTGCGTAGTCCGTTTGCACTATTTGGCCTGTTTCCAATCGGTGGTCGCTCGACCGCCATCAAGTTGAAGACTGGGGGAGTTTGGGTGCTCGCTTCAACGCCGCTGGATGATGAGACAAGAAGTAAGCTGCAAGAGCTTGGGCCGGTCAGGTAAGCAATCAATTGCTTCGCATGGAAATCGTTTTCAACCTTTGCGAAAGATACATCGTCGGTGCCGACGCCGTGCATCGCATGTTCCTTGGTATGTCCAACGAATGGTGTCGTAACTCGTACCTGATAGAATGTCGCGTAAAGCACAATTCAAGAAACAGTATCCCGAGGCAAAGCTCATTGCGCCGCAGGATGCCATCAGCACGGTTCAGCAGAGTACCCCTGATGTAAATTTCGACGGAGGTGCGTATATGTGGCATGAAGCAGTGGAAATTATAAATGACATGTTATTTCTTCTCGCAAGCTTGGGGAAAGGACGAGCCGAGCACAAAGTACGGCTTCGAAGACGAAGTAAGCGCACGTTTTCTTCTCGTTGTCTATGCTCACTTACTTATAATACTGCTAGATTGAGCACCAGTATGTATTTGGAAGCTTATGATTTGAGGTGCATACCTAATCTCCGATAGATACTTTCCTGGACATCAGAACAAGGAGGTCGCTTTCCTTCACAAGGATTCCAGGACCCTACTGGAAGCTGATCTTATGTTTAACTTGCCTCCCACGGAACAAGTACGTGCTCTATCACCATCAACCCTAGTACATTCCTTAAAGTATGACGTTGAACAGTATTCCAAGTCGACGGAGTCCGCCACGATCCCTTTACTTAGCAGCCGTGTGAATCCCCATCATGCACTTCACAAACGGATGACGTGGGCGATGGCCAAGGACAAAGAGTATGATTTTCTGATTACCTTTTCTTGACAAATGGTTGCTTACCATGATGCAGAGCAATGAAACGCGATCTTAAGGTAGTACGTGGGTGGAACTTCGACCGGATTATCCCGTGCCATGGGGTGAGGCTCTCTCTTTCGTGAAGTCGCTACCGGTACTGACGGGTTTCGTTCAGGATGTTGTCGAGAAGGATGGGAAAGCCGCTTTTGAAGAGGTTTTTAAGTGGTTCTGGGATTAGGACTCACACGAGTCGGATTGTCGTAAGTTGCTATACACCTCATATGTCCCCCGCTTACGAAGAATTGCCAGTGGGCTAGTTCTTTGTTCCAGAGATAACAGCTGTAGCATAGCGTATGCACTCGTAATTCTGGAGTTTTCATTCACACTTCATGGATTATCCCCTCTTCATGGTTCCGTAACTATTATGGACAGCACTCGCGAAGGCTGGATGGTTGAATGTCGAAGGTCGAACGACGGGCGTTGAACGCGCGCCTTAAACACTAACATAAATACGCAGTTACTTCCCGAACTTCATTACAGGGAAACTCACTTTCCACACATTCAGATCCAAACGATCAGGTGGTGGACTTTCTTTGTGCTCTGCCACGGCATTCCATGCAGACAACGAAGGGTGGTCTCCTCGTGGTAGCCGCGCGGTCTCTCCTCTCAAATACAGCTTCGAGGTATGAACTCTTTATTACTTCTTTCTTCTGCTCCTGCTACATACTCATCAGGTCGTGCGTTGTCGACTATGGCGATAGTCATCTGTCGTATATGCGATGGTAAACAGTTCAAGAATGAAGCTGCGTACGCGCAACATGCTAGGGATAACAAGACTCATCGGACAAAGGCGCAGGTATCGGCACTTCAGCCAAAGAGTGTCCCTGCCACACCCGCCTACAAACCTTCGCCGAGTGGTGCTCAGGCCGTCGTAGTGACTCCTCCCAGCCAGGCGGTTGACGAGGGGTGGTGTAAGGCGTGCAAGACAGACTATGGCGACGCCCAGAAGTTGCAGTTCCATTACGAACGCGGTGAAACGAGGTGGCACCCCAAGTGCCTGAAGTGTGGGAAGGGGTTCGAGAATCATGCAGTTTTGGAAGAGGTGTGTTCTACCGAACTATGGTCCTCTAGCAGCTCGTCAGGTTAACCTTGGCTGTTTTCGCGGGACGGTTTAGCATAGAAAGTCGGCGCATCCGATGGTCTATTGTCAGAAATGCAAGAAGTATGCATACCTCGAGGATTGGGCGAAACACCAGGCGGAATGTTCGAAGCCAGTCACTCCCCCGCCTCCCCCACCTCCACCGAGGCCTATGTGGAGCTGCCCCGTCTGCTCGGCGTTGAAGAGTAGCGAGGAGGACGTGAAGAAGGTACAGCATTATCTTTCGATATTCTCCCATCTGCATGTACCCATGTTTTTGTAGCATATCGTTGCGGTGCACCCAGAGCTGTGCTGCTACACGTGCGGACTGGCCTTCCAGAGTGGCGGAGAGCTTTCGACGCACTACTTGGAGCATGACGCCCACTCAACGTGTAGCCCATGTGGGCTGGGATTTAGAGGTGATTTGGAGTTTCATTTGGTGACAACTATTCCATCGTAGTGGTGTCAATAACTTGGACTGATTCGATGTGGCACGCCAGCATATTGAGGAGAAACATGCACCGAGTAGCCCGGAAGTCGGGTTCGCATGTGAGGACCGCGACTTTATAAGTGCAGAGGAGTACGAGCAGGTAATGGATGTTGTCATCACGCCCTCAGTCAACTCTGAACAGTCTCTCCTCCTTAGAATAATGAAAGTCACCGTGTCACAACTCTGGCGACTGTACCGGAGTGGGATGAAGACGAAGACCCTTTTCATTCAGAGTCGTCGGCAGGGTCGCCCTTGGACGATGTCAAGGGAAAGGGCGTTGACAGAGGTATTCCCACTAAGCCAGAACGTATCGTCCCTCGTGCAGGTCACACAATTCCATTGACTCTGTCCAAGGAGGAGGAGGAGTATTATTCGGACGTATCTAGCGACTCGGTAAGTCAATACTGTTGTATGATTGTTAAGCCCCGATCACTCATGAAGGTCGCACACATATGTAGGTTGTGCAAGTCGCATCTGCGTACGTACCCTCGGTACCGAAGCTGATGCGAGCGACATCTGCCCCGGTCGCTCCGACTGTGTTTACTGCTCCTGAGGTGAAGCCAGTTATACTCGATAAGATTGTGGCGTCTCCAGAACCTTGGACGAATGTCCGCCTCAATAGCGCCTCCAGTGAGGAGCAGGATATTCGCCCTGAGAGCTCCCAAAGGCAGACACAAGAGCCAGCAGAGGCTCAGAGAAGGTATGCATTGTCTTTCATTCGCAGTCCCTTACTCAAAATTGATGTACCTTCCACGTTTGATATCTAGTGAAAGCGAAAGTCCAGTGCTTGTACAGGCTGTTCAGACAGAGCAAACCACCGCCGGGTCCCCGTTATCCTCTAGATCTGCCTCAACAGCTTCGACTTCGTACCACTCCGCCGCACGCGTACCATCTCCCAACCGCGCGATTTCTCGTCTGTCTTTGTACACTGCCTACAGGCATCCAACTGGCAACTCGCCCGCGCCGGAGAGTTCCAGTGTCGCCTCGCCTGGATCGGCACATAGTCTGCTGTTCACCCTCTCGCAGAGCATGCAGGGCAAAAGGACCGAGTCTCCGAACAGTGCTGCTTCTGCTTCAGCCGAACAAAGTCCGGAAATGCCTCCCAGGTTCTCGTTTGCCCCTGCAAGCCCAAGGCAGCCATCAACGCCCGCTCTGTCGGACGAAGGTGTGCCAAACCCACGCGTCATACATGTGGGGGCAGACGCAGGCGTGTCAGCTAGCGCGACTACCGTGAGTTTGACACGAACAGAAGAGAGCACGGTCACCTACAGAGAAGATGCCAGCACGACGCAGAGCCAGGCGAGAACCACAGTGACTGCACCTGGTGAGTGTTCATTAACACCATGTCGATCATCGTGATATTAATACATGTGTGATTGTTATCAGATCTTGCCACAACGTCGACAGCGGCCAGTGACGAGCCGTCACAGGGATACTCTGAGGAATCGTCGGGTCTGCATAGTCAATCGCCTCCGCGGGAGTCGGCGAAGGCTCCTCCTACTCGGTTCCAGTGTCGCGCGTGCAATGAGAATCCTGTTGAACCGACTGTGACGATGTGCGGTCATCTGTTCTGTCGAAGGTAAGCTTCGTGGCTTAATTATCCCGAATTTGTACTTACAGATGCCTTTTATGAAGTTGTATTGTGGCCGAGATCTCGAAGAACCTGCAGTGCCCGGTTTGCAGGACTGTCATGCTTGTCCGCCTTTTTGTCGACTGAGGTTGATCGAGTCTGTCAGCAGTAGGCTGTGTTATACTTATCAGCGTATCGTTAGTATAGTGTCTTAAGTACTATCATTTGGCGAGATTGAATTGTCGCATAGGCCTAGCATAATGCCCTAGGCTGTCATCGTGAATACTTGAACACCAGTGGTCCTCTGTAGGAGTTACTCGCGGGCCTCAAATTTTCAAAACTTGCACGCACGATATGAGTTTGTGAACGTTCCGCGATACGGTAAATATTGCAGACAGAGACATAAGAGCGGAAGAAACGGCGTTCATGGATGTGGGCAGGCGAAGTAGTCTGGGACTTCCTGGTAAGGCAATGGACTGCTACTCAACACCCGCGGCTATCGGCCCGGAGTGCATCGCAATCGACGATCGCCGAATCTAAGCAAAATTGTCTGTAAGGTGTATGAGACCTTGAGTTCTCTGCTACACAATGAAGTGCTCTACAATTTTATCACTGCCTACTCTGAATGCCGAGTGTGAGCCGCAGTCCAGCTCAGTCCAGCTCGGCTTTGATGGACTGTACATGTGATGGAGCCGGACCGAACCGCGTATTGGCGCCTGTAATTCGAACTGGCTCCGAAGAACCGGTATTTGTCTTGCTTCTAGTTTGAGTTCGTCCACGATCCTACTGTACACTGTCCCTCTTCCTCGCACTGCTTTCCTATTACATGACATTTTCTATACTCACCTCACGCTACGTCTCGTCGTGGCTCGCCTCGCTCACTCAGAGTCAAACTGGCACAACTGATTGAGCCGAAAGATCTTGCTTATTTAGGACATGAAAGCGATGTGCGAAGATCACGCTTAAGCGAGCCTGAGAACAAGCAGATTTCACGTATACATTGAGCCCACAGTATTCCTCATCTGGAACAGAGCTCTTCTCCCTCTCGCCCTCTTCCTTTTAGATCCTTTTTATCGATTCGAATTGTGAAGGACGCGTCACAAAATGTCTGACGACGAAGCCCCCAGCAAGAAATCCGGATACCTTCTCGAGTACGCGAGCAGCGCCCGTGCCAAATGCAAAGGTGAGTGTGAGCGCAGCGTCCAACGAGGGCGTGGTCGGCTACAACGCTCACACTGACACACCCGCGACTTTTCGGTTCTCTCCCCACACTCAGGTTCTAAGCCATGCAACGGTACGCCTCGGCTCGTGTATGGGATGTTTGACACGTCGACTGACTGGAAAACTCGTGGGCAATGCACTTGGTCCTTACTCGAATACAGGCACACCTATTCCGAAAGGCGCATTGCGCTTCGGGTTGCTCGTGGATTTTAGGGGGAACACGTCATTGTATGTACATCTTTCGATTATGCTGTGGTGCTTGGCGTCGTTCGCCACGTCGTAGGACATGTTGTCCCGGCTCCTTTCGACAGTGCAATACTTGGTATTGATAATCTTATAGTTCCTGGCGTCATTGGGGATGCGTAACAAGCAAGATTATATCGAATATGAAGAAGTCCTTCGATGAGGCAGACAAGATAGACGGGTTTGGGGAACTTCGCGAAGAAGACCGAGATAAAATCCGTAAAGCATGGGACGTTGGACACGTCGCGGATGAAGACATACCTGAAACTGCCAGGTTTAGGGAGCCTAACGAAGACGAGGATGCGGATGGCAGAAAGAAGCGGGATAACAAAGGGAAAGCGGTGAAGAGGGCTAAAGTCGACGACGAGGCCGACGAACCCCAACAGAAAAAGGCTCGAAAGATGAAGGTGATAGTGCACGTTTGTTGCAGAATGAGTGCATGGTAGCTTACACTCGCGTACTATGATCTTTACAGAACGATGAGTGCGACGCAGGGCCGAGCCAGGATTCGAGCTCCTCCAGCACTTCAGTGCTTGATAAGATCCTAAGCCGTCCAGAGGTTGGCTCACCCGGTCCCTCAACCTCTCTTCAGGTCAGTGACAATATTTGATGCACAAACTCTAGTGTCGCTGTTTCTCCTTGACTCGATACTTATGATATCATGGCCAATTTGTACTGAACCGCGCCTTCAGAGTAACAATCTCGAGCTGCAGGAAGGCATGCCAATTTCCGAATCCAATGGTACGTCGTCGATTCGCGTTTTCGCCTCGATTAAAATAGTATTATACTCACCAACGTTACACAGCCTCTAGTAAAACCAGTACAGGACCCACTCTCGTCTGTCGACTGTGCTCTCTCGGAGCGAAACAGCCTACAGTCACGACTTGTGGTCATTTGTTCTGCCATGAGTGAGTCCGAGTCATGCTCGTTTCGTACTGTTTTTGCACTCGCGTTCAACCTCCTTTTTCTAGCTGCATAATCGGCGAACTATCGAAACATCTCCGGTGCCCCGTTTGTCAGGCGACTATGCTGGTTCATCTTCAAATGGACTGAGGGTCTGCCCTATTGTGCTTCTCAGTCTGATCAATAATTATTGCTGAGATGTCTGTAGAATACAGCACCTGACGCCAGCGAGCGCATGTTATTTGTGACTGTTTACCAGAGCGCTCTATCTGCTATGAACTCAATCTGACCCGAACACTTTTGCTCACTTTACTACATACATCCACCACTAGAACATGGTTTTATGATCGCTTTTCACACCGTACAATGCTACTCGGTATGGCCATCGATGTAGTTGATGGGCTCTTATAACGGTAAGTGCTGCGTGCTCATAAGTGTGATTATTCGAGACTGATACATAACTGCCAACAATACCAAGAGCTACCGAATTGATGCACCTCACGTCGTTAATCAATTTCAAGTAACGCGCATATTAACATAGAATGAGTACTTCCCAACTGAGAGTTGGAGTCGTATGACTCCGCCGCTGATCCGCCGGGTAAGTGGGTCTTGGGAATGAGTATATAAACACGATCTGTGGAGAAGGGGACTGCTTCAGGCCCACTTTCGTGAAGGCCTTCCTGACCCGGCATGGCAAGCAAGACAAAGAAGAAGTGTCCCCATTGCAATGAAATGTTTGGGAAAAGTAAATCACGCAAAAATCACATGAATACTGCTGGGCATGGCTGGCTGTGCCCTGACCCATCCTGCGACGATGATCGCTGGGCAGGCCGTTTAGAGTTAATCGAGGTGAGCACGCCTGCATTCTACTCTAATTATGAGCGGATGCTAATTGACCGTTCGATGCCCATACACCGATAGCATTGCAGATTCGTGCATCATATCATCGGTGCTGAGCCACTGCGTCAGCGACCAGATTCAGCTACAGTAATAAGTGCTGCGGTTGTCATCGTGAGTACTAGCAGTCCCTGGACACCGCCAGTAGCTCATATTGGTGCAGCCTCCAGCTGTGTTGCCAGCACCGGCAACTACGACGCAGGTTCCGCAGCCGTCTTGTGATTCGTTTTCGTGCGTAAAACGTTCGCTAACATGCAACGTAACGTCTCAGCCAACGAAAAACGCGTTCTTCAGCTCCAGTAAACCCATGCCCCATGTGCATAACCTCCGCGAGGAACGCTTTTCCGACGCCACTACAGAGGTTGGTACATTGTGTGTATACCTAACCACATCTGACGTTGAACATCATCACAGCACACCTACGTGACCAACATACTAACGAAATGTCCGTTATGCAACGTATCCTGCTTTCATATTCCGACGGTGAGTGTAGTATACTGGTTTACATCATAATAGAATCATGTGCTGAGCCACTCAATAGCACTATCAATACTCCCATCCATCTCACTTTTGTGACCGATGCCGTCTACCATTTCTGTCGCCGTCCCAGTGTCAAGGTCACGTATGTCAACCCACCCTACCCGCCTCGAAACGCTTCATACCTCCGACACCAGCAGAAGACGCCATGGGAGAGTTGTCGACTACCCCCGCGAAAGATCAAGCTTGCCGCGCGGAAGAGAAAACTCAGAACACCCTCGTTCAGAGTTTATCAAAGGAAACGCATGACCCCTCGACTACGTGAGTCAATCCATTCGACCAATAGTCCCCATGATTAAACTCATCCTACGTCTAGTACCGTCGCAGCAGATATTACCCATGACGAAGGGATCCGTGTCACAATCCCGGCACCAACGTTTATCGACGTACTAATTGCTTACTTCTTAGATGAGTTCAAGAACAAGCACGAGCTGAAGACAGACCCTGCCAACGATCCTCGCGCGATGCGACGTCTACGTAAAGGTTCTGAGCGCGTACAGCTCAAGCTCCTTGAAGCTTCCCAAGCTCTTCTCGAGATCGATAACCTTTTCGAGGGTATAGATTTTATCTGTGTGGTTACACGTACCACATTCGAAGAACCTCAAGCATCGAATTATAGTCCTCACTCCCAAGGAACCGTCACTAACGAACCTCGTTCGGATACATATTCTACGGCTGGTGCCGCGCCCAATTCTGGTACTGCCGAGCACGAGCCTGATTTATGGCCCGAGCACGCAGTTGTATCTTTGTCGGGGGCAGCAATCGCAGACAACTCAGAACTCCAGGTTACGGTAGACTCGCCAGTCGACTCCGAAAGTGTCGCATCGTCGCTTTCCGACTGTGATATGCTTTCAGAGCTCTATGACGTCCTAAGCATTGCGGATGTTTCCACGCCGTCCTCCTCTCGTCAGATCTCTGAACGGCTGCCACATTCGTCGGAAGATACAGAAGTAGCTCCTCTCGACTTCAATTCTAATGGAGCTATGCCACATACCGTCGATGAGAGCATCCGGAGTAGTAACCCGGAGGCGGGGGCAAAGGAGCACATAAAGGTTTCTGACGATGGTTTGCTTTCCGAACCTCTTCGCCATAGTACTGCGCTCACTCTAACACTATATAGTTTCGACCGTGTCCAAAGTAAACCCCATCCTCACTTGTCGGGTGTGCTCTGTCAAGACTAGTCAGCTCATAATTACCAGTTGCGGTCATTTATTCTGTCACCAGTGAGTTCCCTCCCTATAACTCGCATAGCTCTCGTATTGATAGCCTTATTTTTGTAGCTGCATTATGGACCAACTCTCCAGGGACCTAAAGTGTCCCGTCTGCGATACATTTATGCTGACTCGTTTTCAAGTGGGCTGAATCTTTGTCACGCTGCACGCCTGTTCTTTTCTGAGCCCTGCAGCCTGCGTAATTCTGACAACATGTATTTCTCACGCGCGACATTTCAAATTTCATGGCTCTGAGAGCCGCTGTTATTTAGTATTTCTGGCACCAGGCGTGGCTTCGTTGTCCATGCTTCACTTGCAGCAGGTAAGTATCTTGTGCTCCTCATTGCCGGATTGACGATGTCACTTTGCTCCTGTTTGGCATCGCGCTAATCTGTGCTGCTCCCACGACGAGCGCTATTTACACGTTTATGTACCGCTCCAAGAATTGGTGTCGTTTTCTCACACGGATTCTCAGTCCTCTAGCTCCCGAACAGATGAGGGTGTCATCGGAGCTTTGCTGTGCATGGCTCTGTCATATGGTCACCTCAAGGCATCTATGCTATACTCAGGCCACGTAAGGCTCTCACATTTGTAACAGACGAGAGCTCGGGTGATCAAACTCTGTACTAATGAAGCTACTATATATGCCTAGGCGATGCGAAACACCCTCCCCACTCTCTTTGCAGCGGCTCTAATGCGATGACTAAAAATCCGACGTATCTGTGCCCGCATTGCACGGTAACCTTCGCGAAAACAGCTACCCTTAATAAGCATATGAAGTCTAAAGGACATGGATGGACATGTTCCGTCTGTAAATGCCCTCCATGGGATAACATCAAGGGATATAACAAGGTGAATAGACTGCATTCGCATTTCTGTGTTTTATATTGGTCACTGAAACCTACCACGACAGCATCTTAGGAAGGTGCATCCGAAGAAGACGCAGCCCAAGAAAGTACAGCTCAAGAAGGGGCATCCCAAGCATGCAAACAAGGTTCAACATGAGAGGGTAATTTCAACAGCTTCAGCAGCGAACACTGATGCTTCCTCTGGGATGGTGGTATGTACCTGCATGGGCACACCCAATTAGCCAGTACTTAATTCAGAGCAACCTTCAGATACTACCGCAAGCTGTCTCCCAAAGTCGGGCGGCGCAGACAGCGTTTGGGCCATATATGCAATCGACCATCACATCCTGCGATAGGGAAGCGGTATCAAATGCTTCGCGCGACTTAGACATTGCCCCTCGCGTCGATCACCCGGATGTCAAGGTTGAGCGCGTTGAGCCAGCGGCCACCGATGCTGAGAGTCGTGGCGTAGTACTGGACACACCAAATTCGCCTTCCCCATCTCCAACTTCGTCCCGTATCAGCTGCAAGGTGTGTTCGTCCGAACCGAGGCAACCAACGACCACGATGTGCGGCCATTTATTCTGCCATAGGTGAGAAGTCTTCTTCAGTTGATGTTCAAGTAGGTATCTGATGGGTCTCGGTCTTGGTGTAGCTGTATTGTCAGAGCGCTATCTCAGAATCTGAAGTGTCCCGTTTGTGATACAGCATTCCTTGTTCGTCTCAACTTGGACTGAGATTTTTGGAATAGCAAACGATTGGGGCCGTCATTCTTCGCCACAATCCCTAGTCACGTAAACAAGGGGCCTTGCGTCAGATCCGCTGTATGGGCTACGGACTGAGGACATCATACCTAGGGGTAACGAAGTGAACAGATATCGTCACCGCTACCACAGGAATACACGTGAAAGCACTTACGCGAATCTGCTGTAGAATATCCCTACTGCGCAGTCACATATACAGTGATAGATTGATACAATGTAAACCCTGGGCCCCGAGGGTTCCCTGTGAAAGGAAGCATCCGGTTTACACTTATTTTAAGATCACAGTTGCGCAGCGAAGCAACCGACCACCACCATGTGCGGTCATCCGTTTTGCCATGGGTGAGCAGGATCCTTCGGCTATGTCGTAGTTTTCTGACAGGTGTAGAAACAGCTGCATTATCAATGAGCTATCGAAGAATTTACAGTGACCTGTTTGTCACACGGTGATGCTTGTCCGTCTCAACCTGGGAAGAGAGTCTTGTAGGTTGCGGACCAAATGATATGATCCCCAGCCTGAGTACCAGCCATGCACGGACACTGCCATCGCCACCACCAGAAGACACGCGGAATTATCTACGCGAATCGGCTGCAGAACTTGAACACCCCTTCTACGTGGCGTTCACATATGCTACTTTGTGTGACCGAATATTTCGGCTCCAGCTTAGATACTACAGTGCCAGATTCGCATACACAGCGGCGCCACTAAGCTTGGCACCAGTTCTCACCAGATGTATAAAATGATACCTCGAGACAGCTACATCACTGGAATGCTTTCCCGAGTCTCGCAAAGCCCTACCTTCGTCGACCACCCATGTCGCATTCTTGCTCCGGTTGTCGAAAAGAATTCGGCACACATCAGTCGCTGCGACAGCATCAGAAGGCGATGCATACCCTTTATACCTGCCAGATTTGTCATAAGGGTAATTTTATGGAGCGTGGATTTGTCGATGTCAGGTGCAGCGATTTCTCCTTCATTGCTTAATGGCTGACACTATATATTTTTCAGCATTATCGATCCAAGCATCCTAAACGTCTTCAGAAAGATTTTCTCTCCTGCTCTCCATGCCGTCGATACTTCTTCGAGGAAAGCACATGGTTGGAACATTGCAAGCAGGAGAGTCATCCCACTTGTGACGGTTGCATGGAGCCACTATACGAGCCGTCACACAAGAATTCAGTAAGCAAGATAATTTTAAGTTTATTTTTGATTTCGAGGTTAACCCACTTTTTTCGATAGCCAAGCCCAAAGTTCAGACAATATTTTGTTCGCTGCGGAAGCTGTGAGCGGAAATCTCTGAATCCTACTTAGTGTGTAGGGTTCCGCGACTTGGGAAGTACCGTTTGCCTAGATATGGTCATATGGAGTCTGTTGATATGAGGATACCATCATGCGCACAATAATAGATTGATGCACGGTGAACTTCCCGGAGGGCTCAGGCTGGCACTAGTTACACTACCTCTAAGGTCATAGACGAGGCCTGGTCTTCTCATTCACTTCCTGCCAACTCTTCAATAGCGTTCTCCGTACGTGATGTGGCCCCGTTTCGCTTGCGTGATAACGATGCTTGTTGTCGTCGACGATCGTCTTCGCATCGGCACGGTCGGCGGGTGCAAAGGGCTGGTTCCATTGGCTGAAGATGAAGCTATGCGGATCGGGAGTCGGGTGCTGGGTAAGAAGACAGGCTGCATTAGAGCTCGGTCGAACTCATAAAGATGAGACATGAAAGCATGACTAACAGCGGTAATTTCATGGAGGTCTCGTCCAATTTTAAGACAAAAGTTGTCAAGGTCTATAGGTAAAGTGATTAAGAGCAAAATAACGAGTTTCAAAGTGTTTGCTAACATACCGAGATCGTTTAGTTCATAATCGAAGGGGTTTTCGCTATTCACAGAGTTGGTGGGGCAGAACACACTGAGAAGTATCTGACACGCACATTTCTTGACCAATCTCAAGAAACCCAAGAAGAAGAAACGATGTGAATGCTGTAGCCCTGTGAGAGGGGGCGTTGTGTTCACACGTCTTTTTCAAATTACAGAGCAAAGTCTCAGAACACGTACGGAATGGTAACCCATGTTAAGGCGCCCTCGATTTGGCACGGAAGCAGTAGAAGGTATAACCTAGTATATAAAACAATCTGTCACGGAGTTGTTCAAAAGTCAGCGGATGCACAAACTCACCAAACAGACATTCGAAGGTGAGCCTGGTAGGCGAATGGTAGAGGCGTGTCTTTGATCCTCTCGAGGTTGGCCACGGCGTCTTGTAAGGACACAATCGCGTTATTCATCGCAGTCGCTGAGGCTGGAGTGAGCTGTTTTCTTTTCATCAGCGACATGAAGTAACTCGAAATGAAGAGCAAGATCTCCATTGGGACATTCGAGTCCGCAACTCTCGGTCTGATTTTCCTTCCAGTCGCTGTGCGTCCATTTTTACTTGGATCTGTACGGATGTCGAAGTCATCGCGGACGCGAGGGACCATGCCGCGTAAAAAGGGGATGTAATGGAGTATGTTGTAATGTGGAGGAATTTGAGAAGGTAGGAGACTGTTTTCACTGGGTACGTCAGGAAGAAGCGCTTCAAGATCGGATGCCTTGCGTTTCTGCCAACAGACTGGCTTCGGACATTCCTCCAATTGTTGGTAGTCTTCGTCCAGTTTCTCGGATGCGGGCGTCGTAGAATCAGGACCATTGCTCATCTTCCTGTAGGTGGCATAGTCCATTGCTGAGCTCTTCCAAAGCGGTAATATATCATGTTCCGTCCCGACCTCATCAAGCGTACTGAAACGTGGCAGAAAGGAGATAAGGGGAAAGAGGTCCTCATAGTAAGCACCCGGTTCTCCTCGGAGGAGATGCTATCAATCCTGCATCATTATCTGATATAAGATAACCCTCTCAAAACCTACTTTAACTGAGATCGAATACGCATGAACAAGACTTATCATGCTCTTCTTTTCGATCACTACTCGGAGATTCGACTTCTTCTCATTTCTATCTTCCGGTGGGTCGTCGCTCTCAAAAGGGACGTGAATCCATATCTAAGAAATTAAATTTTACAGTATCAGTGAATGTACAAGAGCATGATAATATGACAATCTGACAATCTGAGCGAGATTCCGGGATCCCATCGCCAATGTTGTCCACAATTTTCGGCCTTCAGAAAACCTAGTCCGTGATTACAATGCGGGAACTTTATATAGGCGAAAATCGTATACCTCTCGTACGCTGTCGTTGTTCTGAAAGATATGACCAACCCGAGAATCGTTCCGAGGACGGTCAACATTACGTTAGACACCGCAAGTGACGTGTGCGTGAGTTCAGAGACAAGAACAACCACTATGAGGCACTCCGTTATTTGGGCAGCTGGAACAGTGAATCGTATACTCACTAACTGAAACCAGGGTAAAGAACAGCATCTCAGGCCAGATATCGTTGATAACAGTGGTTCTAAACCTTTCGTAGTAAAACCGAGTAACCTGGAAGCGCTGCCTTTCAAGTAGCGTCATAGCGGTGGTACTTCTTGAGAGACCCTCTTGAAACGTTGAGTGACGTGTGTTGGGTTCTGGAACATGCCTGAGAGTGAAAGATTCGTTGGGGTTTGACATGTTCCTAAAGTAGATTTGTGAAGTGGATGAAAGGGGATGAGATGAAGAGCGACCTGCATACTAATAGGCCGAACCTAGCACCGAGTTATATGCCCTCAAGAGCGCTCGGCAGTATATGGCTTATGCTGGCCAGGACGAAGCCTGCATATGTGAAGTATATTTCTCGTGGATAAAGTCACTGCACGCTGCAAACATGAGGACGAACACGTACCCCGCGTTAGATTTCCATTTCCTGAACCTTATAATATGAAGGGATTCTCACTATCTTCAGCCAGATTGTCTATCCAACGAGCGTATCGCACATTCCAGCTGTCACGTAAAAGTAAGCTCTTTCGTGCTGAATAAGTCAAAGGAGCAGAGTTACTTGCCCAGGTTGGCCGGTAGAGGTCTACCTCAAATACCTTGGACGGCACTTCGCAAACTTCTGGACATCATGCGGAACTGCATTCTCGTAAAGGTCGACATCATTGGCAGCTGGCTTATTATACATGTTGATTCGTCCACGCCTGCCCAGAACCTCTTGCAACCCTCAATCTGCCATCTACCAGATAAGTAGACAACGAAGGCATCGCCAACGGTACGCCACAAAGACGCCCTGCCCACCACGAGTAGGAGGAGCATTAAGCATCTCAAGCTTTCCAACAGTTCCAGTCCATTGGAGCGTCGCGTTGCCACATAGGAAATGCGATGATCGTTTTAAACGGTCTTGCCGATTGAACGTCACTCCTTATGCCCCAAACGTGAACGCGAACTACAGCGCACTGACCTCTAAATGAAATGTTCAAAGACATGCGTGCGAGCACCTTGAGTGGGTTGTGTTTTAGGCAATAGTCTCCGCGAGAGTACAGGACATACGCCACAGAGCCAGCGCACAAGCGTAGTCACACAACGTAGATTCTGTAGACTAAGATCCTTCCCTGTATCCGTTAAGGCTTTGTGAGGGGCTACATAGGAAAAGAAGGACCGAACGTACCTGATACAAACGATAATACAGCCCGATAGAATACACTGAAACCACACCCTTTCGTTACGATCGTCGATGTCGAGTTACCTCATCGACGTCTCGCCAGCTTTTCAGCAGGGTTTTCCGTATGTGGTACATCCCGGTATCAGCGCCGTGATACGCATGCTCAATATTATCAAGCATGGCTCTCGCATTCCTGCGATCCGCAGGTGCGAAGGGCTGATTCCATTCCGTGAATATGAAACCGTCCGGATCAGGGGTTGGGTGCTATGCAGACGGGTAAGTAAGCAAGCGCCATAGTGGAAACGGAGGCACGAGGAGAAACACTTACAGCAGTTATCTCGTGAAGCTCCCGCTCGATCGCAAGGCAGAAGTGATCCAGATCTACAACAACACAGATGAGACATGTCCGATTCGAGCACTGTACTGGCATACCTAGGTCATTGAGTTCATAATCGAAGGGATTCTCACTTGGGTTGACGTGAGCATAACGCAAGGCGCAGATAGTCGAAACTTACATTTCTTGGCCAATCTCGAGGAAGCCGAGGAACAAAAATGAGGCGAACGCCGCGGCTCTGAGAAGTAGTAAGAACTATAAAAAGGAGCAAATGCGACGATGCTCACGGAATAGTCACCCATGTCAGAGAACCCTCAATTTGGAAAGGGAGAAGTAGCAGATATATCCTACGAAATACGCGGGATGAGCAGCAGGTCAAGAGCTGTAAAATGCTTACTTACCACACGGACATTCTCAGATGTGCCTGGTATGCAAACGGCAACGGCGTATCCTTGATCCTCTCAAGGTTGAAGACCGTGTCTTGCAGGTATATGATGGCATTGTTCATTGCGGTCGCGGAAGCCGGCGTGAGTAGCTCCTTCCTCATAAGTGATATGAAGTAGCTTGATAAGAAAAGCGAAATCTCCATGGGCACATCGGAGTCCGCGACCTTTGGCCTGATCTTCCGTCCTGTTGTGGTTCGCGAGCGCTCCATCGCAGGTGGCGGGTATCTGCGTTTATCGAGACGTTCATTACGTACGAACGGCAGATAATCCAAGATACTATCATTGGGTGGATTGCGTGGAGGTCGAAGAGTGTGCTCAGCGGGTACGACTGGAAGAACCGCTTCTGGGTCGAACGTTTTGGCGCGTTTCAAGCGTCCGTGACGATGGTCGGTGAGGTCAGCAGCTGGCTTTTCGGATACAGTTGTTTCGTCGCTCCTGCGCATATCGGTGAGAGGCATGGACTGCGACCTGGCTGCTGCAGGACGGACTAGGGTGTGGTAGGTGCGTTGAAACTCATTGAAGTCCATGTCCGAGCTTTTCCATAGCGGTAGAACGTCTTCCTCGGTCGCCTTCTCAACGTCCGTACAGAACCGAGGCAGAAAGGAGATAAGAGGATATAGGTCCTCATAGTATACACCTGCCTCTCCTCGAAGTAGATGCTATGTCGGTTGAGCACGATTCACAGATCACTTAGTGTGGAAACATACCTTCACTGAGACCGAATAGGCCTGTACGAGATTAATCATACTCTTCTTTTCGATGACCGCCTCGAGGTGGGGCTTCGTCTTGTCTGTGGTCTTATTCACGCGCTCGAAAGGGACATGGATCCATATCTAACAGCGATTTATGAATATCAGTGTACAAAGGATAATACAATTCGTACGATCTGTGCCAGGTTTCTTGAGCCAATTGCCAGGTTAGTCCAAAGCTTTCGACCCTCGGCGAACCTGACAAATAACGTCGTGTGTCAAGCTCTCAGCGTCTGCAAAAGTTCTTGCGCTCTTACCTCTCATATGCTGTTGAAGTCCTGAACGATATGACTAAACCGAGGACAGTACCAAGGACAGTCAGCATTTGATTTGATACCACCAGAGAGGTACTGGTTAATTCGGATACAAGCACAACCACTAGGAATGTCTGAGTTTCGATTCTACGGCTTGATGATGATAGAAGTTGTACTCACTAACAGCCACCAGTGTGAAGAAGAGCACTTCAGGCCAGATGTCGCTGATCACAGTACTTCTGAACTTCTTATAGTAATAGCGTCCCCCGGAAAGAAGCGGTATCCTCGACACCATTTTGCTCGACCCGGTACTATCGCTTTGCCAATGGTATGACTAGCCTCGAGTGCGAGGTCCAATTTACGAGATGCGAGGCGTGGTGAATCGTCTGGCGGAGCGAACGAGCTCAAGGTAGTGACGGTAGAGAAGGACCAGAGCGTGGGTATAAGGCGCACTGCAAAAACCTTGTTTTTGACACTCTCATGCTCGAGCGATATTAGAGTAATTGCACGTGCAGTTAACGTGGGATGGTCACCAGGTCCTTCACGAGCCAGCACTTGCTGCGAAAGCGTCAGTCTTGGTCTGAATGCTTTAACCGTGACAAGCTTGACGGCGCCGGTAACAAAAGTGTTTTCACCGAAGAGTCTACTTAGTCATGCCATTCTATGGTGACACCAAAGGGTATGTGGAAAGATCAGGATATATGTGGGAGAGATCTAGTGACAGCGAAGAGGACACGAGGCGCAGTAAGTCCCCCCTTGTTGTCGTCAAGCCCAGCACGACTCACCAAGCCATAGTCTCAAACCATGATGGGCTGAATCATAATATAGCAACATGTCAGGTCATTGAACATTATTTGGATTCTGGTAGGGGCGTCGTACGTCGATGTGGGTTCATAGCAAGGTTCGCAAACAAAGGTTCTGAGCGTCGGAGTCCTTCGGCGACATACCTATTCGGGTGAAGAAGTCGCACGCCACAAAGACAGACGCTCTCGCCGAGACTCAGTGGGAATCCGAGTCTTCTCAGATTGTCACTACTACTTAGTAGTACTGCAGACCAATTATCACGTACCTAAGTAGGTCTTACCAGCCATGCTAGCGGGTCTGTTCTGACTATTTACCGTCACAGCTGAAATGTGTTGCATCGGAAACAGTATCTCGTTAGTTGAAAACCTGAGCCGCAGGCATAGAAGCCTTACGCACGTTCTGCACGTTGCGAATCCCTCATGTAAAAGGTGTGCCAATGTGATGCTAAAGAAGTACTGGGTCTTGCATTAACTTTGATTACTCTTAGATCAGCGAGGATATGGGAAGGTATACATGCGGACTCCGCATGCCCCACACTACATCAATTGCCGTTTAAACACGACCACCTCAGGCTATCGTTTGTTGTCGACTCCGAGCCTCCAGCATAGCGCACAGCATACCTCTCCTTCATAACCATTTTAGCGATGATCAGCTGCAAAGTCTGCCCAGGACGAGTGTTCCCAAGTACTTATGCGTACAATCAACACGTTCAGACCAGCAAGGCGCATTCGAACAAGTTTCCGTGTACGATCTGCAGCCAAAGCTTTCCGACCTTCTTTGCTAGGAATGGAGTGCGTTTCTGTGCCATTGGTCGTTTAATCCACACTGAAAATAGCCTTAGCATCTAGCTAAGAACCATCAAGACTTATTATGTCGATTATGCAACCGTTATTACTTGACCCAGGGTGCTCTCAAACAGCACTATCGATCGGACCCAAGGCATCCATCTTGTTCGCAGTGTGAGGCCGCATTTCCGGATGCTGCTACGTTATCTCGTGTACGTCCTCTGCACATGTGTACCAGGTTACAACTCACGTCGTTGAACTAGCATACGCGGATGGTCCACCCTCCTCCCCTCCGCGAGTTCAACTGCCACCCTTGTCAGGTAGCCTTTGAAGACCAGAAGCAACTATTCGAGCATTTCAAGTCTTCAGGCAGTCATCCCCTCTGTCTGGTTTGTGATCAAGGTCTAGCAGATCTGCCCAAGTTCGACGAGGTACGACCTTTCCTTGCTTTCAAGAGGACAAACTGATCACCACACGTAATCCTAGCATGTGAAAAGCAGCCATCCTGAACTATTTTGCAACATATGTGACGTGGGATGCCAAAGCGAGGACCAGCTACGATCGCATTACCGCAGTGTTGCTTCATCGCTTCATCCTATATGTGACGTGTGCGGCGAAGGTTTCCGAGACATGGCTTCCCTTAACGAGGTGAGTTGATTTAAACCTTGCAATTGCGCGAATTGCTGATCGCCTTTGACAGCATACCTCGATTTCGCATGATCTCTCTCCTGTCGAGGTGAGTTTGCTGAAGTTTATCTCCTAACTGTGCTGAAAATGGGATCCAGAGCTCCACCTCATACGACTCCGATTTGTATTGTCTAAAGTGCGATCTTACGTTCTACCACATAATCGACCTTCAAGGGCACTTCATGAGTTCTTCATTCCATCCCACTTGTATCCCTTGCGGCCAAGGGTTCCTCGATGATGTGGCGTATAGAATAGTAAGTTTCCGTTTTGCGTTTACACGTTCAGATCCTCATCATGTCTTAAGCATCTACAAACTTCCCATTTTGCCTCTCCGTCATCCCGTCCAAGCAGCAAGCTCTCATCGCCTGTTCTATCCCCTCCTCGATCTCTGCGCTCTCTTGTTGGCTCTCCACGGCTACAAGGTACAAGTGCTGCAACGTCCCGCGTTGCGTCCCCTTTCCCACGCAACTCTTCCCCCACCTTCTTTACCTCTCGCTCCTCCCGATCCACGCGCTCAAATTCGCCACGTTCTTCCATATCACCGCAGCCCGAGTCTAGGACGGATGCCAGCACAGTTGTTCCTCTTCAGCCAATGGTACGTAGCCGGGCGTCATCGTTGACCTTTCCATACCCTTCTCTCAACAGTAATGGCTGGCAGACGGACATTCCAGCGGCATCAGTATCACCTCGACCGTCTTCAGCACCCTCTACCACTCGGATTATCGTGACTGAACCACCACAAGCTGGTCTGGAACCTCCTCCCGCCACTCCTATCGTCACCGCGCCTCCTCCTATGCAAAACACCAAGAGGCTTGGACTGCGTATGCCCGAGCCATTGTGTACGGTAGAGCTTATGACGCCTAGTGTGCTTGGAGACGAGAGTCCGACATACAAGAGGTCAGTTTTGTCAGAGCTGTAGATTGTCGAAGCTAACATGATCGACCTTTTTCATTAGCAGTCGTAGTTCCACTCCGGAGCGTCTCACCACTCCTAGTTCCTTGAACTCGTACAACGAAGACGCCAGAAGTCCAACAAGTCCTGCACCAGTTCAAGGCCACTTTACCGCTGCGCCCTTTTCAGTCTCTCTTGCCGGGACCTCGCCTGCATCCCCTGCATCTCCTGCGTTTTCCCCTCCTGCAGTGCGTGCAGAGCTCGACTTCGGTCAACCCGATACACGAACATCCTCCCGTGTATCGTTCACCACCATGGCCACAGCCAGGGAAGTTGCTGATCGTGTTGAATCGCCTTCGCGGGTATCCAGTCCGACCACAACGGAGCCTGTTCTCAACAGCCCCGTAGTAACGACCATCCCCGTCGAACCCACACAGGAGGATATCTCATCAGAGCCGTATCGAGCAGAATACCATGGCGTGGATCAATGTCCTTCAGACGCTCGAGGATCAGAGCGGGTTGTTGATGCAAAGTCTTCGAGCGATACGTCAGGTGCGTACCACGATTTATCGTCTCACATCCGAGTCTGTTTTTTGATCCTCCCTGATGCAGAGTATACTGCCGACAGCGAGCCCCCGCGGAAGAACCCGCCAACATACACAAACCGTCGAAGTAGTAGCATCCAGCACAGCGGACGCACTCAGAGTCGCGACACTTCCAGTGACTCTAGGACCAAGGTTCTTTCGGGTCAGACGAGCTGGCACTGCCGTTTGTGCATGGATGAGCCGCACGAGCCGACCGTCACTATGTGCGGCCATTTGTTCTGTCATCGGTACGTGTGCAGATACATCAGCGTCATTGCTATAACGAGCTGATGACACGTACAGATGCATATTGTTGCGGAGCTCTCGAAGAACTTCCAATGTCCTGTGTGCAAGAAGATGATGCTGGTACGATTACATGTGGACTGATGGTAAACTCTGGTGTAGATACTGGTTTGATGGTCAGGTGTAGATTCGCCATGTTTCCGGAGATGTTGTTTTGTATAAATTCCAAAGTTTAACGCCCTAAGACTCGCACAAGACAAATAACAGGCACGGTGCCATGGATGTGAGACCATCGTGCGATGAGAATCGAATAAAGCAACAAGAGCTTCCGGGAGGCTCTGACCGCCTCACGCGAGAATAGGTGATAGAGCTCGTGTAGATCTAGATGGTCAATACCCCCCATTTGAAGGATATATTTGAAGGATATACAATTTTGCACACACTGCGTGCATGAATCACAAAGATCGCAGCCTATTACATGCGGCGCTGCTGCCCATAGCCTTTAGAAGCCATCCCGGGCTCTTCAGACTCCTCTGCAGCAGTCTAGATGGAATCCTCGCCTGACACGGGTAATATGGGCTGCGAACCGCCGATCTTCTATGGTACATCGAGCAATATTTACACCGTCAGTCCTTGTAATGCAATAAGTAGTCGGTGCAGAAAGCGTACCCATATGTTACTACCCAAGAATTTATGCATGAGTTGCATGCGATTTGTCTAATCGAATAGAGAATCATTACATCGCTCGATATAGGTCTGAAATACATGGGTCAATAACATACCACAGTATGCGCGCCATGAGGGTCGGAAAGTTGCAACGAATCTCCTAGTGGGTTGGGAGATGATTGCTCTTGGGCAATGCCTTGTCGGATATTCAGCCTAGATAAACAAAGAAGCCTTAGCACACCTCCAGGAGATCAAGTTCGATGGTCCAACGTGAATGGCGTACATGGCGAGCATAGAATTGGCATAGACTATATCACAGTAAGCGGTCAGAGCACCCGGACCAGAAACGCTGGTGGCTGACCTTTCGCGAGTAGCATCAACGTGCCGGCGTAATGTATCTCGGATTTGTAAAGATTAAACTGTGCCCATTGTTAGTGCAGGACCCGCAGCGTCCACTTCACGCTGCGCACCAAGATCAATGTAGTGATAGAGGTAAACCTGCAATTTTATGAGTGATCTGTATGGGCGTAACGAGGGTAGGAAATATCTTACATTGTCAGGGCTCCGGCACAGAGGGCGTAGTAGATAAGCTTCCTTAGAACACGTTTCGTGCTTCTGTGACATCGAAATGACGCATCAGCCTTCCACCGATGATGTCTATACATGGGGTCCTCACCGTTTACGAGCTAATGTACGACTGAGTTCGCTCAGATATGTCGTCAAGATGATCGTGATTGACGAATCGACGACTACATTCAGGATGAGACTAGCGTAGACGAGGCGCTAGAAGGGGGCAACAAAGCTCTTAGTTTATCTGAATCGTGTCGTGCGTGACAAACTGTTCACTTGCCTCATGGAGCATTGCAGTAGTGGACGATGAAGGTTGCCATGTACCTTCCACAGTTCTGTGATGAGAGAATGAGGGAGGATTAGCTCGGGATCGACATGCGGTGACAATAAGACACTCACGCGAACGTATTGGCCCCTTTACGGTGGTTATATGTAGCTTTAGCATTATTGGACTACATAAGACTGGACTACATACTAGCTCCGATAACTAAAAGATATATAGTGAATCACGAGCTTGCACACGATTATTCAAAGTTTAATAAATCCTTACCGAAACGCGCGCAGAGTCCGACGATCTGGCGTTATAATACATTGTGAGTCATGATGATGATGGTTTTGTCGGAGAAGATGTGGTCTATGCATACCAGATAAGCCAATATAGGAACGTTACGGCTTACTGACGCGCATACAACTGTCAGCCATCCGGTCTAGTCTTTCAAAGGGTCTTATCCAACTCACAGCGCCAGAGCCTGTATATGTAGAAGCTACAAATGTTAGATACAGTTAGCGACGTACTGTCACGCAATCACATTTGGTTCTTACGCTTGGACTACTAGGCTGATAACTAGCTGTAATATGCTTTAATAACGAGACGCGACAAGAGGTTCTATGCGTACCTCACAATAAACAGCCGCCTGTGGTAGCAGCGATACATGATCACCGTAGCCCATCAGGTCAACCGCACGCTGGGTAAGTTGATGGATAACTTACACCTACACTCCTGAAGCACGTTTGAATAAAATATTCGACCGTAGGTGTTCATAGAGACTGACCATATGACGTTGTTGACTTTCTCCGGTTTCGCAAAATATATGATTGTGTAAGTATATACGACGTGGCCGCAGAAGGCAACGTGTAGAGTCTCTAGTGCACTAGAAAAAGCAATATTAGACCCTTTATATTCTGAAAAGATATCTATGCTGACCATAGTAGGATCACGAGAAGCTTGGTACCGAGGCCGTCCTCGTACGTGGTGAAATAGAAATAAACTTGGGCTATGACTAGACCATATAGGCTATTTCGAATGAGCAGAGTAGAGGATGTCGGCACTATCGTTGGCTTACATGAATGAGACCCAGATAATCGCGAAGCACGGACCGATGAAAGTCTCAACATCGGGCAGAGCCATAATTACAATATACACCACGAGTAAGAGCTGTGTAGGGAGATTAGTCCTCGGTATCGACTGTACTTCAACAGAGTATGCACTCACGTCTCTATAAGCCTCGAATGCCTACAGTACGGTCTGATTCATCTCTAATGTTGGGCCGCTGCACCAGACCGCAGCATCTCCAATAACACGGAATTGCACACAGGATGGTGATTGTACTCCCGGCGCCGGTCAGAACCAGGTGATGTGGTGTATGTGAGTGACAGATCGGCCCACTCGTCGTCCAAGTTAAGGCTGGTAATATCCAAGTGGATGCTATAAACAAAGTTTAAATCTGCTCATTGCTATGTATCGATGCTGACCTATACATCTCGGTGCGTCCGCGATGCACAGCCAGGATACCCGGTAGAATGTAAGTGGCTCCAGCACCGCCCTGCACTGGCACAGTAAGTATCTATAAACGATTGAGTATCATATAGTCGGAGACAATGACGCTTACACACCCAACGCATAACTCACCGAGCTCAAAGAGAGCCTATTACTTACTAGAATAGGATGCCAAAAACCAAGAGCGATAATTATAGACCTGAAGTTCATATGTAGTTGCAACTTGAAAACCTTCAGGCTGGCCACTGAGAAGTTGTGAGAACGCTATTGAGCGCCCCACGGTAAATACCGCAACTGTGTGATTGTTCCTGCCCGATCGAATCTGATATTCTGGAACCTGCGATCACTGACCACGTCGTGCAATTCGAAGTTGTCCTCGAAGTTGTCCTCGAAGTTGTCCTCGAGCTCTTCCTCCTCCCCAAACAACCTCAACCTGTATTCAACGCGTTGACCAGCCATGTCGGCTCTGGCCTACGAGATCAACAAAATACCACCCGTCACACGCTTCCTGTGCGGGTCGTCTCTCGGTATCACGCTCTCCGCGATATTGCAGTTCGTCTCGCCATACAAGCTGCTCTATGTCACAGAACTGGCCTTCAAGAAGTTTGAGGTGCGTGACTATACAAGGGTTTGTGATTTGGTATTGTGACTAATCACAATTGTACTATGTATCAGATATGGAGAGTTTATACTGCTTTCTTCTATGGAGGTACGTGATTGAGCAATGTATTTCATCCCACAAACTGATTCGCGCGCATTTTGTAGGTGGAGGAATGCAGTTTCTCTTTGACTTTATCATGCTCTAGTACGCACACTTATAGTCAAGTCATACACCTACAAGTACTCACCCACCACACAGCCAAAACTCTAACGCAGTCGAGACCAACCACTTCCTAGCCCGCTCCCCCGACTACGCATGGCAGCTCTTCTTCGCCAACGCGTTCACCCTCGTACGTCCTTCCCTCCCTTCATTTATTCTCACACTGATCCCACGCATAAACAGGCCCTAAACCTTCCCCTCAAATCCTACACATTCACCCGCCCCCTCCTTGTGTGCCTCATCTACCTACACTCCCGCCTCTCCCCCCGAGGCACCCAAACCTCCTTCTACGGCATCCTCACCCTGCCCTTAATTTACTACCCCTACATCATCATCTTCATCGACCTCATCATCGGTGGTCCACAGGCCGCAGCCGCCAGCGTCACCGGCGCCATCGCCGGCCACGCGTGGTGGTGGGGAGTGTATGATACGCGGGCGTTGTGGGAGTGGGCGAAGGCGCCGAGGTGGGTGAGGGAGATTGTGGGTGTGCCGACGGGTGGAGGGAGTGCGAGTGGGGGTGTGGGCGGGAGTGGGGTGCACGTTGTGCCGCCGAGGGAGAGGGCGGAGAGGGCGACGGGGAGTACGAGTGGGCATCGGTGGGGGAGTGGACGGGCGTTGGGGTCCAGTTGAAAGGTGGAGGATTCGCAATTGGTTGGTGGATGATAGTATGGTGTATGTTTCGCTATCGGGTTTTGGATGCTTTATAAAAGACTATTTGATACACGCATCTTGCAAGTTCTGGTATCTTCAAGCCACAACGCTGCGAAAGCGCAATACTTAAACATAAACCCATTTGACGTTCATTCATTTATACATACACACATTACCCCCATCACCTCACCTCCCAAACACCCCCCTCTCCACCGCCCTCGCTCCCACATAAACAACCCCCGCCACCGCGCTCCCCACCAAAATACCAATATCGCCTGTCCCCTTCAAGGCAATCGGACCCGTATACCACACCTGGCTCATACATGGCACAACAATCCCCACCGCACAGCAGAACGCCAAGACCGCTGCTATCCCCGGAGGCAGCAGAGAAGGGCGGTTGAAGGCGGCGAGGTTATATGCGCTGGAGGTGTAGGCGTTTCGGCGGAAGAGGAGGTGTTCGGCGAGGATTATGGTGGCGGAGATGGCGGACCAGTAGCCGATTATGCCTGGAAGGGAGAGAAGAAGGTGAGGATTAGGAGAGGGTGATAGGAGGGGAGGGCATACGCACTGAGGACGTCTACGAATGTGTCGTAGAAATGTTTTGCACCGATGATCGCCACGGGTATAAGACTACAGCAATCCCACGAAGCACGTTAGCTCACTTCTCACCGTCCCTTCCCAAACAAATAAACAGAAACAATCCACTCACATAGCTTCCGACACAATCACATAAACATACCTCGGCACCCTCGCAAACCACGGCGCCACAGTCATCGCACTACTCCCAAACGTATACATCGTCGGCGCACACGCACTCGGGATCGTCAGCGCCAGCAGCACCGTCAAGAATTTTCCGAACCCGCCCAAGGGAGAGAGAACGGCTTGGATGAGCCCGCCGATGGAATTGCCGTTGTCGAAGCCGGTGGACCAGGTGGGCGTGTAGGGAGCGGAGGCGGAGAAGATTGCGCCGATGTAGTGGACGGTTATCTGTAGTTTGTATTTTGGTCAGCGTTCGATGAGTGGTTTAGTGTAATTCGATTAAGGGAGGAGGAAAGGAGGGAGAGACGTACACTAGCCACAAAGAACCCCAAATACGTATACACGAAAATCCTCTTCCCCGACGCCTTCGCATCGTGGTAGACCCCATAGTCGGGTGTCATGGAGCACCAGCTGATCACGCTTGAGGCGGTGGTGGTGGCAAAGGTGATGACGTTGGCTGCTGTGACGGGCGCGGGTGCGGGGGCGTTGAGGAGATGTTTTCCGCCGAATCGCCGATGCCGAACATGATTATAAAGGTTATTACGTTGGGGATCCAGGCTATGGATTCATATCTGTGATGTTGATAGTGGGAGGATACCTAGGTCAGTATTGCGAGGGCTGTGTGGTTGTGGCATGTATGGAGGGAAACTGACTTGTGTATGATGTTGTACCCGCAAAAGGTGATCTACAAACAACACGGGCATTGAAATATTCTTGATCAGTATACTGCACGCCTCAGTAATAAAAAGAACGTGAGATTAGAGGTAATCGACACTCACAATCAACGATATAACACCAATAATCACAATCCCGAGCGTATCATCCAGATGGCCAGACACGCTTGCCAGCGTCTGTCCACCAATGATACAGTTCAGGATGAGGAAGCCTTGCATGGAGAAGACGTTCAGGTAGATGGAAAAAAAAAGAGAAGACGTTCAGGGCACTCGGGATGATTGAGCCGAAGTATCTATGCAGCGTTGCATTCCCAGTGCGTATACAGTGGCAATCAGTTCGATAAGCTTAGAGATGGAGAAAGTGAGTGTGGTACAGTACCCCCAAGAGTAGCGAGCTTGCACCATCGACCGCATTCCTAGTTTAGGTCCAAACACGGCGCTGTATTATCCTCATTGAAGGCAGTTACTCAGGTCGAAGGAATGAAATTAAACTGCAACGGATGGAGCGGAAGAAGTGCAGCATTTCGATTCAAACGTGTGTGAGATATCTAGGAGCTCAAAGTACCGATTGAAGAGGCGAACATGGAAAGGAGGAGGAGGAAATAAAAGGACCAGTTCTACTTGACAGCACGTTCGTTCCAGCCAAGAGCGCAAGACTACAAGTAATTTGACGCAGGTAGCTGGAAAGACTGCACAACAATCGAGAAATTGTATTCATGGCAAAACATGACTTGGTGCATGACAATGAGGACAGCAAGGCACCGGTATTCTAGGTCCAGTAGTAGCACCGGAACCCAGTGTAGCGTACCTCTGAAAGCGGTGCGCATTACAACGAGAAAATGCTAACAAAGTACGCAAAACTCACTCAGGTCGTCCAAGATCGCCTTCATCTTTCGAACACTGGGACGATCTTCTGGTACCAGATGTTTCTCGTCTGTAACCATGCGATCTTCGATCGATTTGTCAGTTTCGAACTGTCCGTGGAATTCATCCGATACGGCCAGAAAATCGTAATAGGAGTCATTGTCGTCGCGCGGGACATATATAGCACAGCCGTAGTTCAGTTCCTCCATGTAATTGTCGAGCCACATGCGAAAGGTACCGTCCTGCAGCGAATGAGTTCAGACCTTCAGATATTTGGGATTGGAACAAAGCCACGTACGCCTGAATGGTCATCAGGCAGCTTGACCCCAGCCTCTGCCTTGCACCACCGGATAGCTTCGTCAGCATCGATATACAGCCCGCACAACATGCGGGGGTATACGCGCTTCGTCTTTGTCTCCTCGGTGCTACGATATCCTGGCGTACGATTCTCCGTCTCTTTGACTTCGAGTGGTTGGTTCTGGACGTTCATGATGATGGTCAGGAAGAACGACGATTGAGTGTCAAGCACTGCGGCCAGGAGGGTCACAGCCAGCGGCATCGGCCGGGGGCCCTCACCGGTTCACGTGCGAACGGGCTTCTAATTGGACCCCTGGCACAGTGATACCCCTGGTCATGGGCGTGCATCCACGTTTTGCGGGCCCCGCCGAACCCAGCGATCATACTAGTGAAAGTGACATCCATGGCCAGTCTATGATATATAACTATCTGAACATCCATTTTCACCATTCGTACATGCCCTCTCATTTGTACTCTACTTAGCTCTGAACTAGAGCGAGACCCTATTCCAGTTCCGAACAGCAACCTCCGCAAGCTTGTATACAAGCCCCTCTTCCTCAGTTTTGGGGAAGTTCCACTGCCACATCTCATACACAAATCGTACCTGGCCGTTCTCTAGCCTCGCCCTCGTCTGCCGGTGCGCCCCTGCATGGACTAAAAACCCTGTGAGAGGGCGCTCACAGTGCTGCCTGCTCGCCACCAGACGAACCAGGTCCTTGTCCAGCTGAGCTTGCGCGTCGGTCGCACTATATCTCGACTTGATACCATCTTGCGACTTAATCTCGATAACGGCAACCACAAACTTCTCCCGCTGCCTATCAAGTGTTGTGGGGAAGACCTTTGATATGATAAAGTCAGGGTAGACAATGCCTAACTCTTGCCCTGCTATTCGAAGGGAACAACCATTTCAACAGCGAAATTGGCAGAGAGAATCAGAGCACTCACAGCCTGCGTCTCGTCCCACGTGCGTTCCTCCGATGGAGCTCTGCGAAGAGCCACGCATATGGCCGACTTGTTTTCTCAAAGGGTATTGCACCTCGACCTGCGCTCTACCATGTGAGCGACGTCCATGACATTACAATTTGGCCAACAAACCTGATAACCACATTCATGGGGAAAGAGTATGTTTAGAATCCCATTGTGTGGGCCATAGAGCGCGGTTTCGAAGTGAAGGTTTTCGTGCCCTACGCGGAATAAGTTGTACAGTATGTACTCAGAAACTGAAGCAAAATGCTCGGCGACGGTCGGGACGTCTGGAGGCTGGAGTTGCCCAGGAAAGTCTGGTATCTTCTGATCGTCGGGATTGAGAGAGTGCATGTACATGGCGGTCAAAAGAAAGAGGGAGACCGTGCTTCAAGCTTCAAGCTTCAAGGCTTGAAGATCAATCGATCACCTATCATTCCCACTGAGGGGTACTAGGGTGGGGAAGTGAACTACGTAGGAGAAGTGAACTATTCTGCAATGCGGCATATTCCACTCTACGATCAGCTCTAAGAAAAATCTCACATATGTATTTATACAAAATATTGGTGTACCTGTAAATTTATGGTCAATGAGTACCTGGGACGTTGTCCATAATTCATATAGTGGTCAGTTTTGGTGCAAAAGACCCCAAACTTGAATGCGCTATCTTTGGTTGATCCACATGTCATTTCGTAACGGAAAGCTTCCGTACTTCATAGTCATACGTACAGTGTCCAGTAAAACCATGTAAAAATAGATCTGTGTAGATACGAAGGCTGTGGCAGCTGCAGAGGACGGAATATGTCCAGGTGCGTGACAAATCGTGACATCAGATCGTCCAAAGTAACAAGCGCCATACAGCCAAAATAAGTACCTGTGACACGCCATGACAGGACCTTCATTTCATCGAAAATTCGTGCAGACTTCCTCACACAATGGTTTTCCTATGAAAATATTTGTAAATTGGTGAACGTATGTACACGATACTAAGGTACGTCACGGTAAAAAATCGAAGTGATAATAAACCGCATGAGCGAGCGGTAGGAGAAGTGAACTATGTAGTTCACTTCCCCAGGCACCCTAGTACGCCTGATAAGCATAACCCGACGTCTGAGACTGACGACGCCAGGGAGGTTGGATAGGAGCCTGGATATTCCGCTGATTTTCGGTAGCTAAATTATTCTAAGTACGTGAAAAGAATGATATATATTATGTAATATTTCTATAACTATAATGCTCTCGAAGTTCAGTTGTAGTGCCGCCGTAAGTGTCATGTATGTTACTCTGCGCAGGTTCGAATCCCGCTTCCTCCTAATTTCGACGGCTGCCGCAGAGCCGTATTTTTTATGTCCATGTCTTAAATCCGCTTGGGATCAGTGGATTTTCCACCTTTTATAACTCGTGTCGAAAGGCTCGTAAACGATGCGAAACAGCCAGAAACGCAATATTAAGAAGTGGGAAATCCACTTGTCACAACCCAAAAAATGAGTGCTATCAGTGGTTTACCAGTGGGTTGAAATCAGTGGGTTGCCCACTCCGTATGCATGGCCTCCCGACTAATTTCGCAGTGGATCTCCCACTTCATCCAACCGGGTGCGTGTCCTGCAGTGCATCGTTCGATCTTCTATCGAAGCTCAACGAGTTTTCTTATTCGCCTGTCGCACAATGTCCATTTAATGAATTTAAAGTTTAATTAATTGAACATTTTTCGAGGGTCACTTTGACGCTGAATAGGAATACTCAGAACTTTTTTTTTCGACGGATGTTCACGGACGGCTGATTGGGTTTTGCTCGAGGTGTAAGCAGGCGCGACATTATATACCGGAAGCGCTGTAAGGGACTAGCATTCAAGACGTTTGAGGTGAGTACCAACGAGGATTTCTATTTCTGTGGCATATGCTGATCATGACTTTATGATGAACTAGATATGGAGAGTCTATACTGCTTTCTTCTACGGGGGTACGTGATTAAGTACTGTGCTCCATCCCATAGTAGACTGATTGACTCATATTGTATAGGCGGAGGAATGCAATTTCTCTTTGACTTTATCATGCTCTAGTACGCACACTTATATTCAAGTCATACGCGTACAAGTACTCACCCATTACACAGCCAAAACTCGAACGCAGTCGAGACCAACCACTTCCTAGCCCGCTCCCCCGACTACGCATGGCAGCTCTTCTTCGCCAATGCCTTCATCCACGTACGTCCCCTCCCTTTCCTCTTTCTCTTCCTCTCATCTATTCACTAACTCCACATACAGGCCCTGAACCTCCCCCTCAAATCCTACACATTCACCCGCCCCCTCCTCGTCTGCCTCATCTACCTACACTCCCGCCTCTCCCTCCGAGGCACCCAAACCTCCTTCTACGGCATCCTCACCCTCCCAGTCATCTACTACCCCTACATCATCATCTTCATCGACCTCATCATCGGTGGTCCGCAGGCCGCAGCCGTCAGCGTCACCGGCGCCATCGCCGGTCACGCGTGGTGGTGGGGAGTGTACGACACGCGGGCACTGTGGGAGTGGGCGAAGGCGCCGAGGTGGGTGAGGGAGATTGTGGGTGTGCCGACGGGTGGAGGGAGTGCTAGTGGGGGTGTGGGCGGGAGTGGTGTGCATGTTGTGCCGCCTAGGGAGAGGGCGGAGAGGGCGACGGGGAGTACGAGTGGGCATCGGTGGGGGAGTGGACGGGCGTTGGGGTCCAGTTGAAAGGTGGAGGATTCGCAATTGGTTGGTGGATGATAGTATGGTGTATGTTTCGCTATCGGGTTTTGGATGCTTTATAAAAGACTATTTGATACACGCATCTTGCAAGTTCTGGTATCTTCAAGCCACAACGCTGCGAAAGCGCAATAAACATAAACCCATTTGACGCTCATTTATTTATACATACACCCACCACCCCCACCCCTCACCTCCCAAACACCCCTCTCTCCACCGCCCTCGCCCCCACATAAACAACCCCCGCCACCACGCTCCCCACCAAAATACCAATATCGCCTGTCCCCTTCAGGGCAATCGGACCCGTATACCACACCTGGCTCATACACGGCACGACAATCCCCACCGCGCAGCAGAACGCCAGGACCGCTGCTATCCCGGGTGGCAGCAGAGAAGGGCGGTTGAAGGCGGCGAGGTTATATGCGCTGGAGGTGTAGGCGTTTCGGCGGAAGAGGAGATGTTCGGTGAGGATTATGGTGGCGGAGATGGCGGACCAGTAGCCGATTATGCCTGGAAGGGAGAGAAGAAGGTGAGGATTAGGAGAGGGTGATAGGAGGGGAGGGCATACGCACTGAGGACGTCTACGAATGTGTCGTAGAAATGTTTTGCACCGATGATCGCCACGGGTATAAGACTACAGCAATCCCACGAAGCACGTTAGCTCACTTCTCACCGTCCCCTCCCAAACAAATAAACAGAAACAATCCACTCACATAGCCTCCGACACCAACACATAAACATACCTCGGCACCCTCGCAAACCACGGAGCCACAGTCATCGCACTACTCCCAAACGTATACATCGTCGGCGCACACGCACTCGGGATCGTCAGCGCCAGCAGCACCGTCAAGAACTTTCCGAACCCGCCCAAGGGAGAGAGAACGGCTTCGATGAGCCCGCCGATGGAGTTGCCGTTGTCGAAGCCGGTGGACCAGGTGGGTGTGTAGGGGGCGGAGGCGGCGAAGATTGCACCGATGTAGTGGATGGTTATCTATGCAAAGGTAGGTTAGCGGTGGACGAGCGGTTTAGTAAATTAGAGGAGGAGGAAGACAGGGGGGAGACACGTACACTAGCCACAAAGAACCCCAAATACGTATACACGAAAATCCTTTTCCCCGATGCCTTCGCATCGTGGTACACCCCATAGTCTGGTGTCATGGAGCACCAGCTGATGACGCTGGAGGCGGTGGTGGTGGCGAAGGTGATGACGTTGGCTGCTGTTACGGGCGCGGGGGCGGGGGCGTTGAGGAGGTGTTTCCCGCCGATGCCGAACATGATTATGAAGGTTATTACGTTGGGGATCCAGGCTATTGATTCGTATCTGTGATATTGGTGATGGGAGGATACTTAGGTCAGCATTGTGGAGAGTGTGTGTTTGTTGCATGTGTGGAGACTGACTTGTGTATGATGTTGTACCCGCAGAAGGTGATCTACGTAGAACGCAACATGAGTTACTCTCGGTACACAGGACTCACTAGTTTAGCGGATGTGACGCTTACAATTAACGATATAACACCAATGATCACAATACCCAACGTATCGTCCAAATGGCCAGACACACTCGCCAGCGTCTGGCCACCGATGATACAGTTCAGGATGAGGAAGCCTTGCATGGAGAAGACGTTCAGGGCACTCGGGATGATCGAGCCGAAGTATCTATTCGTGTTGAATTCCCAGATTATACATCATCAGTTCAATAAGCTCTTGTGTGAGGAAGTGAGTGTGATACAGTACCCCCAAGAGTAGCGAGCTTGTACCATCGAGCGCATCCCCAGTTTAGGTCCGAACACGGCGCTATATTATCATGGACGTAGAGATGGACTTGAATACGAGGGTGCATTTTCAGCTAAGGAGAATTGGAGGACGCACAAGTATGCTGGTAGGGCACATGATCTGCATTCGTCAATAATTCCGGTTAGGTTGGAATAGCACAGAGATAACGCCAGCTATATAGAGGAAGAGATAGAAGAGTGTGCTCACATGATATCGACGATGGTGATGATGATGAGGGACTGTTTGACCCCGAGACTGAAGAAGGCGGGGCCTGCGGCGCCGGTGCCCATACTGGATTCAGAAATACGATGCCATGGTGCATGTCAGGTGGACAGATGCGTTAGAGGAACTTGATGATCATCATGAAGAAAAGGGGAAAGGAGCGAACCCGAGGACGTTCATGTTGGCAGAGAACCAGACGAAGAACATCTGGAATAGTCTGGTGTCTGTGCGTGCTTCCTCTGGCACTGGGTCAATCCTACATACCAGGGATATCTGTTAGTTAGGGTTGTCTGTAATTTGAGTTACTGGGATGTGCGGCTTACCCATTAGTTTCGATACCATATCTCTTCAGGAAGTCTGTAATTCGTTGAAAGCGCGTGAGGGACTTCTGGTTATCTTGAGGGAGGCTTAGCGAGCTTGCATCTTTAGCAAGTTCGACATCGGAGATCCTATCGTCAGAATTAATCACAGACATGGCTAGTCGTTACCGTGCTGATACTGGAGTACTCTCCGTTACAAGTGAGCACTGCAGTAGAGAGAAGAGAGAGCCCATACGAGCAATGTGGGGAGATGAGTTTTTATCAGAGTGGATGACTCCACCACGTGTGTAGGGAGGCTCGAGGCTCGCTTAGATTATGCATACAGACTTGTAAGGATAGACACAAGACTGTCAATGCAGCATGAGTAATCGAGGCGATAAGAAAATAAAGTCGAGATTTTTGCGGGGTGGGTGCTGTCGACATGTTGAGATGAATGGCCAGGTCCCGCCCGACGTCGACGCTTGCTCCAGAACCGAGATGAACGAAGTTTTGGATTGTCGGGACATCCCGACGCTCAACGCCCGGGCACTTTTGATACCCTCTCCTTGCTGCTCGTTGCTGCCTCCCACAGTCTGCAGAGAACAACAACAGCAGTAAGCTCAAGCTTGCGGTGGGATTTTTACATCTGCTTCTCGTTCTTTTAGGCGCCATACCACCCAATTCGTCCAGGGGCACTGTTCCCGTGCGACCGCCGACCACTCTCTTCAGAGGAACTTGTTCCCTCACCTCCATCTCCATCGTCTCTGTCCTCCCCACCCTCGTCGTCGACGTCTGCCGCGGTTCTGCTTAGTGTCTTTGAGCCGGAGTAGAACGAGTCAGCTGTCGAGGAGCCTGGTACGTACCGCTCCAATTCTCATCACCCAGGTCCCCATGTCCGAAACCTTACTTATTGCGTTCAGTCATCGTGCCCCGAACGCTCTGCGACACGGCCTCTTCCCCCCATACCTCCGTTATCCCCCTAGCGCGGCAAGACCTGTCTTATATCATCGACGACTGCGCTGTCGCTCATTTCCTACGCCTCTGAAGAAGTGCAATCATGGCCGACCCTTCACCAACAAGCTCGCAAATACATCTACCTCTCAGCATATTACCTCTCGCACCTTCTCTCGCAGGCAGTGACCCCACCTTCACTGACTTTCCTACAGAAGGAGTATCTCAAGCATCTACATCGTCGCATTCACATGCCGGAGCGATTGCAGGAGGTGTAATCGGGGGCGTGGCGCTTCTCTCACTGCTCATCGGTGCGTTCCTCTACTATCGCCACAAGCGAAGGGCGACCCCCTACCCACCTCGCAAGAGACGTGGATCAGAAGCCGTCGGGGACCTCCCCAAGGTATCCGCAGATGGCTTCAACGGCACAGACACCCTTGTCGGGGACGACGTTTACAAGAACAAGCGCTCCGGCTCTTACGCTTCCAGAATTGGGAAACACGACAGCTCTTCCAGCATAGGACACGATCGACCCTCACTGGGTTACGAATACGACCGAACACGTACCCCGTCTACTCTTCACGGGCACAAGGAAAGCGACGAAGAGATTCCCGCGATGCCTCTGGATTACAACTACGCCCCCGCACCTCCGTCGATGGCCGCTTTCCCCGACGGCAGGGAGAACCAGAGTCGCGCAGCTGCGCTGGCTGCTCTCCACGGCGATGCGGCTCCTACTTCCTGGACGCAGTACCCTCCGATGCCTCATGTCCCCGCGCGCGAACAGTCCTCTAGCCGCCCTAACTCGATGATTGGGCTGGCTAGGTCCGAATCGATGACGCGCGTCGGGAACAGGTCGTCTAGACGGGCCACGAGGAAAGCTGTACCCAAATACGACGACGTGCCGTTCTCCAATCCCAGTTCGCCGACGTATCCCCCGACTTCGCCTCTTGATGGTAATGCAAGGCATTCCAACGATCATGATGAACCGAGGACGGGATATGGAAGCAGCGCGGAGAGCTCGCATGTCAATCTGCATGCTACGAAGTCTAGGGAGGACTTGGTCGCTGCGGGGTATGAGGTCCCGGTGCTCAATCACAAGTCGAGCTTTGGGAATAAGGCGATGCATTATCTCATTCCTGACCCGCCGCCGCCGCAAACGGATTGATAAAATGTACCAACAGTTGTGTTTTTGCTGGTTATGCTTTCAGGTGAGTTGGTGATCTTGTTCGCTGTTCGATGGGAATACCGATTGCTAATTGATGGTGATGTGTTGTAGTAATTGCTGCGTATTTATCCTTCGCATTAGCATCGAGTATGCTGTCTCTGCCATACTAGTTCCTCGCTTTCCTACCTGCCCTCTTACCCCCTTGATCGTCACTACCTTCCTAGCCCTGCCACCCTACACCGTTACTCTGCTCACCACCTACGGACCTTTTTTCATCTATCCTCCTATCCTTTCACCAACCGTGGCATCTCCTGATATCCTGATGATGGCGCACAGTGCACGTTGGCTTTCCTCATGTTCATGTCAGACTGCAGTGATGTGTTCCCATCAGCGTCTCCGTCACGACCTCCGTGGCATCACTTGCTCACCTCGTTCACCTCACGGTTTCTTGACGTTCATCATGCCTCTGTTGTTTGATCCTGATTGTTTTTCACGTTCTCAGACGGTCTCTTGCTTACTCCCCGCTTCGTCTTGCACTACTCGGGTGTGTGCTTCTCTGACTTCACCACATGTGCCGCCACGCCTTCATGCACTTCACTTCACTTCACGCACTTCCGATGTTCGCACGTTTCAATTCGTGGTGTGTGCGTTTTGCTTCTATTTAACCACATCTCCCTTCTCCCCTTCCACTCCGCTAATTCGTCCTCCCAACCCCCAACCCCATCTCCAACCCCGCTTTCCTACGTATACTACTACTGTAGCCAGTTTAGCGATCTTACTCTTATTCAAGGTGTAGCTTTTACCGCTGTTGTTCGGCGTCGTAACCCTCAACCCACATAAAAAGCTCCGAGTCTGCGGTCGAGTATACTACTAGTACCGGCTACTGCATTGTGTATTCCTCGTGCTTGTGAGTACCTCTTTCCCACTGTGTTTCAGTTACTGTGCGGTGGGTATTGTATTGTTTGTTTGAAATGGTGCGAGGCGGAGGGACTTCGAAGTTCATAAGAGGTTGTTAGGGTGATAACCTATAAGCCTGGGAGTGGCTGTTCTGTGCTTCGTTTATTCATTGTGGGATCTGAATTAGATTGGAGCAGTCGAAAGAGGGTGTTGGTAAACGATATGATGCTTCGTGTGTGGTGCTACTAGAACTAGTGATAAGTGGATGATAGAAGGTGAGTAATTCGGGCGGAAAGTGATCATGGTGACGAAGTAGGGATAGTGATAGGCCGGTAAGAGGTACATTCGAACTGCGTAGCTAGCTTTTCACGCTATTGTATTCATTCATGGCAGGTGTGAGATATGCAACTGTGAGATTAGAATTTGAACGGGTTGCTAGGTTCGAATGCTGCGAGTGCGTGGAATCTCGACTATGCATCCAAAATGTTCGCCACCTGTCTCGCGCGTGCCCTCTCGCCTTGTTGTAATTAGGTGTTACCGAAGTTAAATTGGTATTTAAACAGACACATCAAGCAAGGGTAGCATCCGGGACATAACTACAGGCACCATTGAAATACTATTCGAAGAGGAATACTTATCGAGCGAGCTTCAGCCAGTGATTGATCGCGTTCTAGGATACCTGCCATTTGAGGAAGAAGTGTACTTCGGCAAATGCCGTAACTACGCATCACCCTACTGGCGCCAGCAGGCGTTCTCTTCAACATACTCAGACTCGAACGACCTTGAGCTAAAGTCAAGATCTGGAGTGTTCCCTCGAGGTAATTCGAAGTCTAATTCTATCGTGTATTCGTTATGTTCTGTACTCATACTTCCTTCAGATGTATCAGACAGCAGGTACAACAGGCACCAGGTTCGACGTTCAACTTGGGCTGTAGTGTTAGCCCAAGTTGTACGTCTATCTACAGTAGCACTAGTAAGTGCTTGATACCTTCGATGTACGGCGTTACTTACTCTATAATCTCAGCATGTAGCCATATATTGCCCAACCGAATCTGCTCTTTCTCTGTTCTGTCCGCACCATCCGGAATCCGAGATGCCTCTCACACTGGGCCGCCGGGGTGCATCATACGTATAATAACAAGTGCCTCATTCTGAAATTGTTATTTTGGAGACTCGCTGAAGAAGAAATTAAGTACCGGGGAGAATGAATCCATATCACACAATCCGGCGGCTGGAGGGAGAATCATTCTTCAATCCCACTGAACGGTATGTATTGACCCTGCTATGGAGCCATCGCACTTCCAGCGACACTCGGGGATACGGCACAGCTAGATCAAAACTGTGCCTTAATATTCCTCTTTGATCAGACCGCTTGGAAATTGTCTATGGACATGATCTGTATGGCCAAAGGAGGAGAAGCTTGACCGTAGCTGATAAGTTCACTATCAATCATATATCGCCTTCTCATATATAACTAATGGATTTGACAGTAACCTCGCCCTTCTTCGTCTTACCAGTGATCTCTGCACTTACAATGGACGCCTTGAAAGACGTCTTCGAACGGAAGAGAAAGGAGGTAATTGATGTGACGATGTGCGGCCCTCTCTATCCTCAGCATATCTATTTTACAGGGGGTACCTGCATTGGTCACTTTCGTGACTGCAGGTTATCCAACTGCCGATGACACCGTCTCAATCATGCTCGCAATGCAAGAAGGTGGTGCGGACATAATCGAGCTCGGAGTGCCCTTCTCAGACCCCGTTGCTGACGGTCCAGCCATCCAAGAAACTAATGCGGTGAGTACTAAACAGGAAGAAGTTACTGCTAGCTGATCACCATGCGAAGATTGCTGTCAGCCAAGGAGCCAGCTATGCAACTTGCCTTGATATTCTACGCGACGCTCGTGTCAAGGGTTTGATCGCGCCAGTATTATTCATGGGTTTGCCGTCATTCATTCTTTTGTTGTGGAAATTCTGATACGGGTCACAGGCTACTATAACTCAGTGCTTGCGTATGGAGAGGAGAAGGCCATTCGAGACGCCTCTGACGCAGGAGCCAGCGGGTTCATCATAGTAGATCTACCACCCGAAGAGGCTAGTATTCTTAGAGAGCTGTGCGCTGAAGTAAAGTGCGTCTTTGCTGGTATTGTATGCGCTGCAATGGAAGCTAACCGTGTCGGTTTACAGGCTCTCCTATGTCCCGCTTATTGCGCCATCCACTTCTATGCAGCGTGTTAAATACCTATCCTCCATTGCTGATTCGTTCATCTACATTGTATCAAAGGTACGTGATATAGTCTTATGGCACTTATGTGATGAAAAGAATGACCATCTTCGTTTGTAGATGGGAACAACGGGGTCCTCAATCCATGGGCAATTGAACGCTGCCCTCCCAGATATCCTTCGCAGCATACGACAGCATACTACGATTCCTCTCGCGGTTGGATTCGGCATCGCTACGCGTCGGCACTTTGAAGTTGCTGCGGAAGCTGGCGCAGATGGCGTGGTTATTGGAAGCAGGCTTGTAACGATCATCAAAGAGTCCTCAAAAGAGCTCTTGGCGAAAACTGTAGAAGCCTATTGCCGGGAAATCTCTCTGAAGGGACAATTGAACGCCCATACACATCCCGGAAATGGGATTTGTGTCCGTCCTCAGCTTGACTTCAGCGTCCTTCCTTCCCGTTTCGGAGAATTTGGAGGCCAATTCGTTCCTGAAAGCTTGATGCACTGCCTTGGGGAGCTCGAGCAGGTGCACAAGTCTGCTATGAATGACCCCGGATTCTGGCAAGAGTTCCGAAGCTTCTATGGATATATGAACCGACCGTCCAAATTGTATAGGGCGGATAAACTTTCCGAACAGACCGGAGGTGCGACTATCTGGCTAAAGCGGGAAGACCTGTACGTCTCTACAATAGTTGGCCATTCCACTACGCTAAAGCCCTCGTTGTGTATAGCTGCCATACTGGATCTTATAAGATCAACAACGTCATCGGTCAACTGCTCCTTGCTCGCCGTATGGGCAAGACACGTATCATCGCAGAAACAGGCAGTGGTCAGCACGGTGTAGCTGTTGCCGCCGCATGCGCTCGCTTCGACATGGAATGTGTGGTGTATATGGGCACTGAGGACATTCGACGCCAGGCCTTTAACGTTCAGAAGATGCGCATGTTGGGTGCTACAGTGTGTCTCCTTCTCTGTCCATTATCCGCCCACTGAGTTATTTTCTAGGTTACTCCTGTGAAAACCGGCTCATGTACCATCAAGGATGCCGTCAACGATGCAATGCGCGATTTGGTAACAAACCTGGCCAGCACCTACTATCTTATAGGCTCCGCGATTGGTCCGCATCCGTTTCCAACAATTGTTAGGGACTTCCAAAAGATTATTGGACAGGAGATCAAGATGCAATTGCACGACGAGATCGGACGACTACCAGACGCTGTGGTGGCGTGTGTTGGCGGAGGCAGTAACGCCATCGGTGCGTTCTTCGATTTCATCGGCGACAAAGCTGTCAAGTTGGTCGGCGTTGAAGCCGGTGGCCAGGGACTGGACGGCAACAAACATTGCGCGACCTTGGCAAGGGGACAGCCAGGTGTATTCCATGGTGTCAAAACATACGTTTTGCAGTCGGCTACCGGCCATACTGCGGACACACATACAATTTGTGCAGGGTTGGATTACCCGGCGGTTGGACCTGAACACGCCTGGTTGAAAGACATGGAACGAGCGGACTATGTTGTAGCAACAGATGAACAGGCATTGCGTGCGTTCAAGATGCTATCACGGCTTGAAGGTATCATCCCAGGTATGCAGCGCAAGCTTCACCGTATTTCACATTCTCGTGCTAAACGTATTATAGCCCTCGAAGCATCGCATGCTATCTGGGAAGGTTTACAACTTGCAAAGTCCCTTCCAAAAGAAAGGAACGTCGTAGTCGTGAGTACGCCGTGCCATTATGATCACTGGTCGCATTGATTCAGCGCTCCTAGTGTCTATCCGGCGGAGGAGACAAAGACTTGCAACAAGTATCTGAGCTATTTACAGACAAATAAGAAGTCTGTGGTCTTGCTTTCCCACTTCTGTTCCTCTCTTATCAGCATCGGGTTCTCTTTGTGCGTTGGTCGCTCTGGTACTAATGCATGACTACACGACGCTTGCCTCGACTATTATGCTAGGATTATCATCAATCGGTGGTCGTGGTCGTAATCATTGAATCAAGGGGATATTCTCGTGGGCAACCGCTCTTAGGTCTCATCTAAGTGCTCTACACATCCTAGGTTCTAAGTACACTCCTCGGTGATAGATTGCACATCCGTGGTTGGCCCCGCGACGTAATCAAACGACATCTCTCTCTACCTTGTTTCGGTATCCCAGAATACATCTCTCTGATCGTACAACTCATCTCTCGTTATGTTCTATGATCTAACAATAGTCCATGTCACCTATCAACTTCTTCAGATGCTGCAATGCTCTAACGTACAAACTTGTTCAATTGAGCCGTTCCTGTAAGTGATATTTCGTTCAAGATTAGTGGCGCTTTAACTGAGGAGTTTCTATTTACAAGGAGAGATTGTGATCACCCGAAATTGTGGATGTCTCTTCTCGCAATGCACATCTCTGCGGCTAGAAGTGGACATCCTCCACACGGAGGCGCGTCTTACCACCATGACTCTCAGGTAAGTGAATCTAATCAAACACAGAGTTCAGCTCAGTACTTTCCATGACACACGGAACGCTACAGATCATGGTAATATTCCTTATCAGTTAACCGCCAGCGCACCTCAGTGGAAGTCTGCCGAGGGACTTGATTCATCTCGTCTCATTGCCGACTCGCAGAGGTTACCTGGTCTGATAATCAAACCCAACTTGTGCTTCGCGCGCTAGGACATCGGCCGAGCAACATCCTGGATACGTGCATGGGTGCTGTACCTTTCAGCCTGCACGCTATATAAACCGCGCCTCTCCACCAATGGGTGGTCAGCTCAGTGAAATCCACTCCTAAACATGGAAGGTCCGAACGCTGAAACATTTTTGGGACCGTGCTTCGCTATTCTCTGCATTGTTTTCATGTGAGTCTTTGTCTACACGTACAAGCTTGGTGCATTGACTACCTTGCAATCACACCAGGCTATATGGTCTCTTCGGTGCTCAGGTATACTACTACTTCACAACTTACCGGGATCATCCTGCTCTCAGAGCTGTTGTGCTTATGCTCTGGTGAGCCGGCATGGCAATGGGGGTGTGACTTGCACACTAATGTTCTATGTCAGCGTATTGGAAACAATTCATGTTGCTACCAGTATACATGTTCTCTATACATACCTGGTCATTGACTTTGCGGATGCATCCAAACTCCTGCATGTTGTTTGGTCTGTCCTTCTCACTTCATATATGTCGCTGCACTTGCTGATACTCTAATAGGAGCTTCGTGGTTCGTTTTTCGTCAATTCACATCTATATTACCAGTGTGCTAACTTTATCTTGCATCCTGCTTCCCTGTTAGCTTTGGATCTTTCTCGAGGTGCGCTGTGCATTCTGATCGCTGTAATAGTATTGATTTTCATACGGATACTAGCACACCATCGATCCGATCGTACAGTCGTAAGTGTATACGCAATACGCGTAAACTTACACGGGTAGCGGGCAACTGATATGTCGTGCATTCCCAGGTACTATATCTACCGTGTATGGTGTGGTAAGTGTCTAAAGCCATTTTTCTCTCGTACAAACATTGACTATCGATCCTCCGATCCAGTCAGTCAAAATAGGACACTCTTGTTCGCTCTCGTGAGTAGCACAGCAATTTCTGATCTTGTCTCCGCTAAGCAAATCTATGGTGACCAGGTCTCTATGCAATTGACTCGGATCGGTAAGCAATCCCGCGACTGATTAATTGCAGACCTAATGTCACGTATTTTAGCTATCGGTTTCAGTGAGTTGAGGATTTTACTGGTAGAACCATTCTGACAAGCCACTACAACTTGGGCATCATCACATATCAGGGGCAGTCTCTTTCCTGTATGTATCGATGCTTAAATCCTTATCATAAGAGGCCTAACTAACCAAGACTAGTTGCTTCTATGACACATGGGAAGCCTTAGGAGGCCAAAAGCTCTTTGACGTACGCTCGGCCCGCATATAGTCGCTTCATTTCCAAACTTCTCATTCCGTACTTGATCTCAGGTCTATCTAAATGCAACACTTGGTCTCAACGTAATCGTGGATTTCTCAATCGCTTTTGCTTTGACGTATTACTTCATATCCAAGAGCCGCTCTTCTGCCCATACCAGGTGTGTGCTATGGGTCACATCATCCACACACAGCAGCGAATTCGAAGAGCAGTACTAACCTCTGTATTTCGTCTTCCAGGAGCACCAAAAAGATTCTGCTGAAATTGACGTATTACGCCATCACTGCTGGGGCTTTGACTGTGTAAGTACATGACATGTTTGGAACAAATGCTTCATTCATCGTTTTCATACAGGCTGGTGAACATCATAGCATTGATCACGGTAAGAATCGTTATTTCAATTATGCGTATATCTGTATTCAACTTCACCTAACAGTACAACAAATCTAAGACCACCCTAGCCTACTGTGGCGTTCTGCAGATAGTCGTAAAATGTAAGCACTGGTCGCGAATAAACTTAAATTTCGAGTTACTTACCTGTGTATCAGTGAACGCTAATTCGATGCTGGCTATGTAAGAACCATTCGTGTTGGTTATGAAGCACTAGGATTGACGAATACTGTACAGGCTAAATGCTCGGAAGAGCATCCGCGGCATTGCGGGAAAGAATGGGGTGTCCCTTGAACTGTCCCAGTTGTCAGACAGCTCGGCCCACGTTGAAGTACCGACATTCTACACACAGTGTGGTCGTTTCGACTAACTATATTCTATCAGGGAGCAGCAATTCACGTTTTGCAAGACACTACGATCAAAGGCGACAAATGGGTGAGTAATGCACGTCCTTCAGGTTCCCAAGTACACCCGAATGACAGTGCGTCCGGTAGGATGAAGGAAAACACACTCAGTCGTCGAAGTCGAGTGAAATCGCGGATAGTACAGGCCAGATAGTAGGAATGCTTGAGGTTTAACTGGTTTTGGCCCCACAATCGAACAGACGCGAACTTAAAAGGAACATGCCTACGTCCTCACCTCTCCTAGCAAGCTTTATTTAACTGAGACTGCGTATGGCTAGATCTATAGAACACTCTAAATACATGTAACGTGATATTAATGAAGGGTACGCATGCTTACGAGTAAATTATGAACGCGAGGGCCCGGAGTTCCTGGCGAAGAGTCGCGGTATTTTCTGAAATGCGGCGTCGACGTCGGCAGTTCGATTACAGTATCAGCATCGCCCTGCCAGTGGAGGTCCTTATTGCTGACAAAGCATAATTAGCGCCTCAGATGCGCTGCAATTGCAAGTTGCAATTGCTTTCAGTTTCAGGTGCAAGCATAGAGCAAGAACTGAGATTGCTCATACTTGTCCACAATACCGGTAGGTTTGTCATGCTAATTATGAATACGATACTGGCTTAGAAGCAATGATTACTCCTCTAGAGCCTGGCTTTTATCATCTGGGTGGTTCAGCAACGTTTGGGGCTCTGAGCCATGACCGGGGCTCACGGTATTTCCGATTTCGATATCGACTCAACCTCAAGTTACGAAACGGTCATACATAGTAAACAGAACAACAGCAGCAACACCTGTAACACGCATGCCAGTGTGCCATATATTGACGATGACTGGATTGTGTGAGCTGCATGACGCGCTGATGCCAGCGTGCGCCGTGCACGCCGTGACGGATTTACTCTGCCTTTCGAGTCACTTACCGCACTCGTATGATCGTAGGGCAAAACAACAATATTGTAAACTCATATCAGCGAATATCCTTAGGTGCGCCACGTCGAGACCATGATGATGTGCCTTGAGATCTGACCTCCGAGTCAGTTTATTTATCTTTACAACTTAGTGTTCCACACAAGTGCAAGCCAGTCAGACTCCTGGTCCTCGGCTCGGTACATAAGCTCTCTTCGAAAAACAGTATCTCTTGACAAGCGCTTGTCCTACCTATAGAAACTACCAGTCATTGCCACCCGCCTGCCAGCGTCCAGACCATCGTTCCCCATCGTCGCTCACACAGCTCCTTTTCGACCATGTGCCCACTTCCATTGGTCTGGCCGTTTTTCTGTTTCGCTTCTCGGCTAGTAACAGCCTGACTCTTGTGAAGCTCGAATCATGAAGTGATCCAGGACTTTGGTTGAAAAAGCCTCCCAATTTAAACCTAAATGACAGATATGCGCTCGCTGATTATGATGAAACGCAAGATACAAGGACGGCCACTGGATTTCGTAACAGGTTTATGGCATGTTGTCTTCGAGGGTTCAATTCGGCCGCATGACTAGTACTCACCAATACCGAAACGGATTTTGTCTCCAGTGCGCTGGTCTATTAACACAGTCGTGACATTCGTGTGTAGATGTCGATCGACTCATTCAAGCAGTCGGGCGCACTGTCTCATCACTCCTCTAGTTCTTACAAGTGACCTGTGGCGAGTATATAACGGAGTCCTGCAGTAACCAACTAAATTGCCTTCGTGACTAGACCACAGACACCTGAGCAACACGCTGCGACAAGCATGGCCCTCACAATAACATCTACCGCTGCACTACCCTCTGGTGCGTATTTTTTTTTTTTCATTCTGTGATGTAGCCATGCCAGTGCCAGTGACCTACAACGTTCTGGCGATATAGGTCACTCCATTCCGCGACTGGGATTTGGCGTGTACAGGAACGATGAACCCTACCCGGCTGTCCTGGCTGCGTTAAAACGCGGGTATCGGTACGCTACCTCCAGTACTGCATCAAAACTTGTGCTCATTCTATTTCGTCGGTTGTCCGTGCACTATTCACTTCGTCCATATCAGACATATCGACACGGCTGAATGGTATGCTAACGAAGCAGCTGTTGGCAAGGCGGTGCGAGACAGTGGGCTATCAAGGGAAGACGTTTTCATTAGTGAGTTTATTCGGTCTCCATCTTCTCCTTCCTGACTACCCTGCATTCCTGGGACAGCTACAAAGATTCCCAGTGGCTCGACCGACCCAGCTTCGAGCATTCCGAAGTCTCTGAGAGAGCTTGAAACCGGTATGCCCTGCAAATTGGACATTCTCCCTATCTATGCATAGCATTACACATAATTCTTAGATTACGTCGATCTGTGGCTCATGCACAGTGCCCACGGAGGCAAAGAATGCCGTCTCAATATCTACAAAACTCTCATAGAGGCTAAAGCCCAGGGAAAAGCACGCGACATCGGAGTGTCTAATTTGTGTGTCTTTCAACTCCCTGAAACTATCCTACTAATACCATCTGTATGATATTTAGCAATGTTAAACACCTGAAAGAAATCCGCGAAGCTGGGCTTGAGCTTCCGGCAGTTAATCAGATCGAGGTGGGTATTGACACATTCCTGTATCGCGGGTCTTCGTTTTAGCGCATGATACTGACTATGTCTCTGCATTTGTTGGCTTCAGCTCCATCCTTTCTGCAGACAAGACCCTATTGCAAAGTATTGCGAGGACATGGAATTTTGCTTGAGGCCTTTTGCCCGATCGTGAGAGGTGATTTCAGTGACCCCATCTTGCAGGAGATAGCAAAGAAGGTGAAGAAAAGGCCGGAACACGTGCTCATACGGTGGTCCCTTCAGCGAGGGTAAGATTGACGTTATCCGCTACAAAGAAAAGAGGGCATAGAAATAATGGAATGCATACAGATACATCCCTCTCCCAAAGTCTGCCACTCCCGAGCGCATCGCCTCCAATGCGGATGTGTATGACTTCGAGCTGTCCGCGGAGGACATCGAGGCTCTGAACAATAGGCCACAGGACCCGATCAGCTGGAACCCCATTGACGAGGAGTAGGCTCACAGGCTCGACTTTGCACGCTTTGAGTCATTCGAAGTGGTATGAAACCTCTCTGGTAACATTGCTACAAAGACTACATTTCGACCGTTGTGCGATGATGTAGTCATACATGTTGTTTGATCTGAGTCTGGCATAGTAGTATGCATAGCCTGTCCATGCTACTAAAACTGGACGAATTCGTAACTCCTCTTAGAATCAAGGCCATCCAGAAGTATGCAACAGTAGTGGTACACGCGTCAGATATATACAGTCCCATTAGGCATGCAATTCCCTTGCTGAGATAGTATGTGTACTTGTAGACCATAGGACAGCTTTAAGCTTCCGAGGCTCTGACACCCTCTTGTAACAAAGCGCGAGAGAATCTTTAGTGTGTCTTAAGTCAGTTTTGCCATAACGCGGACGTGTTCGTTAACTTCAAGGTCAGTGCTGTTGGATCTAGCGACTTTCACGACTTCCTGAGTTCACCGATAACGATCACACCAGTGACAGTATCAACAGTATACCAATGGTTTATTCAATGCACCACGTTACGTTAGATGGTCCGACTTGAAGTGCTACATATTGACTTCGATTCTCCCGCGAATGCAGGTTGAGACTCGCTGCTCTGTAGACGTTATTAGTTCCTTGACATTTCGGAGGCAAAGGTGGCAACAACGTTGAATGTTGAGACATCGATGCTTACCTTGAGTCTATGTGCACTCAACACGCATCGCAGTGAAGGAGAGGCCAGTTTGGCACGTTCCCGCGTCCATGGGGCCGGGAAGGAAGTGCTGGTTGGGCTGCGTGCAAGCAGCGTCATCGTAAAGGTTGACCTCGCAGTTGTCGGTCACCGCGAGGTCGATGTGCACGGACTGCGCGTTGGTGACAACCTCGCACGCGGAATTGCCAGGGCCATCGCCTCCCTCGAGAGTGCCGAGATCGGCGCCATTGCAGCCAGTGCGAGGAAGGCAGTGACCTCGAATGCGGTCGCACCGGCGACGAGAGCGATGAAGGAAACGAGTACGAGCTTGGTAGAGTACATGGTTATTGAGTGGTGGGTGTTCGACGGTTGTTGCTTTTTCGTCTCACCGTGTAGAAGACCTTTTATAGCTTGCGAATTGGGGTCAGCTGAATTCTGGTGGGCGGTTTTGGTGAGTTGGTTGAGTGATTGCTTCTAGTAGGCTTGTCGTCATTGCCGGTGTGCCGAGGAGTGCTCTGCATTGCAATGATCGCTTTGGATCATGTTTTTGACCGGAGGTGAAAGGAGTGAAATGTCCTACAGCTGCGGATTTATCCTCCCTCACACTACTTGGTATATGTACTTTGTGGGCCCCTCCCACGACGTGTGGCAACGCCGAAACCAACCACGAGAGGGCCGCTGTATGCTCATGTATGCTACTAGGAAGGAAAGCGGCTCGTTTTTTTGCATCTACAAGGATGGACATGAATTTTCAATATTCTATGGCCGATATGACGCATGATAAATTACGTACTGTTTCTTTGGTACAATGTAGATGAAAGGATCGGCAACGAAGGACAGCTATTCATACATTGGAAGGGGTGGGCGATGCAATAAACAGGGTATTGGAGCTCCTGTAGACATAGTTAGCTCTCAATCAGGTGGACAACGGAAGTAACGCACTGCACCTTCCGATCGCTCTCGGAATATTGCAGCCATGAGATCATTGCTAGAACTAGAGAAAAGCGGCCCAATCCTCTTGGGTGGCTGGTCCATCAGCGACAGTATATGCAAATGGCGGTCCAAGCTTAATCATGATCCACCTTCTTATATAACCACCATCATTGAGACAGTGTTGTGGATTATTGGATAGCCTGCGGACATGAAATAACCTACGCAAGAACCCCTCAAATCTTGCGCCGTCAGTGCCGTGACTTCGATATATTACCTTAGAAGATGGCGCAGACGGCGTCCTTAAGCTCATTGGAGCTGTTTATGATCATCAAAGAGGCCTCGAGAGAGCTCCTGACGAAGAATGTGGAGGCTCAGTGCCGAGATATCTATGACCGTGACGGATCAGCTGGACGCAAACGCACATCCCGTGGGCAGAAATCATGTTTACCCTCGTTTCGACTGGGTATCCTGCCATTCCGTGTTGGAAGATTGGGAGGCCAGTTCGTGCCGGGGAAACCAAGATAGAATTGGACTCATGATGTCTATGACATCACGGAAGAGCCTACAAACATAGTAAGCACTCGTCAAAACGTCCAGTCGAATCGAGCTTACCACACCAGCTCTCTATGGGGAAAGCTCACCAAATCATCCGAGTGACTATGCCATGAAGCACAATTGGATAACGTTAAAGTACGATACATCAAGATCTCAAACCAGTCAGTAACTCAAAAACAAGGACAACAACACAGCACGTAGCACATAGCACGCATCCAACATTTAACTCTCAACATCTCAGCACTACTTCCTCCATCAAGCCATTTTGCAACTCATGATGGGTACGAGGGGTATCAACGCCAGCTAGACAACAAGTTTACTCGTCATCATCCTCGTCCTGCTGCTTCCTCCTCCTCGAAGCGGGCTTCGTCGCAGCCTTGGACGCAGGTTTCGCCTTGGATGCAGGTTTTGCCTTGGACGCAGGCTTAGATCCAGACGCCTTAGACGCGGGAGCACGTTTCCGCTTCTTGCTTCCCTCCGAAGACTCTTCCTTTTCTTCCTCCTCTGCAGGCTCAGGCTCAGGTTCGGCGTGGGCCTTCTCCTCTTCGTCGTCCTCGTCGCCGCTCACGGCGTCGATCGCAGCGCCGAAATCCTCCCCGGACTCTTCATCGTCAGCAGGTTTCTTCTTAGTGACACGCGTTTTAGTGGCGGCAGTAGACTTTTCCTTGACAGCGGTGGCCTTCTTGGCTGGCGCGCGCTTGGCTTTTGGCTTCTCTTCCTCCTCGTCGGCGGGCTCTTCGTCGTCCTCGTCCTTCTGTGAATTCATGGCACCAGAGTGTCAATCACCGTGCGCCTGTGCCAGCAAATAAGAGCTATTACCTTTGCTTTCCTGACCCTCTTCTTCGGCGGTTCCTCGTCCTCCTCGTCAGCCTTCTTTGCCTTCTTGGCACTAGCCTTCTTAGCAGCAGAGGCACCTGCCCTAGCTTCACCAGGGCCTTGGTCGTCTTCGAGCACACCTCCGTTATCCCAAGCGCGCTGGACCTTCTCCTTGTCAGCATCTTCAAGGGTATCCCAGCCCTCAACCTGGGTAGGCTCGGGGTACGAGCTCTTGAACTCGCTGAAGAGCTTCTCCGGGACACAGCCGAAGTGTTGCCAGTTGCTGGAAGACGTTGCATGATAAATTCGAGTAATGAGATGAATATCAAGATAAGAAGCTTACAAGGATTTGTTTCCGCGGAAGTCGACTTCGTGGCCGAGACGAAGGTAGTCTTTACCGATGGAGTCTGTGAAAGAAAAGTGAGCCCAAACCAATTACACGAACGAGCGTCGAGACATACCACCACATCCATCTACAAGAGACGATTAGCATGCGCATACCGTTTGATACGAAGATGCCGACTCACCCTTGCACTTAGCGCGTCCAGACGAGGCATACTCGAACTTGAACACTCCAGGTTTTTCCTCCTTCTCCTTCTTGGTGGCCTTCGAAGCAGCAGCCTTCTTCACTGGCTTTTCTTCCTCATCCCCGTCGTGTTCCTCGCCATCTTCGTCTTCATCCTTAGCCTTCTTCACCGCCTTGCCCTTCTTCTTTTTCTTCCCACCGTCCTCATCGTCGTCCGCGTCAGGCTTCCGGGCAGTTTCAGGTATGTCTTCGTCTGCGACATGCCCTTCTTCCCATGCTTTGCGGATTTTATCTTGGTCTTCTTCACTGAGATCCTCAAACCCGTCTAGCTCGTCTGCCTCGTCGAAGGACTTTTTCATATTCGATATAATCTTGGTCGTTACACATCCCCAATGACGCCAGGAACTACAACATTATCAGTACAATTCGATGGATTTTACAGGGAAGAAGCCGGGTAGAAGGGAGGCGGGGCCACATGAGCTGTCGGTGTCACGCGAGACGGTGGCGATGACGTCGAAGGCTGCGCCGCCGCGTGTATCAACGTCTCACGCATCCCACGACATGGCAAACGACGCTGAGCACCACAGCATAGACGAGAGATGTACGTACAACGATGTATTCCCCCTAAAATCCACGACCGACCCGAAACGCAACGTGCCTTTTGGGATAGGTGTACCTGTATTCGGGTGACAACCAAGCACATAGCCCACGAGTTTTCTAGTCAGTTGACGTGGCAAACATCATGGTCACGAGCTGAGACGTACCGTTGCATGGCTTAGGACCTAAGTGTGAAGAAAAGACACGAAAAGTCGCGAGTGTGAGCGTTGTGGCCGACCGCGCCCTCGTTGGACAACCTCTCAGACTCACCTTTGCATTTGGCGCGGGCGCTGCTCGCGTACTCGAGACGGTATCCGGATTTCTTGGCGGGGGCTTCGTCGTCAGACATCTTGTTCTTAGCTTGGTGTACTTTAGAGAGACGAAGACGAGAGTTTCAGAGGTTGAGAAAGAGAGAGAGGAGACGAGAGAGTGGAGGGGAGGAATTATGGTTCAGATGGGGAATATATTGGGTTCGATCTAAAGTCCGCTTGTTCACGCGCTACGGCCTGGCTGCTGGCACCAGTGCGACCGGCAGCTGCCTGTGTACTTCTCGACGCTTTGTTTTATGTAACGGTTGCTTTGGTCATCATTTGACACAGCAGTCAAAGGTTAAATGGCCAAGACTACCATTGAAGTCATCATTTATAAGGCCGTGTTCCCAAGTAATGATCACACGAGGCCGAGGACAGTCCGTAAGCTGTACCTACCCAACAATAATCGCAAGGCAGAATGAATGAATAATGGCGAGAGCAAGTAAGTTACGAAATTAAATAGTACTCGACAAGGTCCGTGCGGGATATAAAACAGGTTGTACCGGTATACAATGCACACGCCCACCTCACCCCCTCCACGCTAACGAGGATTCCTTCTAGGATCGCCAGGCGTCCCGGCACGCGGCGAGTTACTCCCACTCCTCGAGCCGGAGTGTCGATTTTGGGATTGCAGATGTGTCCGTTCGTTGCTCTCGAACTCGTCTTCTTCGTCTACCTCCGGCAACCTCTCTAACCCGACGGCGTCGATGCCATCGTCATCTTCGTCCAGCGCGTTGAACAAAGTTTGTCTTCCAGAGCCACGACGTGCGTGGCCCGACGTCGGTGTTGTTCCGCCTCCAATGGGTGTGTTCCCCACGCCGTTCCAGCCGTCTATCGACATACGGCCGGAAATGCTGAGACGCGGGTTCATGAGTCCGCCCTCCAACGCCGAGTGCCCGTTACCGTGCATGCCTGATGGCTTGCGAGAGATTTCGAGTAGGTGCACTCCGAGGAATGTGACAATAAAACCCGCAAGGAGTGATATTGAGTTGGCGGGGTCTGTGGTGTTGAAACCTTGGAATAGAATGACGGAAGCCACAATAGTGGCTGTTGAGAAGCCGACATAGTACATGGGGTTGACGCTGCACAGAATAAGTCAGTGATTGGCACACCCAGGGCCGACAGTCGAGCACGTACACGTTGGTGGAGAACGTGTCCAGGGCTTTGTTGAAATAGTTCATCTGGACGAGAATGCAACCGGCGGTGACAATACCAAACACATACGTGCTCGGATGTCCCAGCTGGTTGTTTCCACTGAAAGTGAGTTTTAGAGCTATGCCAAAGCCCTTGATGGCCATGACGGAGACAGAACCGACGAGGGAACATATGGAGATGTAGACTAGTGGGTTGGAGCGGCCATATCTTGGTGCGACGGTGTAGATCATGACGAGACTGAATACGAGAACGGTGAAGCAGTATAACATAAAACCTTTCCCGTAAATTAGATACGACGCAGATGTAAACTCTTGTATGGTGACGCACCTGGTTGTACCGCGTAATGCAAGATCTCGTCTACTGTCTCAACTGGCTTGTCTTCGGGCGCGTGCAGAACGATGATGAGGGACCCAAGAATACATAGCGTGCATCCTACTCGTCCTATATGTCCGAGTTCTTCACCGAGTAAGAAGGAGGCGAGTATAGCTCTGCAATGTGTGAGGCGAGATATCTATTGAAATTGAGATGACGCGCGTACCCGATGATCACACTCCCAGCACCAAGTGGTGTTATTAGAATCGGAGGTGCGAATGTGTATGCAGCAAAGTTGGCGACTATGTATAGTATTAGTTAGGATGCTTTTTGTGCTATTATCGATTCGCGAGCGAAAGCGAGTTTGATGACTGCGCACGCAAGGATTTGCGCAATCGGAACGTTATGAAGTACTCACTTTCGCCGAGGACCACTGCAGATGCAACCGTTCATGAGCACATAAGTTAGTTACTTCTAGAGTATATGTACACACTGGTCGATATTCCTGCCCACCATATTGGATTCCTGAGATACGAGTAACTGTCTGATGTAGCTGCGCTGCTGTAATTTCCCCGGTCACTTGCATCGTTTAGACCCTACCACCAATAAAATTAGTCCCAACCACCCTGAGTCTATGAGCACATATCTTCGTACCTTCTTGGTAATGATAAAGCTCGTTCCAATAGCGACGGAGCCAGATAGGGCAAGTGCCAGCCCGATGTATTTGTCGTCGAGCATGCCTGATGACTCTCAGGCGCGAACGGTCTCCAAATCTTCTTGTTTCGTGAGTTTTGCAAAAGGGTTGTTCTGATAGTCGAAATGTCGTTCAAGAAGGAGTGGCAGGTGAGTACGAGAAGCCTCAGAGAGTTGGAAGTGGGCGTGGCGAGATGGAGGACATGAGCTGAGCGCGAGCCTCGGGAAAACGCAATTATTTTTGGCGGATTTGCTCCAGGAACGGAATTATCGGCGAAAATAACCTCGTTATTGCACTGTCGCCGACCACCACCTCCTGCATCTGCCAACCGCCTCTTTTCTGTTCGCAAACACGTTTGAGAATAGTATGTGTCTTGCATAGCAAGGTTATGTTGAGTGTCACTCATGAAAAGTCATGTAGGAAGATGTTGGCGACACTGAGAGCGACAGCGTCACGGACAGTGCTCCGGCCAACTCGAGCACTGTCCTCCACCTCTGTGGCACACTCAGACATTCTGGGTCAAACACTGAAGGAAATAGGAGAAATCTCATCAGGAGGCAAGACATCCTTCAAAGGCATAGCATCTGAGCCACTCCAGCTGGAACCCTTCCCAACTACTCCAGCATACAACAATACCAGTAAACCCCTCATACTCATCCCGCCAGCTCAAGACCCCCTGCTCACGTACATCTCAAACACAATCATGCGAGACGGGAAGCGCACCCAGGCCGACCGGACTGTCACTAAGATGCTCACACTCATTCACACCATGACCCGTGCACCCCCTCTGCCCATCGTCCGTGAAGCCGTTCTGTCCGCCTCGCCCTTGGTCAAGTGTATCAGCCAGCGAAGATCTGTCAAGGTAACACAAAAGCCTATCGCCCTGAGCGAGAGGCACAGGACCGCGTACGGTGTCAAGTGGATTCTTTGGGCCAGCGCAGCAAGACCGGAGCCGACGCTAGAGGGGAGGTTGGCGAGGGAGATAGTTGCGGTTTTGCAGGGTGATAGCAGAGCGCTTTCGAAAAAGGCAGAGGTGCATAGACAGGCTATGATCAATAGGTGAGCGATATGCAACACGGCGTGGAAGTTGTTGTCTGACGCAACTTCTAGGGCGAACATTGGTGCTCGATAATACCGACTTTAGTGTTCTTACATCTGCTATAATTCACCACATGCATAATCGACTACCTTGTGCACCAAACCCGGGATTTCCACCTGCGGTGGCTGGAAACGGCGTTGTCAGAACTTGGTATGTTCTCAGTGATGTCTGTTGGTCTAGCTCTTCCAGGCTTGCAGAAGACACCTCCCAAAAAATTACAGAACGTACGTCAGCTCGATATAGCTCGGTATGTGCTCCTCGAAGATCAAGGAAGCACTCACAAGCAGCACACGGTGACGAAGCGCCCATAATTCAGCAGGAGGTCGAGATGGAGGACGCATCGCTGCTCCATATCTATCTTTGACTGCGATCTTCTACATAACTACCTGGTCGCAATCGACCGCAATGCTGTCTACGATCATTCTTACGACATTGCTACAGTTCCTCCGACTCTACGACCACGCGGGCACGCCTTTTCTGAGTTCGGATCAATATCGTGCACTCGAGAACCATGCGGTCCTAAGTACTTCCTGAGTAAGCTCTTCCGAAGTCGTATTGGAGACACACGTTGCGGTAAGTCTCTGGATTTTCCCTATCTATCCCAGCTTTGACACTATCCGCCTCCTCTTGCAGATGCGCCCATTCAGTCGGTATTCAGCCACATGATATAGCCGATGTTGTAGGCAGAGAAGACTAGGGAAGTCGTATGGCCAACCCTGATAGAAGCGTTGCACTGGATGGACCGCGTTGCGAGATGTAGGCTATCCGACATCTACCTCATCTGATTCCATTGTTCGCGTATAGTGCTGTGCCACTCTGAACTCCTTCGTCCACTCAGCTGCCGTATGGCACATGTGTGGCTCAGCATCAGGAAGTGCCTATCGTCGTCGTCGTTCAGGTATAAAGACGAAGGTGAGGGGGGGACGAAGGACTAGAACCCACTGAAGATAACCTGGTTGTTAGGAGTGATCATGCTCTCCTCCGCTCTCTCCAAGGTCTCAGCGCTCTGGGCGCTGTTGGCGATCCCTGTCGTCACCGCCCGCCAGATCCCAGTCGTGGATGGAGTCATCGGAGGCGTACCCACTACACCGAGGTTTCATGAAGCCAATGCTGCCGTCTCCCCCGCGGCTACTACCCCGGGCAAGCTGCGTGTAGTCGAGAACAGTGGGGTCTGCGAGACAACGCCTGGCGTCTACCAGGCCTCGGGATATGGTGATCTGACATCCTCTGAGAGTCTGTGGTATGTTATGTCATAGTCAGAGATGATCTGTGCCTCTATGAATGTTCCTGACGATTCGATGCTCAGGTTCTGGTTCTTTGCGGCTCGTAAGAACCCGGATACTGCTCCACTCGCGATCTGGTTGAATGGCGGGGTAAGCATGTTCAGGTTTATCACAAAATTTAATGCACGAACCTGATTTTGTCTGCAGCCAGGCAGCTCTAGTATGATCGGCCTCTTCCAAGAGAACGGCCCCTGCAGGATCACCAACGACAGTCGTAGCGTCACCCTGAACCCCGAGTCCTGGAACAATGAGGTCAACATGTAAGTCGCGCAGCTGTATACTACCTCACCGTGGTAGCTCTCGTTGGCAGTGCTAAGCAGAGCTGTTTGTAGGCTGTATCTTGACCAGCCCGTAGGCGTCGGCTTCTCGCACGGTACCACAACTGTTGGAACGTCGACGCAGGCAGCTCAAGACGTCTGGAAGGTACGTGCGGTGGTCAACTTCCACCACCGACTCGGTGTTGACTCGGTGGCACTAGTTCCTGCAAATCTTCTTCTCCGACTCTCGTTTCAGCAAATACCAAAAGAATGACTTTGCCATCTGGACAGAGTCGTACGGTGGTCACTACGGCCCAACGATTGCTGAGTGCGTGTTGCTTTACCCCGATGTTTACAAATTGTTAATGGAGCGCCCGGCAGCTACATCCTGACGCAAAACGCCGCCATCTCGGCTGGAACAGTATCTGGCACGCACATCAACCTGAAAGCACTCGGTGTGGGTGACGGCCTCACGGTATGTGACGACACTAAAAGTGATGTCGGTGGGGCGCATCATGGCTCATGATACGCCGTAGGATCCGCTGTCACAGTATCCAGGTTACATCAGCTACGCAGCGTCGAACCCGTACGTCCCCCGGATGTTCTTTCCTATTGGTCGTGGCCGCTCATACATGCTGTGACAGCTATCACTCATTGGTCTCGTCGTCTACTATCAAGTCAGCCAACACTTCGTTCACTCGTTCGGGAGGCTGTCGTGACCAGATCCAGTCCTGCTACACAACTGGCTCCACTTCGACGTGCTCGAGGGCCCAATCGTACTGCAACGACAACATCTTGAGTCCATTGGCAGGGAACTACGACGTTTACTTCATCCTTGCAAAGAACCCAGATCCCTATCCTGCCGATCTCTCGACGTATCTGGGTAGTTCTTCGCTCATGTCCAAGATTGGCGCCGAGAGCGATTGGCAGGAGACAAGTGATGAGGTTTACGACAATTTCGCGAGCACTGGGGACTGGATGACGAATTCTAGGCCGCACCTGGAGAACGTGATCAACGCTGGGGTGAGAACACTCATCTATGTTGGTGATGCGGTAAGCAACCTTGTTATGACACAAGTCAAATTAGACTGAATTGTAGTGTGCTAGGACTACATTTTGAATTTCAACGGAATCGAGGCCATGGTATGTTTATACGTGTATCCCAGTCGAGACTGCGTCCTCATGTTGCTTTCAGGTTAGCAACATTCAGACCACAGTAACCTCAAACCTCAACGCGACCCCTCTGTCCAACTGGACGGTTGCTGGTCAGCCCGCCGGCTTGTTCAAGAATGCTGGTACTTTCTCGTTTGTCAGAGTTTATGGCGCGTAAGTAGTTGCCATTTACCCGAATCATTGCGAAGATCTCACTTGGGAGTTGATTAGTGGTCACGAGGTTCCCGCTTACACTCACGGCAAGTTGGCATACGGTCAAGCTGCCCTGCAATTCTTCAATCAAATAATGAGCGGAAACCCATTGTCCTCGACGTAAGCCGTAAGCCAATGACGGGGATGACATCGACGGGCCGGGTGGCTAAAGGCACAGCTGTACATAGCAAAGCGTTCATTTCCGGTATTATCTATACTGCAATCAATTTCCTCTCAACAATGTGGGCGCTGTGAGCAAGAAGCTTCCGCGCGCAGTGAACTTCTTCAGTATGAAGACTACCATCATGTCTACGCATCGCCTTGCCTTTGTCGCTCCAAGCGACACCGACGGTCGGTACGTTCGGATTCGTGACTTCCTCGGTGAGTGTTTCACTCTCCGTATTTCCCGGACTCGAGCGCAGCTTCTCTCTCGCACAGGTGTCAACATGCAACCTCTAATGTGACTGCTTGTCGACATCTCGTCTGACAGCCACTCCGGGCGATTGCGCGTGTAAATGGAGACATCAAATCTTTACAGCTATGCCAAACCGTATTCGAATCATTGTGGTTATCGAGGCCGTGATCCTTTGGCCGCTCCTGAGGTTGGTTTCGGGTAAAAGGCATCCTCGAGTCTTTTCTGCACGACGTCGAAGTGTATATAAGGGTACGTGCAAGAGCTGTAGAAGACTCACAGCACCGTTTCTACTTCTCACTGGCACTTCTGCACACTTGTCTCTCTCTTCTTCTCTATACAATTATTTTTCGCCTCTTCGCAAGCCACCAGCAATCTTTATATTATAGATCGTCATGTCTGCCTCCCACTCTCAATACGCCTCTCTCGAACAAATCGATGAAGTACGTGACACTTCCATTACTTCACCCATTGCTCTTTACTGAACATCTGCCCCAGATTTACGCTCGTGTCGCTCAGACATGGAAGTCTGGAGTCACGCGCTCCCTCGACTACCGTCGTCGCCAGCTGCTTCAGCTCGCACGTATGATTCAAGAAAACAAGACTGTATGGGAAGATGCTGTCCTTGCTGACCTCGGCAAGCAACGCCAGGAATGTGTATCGACTGAGCTGGGTCCGACCGTCCACGGCGCCCTCCACGCAGCCGAGAACCTGGAAGACTGGGCTCGTCCCGAAAAGCCAAAGGTTGATGCATGGCGCCAAAACTGGGACGCCACTATCTACCCAGTTCCCAAAGGCACGGCTTTGATCATCTCGTAAGTACTTGCGCTCGATAGATCTCGCTGAATGATATGCTCAATTAACTCATCTTGATAGCCCTTGGAACTTCCCAATCGTCTTGACCTTGCTTCCTATGGTTGGAGCCATCGCAGCTGGCTGCCCTGTCGTCATCAAACCTTCGGAACTTACGCCTACTGTCTCTGCCCTCCTCGCGAGCATGATCGAGAAGTATCTCGACCCTAATGCATACGTCGTTGTTCAAGGTGCGATCCCGGAGACGACTAAGCTCCTCGAACTCCGCTGGGCCCACATCCTGTACACCGGAAGCGGACGTGTCGGTCGCTTGGTCGCTGCTGCGGCCGCAAAGCACGTTACTCCAATCACTCTCGAACTAGGCGGCAAGAGCCCGGTTATCATTTGCCCCGACGCCGACCTTGACCTCGCCGCTAGACGCGTTCTCTTTGGCAAAGTGCAGAACTCCGGTCAGGTATGTTTTTCCGTGCATGATCACACCACCTAAATCTGATCCTGGCCATAGCTTTGCGTGACGCCCGACTATGTTCTCGTTCCCACCGCAATCGCAAGTGACTTCAAGTCTGCAATGCAGAAGGCTTATGCTTCATTCTTCCCCACCGACCCCCTCGGCCCCGACTCACCCTGGTCTAAGATTGTCAACGATGTACAATATAAGCGTCTCATGAACTTGATCCTCTCTACGAAGGGCACGGTTCTCGCTGGCGGTGTTAGTGACTTCAGGCGCAGAATCGCAACCACCATCGTCGGAGATGTCAAGCTTGACGACCCCCTTATGGAAGAGTATGTATGCTTCATCTTAACTTCTCGAAACACACTAACCATCGTGTTCGTCAATCAGGGAACTGTTTGGTCCTATTCTTCCTATTGTCGAGGTTGAGGATGTCGACGAGGCTATCTCTATTGTAGCTGACAGGCCCTCGCCTTTGGCACTCTACGTCTTCTCAAATGACGAGACAGTGAAGCAAAGATGTAAGTTTCGAAATGTTAGCATTCTGTACGTAATCCGACGACATTACAGGTCTGGAGAGGACCAGCAGTGGCAGCTTGATCTTCAACGACACTGTCTGGCAGATCGTCGGTAAGTACATGTTATATTTCATCGTTAAAGACAGTAACTCAAGTTACATTCTCAGTCCACGAGATGCCTTTCGGTGGAATTGGCGAGTCTGGCTGTAAGTAGTACTCTACACCTGACGCCTAGCTATCATTCTGACAACATTTGGACATAGACGGCAGCTACTTCAGCAAGAACACCTTCGACGTTTTCACCCACCGCAGGAGCTACTGCAACATGCCGGCTGAGTACGTTGTTTCACCATCATGCCTTTAGAAGTAAACTCAACCATGACTTCCTTTCAGGCTCGAGCCCTTCATCGGCCACAGGTACCCTCCTTACACTGAAGACAGCTACAAGATGATGTGTGCCAACGTAAATGCACCCATCCCCGAGATCTGAATAGATTTATCCCCTGCTATAAGTTCTTTTATGACATCTATCTCTGACCGACTTGCATATTTTATTTATCATTCCCGGACCATGCTGGGTTCGGGCCTTTTAACTATTCTTTCTTAATCCTATACTTTTATATTCTTTAACGGTGCTGTATATTTACATGTAATTGTAGACTTGCGCAATCATCCGTTTTTGTGCTCTGACCACCTTATATTTTGTGCGATTTCTTAGCAAACCAACAAAAATGCAATGACGCGTACATCTATGAATTTCTTATACGTGTATCATACGTGATCAGTACCACGAGTCGGACAACAGCCTGCCGACAAAGTGTAATGGAGTCTTGGGTGCCACGGACATTCACTGCTATGGCCATTTCCATAGCTAGGACGTATCAAAGATAGGATTAGGCTCATGACAGGCTGTGTCGCTCGAGCTGTCTCGGTCAAAGGTTCTGCAACAGTTCGGTGAGGTCAGTGCTGGTCGGGATGTAATGATGCTGGTGCGTCGCGTAGCAGGCGTGACATATTTCAGACTCTGGAGTCAAGTAATCTCGATGGGCAGGCCGAAGCAGCCATGGATGCGTCTGCGCTCCGAGAGCCTGAGTGCTGTGGAACGCCAATTCTTGGCGCGGCGAGGTGGTCAGTCTGTGCGTAACGGACATCGAAGGATTTCACTTACTCTTCTTGGCTACCACTATGGTGCTGCACAGTAAGTATTCCTAGCAGCATAGCTCATGCACTTGTTGGTTATGTCAGTGTGGATGATATAGCGCACAATGCGACTGGAGGCAGAAAGGAAAGCGGTGTGTCATCGTCATTGACCAAATAGACCCGGCGAGAATTTGATAATCCGTCTTCTGAGGTGCCACGACATTACCAAAAAGGCAACCGAGTACGTTGTTGTGAGAAACCCGGCGCTAGACGCGTGCACGAACACGAGGAATTGTGACGAGCAACGATCGAGCGACGGTAAACACGGGAAGCTTGTTCAGAACGCGAGGTGAGTGGGATAAATGTCGTATTCCGAGAAGCTTGTCTTTACAAGTGTGTATCTACAGGTGTTATATACTGTTTTACTATCTAGTGCCACTCCGTGGCTCTCGCGCTTTACTAATACTACAACAAAGAAACACGATAAGAAACTAATACAAGGTGAGTCAGCTATCTACATATCTACGGCCGAAGGCCTTCGGGGTGGCACTGAACGACGTACCACGTCCTGACGACAGTGGCTAGCGCCCACCGTTACATTCGCCCTCCAGGAGTCAGCAGGGAAAACCATCCACCCTAGTTGTCAGACGGTGCCCCGACCGTGTGACGAATGAGGAAGGAGGCGCATCACGGACATTGCCGTAGATTAGTAATGCGTCCCGATCGTGCAAATTTCCTTGTAGAAAAGGTCAGCCCCGGCACAGAGGAACGGTATCGTTCCTTACTCTGTGCCAGGTATGTGCGGCCATCACCCCGCTGTCAATATATCGTTCCTTACTCTGTGCCAGAACACCTATCAGATTGACAGGTTATGAGCCGCCGTCTGCTCTAATCAGACATCAGAAACTTTGAACGAACTATCTCCATCAAATCTCATCTCACGATGTCTACCCCTGACGCCACCGCCACCACCACGTCCATGGACACCTTCACGCACTTCGACAAACGATTCTCGTTGGAGAAGTTGACAGACGATGGGACCACGAATACATACGGGACATGGGTTGGCGTAGCTAAGTCTAAGCTTCAGTTGCTGAACCTCTGGAAATACATCTCCGGGCCCGAGTCCGTCGCCCCAGTCATACCTAAACTCATAGCCGACGCACGATTCGAGGCCACGGAAGAGTCTTCCGGTGAGAAGAAGTGGTTCATTCAGAAAGGAAACAAAGATGAGGTGGAGGAGGCCACGAAGAAGGCCGAACCCTGGGCACGAGGCAACCTAGCCGCCCGTACCGTTCTCCTGGAGGCACTATCCCCGGAGAAACGATCTCTTATCTCAGAGGACGACAGCGCCAAATTCATCTGGGAGTTCCTCACAGAGGAATACCGTCCACTCAACTTCGCCCGGTCGCAGGTTCAGTTCCAGAACATTATGAAGTTCACCTGCAAGCCCGGCATGGACGTCTGGAAGTGGTGCGAGAAACTGCGCGAACTCTACGTCGAACTGCGTAACTACAGCCCAACGCGCATCAAAGACACCGACTTCGCTGTCACGATCGCCAATCTATTACCGGCAACTCCCGGGTGGGCTGAGTTCGGCGGTAGACTCTTCGATGCCCTCACCAAGGCCGAGAACGAGGGCAAGCCGCTCTCTTCGGCTGCTGTATTCGCCATGGTCAGAAATTACGACTGGGCTCAGAAGAAGAACGATCCGCAGGTGGCTGCCGAGGCGTACAACACCGACACTCTGTACCCCGATTCCAAACGCCCTGGGTCGCCCATCGCGAACCAGACATCTTCTAAGAGAGCTAAACCCTCAAATTCGAAGGATCAGGACTACTGCGAGAACCCTAAGTGCTCGAGGCCACGAGGCCACAAGACCCGCAACTGTCTTTGCTGGGGTGGAGAGAAATGTGGTCAGTACCCGGAGGGTTGGCGCGGTAGGACAGATCTGCATCTGCCCCCGGACCAGCGATCAGACACGAACAAAAGCACGGGAACGTTCAAGAACAAATCCAAGACGTTCAACCAGCCACGTGCCAACGCTGCCCACGCCGCGAACTGTAGCGCTGAGGGATCTGACGATGAGGCACAAGTCGCAGCTGCCCTTTGCCAAGAAGGGGAATACTACGCGTTCAACGTCATCTGCGGTCCAGACCCCGTCGCTTCCGTTACCTGCAACACGCTCGCGCTTATGAGTACCTCCAATTCTAAGCCCGCCGCGGACGTATATCACGATTCGGGCGCAAACCGACACATCTTCTATGACAAGTCGGTCTTCAACAACTACAGGAAGATCTCCCACATCCAAGTCAAGGGCTTCGGCTCGAGCCTAGCCACCTCAGCAATTGGCGTGGGGGACGTTCACCTGGCAGTTACCATCAACGGAGTCATGTCTACTGTTAAACTCTCGGACGCACTGCACGTCCCATCAGCGCGACTTAACCTCGTGTCTCAGGGATGCCTTCAGCGCCGCGGAGTCGATTGCATCATGAAGGACGGGAAGGTCGTTCTCTCGACCAATGGGAAGACGATCATGGTCGGAAGAATCCAACCGAACAACCTCTATCGTCTCCACGTCCAGCCAATCTCCCGGAACCTTGCTGGCCGTATCGAGGCCAACCACGCTTCCCTCGCCGACCGCATCAGCAGCGCACCTCTAATCGACAGAATCAGTCCTCACCCAATCAGCGCTGCTACCAGTGTGCCGATGCAGAAACCTCAGAACATCACTGAGGGTTTTTGCACCGCCTAATGGGCCACATAGGCGTAAAAGGGCTAGTGCGCGCTGTCACCGGAGTCTCGGTCAAACCCGGTGTCAGAGCCCCAACCAGATGCGAGATCTGCGCACGCGCGAACATCAAGCGCTTCCCTTTCCCAAAGATCTCCAACACCCGCTCAGACCAGATCGCATTTCGTGTTCATATCGACTTATGCGGTCCCTTTCCACTCGGCTTCGGGAACGTCAAATATTTCATGAATATCACGGACGACGCCTCGAGGTGGGCAGACCCCCGCTTCCTCAAGGACAAGTCCGACGCCCTCGCTGAGTTCAAAAAGTACAAGTCCACCGTGGAACTTTCCACCGGCAACAAAATCATAATCATTCGTATCGACAACGCGTCCGAACTAATTCACGGAGAGTTCGAGCGCTACTGCGAATCAGAAGGCATCACGTACGAGAAAACGGTGCCTGACGCCTCACCTCAGAACGGCGTCGCGGAGCGCTACAACTATACCCTCGTGTCTATGGCTCGGGCTATGCTATTGGACGCAGGGCTTGGGGACTGGTTCTGGCCCCTCGCGGTACAAGCCGCCGCCCATCTCCTTAATCGATCTCCTACGGCCGCGCTACCACCTGGGAAGACACCATTCCATGTCTGGAAGAACGCGGTGCCTGATCTCGCTCACCTCCGAGTATTCGGCTCACACGTCGTATCCAGGAAAGTCGACTCAGACGATCTACCAAAGCTGAAACCGAGAGGAGAAACAGGCCGGTTCGTAGGCTACGCACGTGACGCAAAGGGGTATCTGATATGGATCCCCGACAAACACAACGTCCTCGTACGACGCGATGTTGTCTTCCTCGACGACCAACCGCCAATGTCAGCCGACAATTCCCTCACGTCCCCACTATGGGACGACCTATTCTACAAAGTCGAAGCTCGTTATCGTGACAAGCTCACTCCTGCCGAACAAGTCGACGCAGATCATGGTGGCGACGCCAACCAGCCTGCGATCGAAGCCGTTCCACCGCAACAGGCGCCTGAGGAGGAATTGCCTAATGAGGCAGTTGCCCTACCCCGGCGTCCCCGCGCTCTTCCCGCACGGTACCGTGTTGATAACACCGAGTATTCGTCCGAGGGGGGGTTGCGGGTTCAGGTGAAGCAAGGAGCTGTCACCCTCAGACATGACAACGTCCGAATACTCGGAGATAACGAAGTAGAAATCGACGACCCCACTGCAGTCCAAATCGCCGAGATCTGCGATCCACTCTTCGTATCTCACAACCCAATCTCAGTCCACGCTCTCAACGCCATGCTCCCCATCGACGATCCTTCTGCTACCGATCCCCAGACCATTCGCCAAGCTCAGAACAGCCCCTACTGGAACCACTGGCTCGCGGCGCTGCACGAGGAGCGCGAAGCCCTCCAGGCCAAAGGCGTCTACATCCCAGTCGACCGACTCCCGCCAGGTCGGAAAGCAGTGGGCGCGAAGTGGGTACTTCACATCAAGCGGAATGCGGACGGACACATCTCGAGATTCAAGGCGAGACTCGTGGCCAAGGGCTTCACACAGATTCCCGGCCAAGACTTCACGTACACCTTCGCACCGGTAGCCCGGTGGGACTCCATCCGTACCTTGCTCGCGATCGCTGCATCTCAAGATCTCCACCTACGTCACATCGACATCAAGACCGCGTTTCTCAACGGTCCTCTCGATGAAGAGATTTACATGCGCGCTCCGGAATTCGCAGGGTCAGGGATCTGGAAGTTACAGAAGGGCCTTTACGGTTTGAAGCAGGCCGGAAGGCAGTGGTACCTCACGTTCAACGAGAAGTACGCCACACTCGGGTTCAAGCGCCTCGAGACGGACTGGAGCGTTCACGTACGACAGAAGAACGACATCAAGTCCATGTCCACAACGAGCGTAGACGACATCTTACTCGGTACACCCGACGAGGACGAATCCGACAGCATCACCAAGGAGCTGAGCGGTATATCCGACATCACGGACAATGGAGAAGTCGAACATCTCTTAGGGTGTGTCGTCATCAGGTACCGATCACGACGTACCATCATCCTCAGCCAAACACCGTTCACAACGTCTATTCTCCGGCAATTCGGGATGGAGCACAGCAACGCCGTGTCGACACCGTTGACACCCAAGACACATCTTACCGCCGATGACTGCCCGAAGACAGACGAGGAACGAGCAGAGATGGCCTCGGTACCCTACTGCGCGGTAGTCGGGAAGGTCATGTACCTCGCCAACACCACGCGCCCAGACCTTTCATTCGCTGTACGAGAGCTAGCCAAGTTTATGTCCAACTACGGCAAGGCTCACTGGGACGCCGCGAAGCATCTGCTGCGCTACCTACAAGGCACACGATCACTCGGACTCGTTCTAGGCAATGTCGACGAACCCTACCCCATATTCCGCGGGTTCTCAGACTCTGATTGGGCCGGTGGCGAGGAGAGGAAGTCCATATCCGGATTAAAGCCCAGCACAGGTAGGCATTACCTGCGGTGAGCCGTGGGTACACCCGTTGTAATACCCGCAGGTCTGTGACCCGCAGGTTATGGGTACCTGTTTCCCACGGGTAGCGTGAGGGTGCGGGTAGGGGTTTCGAGAGCGGCAAGTATACCTGCAGGTGTCTCTAGTAAAACACATATATATTGCAGTTTTTGAAGTATTACCCATGTACACTACGAGGGAGCGGCTTCAGAATCAGATATATCTTCAAAAACATTGTCCACTTCAGTTGCTTTAGTACGCTTGCTTTTGGCGCGCAAGACACCGATGATGGCGTCCTCGGGAATAGCGCCGGGAATGGTGGCCCATGAGCTCAGCACAGTGGCCGCGCGGACTGACTCGTCGGATAAAGCGTGGCGACGCTTCGATACTGTAAGGCCACTTCGTGAGAACGCGCGCTCGACATCTGTCGAAGCAGCTATAATTGAAAGATATTAGCTCGAAAGATCGGAGTATGAAAGATAGAAAGCGTACCTGGTGCGGATAGAAAGTCTAACGCCATTCGTGCACATGCGATCCCTGCCTCGCTACCCCCAACGATTTGCGAGTTCCACCACTGAAGCGGATCGTTCACGGTGGGAAAGGTGGGGGTTGAGATGTACTGATTCCGGATTCGTGATGGTGATAGGGAATTCACCAGTCGCGTGGTGCTCGAGACAGCAGGCCGTGGTCGCGCTCTCCTCATGCGAAGCTGAATACCTCGCGCTTACTCAGGCCGCCTGTGAGGCGATGTGGATGCGCCAGTTCCTCGGAGAACTCGGCTTCCCCACTCAAGGGCCCACGAAGATCTACTGCGACAATAACGGAGCGATCGCCTGTGCGCACGATCCCCATGGGCACACGAAGATGAAGCACATCGACATACGATTACACTTCCTACGCGACTACGTGAACAAAGGGATTATCGAAGTCCTACGGGTCGACGGAAAGGAGAACAGAGCAGACTTATTGACGAAGGCACTAGGACGGGTGATGCACAAGGAAGCCATAGAGATGCTAGGGATGCACGGCTCAGGTCAAGGGGGGGGTGTCAGACGGTGCCCCGACCGTGTGACGAATGAGGAAGGAGGCGCATCACGGACATTGCCGTAGATTAGTAATGCGTCCCGATCGTGCAAATTTCCTTGTAGAAAAGGTCAGCCCCGGCACAGAGGAACGGTATCGTTCCTTACTCTGTGCCAGGTATGTGCGGCCATCACCCCGCTGTCAATATATTGTTCCTTACTCTGTGCCAGAACACCTATCAGATTGACACTAGTTAGAAATGATACGAGCTTCACACGTACTAATTACACCTTATTATGAGAATTAGTTCTTGAGCTGCAGCAGCGCCAATTAACCTCAAATTATAGGTAATTAGCAAGGTATACAAACTATGAGTTCCTAATTAGGGTGATTTTTTACTTCTTTAGAGCGAATGAGAGCTCATTAGATGTATATACAGTTTATAATGACTCAATAATGATTCAGACGCAATCGCGTTGATAAACAGATATATACTTGCACACGTCGATACAGTGTCTACTGAATCTACTAACCAGACAACGAAGAGTAAAAAGGGAGGCTACTTAGCAAGATCTAATAACCTGCATTGACTGCTCCGTTGTCAGCATGGAATTAGACCATCCGCTATTTGTGACTCACCGTCTATAGCCAGTGTGAAGCACAACCACACAGACCAGAGCATCTGACAAAGCAGTGGGTGCGAGCTTTCCAGATAGATATAATAAACGAGCTCACCGAATAATGTCCAAGGAGATAATTGTTCGAGGATGGCTCACACTTTGCGCGATAATATGACGGTTGCGACGGGTGAGAATAGCTCGGGATAAAGAAAAACATTGAGCCCTAGAATAGCAGGTTTGATGCAGAGGCGGTTGAAGGTGTGGGGAATATAGGGAGGTCATGATGATCAAGGCAGAGGTTAGATAGTGTTTAGCAGCCGAAGTAGATTGAGACGTACCTGTGCGACCTAACAAGACTTTGGTACGCGCTGCCTTCACGATCCGGTGATCCATGAGGTCAAACTTATCTTCGTTGTCGTTTGACAAGTTTTTTGGTCAACTAGACGAGTTCATGTTGACGTCATGATAGTCCTAGAATTCCATTAGAGCGACACACACACCTTTTAGCCTGCTATATAAGCACATAATGTCTTCGTGGAAGGTCGATGGTGAGGCCTTGAGCGTGAGACCTGGAAAGTGGTGGGCGGGGAGATGGTCGGTAGAAGGTGGGCGAGGAATGTGGACTCAGCGCAAATACACAGCCGGACGTTGCTCGCTATGTGCTAGTCCATGCTCCGGTGAGATTCAATACTGTTGACTGTTTACACACTAATAGTTAATGCTCGACCCACATCGACGAGAGCGATTTCGATTGACTCACCTTGATAGCCAGGCAAGGGCATAATGAGGCTTTCGCAGGGTAGCAGTCGAGCAGAGTGGAAGGAGAGGGTGTTGGAGTCCGAGGGCAGACTGTGGGAGATGGGGTTTGAGTGCTGAGTAGTGGGGCCGTTGTCGCGAGTGATATGTTTGAAAGTCCGACCTTCCCGATAAGGTAATTCAGTCCGCGTCGAAGACTTATCTCACGCAATATCCCGATGGCGCTTATTCCCCAGTGCTGCACGATCTCTCTCAAAATATGTTGTTTCCCTCGAGTGTATTTTCTTTTGACCAACGAACATGTAAAGTACACAATAAAAAACACCTTAATCTCACTTCAATAAATACGAGGTTACCACGAGCCAAAATTACCCATACTTAGTACAATTAGTGGGATAGTCATCGCCGACGGCTAATTAGCAAGGACCGTTTTTCCTGCTGCTTTATGAATAGATTGGCATAGCAGTACAAAGTCGTGGATACGTACCGCGCCAGAATAAACTGGGAGGACCTCGGATATGTTTCACATAGTGAGTGCGTCGGCGGTAGAGTATGGCGTAGACGATAGTCGCTAAGACGAAGACAGGCAGTGTTGTCAAGAGGGTCATGCTGATAGTGATAGAGTGAGTAGAGTCGCGATGACTTGGGGGAATCTGAGCTGCGATAAGCCCTTTTGAAGGATATTCAAAGGACGTCTACGGGCTGCTTTCAGGCCTAGGTAAGCTTGCTCTTGAATACCTAACGGCGAAATTATAATGCGCGATGACTTAGCGGTTGTGCTTTCTGCTGAGAGAGCTGCGCACAGATCGTTGACGCTGTTTTCTGATATCTCCCACACGGCGCCGAAGACGTAAACTATGTGAACATGAGGCTATGATTAGGGAAGGTGACCGAAGTGTGAGTACGCTTTACAGCCAAACATTGATTTCAATGGACTCACCAGGTGAATAATCGCATTAGCTGGAACAACGTAACTTGTGTGCAGCGGACCATTCAGAGGCGTTACATACTCTGACATAACGTGGTAGTATCATTCATCCCGCGCAGGTGATTGTAATCACATATACGATCATGAGAGCACAACCTCAGCCCACTCAACCTGAGTTTGGATCACGATCGTATCCCACTTGAAATCCATTCTAGTGGCAATACCAGTGTGTCAATCTACATGATCGGTGTGTGACACCACAGGCGTCATATAATAGAGCCAACTCAAGAACGAAACCTGCGAAATACAGGAATCATTTTCGATCGATTTGACCGCATACTACGACCTCTCTCACCTCACATCTTGCAGTAACAATTCTGAGGTAGAACTAAACCTTTCACTCCTGTAGTAAGCTTGGTCTGTAGGGGTCTGTAGTTATGTTTATGGCATCAGCGGCATTTCACAATAGACCTCACTGAACTTACCCAAGCGCGATGCTCCGTGAACGTTGTCCCCAGAATAGCACGATTTGCCGTGTGCTTCGTATACTGGGTTACGATCAGTAAGGGAAGTGTGTGACTGCATTATGTATATGCACCACAGGTAAAACTGGCGCCTCGGTCGCAACTTGAACGCGGAGTGGTTGTATTGAATCTTGACCGTTGGAAACTACATCTTGCCGGAGACCTTGCCGTGCATTCAACCTAAAGAAATACAGACATTATCGGCGTGCTTAAAAAGATGGGAGTATTGGGAAGTCGTACATAGCAAGCATCGAGTTCGCATATACTATGTGTTGGTGTTTGATCATCAGCTTCAACGGAAATTACTCAGAGTACATACCCTTCGACAGTACCATTTCTAAGCCTCCCCAAAGCACAGGATAGTTTCCGGTCTGAAACTTGGTTGATACTGGTCAATATGTGAAACATTTGGAACAAAGGGATGGACATACAAGGACCAGAGTTACAGAAGCTAAAATCCTGCTAGAGAGTTAGTGAACTTGAAGATACCTGTCCACGAGAAAAAACACTAACGTAGTTAAACCACCCGTACTTAGAGCATAATACATGAGCCTATACACGACATTTCTGGTGCGTCTAAGCACAAGGGGTTTACGTTAGCTGAGCAGTAAGAAGAGTAATAGTGACCCACGTACCGCTTCTCAGCCCTAGAATGGAGTCGTCCAAGATATATCATTAGCAGGGTGGTAATGAATATATCCAATGCCACACTGAGCGACAGCACAATCGCAGTCAATACCTGTAAAGTACATAACCAGGAGCACATCAGAAGTAGAATAGGGATTGAGATTTGAAATCTTGTCCATACCGTGAATGATGGTAACGCATTGAATGCAACCCAGTCATCATAGGCATATCTAGGTACGTTCGCGGGTCAGCAGTTATAAGGGAGCGTGAAACTAGGTGAATAGAATAACCCATATGCAGATCCGCCTGGTATAGTGTCGAAAATGTCATCGAAACCGATGTGAGGAACTTGAATGAGGTAAACTCACGAAATCCAACGGCTAGGAGAGAGGAACTGTTAGTATCGTGTATCGTCTCCCATTAAAATACGGTATTTACCAGTACGAGCACACAAGATCGCAATCTTTCGGTGGACTACATCAGCGCAGAGGCAGGCGAGCGAAGTATTGATAGAAACAAACCAGGAAAACCGTTACCAGTGTGTTCTTGCTGACTGATCATGACTTGCAATAAGCACCCTAGATTGGTACGCAAAAAGTGTCACCTACGTCGCCATACTCTGAAGATATAGTATCTGTCCCCATGTAGCGTCAATGGAAGCACCGTACTTTGACCCACCAGTTAACGTACGATTGGACGAGGGCGTTTATGACAAGCTATCGTTCATAGAATCAGTCGACGATAGATGAACATTGCAACAGAAGCCCCACCTCTAACGTCAACGCTGCCTGGACACAGTGAGAAGAAAGTTGAGTGAGCATACACAAGTATGCGAAGAGAACTCTCACAATTTCACTCCTATTTTTCATATCAGCGAACGAACTGGAGCCAAGCAACCGTCTCTAAACTTACCACACGATTCCCAGTAGTATTGCCGGTCGCACAAAGCCCAGTATGAGCTGTGTATATATGAAATGAAAACTCATGGCCACCTGGGCAGTTTGCAGCACGCTAAATTGATTAGAATGTAAGCGAAGCTCATAGGTGACGTCAAGTTCGAACAACTTACCAGATCATAGTGACTGTAAGCTTGAGGACGATATGATCGTCATATGTTTTGTAATAGACGTAAGCCTGCGCCAAGACAAGTCCGTAGAAACTGGTGGGCATTGGGTATCACATTCTGGAAAACCTGAGGATCCCCGAGACTCACATAAAAGACATCCATACGACAAGGGCAAACGGGCCCATCAATGCCTCGAAATTGAGCGAAAACATGCTAGTCGGTACGTGCCAGCACGATCTGAAGTGGAAAGTTAAGAGACGGCGGTCGGTAATGTGAAAGAAATAGCCTATATATACTCACCTAATTGGCGATGTACATATGGCGTCTGAAAATTATTAGTAGTAGTGATAGAGCTTATTAGACAGCGGAACGAGAAGGTGAGTCTTCTGCTTTTCCCAACGGAGACATGTCACAATGGAAGAGCCAGAGGCCTGATAGAACCCGCTTCAAGTTGCAAATGAAAACAGCTTGAGAGCAACTGTGATCCAGTGCGAGTACGACTGACAGGTCACGGCGAGCCTTGCGTATATTCAGGTCGCAAGCAAGTGACTATTCGTGATCGATGCCTCATCCGAATACAATATTGAAATACTGAAATCGTTTTAAGTTTGTGTAATACTGACAATGTCGGCGAAAAATACATACGACTCACGCGCTTCCATGGATCCAAAAGCCTACTGAAGGCTAGGAACTCATCCTATCTCTGCGAGACAACATACGCCGCGGTTCCCACTTCCAGTTGAGTGGTCCGACGAAGAATATCGATTCACCGACTGATACGGACGTCAGACACGGGTTGAGTGACAGCGCAATGGCCGGTGGCCAAGGCGGTAGGTGCTGATGCTGAGTCAGCAAAGCGTCTTATGACTAGGAGCAAATAGATCAAAATATCCTGCGCACGTATGTCTTGCGTTCCGCTCAAGTTCTCCTCTCAAATAGATCCATCATTCAACGTCAACAGCGTATATACTCATACAGTATGCTCTGCAGTATGACAGTACATTTACATGAATTAAAGTAAGTATGTTCACGCTAACCTAACTCCGAGGCGGTACTTCGTCTCTGTTCAACGCATCCTACAATCACTGCCTCACGAACTCCGTGGCGCACGAGACGACATCTTTTCGATACACGACCATCAATGAAGTATATCTATCTGGAAATTTAGCTGCCATTGCGTTCACGGCGTTTGCAACCATAAGCCACGTTGCGATGAGAATTCGTCCTGAAGAAGCTATAGCGGGCATGGAAGTGCTTGCACCCTGGACAACCATCCAGAAGACTATGCCGCGACGAACGAACACGAATAAAGAAGATCAAACTGTCTCCCGAATATTTTTCGACTTGATCGTTGCTTGTCTTTTGCTTAAAGAATCGAGCGAAAGGCCATAATATTCGAACTAGCAGTGTACACGGCTTAAGATGAGGGAAGATGGCCTTCCCCCGCTCTCAATTTTGGCACACAGAGTCCACTATGCAAAAAACAGCAGGCTTTAGCTGAAGTCTCCCGGTACTTTCATGGCTGCTCTCTGAATGACCTGAGCTTTGCTTTGCGAATGCTGTTTCACTTTGCCACTTGCAGGGACAAGTCCGATATAGATTTGGATCTTGTACGGCTATGTTGGTTTCTGGAGGCCTATGTGCGTAATGTTGTAGTTCACAGTCAGCAGAAGCTTCACGATCTGATTATCCAACCTACCCAAACATCATCCTCTGCGTCTGCAAACGTCATCCCTTGTGTAGCGTCATCCGCAGTGTTCTTCGCGTGACGGGATAAGATCAACAAAAGCACCTGTGACATCGGATTGCTTGGACGCACTGTAGACGACACAACTACCTGAGCTGCAAAGCGAGATAGTTCTACCAAATCTTGAGTACTTGTGACGACACCAAATTGAAAGTATTGTCGTTTATTCAACCTATACGAATTCGTGGTCAATTCTTATTTCCAGGAGAGACGGAGACCATGAGAGCACGTACATGGCGAGCATTGAGTTTGCATACACTACATGGCACAGGCATATCGGTTTACAACTGTTCATCAGACAGATTAAAAATACGTACCCTTCGAGAGCACCACTACTAAGCCTCCCCAAAGCACCGGAGAGTCTGAAACCTCGAACTAGGTGACACGGCTCAGTAGTGAAATTCTGGTCATGCAAGAGAGAAGCATACCAAAACAAGATCCATAGTAGCCATAATTCTGGCAAGATTTCAATGAAAACGCTATCCCAAACAGTGCCAATAAACGACGTACGCGGTCAAGACACCGGTGCTTAGTGCGTAGTACGTGAGCCAGTACACAACGTTTCTCGTACTTCTACAACCAAGAATTTGTGTCAGCCAACGAATATAAATGACGTCGCATTTATTCACGTACCGTACCTGGACTCTCGAATGGAATTGGCGCAGGTATATTTGGAGCAAAATCGTAATGGATAGGTCCAAGGCTACACTGAGAGATAGCACAACTACCATCAGTACCTTGTGTGTCACAGTAGCAACCCGCTAGCATATCAGAGACGAAATTCGGTTTTGGAAGCGTTATCATGTGCGTACCGAGAATGGCTTCACCGAAAGCAATTCCAGCAAATTGTCGCATGTATATCTAAGTATGTCAGACGTTCGAGCGTAATACGAGACCCAGACGATAATGCAACTCACGCATATGCTGATGCGCCTGGTGTAGCGGCGTGGGTATCAGCCGTTGCCCTAAGGACAATAACACTGTATCAACAAACTCACGAAGTCCCACAGCTAGAAGAAGAATTTGTTAGTAGTGTATGCCACGTCTTGTTTGCCAGTGGGGAAGCGATTCACCAGTACGAGCCCACAAGACTGTAACCTTTAAGCAGAGTATATCAGAGTCATTGCAAGTGAATCTGAGAGTTACAGAGAGGACCAACCAGATATACCGCTATAGGCACGTTTTTTTGCTCACTACTCATTGCATGCAATGAGCATCTCGAGAGTTTTGATAGGCAGGATCAAAATCACTTACGCTGCCATATTCTGAAGATATAAAACCTATGGTCATCCAAGATTAGCTGTAGCTCACCGTATCGATACTTATGAGCGTACGATTGAACGAGGGCGTTGATAACAAGCTATCATTCAGGAATTCAGCCAGCAGTAGGTGAGCGCGAATGGTGACACACTCTTACCTCTAAAGTTAGTGCTGCCTAGATATGGTTAGAAGTATGAGTAAGCGTATATGAGTATGTAAAGAACACACCCACAATTTCACTCCTAAGTAAGTGTGGTATGAGTGGTTATGCGTGACAATGATGGTTGAAAGGCCTCACCATAGAACTTTCAGTAACATCTCCGGGTGATCGAAGCCCAAAATGAGCTGTGCATATTGAAAATGAAAATTCGCAGCTACTTGAGCTGTTTGTAGCGCACTGAAACGATTGTCGCTAAGCAATGTTTCTGGCAGGTAGCGTAAATTGCGAGCACTGACCATAGTAAAGCCACCGTAAGCTTGAGGAAGATACGATCGTTGTATGTCCTGAAATAGATGTACGCTTGCGCCAAACTAAGTCCGTATAAACTGGGTGGGTAGTGAGGACAATATATCAAACGACGTAAGGAATCTGGACGCTTACATGAAAGAAATCCACACAAGGAGGGAGAAAGGGCCCATCGTTGTCTCAAAATCGAGCGAGAGCGCCATTTTCAGTGTTTCCAAGCACGATCTGAAGAGAAAGGTTGAGTGAATGTGGGTGGTACCGATACAGAGGGCACAATCCATATATACTCACCTAGTCGACCATGTGCGTATCATCATATCATGGTAATTGGGAAATGGCGGTAATGGCGAACTGGCGAACATGAAACAGAGGGATATCGATGAAGAGATATGTTTCCTGCTTTTCCTGAATTCCTGGGTTCCTAATAGAGATACATCGCTATCAAAAGATGTGGATGAGGGACTAGAACCTACCTCAAGTTTCAAATAAGAAAACAACTCGAGACTTGTGCTCATCGTGGCAGATAGATGTTCAAAGCTTATGACCTGTTGAGATTAAATCGAATGCTCAACTTGAGGCTGTGGCACTTACCAGTGCCAAATGGTCTGCGTCCAGGTAGTAAAAGTAACTTGACATGAGTTTGCATCCAAGTAGACAGTTGATTCATGGATATCACTGTCATTTTTCCTGATCCTTGTCAACTGCGGTATGAACTGTCACCTGGTGAGAACACAAGCAGATCACGACGGAGGCTCCCTTTATCCGTTGTTCTGCACGATTCGCTCCATGCGCATGCAGTGATGACCATCACAACATGATTCCTTCTGCGAACCGAAGTACTCCAAACTGTCGTTAAAGCATACATCTGGCAATTCCAAACAGACGAAGCTGTTCTTCGACTCACACGTGATCCCAATGGACAACCGGTGACTCTGGATTTTGGCACTGAGATACAGGGACCAAATACGGTTGAATTTCGGCTGTGACTTCGACGTATTAGATGCGCGTTGGAGAGTCGTATATCATGTATATGCACTATGAGTCGAGAATCCTGATCGTTCTCGCACAATATATTCAGGTTGAAAGAGTAATCGGATACGGTTCCCCAGCCTTCTCCTTGCTCAGAGCTGCTTTCTGTTACATGTGCATTGGACGATCAGCTTTCATCATTATAGATGCGAATCGAATCTGAATGTATTCACCATGTCAGTGTCCTCTGTCGAGATGGTCTCACGCGTAATGTGAACTCTAGCTGCCTGGAAACAAGTTCAGTAGGTTTTGCAAAATCGGTCAAAATTGGTTGAATACGTGCAGAAGGTATGGGTGAGGGATGGGTCTGGAGAGCCGATAGACGTATTGAGTATTCGTCCTCGACGACTGCAGTGTCTCTAAGACCTTGCCGAATGTTCAGCCTGTAGTTTCTATGTTTCAGCCCAAGTTAGCAAAGAAGCAGTCTGCTATGGGTCTTACATCGCAAGCATCGAGTTTGCGTATACTGTTCATACCAATATATGTCAGCTGATGTGCAGGAAAATAAGCAGATCGCACTCACGCTTGGCCATGATCATTGCCAAGCCTCCAAAGAGCACCGGAGATGCCGCCATGATGAACTTCAAGTTATCCTACTTAGTATCTGGTCCCGACTCAAAGACAATCTGAGACGTACCACGCATAGCGTGACAACCGATGCCATCCTAGTGAGGCCAGGGGGCTTCAGTAGACTGCATCGTCAGGACGGAAAGAACTCACGTGGTCAAACCTCCGGCACTCAATGCATAGTACATGAGCTTATGCACGGTGTTTCTCGTGCTCCTGAATAATGCATCGTTCATTGAACTGTTGCCATTGTTTAACAGTGTATTAGACACATACCGCTTGCAAGCCAAAGAGTGTGCATGACGGAGGTACAGCCACAGGATAAAAGTGATGGACGAGTCCAACAGGACACTTAGAGACAAAGTCGCCGCCGCAAACCGCTGAAGGGAACAAGACCGATCAGTTCAGTCTCGAAGGAACGTCCTGCCTACGCTACCTTATAAGGCTTGAGAACTCCGAGTACAAGCCAATCATTGTACGGATAACTAATTGCTCCGGTGATATTGAGCACGAGGGAATGATCAGGTTGCTGACGGACTCACGCAAACGAAGATGCACCTAATGGCGATTAAATACCTGTAAGTCTACTTACAGGGATGGAATAAATAGACTTACGAAACCCCGTGGCTGAAACGTTGACCGTCAGTGGATTGAACCTAATACAGCAACAACGCGCTTCTCACCTGTGCGACACCCAAGTACAACGCTCTGCATATTTTAAGTCAGAATTCATAAGCCCTCACATATAGGAAATTATACGTACCAGATATACCACCATAGGAATGTTATGGCTCACTATGTATTGTTTGATTCACGCTCCAACAGCACCAAGATTAGAACAGACTTACAACGCCAGATCCGGTAAATATAATACCTGCACGAGAATCATATCAGCAAAGATCTCAGACACCGAGGCTCATCGTATCGCCTCACGATTGTACCAGCCCATTGATAATAAGCTTCGCATGTATTGTCTCAGTATTGCGCTTGACATCATAATGATAGACATTGGACCTCACCTCCAAGCTCATTGCTGCCTATCGCAAGGTAGTGAGAGTAACGTCGAGTCAAATGATGTCACTGCTTACTATTTCGCTCCTGGTTTCAACCCATCGTGAGCAGTAGCGACCTTTCGACGTCGAAGCGACTCACCAAAGAACAGTCAGCAGGTTTTCAGGATTTGAAAAGTCTGCGACGAGGTCCGCATACAGGAAATGAATGCAGGTCCCGACCTGCATAGTTTCTAACACGCTAAAGATATTTATCAGTCGTGAGAGTCGTCCGCGGAGTATTTGTGACTTACCAGAGAAGGATCACCACCAGTCTCATGGCATAGTGGTCGTGGTAGGTGGTCAGGTAGAAGTAGACCTGTGCCAAGCCGAGGCCATACAAGCTAATTACAGTGGTGCGTTATTAATTGTGCCCGGCGTGGCCGGTATATATGATGACGACTTACATGAAAGAAATCCAGACGATGACGAAGAACGGTCCTCCAAATGACTCTATTTCTGTGGAGAACATTTGTGTCAGCGAACGGGATGCCCTAGAAGTCGACTGAGGTGAGGAGTGAGGAGGGAAATGGCTGGATGATGGGATGGCGGGATAGACTCGTTATGTACCTCGACTGTGGCCCGCATCTTGCAACCGTGATACAGCGAAGCATGACGGCACAACACTCAGGCTTTCATTTCGATATTGAAGTTTGAAATGTATAGCAGGCCCAAGACAACGCCGATACAGCAGAGACGATCAGCTCTGTTTCAGTTGCATCTACCGCACCCGGTGTGAATGCGGATACTCTTAACTCTAATTCTTTGGTGATTGCACGGCTGTAATCGGACTTTAGCATGCTGTGCTGTGCGTAGAATTGGCTTCTGTCTATAATAAGAGACGGGCCTGAATGTAACAGCAGTAAACTTTTGGCGTACCTCTTCTATACAGGACACGACGACGGGAATGCACGGTCAATGAGAGTTTGAAGGCGTGCATGCCAATATGGGTGCCGAGGACTGTAGCGTAAGCGTCTTGAACGCTGACTTTGAGCGGCCACTACAGAAAGCTATGGAATACATGCTCCCTGTGAACGTTCACAACACAACTTGAGATGTCATTATTAAGGAACCAACTACGGAAATCTCTTACATCTTCTCAGGTAAGATAGTCTGTCTGATCTATCTTCACTCGCTGATAGCTACCGTCAGCCGCGCTTTGTGGAACCTATATAACCGTCACTCACCAACTCTAACCATGATATTGTCTGTGGGAACGATGTGCGAATCCTTCGTTCAGCCAGTTCGCACACTTGGAGCATAGCTTGACAACTCCGCAATCAAGACTCCGATGATAGAGGTAGATCTATTTGAAGACTGAGTCTAAGCTACTCAAAAGCTGAGCATGTTGGTGAGCACTTCTTACATGTGTTATTATTAGTAGACGTACCTCACCTTCAGATGTTGCCGGGGACCGGAAGAATGGTATCTACATAGTGGTGGAATCAGCGGACTATACTTGTAGAGACAGCAAAGGATGTTCAGAATCTCAACGCACCTTCCATTCTACAACCTATGATGACAGTACTAGCGCGTCGGCGTCTGTTTCCATCTACAACTTCAGACGATTGCCATCTCTCTTTACGGACGTTGTGAACCGAGCCTGTGAGCCTGTTCACTCGAGAGAGCGAGTGCTTCTAGTCGGGTGATGTGTCGGAAACGGAACCATGCCGCGTCCACATCGTCTTCTGCTTCCGAGGCATCATCTCCGCGGGCAGCAAGGGGCAGCATTGCTGTTTGACATCGAGAAATGTCGATTGAACCTGGACTTCCGAGAACCGGTAGTTAGGATGTACAGGGTCTGCAGGGTATTGCATATGCATCGTGAAACGGATCTACAGAGTTACGGGCCTTGACGTCTGTGATACTGCGCTTGAAGCTTGAGGTCCGAGGCCTGAGGGTGAATACGATGATGAGCTCATTGAAACCTTGAGAGTACTGTCAAAGGCTTACCTCTTTTCTTGATTTCCAACTCCCGGCATCACAGGCGAAGCCCCAAAACGTTGCGCCGTCGTGTTCCCAAGGCTGTAATCGTATATGTTGAGGAACACAGCACCAATTCGGGTGCGCCCAGTGCAGCTTCTATGGCAGGCGCTAATGCCAATGGTCCTTGTACCTGCATCGCCGTCCTATGTATACATCCTTCATCGCTTTCGCATCTCCGTTCCTTGCATTTCGCGTGCGCGATTACAGCCTCACCTCACGTTTACGACCACAAAGCATGGCAACAAAGTGCTCCTTCGTGAGGTACTGATCTCTGAAATGGGTTTAGCGCGAGGGTGAGCGCGCCCGAACACGGCATTGATTGCCTGAAAGTGACTGTGCGTGCAACACTGTCGGAGTCGTCTTCGTGAACGTTTGTGGTCGTTTCTGAGACTCCACGACATAGATATATACCAGCCGTACCATGTCCGCCCACTCTGCATCCTCTCTGCCGCCAACCTGAGCTTATCGTCCACAACCGCGGCACCATGGTGGGATCTCCTCTCAAGTCACGCAAGGTACCTGCACGGTCAGAGACAGCGGACTCGCAGAAGTCTGAAGTCTTTCGGGACAGACGTTTAGTGCGTCGCGCTGGGAATCTGTTGACGACGAACGGCCAGCCTGTGCCCGCGATTATAGACACTACCAACCCCCAGACAGAAGCGCTCGCCTGGTCACCACCTCTCTCTCCGCCGTCTCAGAAAGTGCACAATCGACCGCACTCGAATACCGTCTCGTCCTACGCGTCCTCGGCCCCAGGTGCAACAGTGGGATCTTCTAGTAGGGTGGCGAGAAGAACAAGTGATGGAGGGTCGTCCAGATCGCTTGGATTTGGTGGGAGCATCAAGAGAAAGTTCAAAGAGGTGAAAAGCGTCGGTGGTGCGTATATTTCGCGGTCTCGGTCGGCAAGGTCACAGCACGGACGAACGACAAGCAACCATGAAACAACGCCAATCACGACTCCGACAAGCGATGATTTTGTTATGGTCGGATCGATCTCACCGCCGGCATCGCCCAGGCTTGCTGCGCCTCGTGGTGGTCAGAGCTCATCGTCTCCAGCTGGTGGCGTGCCAGTGACCAAACGTCACGGGAGGTCGTACTCAGACGGTTTGTGGAACCGACCTCGTGTCTCTGGTGTCTCTGACTACAACGTCGACGTGTACGCATCTGAGTCTGTCTTTGCAGCCAGTATGTCTGAGCTTTCACCGACGAACGATGCGACGACCTCAGCGCCAGCGCCGGAGGCAGAACAGCCAGCAATTTCAAGCCCACACTCGCTCGATACTCAAAGCGAGAACCCACAGCAAGCACCTCTTCCTACCATCGTCGAGCCCACGCACGCAGATCCTCTTCGACGGGCGTCGATCGACACTTTGCAGTCACCATCGTCGCCTTTGTCTCCTGGCGCCTCCGCCGCCAACGACTTCACGATACCCCCACTTCTCCTCAATGGCGTGCCTATGCTCAAAGTCTCCGCCAAGAAGCAGAAACGGTACTTCTTCCGGCTCGACGCAGACGAGGGTCAGATAATATGGCAGTCAAAGAAGCTCCGTATCAGTGAGTTTTTTATACTCATCTCATTACTTCAATAATCTCATCTCTCGTGTTCTATGTACCCAGTACCTATCGAGACCATCAAAGAGATACGCACAAATGCCGACGCACGATACTACCGCGAGCAGTTCCAGTTGGCAGCAGACTACGAAGATCGGTGGCTCACGCTCATCTACATCATGGACGGCTCGTACAAGACTCTCCATCTCATCGCGGCGACGCGGGATGTCTTCCAGATGTGGGCGCAAACCATCCGCAGGCTGTACGACATCCGGAAACAGCTGATGAGCGGGCTGGGACATGGGACTATGCGGCAGGCGGTGTGGGAGAAGCAGTTTTGGAAGGGCGCGGACGAGGAGAAGGATCAGAGGCTGGACTTTGACGACGTTGAGAGGATGTGTCGCAGGCTCAATATCAACCCTAGTCGGGATGACTTGATGAGGAGATTCTCGGTGAGTGTTTCGTTGGTGATGGTGTTGGGCGGGTTTCTCATGGGCGGTTGAGAGTAGGCCGCCGACAGTCAGAGTCGTGGATATTTGGATTTTAGCGACTTCCGAAAGTTCGTGAAAGCTTTGAAGGCGCGACCTGAACTTGATCGGCTTTTCAAGAAGCTGGTGGCATCGTCGAGCAGCAATGACGGCTATATGCGCTATCCTGTGTTCGCGGCGTTCATGCGTAATGAGCAGAAGGCGCGTCGTTTATCCTACTTAGTTAGATTAATGCTCTAACACTTTTTTGTAGTCAACACTGGACGAGGCTTCCTTGCAGAAGCTGTTCGTCAAGTATGCATGCTTCCCGGACGACGGTAGCGGTTCTTGCGCGAACCCACCAGCCTCTCCAGCCCGCAACGCTCTCGAACTTGCCATCCACTCCGCTGCTATCACTGCCGGCATGAACCCTCCACATTCCACCGACGGCCCTCCAGGATCCGTGAGCACCTCCCCGGCCTCCACATCTCAGCTATCCATCAGCACCTCGACATCGCCCCCTGCGGCATCGCTCGTCGATACCACGCCTCCTACGCTGACTCACGAGACTGGTGTCTTGACCTCGAGAGCGTTCACGTCGTTCTTGTTGTCTCCGGATAACTCGGCGTTCCACGACGATAGCCATGATATGACGAGACCGTTGCCTGAGTACTATATTTCTAGCTCGCACAACACGTATTTGGTCGGACATCAGCTTGTGGGCGAAAGTACGATCGAAGGGTACATTCGCGCCCTGCTGCATAGCTGCCGTAGTGTCGAACGTAAGTCCAAGCTGCTCGTATTCATGCACGTAGTCTGACGAACACATTGTCACTCTTAGTTGACATCTACGACGGAGAAACGGAGCCAGTCATCTACCATGGCAAGACCCTTACCACTCGTATCGCTCTTCGCGACATCTGCCAGGCCATCATGCGCTACGCCTTCATCACCTCTCCGTACCCCATCATCATCTCCGCAGAAGTTCATTGTGGGTTGGCGCAGCAAGCCCTGATCGCTTCAATAATGAGCGAAGTATTTGGTGATGCACTGGTGAAGGCACCTGTTGAGGGCAGGCCCAAGATCGAGGTGCTGCCCAGTCCAGAGGACCTCAAGGGTATGGTGCTGCTGAAGGCGAAGAACCTGTACGTCACCGCCGAGGATGGAATCCAGGAGACCGAAGTCAGCGTCGACACGGAGTCTTCGTCCACTTCGACGGAGACCTCTGCGTCTGATACGGACTTTAAGGACGAAGTGAAGAAGGAGCTCAAGCATGAGCTGCGCAAGGCACGAGATAACGAAGCTGAGATGATCAAAGGCTTCAAGTCTGAGTTGTCGAAGGCGAAGAAAGTGCTCGGTCGTGTCAATCCCCGTCGTGCCTCGAACTCTAACTCGTCGTCTTCACGTCCGCCGCTTACCACTACGAACCCCAGCTCCGGCTCCGGCCCGCTCTCTTCTCCAAACCTTAACCCGGACAAGGGGAAGACGAAAGTGCGCATGTCGTTCGAGCTGGTCGCTCTTCTCGTCTATACGGTCGGTGTCAAATGCCGCGGTATCAACAAGAAAGAAGTCTATGCGCCGGAACATGTGTTCTCGCTGAGTGAGAGCACGGCGAACAAGGTTCTGAAGCAGGGAATGATGGACTTGATCAAGCATAACAAGACGCATCTCGTACGGACGTATCCTAAAGGGACGAGGATTGGGTCGACGAATTATGAGCCGCATCGGTATTGGAGTGCGGGGTGCCAGTTGGTGGCGATTAACTGGCAGACGTTTGGTCAGTTCAAGTTTGCTTACATCAGCAAGGTCATTATACTAATGTCTGTGCTTGCACGTACGTCAATGCAGATCTGGGGTACATGATCAACCACGCGATGTTTCAGCGAAACAATAGGCTTGGATACGTGTTGAAGCCGACTGCACTGCGGAACGCGGACAAGCAGTTGTTAGCTCAGCGGACGCAGCATTTTCTGGACATCACAGTCATTTCCGCGCAGCAGCTGCCTCGTCCCAAGGACTCGCTCGGTCGTGAGATCATCGACAAGTCAATCCTGGACCCGTACGTCGAGATCTCTCTCCACATCCCAGATTGGACGCACTCTCCCTTCCTGCCGCCCACCTCTTCGCCTTCCCGGTCCTACTCTCCTCCAAACACCACGCAGTCGTCGCTCTCGGCCACTTCGGCGCGGACGGTCACAGTGAAGACGTTCGTGGTGAAGAACAATGGGTTCAATCCTGTGTGGGAGCAGAGTTTGAGTTTGCCCTTTGACTGCGTGGGAGGGATGAAGGATTTGGTGTTTGTGCGCTTTGCTGTGCGTCAGGAGGACAAGGACGATGAAGAGCCGCTGGCGGTGTATTGCACCAGTCTGGCAAATCTGAACCTCGGTGAGTGTCTTTATCTACCTGTTTACGTTCCATGGGAGCTTTGTGCTGATTATGGAGTGTCATCTGTAGGTTATCGACACCTCGCGTTGCATGATGCACAGCTCTCGCAGTATCTGTTCTCAACACTCTTCATTCATTCGAGCATCCGCGACGTGCCTATCTCTCCGGGCAGGGCGTGATCTCTCCCTCTTTCCTCATGAGATCCTATCCTCGCGTTCGCTCCCTTCGTCTCTTTGCATATTTGCATATCATGCTGGTCCTTGGTCTGCTTACATGCGCAACCCACCTCGTGCTCATCTAATCTCAATTCATCTCACTCCATGCATCATCTACGCTGTATTTTTGTAATCTTGCAACCGCGCACTCACTGATCCCTCACACATTCCGCGGCCGTTCAGGTCGTTTGTAGTATACCATCATAAACAACAATTGCATAATTTATTGTAGATCGACATAGCGGAATGAACGAACCGAGGCCTTGTCAAGTACTACCAGAGACCGTCGTTCGAGTTGACCAAAGGACGCTGACCCAAGGGGCCGACACAAGCAGCTGCCTTAGCAGGAAGGTTACCTTCCATTGGTCGGCGGCGGTTTGACTGGAATCAGAGCGGCCTTAGGTGGAGGTCCTGGAGGAGATGGACGTTGACGGTGAAGGTGGAAGTGGAGCGGTAGGAACGTTAAGCTTCCAGCATGCGATCCAGCTGAAGAGTGACGCCGCGTAAAGCAGATCCGAATATCTTAACGATATCTCTGGCAGCATCACCATCAGGTAACTGCTCGAAATCTACATGCTTCAGCTGTGCGACCGATTGCGCCAGCAGAGGTGCGATCTTCTCCAATCCACGCAATGCACGAGACACTGTTTGGCCATTGGCAGGCTGCTTCATGATTTCATCGAGTTCGGAGAGTCGGAGGCTCAGCTCGCTCTGATCGCCACTGAAATCAGACGAAGTCCCAGACATGGCGGCGGTCATTGAAGGCAAGTCCAATTCGTTTTCCGTTACAGTGGGAGTGCTGTGTTCAGGTTGCAATGTCTCGAGAACACGTTTGTCGTCTTCGTCATCTTCGTCGAGGTCCAGTGACTCCGAGTCATGGGCGTTCGTGCGATCGTCCTGCGTCACGCCGGTACCCTTCATACGGGAGAACTGACGATAGAGAGAGCGGTGGTCGGTTGTATGAAGGATCCATCGGTATCGGGAAGAACCAAGATCTCTAGGCATATCAGGGTACGTCCGAGCAGTGTACATGGAATGGTTGCTGTCCTTGACCTGCTTCCAAGTCATGCCTTTCTTCAGCTGTTCTAGGGCATGTTGATATACGATGGGATGAACCGGCAAGGTCGGGGCGCGAGTGTATTCGGCGGTCAAGCATCCTTCGTTGTGCTCGAGGTATCCTCGGATAAGAAGTACATGGTGCGTTTGTACTTCGCAAACCACTTCAGCATGAGCTAAGCAGCCAGTAAAGGGGACAGCAGCAAGTCGCTTCTTCGACCCAGCAACCGTATGATCATAACCACAGGAGCTACAACATCAACAAACCAGTTAAAGTCAATTGGTTCTGTTCGCCAAATGCCGGCCCAACAATACCTACCACTGATAAAGCACTCGGGAAGTTTCATTTCTCCCTTTCCCCTTCTTCACAGACCATTTAATATTCCATCTATTGTCGATACACTGCCGTGCATCGGTATCCAGGCGCTTGGCTGCCAAGATTGACCCCGCTGAGACTTGTTCTTCTTCTTTAAGGGAATCAAATACCCCGAGGTAGTTCTTGCCTGCGTTATATATAGCATCGAGAGCAGTCCTCTGCATCGGGTCGAGAGTGAGATGGTCGAGGGGCACTGCTGAGATTTCGCGAGGTATGCTCTGAGTCGTCTTCTTTCCTGCGACCTCACCAGCTACAGGCACAAACCCACGAAAACCTTGCGGGGTTGTCTTCACCTTCTTCTTTGGGGGCTGGTCCATTACCTGTGTTTAACGGGGCTCTGAGGTATGTCAAGCGGAAAGCTCGAACTTGACTTATGGCGGTCAAAGTTAAACCGCCAAAAGGAGAAAACAGCCTGGCATCGTACTATGCTTTCTGGGGTGTTCGGAACAAAATGGTCGCGTCGCCCATTGCTCGTGCGTCTTGGGACCTTTCTCCCTCAAATTTGGATAGTAGTGTGTGTGCGTATATTATGCATAATATATGAATATCTCATATTTTACGAGGGGGTACTTGTGTCTACGGCTGGATGCCGGGGAAGAGACTTTTTCGTATGGGGAGTTCGGAAATCTGTCACGGTTTGTCACACTCGCATGTTCGAATCATTACTGAATAAGGAAGGGGCATCATCGGACTCTAAACGCAATGGCCTATACTGATGGCGGTGTTTGAATATGCGTGAGTCCCAATGTCACGGACATTTTTACGAACTTCCTATACACTACGTTTGAGCTGTATTCAGCATAATCGGGCTGGGGAATTAGCATATATAGGTACTATGTATCTCTTCCCAACTGAAATCATGGGCCGCGCGCATGTGCATCACGAGAAATCTCATCGATCACGGCCGGATGAGCTATGCAAAAGTCGAGTTTCTGACTCGTACTACGATTCCCGTCCTCCCTCTCTTCGTATCATCATGAATTTTACACCAAAAGATGCGCACTCATATGCTCTACAACATATATTATTTCTGAATGTGCGGGGTCATCTTAGAGGCAAGAGTTTGGGGAGTTCGTAAAAACGAGCGTTTCCGAACTCCCCAGAAAGCATAGTACGTCGCCGTGGGATCGCTATCTTGAGCACGTGTGGCCGAGTTGCCGAACAATCATGTGATCCCCGTATGGGGCAACTGCTTGTGTCCAACCTGCGCCGACTCCGGCCTCGTTGACTCTGACTCTGAGAGTATTAGGCTCCGAGTCGTTAACGAGAGTATCAGTATTCCTAAGTTCCGACTCGCAGTACTTATGGCAATGTTCCTCCCATGAGCAGCACAGACGTGCTCCAGATAGATCATCTCATCCATGCTGTGATATGTAACAGCCTCAAAGCCTACGTGAGAAGGGGAAGACGTACGTCGCTAACAAGCATGAATTCCGGAGCTGGCACTAACTAGTTGACCATATTTCTGGTTTCTGTCACAATAGGATAACCCCAACCTGCTTGCGTATACTACGACGACGCAAGGTCCGTGTCCTACCTTCTACGAATTCAAAATGGCTGTCAAACTCACCTGTCACCACTTTGCAGCAGATCGCGGCTTCAAAAGCTGCATGATCCAGCGGGTGCTCTTTTCTACGCCATAATTTCCCAATCTCATCAGCTTTCCATGATCCTTCAAGCTTCAAGCCAATGTTTGCGATATCATTCAAGATATATATGAGCAGCCTCGGCTGTCTATTATGTCAAGTGACTCTAGTGTGAGCGTTGGTTTGGGTAATGGACAGCCTCGTTTTGCCAGTCACAACGCCCTCTGACTCTCGAGAGAAGTTATGTACGTACCGAAAGCATGCTCATTAAGTTACTCTATTCTTTGCTATCTGACAGACGACAGATGATCATGATGCGCTAATGCTACTCAGTCCTCGAGAGCGGTAGAAGGCCCGCCAATGAATTCTGCTAAGCCCTTTCCCGCTTGTTACATTTATCATATAATATACTGACGTCGTTTGTTTGCCTCCAGCTCAAAGCCAACAAGTCTGACTATGAGCTGTAAAGTTCAGCGATCTCATCCGTCATCGTCAGCTTCGGTCGCACGCCCTCGCTTGTAGTGTGTAAAGAGGCGATGCATCCTCAGCTAAACCTGAGACTCTCAATTAACACTTAGTAACATGAATCGCGCCCATGTCAGTGAGCACCACTGCTATTTCCTTTATCGAGCTTCAGTAACTATCTAGTAAGCCGAATCAATACCATATCCCTTCAAAGCTGATATCACTTTCTAGAATTCATATTGCTATTCATGGAGGTCCACTCCTCTTATGGTTGTGTGGTATACATAAGCTGGCTATTTATTGAATTGGGAGGCGGCAACAACGGGATTGTGAGCACCAGGAGAGTTTTGACCTAATATATCAACGCTCCGGTGTGGCTATACTTACCAAGTGAGCTTGAACACTACTCTTTCGCGTGTCCACTTATCATGAGCTCTAAGATCAGATCGTGATTCTTGGGGTGCTAGCAATCATGAGCCCTCGATAGACGGAAGGCACTAGATGCTAATAAGTACCTCCCTCCACATAGCAGCCTGCTCTTGTGGTATCATGGCCCCCTGCACTTATCCTTGTCCACACGACACAAACTTAACCATGGCTCCGCCTAGCTTTCAATTCTTCATAGGCCCTTGCGTCGTCATCATCTGGCTTTCATTCGTGTAAGTCATGATTGCTGTCATTTGACACTGTTAGCAATGTGGCCGGGCAATAATCGCCATGCGTCTGACTAGCTTGTATGGACTTGTCTTGGCCCAAGTATATTTCTACTTAACGACGTACCGCGACCATGCCGCTATCAAGGCGTTTGTAGTTGGGCTATGGTGAGTATCGATCCTTCTCGATGCCAGGATGTCGTATCAACCACACTCTCCATCTGCAGTCTACTAGAAACGTCGCTTTTTGTCCTTTGTGTCCATATCATGTACACATATCTAGTAATTGACTTCGCCAACCCGGAAAAGGTTCTAACTGATGGTGTATGGTGAGTGATTATTTGTTAAACTGTGTGGACACATCACTATTTATTTTAATAAATATTCTAGGAGCATAGGAGTAAGTCCGTCTTCTTTCTTGACACCAGTCGATTCTAATTCTCATTTTTGTAGGTGGCAGTGTACTTGGAAGTATGTATTTTGATTGCAAGTTGTTATACAGTTCTTTGATCCCAAATTATCACAGATGGTTATCAGCGGCGTAGTGCAGTCGTAAGCCCATTACTTTTTATGTACGCAGTATTGCCTAGGACTGACTAGTTTAAAATAACTATTGCATAGATTCTACATCTATAGGATCTGGCGATGTGAGTGATATAATGCGACTTTCCCCTCCTCACTCGAACGCTTGTTGTGCATAGTCAGCAAGAATATCCCCATCACACTCTATGTGGTAAGCTGGTTATGTTCGCTTGATAATTCTCTCACGCTCAAATGTGGACTGTCTGTCATCAACTCGACAGGCCGTTATAGTGTGTACTCGCCTAGGTTAGTCTCACGTACTTCCTATGGTAATTCATACGCTTACCTGAATGTAGCGATCGGATTCAGTGCGTTTATCTACGTAACTCTTGTGGTATGCTCCAGCTTGCTGATATGTGTTAAAATCAAGGAGCTACCGCATTCTCGTAAGTACTGCTCGTGTCAAGTACCCAGGGTTTCCTCGAGCTCTACTTAAAAAGCACAGGTTTGGACACGAGACATGGGAGACGTTGGCTCATAACGTGCCTTTCCAGGTATTCAGACTCTTGTCATCCTAATGGTGGTTTCATATTGCCGATTGGTCTGACCTATGCCTGATTTCTGTAGAGGCTCGTTAATACAAGTCTCTCCCTCGGCGCCGTCATAGACTCATCTATAGCTTTGATACTCGCTTTCTATCTCCATCGAAGCCATGCCAGGGCCAGAGCAAGGTACGTATGCTCTACCCTGAACTCCATTAAACTAAGTATAGATTCTAACGATACATTACTTATGATTGAATATTTAGAACAACAAAGAATACTGTTCACAAGTTGATGTCATATGGGCTCGGTGCCGGTGCTGTATCGATGTGAGTGCCGAGATGCCTGGTAGAGATAGCCCCAAATTTGACCTTGCTGGATGAATTTGCGCCTTACCTAGGGTGACGTCTATTATAACCGTAACCACAGTAAGTATGCAGAATTAAGGCGTACTTTGCGGAGCTCATTTAATGCCGATTCAGTTTAATGTGTTCAGATCTGAGCTTCACTATGTGGGGTTCTTGATGGTGTCAGCGAAGGGTGTGTATAGCTAATCTTATTCTCGAGCGCATTGCATTCATGATGTCACATCGCTAACACGGTCTCATTTCAGTTTACGCAAACTCAATGCTTGCAATGTACGTACAAGATTATCACTCAGTACTTATTGCGTAGATTGCTGTTAGACTAACGTACTAATATCCAATCGACGACCGTAGGCTAAACATCCGACAGGGAATCAAGAGAGATGCAGCGCTGAAGGAAGGGTATTCCATAGAGCTGTCTGCTCTACCGACTGCCAGTAAAGCTGTTAGCGGATCTTCGGTACGCAAATATATCTGCAAGGGTTTACATGGCGTGTTCAATTCTTTATAGAGCGAGGCAACCAAAATACGTGTTGATCGCGAAACGGTCGTAACAAGTGATTACTGGGTGAGCTGAACGGTCTTCCTATGATTAGAACGCATGACCGACACGATAAGGAGGTTGATGCGGCGGCTGAGGCGACCAAGAAGAAAGATGAAGGAGAAGCTTCGCCTCTGCGGCTTGCATGATAACGGGCCCGAAGGCTCATGCCTCAGGGCCGATCTCGCGTCACGGGACATGTAAGATAGGCTAAGGCTGCAGTATCCATAAGTTCGGGATCATGGCATTGGGATTACGTCCTGGAGATATACACTGTACATGTGAACGATGATGCTGTCGACTTATCATCATTAAGGTCAGTTATTCCTCGAGAAATCATGTGGCACTTACTGCGAGGCATATTCGACAATAGATATGATATTTGGGTGCTCTAGCATCAGTACAAGCATCAACATTGTCTCCGTCACAAATAGCGTCCTTTTTCTCTGATCATGGGACTGAATGGTACACTGTACTCATCAATACATGGGCACGTCGTACATATCACAAGGTCCCACGGTCTCCCGGTAAAGTTCCTTGTCCAGATTATCACGCTCCAGAAGCTGATGGTGAGAGGGAATATAAAAGCTACCTTGGTGGTCACTCCCAGGAGGGAAGTAGCTCTCGCGTTACCTCGAGCTGATCATACAGATGACCAGAGTGGCCTTTATTACGGGAGGGGCGCAAGGAATAGGCGAAGCTATTGCGTTACGACTTGCTCAAGACGGCCTTGACGTTGCAATTCTCGATGTTCGTGGGAAGGAGGACCAAATGCAGGCTGTGACAAAGAAAATAAACGAGCTCGGCAGACGATCCCACTGGGTCGTAGGGGATGTCTCCGATGAGACCTCGGTCAAGAACTCCGTCGAGAGTGTTGTACAGACGTTGGGCAGTCTCGACGTGGTACGTTCTATGTGGTGGAGTTTGGCAGCCCTTAGGGGTATCTTGACCTTTCGTCTAGCTAATTGCCAACGCCGGCATTGCTATCAGGTATGAGAAGCCTAAGACAGTTGTTGAATGTGAGTTCATTTGATTCAGGAACCTAATATACACACTTAGAATGGTATATCCACAGCTACGACGGAGGATTGGGACAGCATATTTGCCGTTCACGCTCGTGGTACTATGCTCAGTTTTAAATATGGAGCGCTTCAGATGATCAAGCAGGGTAATGGCGGCAGATTAGTTGGTCTGTGCATATTTTGCAGTACAAATGGACTGGCATACTTTCAACGCTGACCCATCATTTTCTCTACTTATGAAGGGGCATGTTCTATTGCTGGGAAGAATGGTGATTTCTTATTCATTTATGCCAATCCTTAACTCACGCTTACCATGATCACCAGGATGCATCCATCTGGGAGCGTACTCTGCCGCCAAGTTTGCTATACGCGGGTTAACGCATGTGATGTGCAAGTCCCTAATATTCGAGGGACGTAACAACGGGCTCACGCACATGTGCATATATAGCAAAGGAGCTAAAAGAGCATAACATCACCGTGAACGCATACGCTCCTGGACTGATCAACACCGCCATGAGTAAGAGGCTTCTTGTGGGAAAAGCTCGAACTACTGAATAATTGGCTTGCATACTAGTCGCTCACCCGGCGGATGAGAAGCACGGAGGTACTGGATCTATTGTTCGCGACGTAAGTATAGGAAGATTCCAATCTTTCTGAGTTAAGGATAGTGTCTCAATTGCTATGATCAGGCTATCGGCTTGCCTCGCGATACCAGACTTATTGAGCCATCCGTCGTTGCCGGGTTGGTCTCCTACCTTGTGCAGCCAGACTCAAGTTTTGTGACAGGTCAGTACTCGGTCCTGGTCGCTACGTGTGGCACTTTATTCTCAATTAGCTGACGGCCGTTGATAGGTCAGATAATTAGTGTTGACGGAGGACTTAACTACGACTGAAGTGACGAGATGAATATTTGAAGTTTACTGTACTTGGTATTAAATATCTGAATATCGATCTATGACATTCGCTTTCTAACATCAAGCTACAGTACCTACTTCAGTCGCGGTGGCGTACTAAGAGTTGATGAAGGATATTTTGTCATCTCGTTGTGCTTCCATCTGTAAGAGCGCCGCAGTGGCCAGTAAAGCACAAGCGCTTGGTTTATCTGAAAAAGGAAGACCGGTGCATTGTGGCGTCGAGGAACTTCGTCACGGCCAAAGTTGTGATTTGTCACGGTTGTCTCTTGAACTCACTGCATCACTTATGGCTACAGTCATCAACGCTTGAGCTAATATCTAATACGGAGTACGATTATGATTGCGGCCGAGATGAATAAAACACAGGCGTGCATCTCCAAATGTCAATGATGCTTTACGAAAGAACGAGGTGAGAGTTTGACTGGGGCGCGCACTTCTTGTCACTAATCTTTCCGACACGTAGCCTAGCACATGTTATGAGATCTTGAGCGAATATACTTCTTCAAAGCAACAAGGGCTGACTGAAACTGACGAAGCACCGAACAATCTTTCCCTCCCTTAGACGTTGCTATCCCATGACCGGCTTTGATCTCACGGTCCTCCGGAAGCTGCCATTTAATCTTATTCGTGGTCGTCTTCCGACAACTCCCAGCATTCTATCGTCTTTGACAAACCTAAGCCATGACTCGAGTCGCCCTTGTCACCGGAGGATCCCAAGGGATAGGTGAAGCCATCGCGTTACGATTGGCTGAAGACGGCTTAGACGTCGTAATTCTTGATATTCGTGGAAAGGAGGGGCAAATGCAGGCTGTGTCGCAGAGGATAAAAGAGATCGGCAGACTATCGCACTGGGTCGTTGGAGATGTCTCTGACGAAGCATCCGTCAAGAACGCTGTTGAAAGCGTAGTTCACGCCTTGGGCAGGCTCGACGTGGTAAGTTCTGTGACATGTCCATCGCATCATCATATGCGCCATTATTCATGCTTGCCTCTGAATTACTTTTAGGTTGTTGCTAACGCAGGAATCGGTAGCGATAAGGGCCCTGGAACCGTCATCGAATGTGAGTAGACGCCTTAACACGATAATATCAAATATTCTAACAGAGTGCATACAGCTACAACTGAGGAATGGGATACCATGTTCGCCGTCCATGCCCGTGGGACCATGCTCAGTTTTAAGTATGGAGCGTTACAAATGATCAAGCAGGGTAAAGGGGGCCGGTTGATTGGTATGTGTATCTTCGACTAACTCTGAACAGACTTCACAACGGCTCACGCACACTCCTACCTACCTCAGGTGCTTGCTCTTTTGCTGGGAAGAATGGTGACAAGTGAAATCAACTGCAATATTTCATCACTCAGCTCATAAATACTAGGAAACATCCACTTGGGAGCGTACTCTGCCGCAAAGTTTGCTATACGCGGTTTGACCCATGTGATGTGTACGTATTTTATGTACTTTCCAACATTTGCCCGCTGACAGTGACCCGCTTGCACAAACAGCCAAGGAACTGAAAGAGCATAACATCTCCGTGAATGCCTACGCACCAGGACTCATTAATACTGCTATGCGTAAGAAATGCTTATGCTCGGAGGCCTGAGGTATTGATCTTTTCTCTACACAGTCGCCCATCCGGATGACGAAAAGAACGGTGGCCTTGGATCCACTGGCAGAGACGTATGATGTCGCTTATATTCCTGCAAGCGACAATAGCTGAAATCTCGTTCTGGCCAGGCGTTTTGTTTACCCGCAGATACCAAAGTTGGTGAACCGTCCGTCGTTGCTGGCCTAGTGTCCTATCTTGTACGCCCAGAAGCAAGCTTTGTGACAGGTAGGTTATCATTGTCATCGCATATCGAGCCGTAGCATCGTACTCACCTGGAAGATATGTTCAGGTCAGATCATCAGCGTTGACGGAGGCCTTAACTATGATTAGTCGATGGTTCATGTTTAGTTCAACTGTGCATACACGAGACCAGACGCTGAGATGCTTCGCATTTCTGGTTTCTGTGCACAATACATGACGAGTTTTCTTCTCCGGCTGTGTATGTATTGAACGATTGTAATGGATATCGACGTAGTCTGCCGCAGGAAAGCTGCCTTTATTCATTAGTCGACTGAGTCCAGTGATTGAGGCGCTATGCCTATAGCGTGTTGACAGAGGATAGCGTAGCAGTATTACTTCCAAATATGACCGCACTTTACATAGAGAGAGGTATTCACCCCTGTTCTAGAGAGCTCAAGGCCATACAGGCTCGAGCACCATATCAAGTAGCTAAAAATGAGATCAACAATAGGATTCAGCACCACTGTGCGCCCGAATGTCAGTCAAGTTGACTGAATACCATTGGGTGAATCTTGCCGAAAGTGACAGTGCGACTAGCGGAAAAAATGAGTGAAGTTTACCGATGCGCTTGAGTAATGTTGACTGTCTCGAAAACGGTTAACGGAACCTTTTAAATGAAAGGTTTCACTGACATGAGCGCCTCATGCGCGTCGCGTTCAACAGTGTTGTTCACGGTATATGATGGCGAAATGCACTGAATATATGTCCGTAGAATCCACTGACATAGTCAGTGATGATCTCCCACATTATTTGGTCAATATATCACTTTTATTGGGCTCAACTACTCTGCATACACTGGAATAAAACACATCTATATTCACTACGACGCACAGAGCGTGGAAATCTACAGACTACCGCCGCTCATACTGAAAGTTATGTCAATATCAATACTACAGATGAAAACGGCCATATACGTACCACCCGTCACAACACAGTGTGTTCATCCGTTGCCATACCTATACTATCTATAGTCTGTTTAGTACGTCAACGCATCTTTGAAACTCAAGACGTACCGTTCCAAGGGGTTCCAACGCTGCCCTCGGTATAAGAACTACAGACTTCGTAAACAAGGACTGCTTACATATCAACCGCAGACTCATATCAGTACCTCCCGATCCCACTGTGCAGGAGTTGAGCGCGTAGCCACACAACGACCGCAACTCTGACATCGATGCGGCTGTGCACAGTTGCTGCATCGCTGTCAGAGTCTGGCCGTCTGCGCCACTTGAAGCCCTGCTGACCTAGAGTCGAGAGTCATGGTACCTATAACGAATGGGCTGTAGCCCGACGATGGATGCGGGAGGTTATTCGGCTCGACGACGGCTGTGTCGCAGAGTACAATGAGACACTCATCTTAATCTTCGGTACATGCCTTCAAAAGTGTTCCTCTTATATCCATTCTATTGTTGATCCGAAAGGGCGAGTCGAATAGGTGAGGAATGTATGCGGTGGTATGTTGTAGTCGAAGGTCGTCGTCGAAAATTTCCGGGTAAGAAGGCGCTGGCGACCCCGTACAGGGAATAGTTTAGGGCAGACAACGGTAACCTTCAAGGGAAAATGCTCTGCAGCAACCGTGAAGTTGACCGTCGAAGTCAGTGAGCGGGAGTCGGTGAGATTCGCTGGTGAGTTCACTGAAAATCGACTTCACTGATTATTGACTGAAATATCACTAAGCGCCCCGAAAACAGCGGCGTTTTCCGTCAATTTCACTGATTCTAGGGCGCACAGTGCACAGCAAAGACAACCAGCCATCATACATCCAAAAAAATAAACCTAAAAGGAACTTGATCCTGAGCTCGAGCCCCCTTCGGATGAGGAGTCGTGCTTCTTCCCCGTATCGAAATCCTCCGGCTTGATAGGCACGAGCCGATCGTGTATGTGCTCCGTGTCATCTCTGGAGGGGAGCCTGCGTCGGGGTTTTCCTTGGACAAGGCGTCCGTATAGTACGTCTGTTTGTGAAGTGAAGTATGTCAGTTGGGGCGCTTCAATGATGAGAAAGAGAGAAAGAAAGATAAAGGAAAGGGGGAAGGAGGAGGAGACGTGGCGAACTTGATGCGAGAGAACTTACACGAGACGGCGCCGATGATGGGCACGGTGACCATCACTGTTTGGAGCCGCTTTGCTTGTGGTGACAGAGGTGTCTTTGCCATCCTTGTTTGCGGTGACTAGTTACTGGCCACGTTACCGTAGTGATGGCACGCCGGAAGGAGAACTTGTTCAAACTGAGAGGCCGCCGGGAGCGCCCTAAGCATCCCAGAAAGGAATGTTGATGGGTTGTGGCGTTTGATGCGGGCTACTTGGACCTTGGTTGGGACCGCCATGACTCGGACTCCTGCTTACACGCCTGCTCACTTTGCTGGTCGGATGAATCATGACAGACCAAGTCATGACACAGCACTCGATTGCGAGATCGCTACTTATTCCCAAATAGCTGGTTCGTCTGAGATGGAGTTCTACAGTACATCTCGCTCTAACACCGTCGTAACAAAAGCTACAGGAATCCAATAAACCGATCGGAAGCAACTCACGAGCCCACATGAACGTTATGTTGCCCCTGAAGGCGGTCACAGACGGCAAACGACTAGTACTGTGACTCACATGTGAATGACGTCGGCATTCGGATACATGGATTGTTATAGCTGTACTCCTGTGTACAGGAGGCTTGCTGAACAAGCTGCTGCTTATCAAGCTGCGCAGCTTATCAACCATCCTCTGCATCGTACGTACATGAGCCCTTGGTATGCATTATATTCTGCACTATAAAATAGGCTGGCGGGCTCGCTGAAGCTTCATCAAACCAGATATTCACCCACCCGCTCTGACTACTACTATACTGATATCGAAACATGTCATCATACGAAACTCGCCCTGCCAACCCTTCTCAACCTTTCATTCCTAACGGAGGTGGCTCTGCTGGTGGGTTCAGCAATGATAAAGAGGCTACCGGAACGTGTTTTTGCGGTGCTATATAATTCGTTTTCGTACGCTTCTCCTGCATGTACGCCCTTATTGCATTCACTAACGTCGAACCTTGATAGCCCGTCACGAAAGAAGGCATCAAAAATACCTTCGTCTGCCACTGCACAGACTGCCGCAAAGTCTCCGCATCAATGTTCGCAACCAACTTTACCGTCCACTCCGACGACCTCCGCTACACGCGCGGCCGCGAGCTAGTGAAGACGTACACGCAGGCCAAGACGATCGCGTCGCACAATAGCATGACGAACTACTTTTGCGGGACGTGCGGGACGCTGCTGAACCGGGTGAGCAGTGGGATGCCGGAGTTGAACTTTGTGAGGGTGGGGTTGGTGGACGATTTGAGGTTGCATGATACGGTGCTGAAGCCGTAGTCTCGGAACCAGCCGTTTGGACCTGCCCGATTAGGAGGCGGAGTGCGAAAAAGACAAGAACGGGCGCGGTCCAAACGTCTGGTGTCTTTGGCAGAGAGGGGTGGCGATACGTCGTCACGTGCCGTATGCTACAGTGTTCCGCCTGCGCTAGATGGCAGTTGTGTCCCTTCATACAGTCGAGATATTCATGCTAAACCTTTCCTTCCGAGGGCGACTGAATACTATACCCCAATGACTATGTATTAAATTGATTTATGACCCTCACATGCCTCCAAAACCGCGCGCAAAAGCTGCTGCTGCAACCTCCGAAGAAAACAGCTCATAATCCTAGGACTACTGCCGCACCTGCCACTATGGATGCCCCCATATCTGGTACGCGTGAAGGGTATGAGATTATGCCAGAAGAGTGTCCGAGGACGAAACAACAACGTCAACATTCAACCCATACCAGTCCCTTCAAGCCACTCAAGATGCCGCAGCTAAAGACCAAGCACTCAAGCGAAACAAATGAAAATTACACAAACGCAAATGTATGTCGAGCATCAGAAACGCACTGGCATAACGCCTCGATGCCATAGGCATCCCCCTGGCTTTCTCATGGACCCGCAGCCTCCTGTGTCGTTCGTTGTCATCCGCCAGTTCCGTCTTCCCAGTCCGAATCTTTAATAGGTAGTCACAGATTCTATCTTACAGGGCATAAGAGAGAATGATGTTGAAACGAATGTCGATATTATCAACGTGTCGACGCTTTGTCGACGCGTGTGTAGGTGTATGTACAAGCAAAAGTGTGCGACGCGTTTCACGAACGCTGCAGCAATTCGGGCGCCTCAGTAATTTACAGAGCTATCTACGGCACGTGACGACGTATCGCCACCCCTCTCTGCCAAATGCACCAGACCTTCGGGCGGGTCCTCTGTTTCGTCTTTTTCGCACTCCGCCGCCCGAATAGGTAGGAGCCAAACGGCGACCTCCGAAGGGCTGGCTTGCGAGACTACTGAAGCCGCAGGTGGAGTTGTTTGTGGACACGAGAGCGGCGTGGTTGAAGCCTGTGGAGGGTGTTAAGCAAGGCCATGGGATGGGTCCTTTTGCGAGCGCAGCTAACAAGCTATAGTTAGTGTGTACGTTTCATGTTGTTTTACAGGGTTGACGGGGACATGTACATGTACAGTACTAGATGGTGTAGGGATAATGCTGCTTATTATGGGCGTTTACGTGTTGGAATGTAAGCGCTTAAGTGACGTCGATGTGTCTTCCGTGCCATGACCAGCCACAGAACGTCGATCGTGCACAACATGCAGGACATTGCGATCGAGGCTGGAGGCGGGCCACAGTGGGGCCTGTCAATAAAATGAACAAAAATGCGAATATAACAATGGGTATGTCTTGTTCTCTCCTTCGTCGTCTCATCCTAGCCAACTCATTCCGTACAAAACAGCTCTCTACAACTCTCAGTTATTCTACAATCACCAATTCGACTCTCGCCATGCCAAAGAGGAAGCGTACTCAACCAGAAGTCGAGGCGCCTCATACCCCTGTGCCTATACCTGTGCCAACTCCTGGTTCTACACCTACTCGTCCGAAACGCACGAGGTCGCCGAAGAAGAAGGTGGTCGAGGAGTCGTGGGATCCGTATGGGAGTGCTCAAGAGGCGGAAGACAGCCCGTTGACGGACATCGACGCCGAGGTCTCTCCAAAGAAGGGCAAGAAAGGAGGCGGCAAGCGGAAGGCCAAAGAGCCAGTGGTATACACGGAGAAAGAGATTCCACCTGTAGAGAGAAAGTTTATAGACTTCAAGGGTGCGTTCTCTTTACCCTCAGTTTGACTTAGCTCTAGTCTGAAGATGCACTTATCGCAGGGAGGTTGGGCTATGCGTGTCTCAATACGATCCTGAGAGAAGCCAAGCCGGAGCCTATATTCTGCTCTCGCACGTGTAGGAAAGATACTATACACAAGAACGGCTTGGACTTTGCCAAAGACTTAGGACTGAAGAACACTCGCGATCTCATCAAGCTCATCGAGGTACGTACTTCCGCGCCCAAATTAACCTCATCCTCACCCCTGCTTATACTGTCGGTAATGTCAGTGGAACGAAGCGCACCACATCCGCTTCATGCGCATCTCCTCCGAGATGTTCCCCTTTGCCTCCCACGCAGAACTAGGCTACGACCTCTCCTACGCCAAGGACGATCTAAAGGCCGTAGGCGACCTCGCGAAGAAGCTCGGCCATCGGTTGACCACGCATCCGGGGCAGTTTACGCAGTTGGCCAGTCCGAAGGAGGCGGTCGTTGATGCTAGTGTTAGGGAGCTGGATTGTAAGTAGCGTGGTTCCTATATGCGTTGTTTTGGGGTGTGCTAATTGTGTCGCGCGTGTGTAGACCATTGCCAGATGATGCGGTATATGGGACTAGGCAAAGATAGTGTTATAATCCTGCACATGGGCGTACGTACCTTTCTTCCTCCTCCTCATTGTTCGTTTCATCGCTCACATGCGTATGTTACTCTCCGACGCAGGGAGTGTACAACGATAAGCCAACCACGATCGCCCGGTTCCGCGAGAACTACCTCAACAAGCTCACACAAGAGATGAAAGACCGACTCGTGCTCGAGAACGACGAGATGTGTTACAGCGTGGACGACTTGCTGCCTATATGCGAGGAACTAGGTGTGCCGATCGTGCTAGATTACCATCATAACTGGATAAACGTACGCACCCCACTCTCACACTCTCACACCCATACTAACATCTCACCGTACCATAGCCCTCCGTAATACCCCTCCCAGTCCTAATCCCACGGCTCAACAAAACCTGGTTCTCCAAATCCATCCGCCCCAAACAGCACCTCTCCTCCCCGCGCTCCGCCTTCGCCGACGGCAGCGGCACGATCATGGACCGACGCGCGCACGCCGACAGATGCTATACGTTGCCGGACGAACTGGGGATGGAGGGGGTGGCGAGGGATGTGGATTTGATGGTGGAGGCGAAGGGGAAGGAGCAGGCTGTGTTGATGCTTTATAGGATATATGGGCTGGAGAGCGTTGAGTGGGGGAGTTTGAGGCCGGAGAAGGAGGTGGTTGGGAAGGAGGTGAAGAGCACAGAGGAGGGGCAGGATGGTGTGGAGGAGAGTCCGGGGAAGAAGAGGAAGACGAGGGGCGCTAGGGCTAAGGACAAGGAGGCGGTGGATGACGATGCTGAGTATGGCGAACTAGAGAGTCTGAAGAGGAAGACGCGAGGTGCCATGGCCAAGGTTAAGGCAGAAATGGACAATGAATCTGAGACCGGAGAACTGGAGAGTCCGAAGAGGAGGACCAGGAGTGCTAGGGCTAAGAAAGGTTAGTTTCTTCTCGTTCACCAATTTGCGATATCTACTAATGATATGTCCTTTGTCAGACGAAACCGTCATCACACCCTCCAACTCGCCGTCGAAACGCACTTCAAAGCGCAAATCCAAACTCACAAGTACACACGCGACGTCTCTTATCAACCAAGAAGATGCACCTGTACCTGTGGACGGAGCTGACGTGAAGGATGTAGAGATGGAGGAGCACCCTGAGGCTGTTGGTGCTGCTGTGCGTGATGGGGATGGGTGTGGTGTGAGTGGTGGTTCACGCTAGTGTGCTTTACTTGCACAAGTTTGGGTAGTTTGGGTAGTGTATGTGGAGGCTACGATTCGATACTGTTGCCACACATACACATGATACCTAAACGGAAGGGTCATATATATGGTGTACGCAGGAATACGGTTTGTGTTCTAGGCCTGAGGTGTTAGAGTCACTGCAAGAGGCTCGGGCGAGGCGGGTGGCTCTTCAGATGACTTGTGTGATATCAGCGTCGAGGAGAGAGGGGGTCTTGGTTTGGGGGGATACCACAGGTTTCAGTTGCTGAATGACTTGTTACAACCAATGGAAGCAATAGGCTACACATGACTGACCTCTTCAGGTACTACGCCTCTACTCCTACGAGCGCGTTTACGCGGTCTGCCCTCCTCCTTCGATGAACCCTGCGCAGCTCGTTTCTCAGCTTTCTTACGAGCCTCAGCCTCATTGATAATTCGTTGTTGCCTGGCGATAATATCGGCACGAACTGCACGAAGCCCCTCCGAGACAGGTTCGTACTGAGGTAGCTCGAACTCTGGCGCGAGTTTGCGATGGGCGTAGAATGTTGTCTTCGATACGTATGTGGGTTTCTTGCAGTGTACGCCGCAGAGGCAGAGGTATCGTTTTGGCTGCTGTGTCATCTGGATATGCATACGTCAGTCCATGATAGGTTGCCTGTTATCTAGTACATACTTACCGTTGTCGAACTCCGGTTATGTTCTGCAACTCGGACACTGGAGTGCAAGGGTGAAAGTAAGCTGTGGATGCACGTATCTGACTCTGTGCTAACGCTGGGGGAAATCTAGCCAATTACATTTCCAAACACACAAAATATCGAGCAGAGGGAAGTTGCCGGGGAACATTCATAGATTGTGGACGAGCAGGATCGAGTACGAGAGATTGGAAGGAGCGTCTAATACCGCCCTCATGCCCAAATAGGGCTCGAGGCACGGTTCAACTTCTCAGCCACGAGCCGTATAGCTGAACCGTTCTGGATTACGGACCGTGAGGACGAGGCGCCCCTATTGATGGCTCATAACTGGCGTGGTCTGAACCGTGCTGATTTGGGGCTGCGCCATGTACCACTTCAAGTTCGAACTTGTTCTCATTGTAGAAGTCAGCAGCTTTTTGTTTTAATGCGCGCATTTACTCCTGATACACAGCAGTCGAAAATGGAGGATTCTTGTCACGAGTTTTGGTATCTATTGAATTATCACTGGTTCATTAACTGATTAACTGAATGCTATGTGGCAGATAGACGTCCAAATGCTGGCAGTGGGCACGTTGATACAAGGTTTCATATTCGCTGTCCAGACGTGGTATCATCTACCAATCGATTCCCGGTGTGAGAGATATACGTCTAGCGGCGAGAATCTGGCTGTGTAACTTGTTCATCGCCGTCGTCCTTCATTGTCTACGAGACTTAAGTTGTTGCTAATATCCTCCATTTTCTTCATTTCTCAAAAGACAGACTTTCCTGCCAGCTCAAACCACATCCATTACTGTGACCGTGGCTGCGCACACGGCCGGTTTCGTCCACAGATCCCTCCCAAAGGCTTGTCTTGACAATGGGCAGTGCCGCGGTAGTCTATGCAGACCAGCTATTTAGCTACGGATATGGACATGCCCTGTGGCGTCCCGAGCCAATGGAAGGGCTTGATGGTCAAGAACACGGGGTAGAGCTGGGCGATGTGGGATACATCCACGAAAATGGCAGTTTCCGACGACTGTTCAATATCACCAAGGGCCCCCTGCATGTACTGAACGCGGGAGGGGTGCCAGTCGGGTTCCAGCCTCAGCAGCTCAAGAAGGCGTTGATTTCTACGTCTGAACGGTTCCTCGATCCTGGGCTACTGCAAAGCCAAACTGTGAGGAGCGACGACTTGGAGGCCTACTCTGCTGCGTGAGTATATGTACAGATAGTGAAGGGTCTTAATGGCATATTAACGTGTTTCTAGGAATGTGAACGCGCTCACGGGTGCGGAAATCTCGTACAAGTTTGAATGCTCAAGTCATTGCGGCGCATTGCTGGTATTGAAGGACTACGCGACGAAGGTCTCGATCGAACCCAATCTGCAACTGGAAAATTATATGCTCGACAATCATAAAAGTTGGCATGAGTTCGCCACTGACGAAGAAAAGTTTGGCCGGCGTCTCGAACCGGAGGATATCATTCTCGTACGAGGAGTCACGAAGACCTCGGCTTGGACTATGGCCGCATTTCTGGGGGACGTCGACCGCGCTCATCGATTCTCTGCTGGAGTCAAAGGAGTCCCAATCGGCAGTGCAGGGGTGAAATGGTCCTCCAAGCACAGCATGTCGCATGCGTGTGTTCATCGTACTAGTCCAAAGCGTTCGTACTCGTTCAGTTATTTTATCATTCTTTGGGCTAATTGCAGTAGATGGCGTGCTCCCAGGTACTGAACCGTCAAGTGATCAATGCATATTCTTGAACTACTACAAAGTCAAATATCGTTTGCGATTCTTCCCCAAAGTCATCAAGGCCAATGCGGATCCTCCGTCCCCACGTGGAACCCCCGACGATGCCACAGGCGGTCCAGTTCTTGCCGCAGATAATCCTGAGATTGAACAAGAGACAGATGACTCGGAACAAACTTCCGTAAGATTATGCTTGCACCAGTCGACCTTTTTGTTGCTGAAATTGCCCAACACAGCCATACAGCCCCCTGGATGAAATAACAGATTATATTCTGGAGGTGATTACATGCCCATGTCTTGCCACCCTCTGCACGATACTTATACAAAGTTTAACAGCACTCCGATGCGGAGATCGCTATCACGAGTGACTCAGATCTCGAGGCGTTATTTATCGTAAGGAAACCTGAGTTTCTAGGGTTACACCCTCTGCTCAACACAGGTATAGCGACAAGACTCCACCGCCAAATTACCTCTGTCGATTTCAGATGCACTGCGTGAACGCCGACGTAAAATTAGAGTCAATCAGTCTAGCAAAGGTGATTCGTCCCGTCGTGCTCTCCCCCTCGTCGCATCTACTAAAAGCAGATCATCAATAGTTGGTCGTCTCGATATCGCCCAGAGGCTCACATACGTAAGTAAGCCTGTATTTCCTGGCCATCTAACTGGTTCTGAAACTCATTTAACTACACTGCATTGCATATTGGTATATATCCAGCTTTCTCCTGTTTTTGAAGTTCCCCTGTATCAGTCTGGGGAGAATTATTCCGAGGACAGCCGGGATGACGCTTCTGCTTCATCTGACTTGGACGAGACTGGTGAACAGAGGTATTGGTATCATTTACTTCGTACTTAACTTTGCGAAACTCATTTTTGATTCCCAAATAGACACTTGACGAATGAAGCTCAGATCTTGTCATCCCCCGGTATTTTCCCCTCTTCATCTGACTCGAATCTAGCTACTCTATCTGCAAAACGCAGACTGCACTCGCCAGATAGACGCATGGAAACGAGTATCGAGGCTCCGAGCTACCCACAGACGGTCCTAGAGATCGCTTCGCGTTTCCCCGAAGCCGAGTGCATTATCCCTGTAGAATCCTTCGGGGAAAGTAGTCACGCTGGTGGATCATCGCGCTCTCAGACGCCAGGGTCAGCAAGGAGTACGCCAATCGTGTTCCTCGGGCCTGACGGACAATTTTGCGGTGTACCTTGCAACGATATCATGGCTTTGAATGATTCCGGGATGTATAATGGACACGAACAAATGAGTGTGTTCAGCACTGCCTCCATCCGCATCCGCATCACGGCATGTCTACGATCGTACTCTGCAGGACAACCGTACAACTGACAGCATTTTCAGTGGCCGGGTTATGTTGTGTGGGATGGCGTAATTCTCGTGCGCTCTAATCTCAGCGATTTTTGGCCGGTGTATGTTACCCGCAAAGAGCTGGCACGGAGGGTCGTTCGTGCTCTCAGCACGTTCCTCGAGGTAACTAACCATTGACCATCATCATTCTAGCATACCTAACTTGCGTTAAACCTGTTCCAACAGATAAACAGTACAGTCCCAATCGGCGAAGGAGTCGATGTTCGATACAAGATCGGCCCTGGACACGTTGAACTGAAGGATGTGGACCTAGTCGGTTTGCAGCACGAAGATAGGGACTTGTGGCAGGTGTATATCCGCCTCCGTGCTCCACACAGCAATACCGCAGAGCAACACGAAGTCCCTCTGGACCAATTGCACTTGTAACGCAGGCAGAGATCGGGTACTTTGTAGTGTCTAGTCTATCGCATTGTAGGTGTGTAGTCTACGCAAATATGTCATGTGGGTCGTACTATTTTTGCATCTAAACTTATTACTAACCTATTGTGGCTCTTTCAGGAGCTGCTTAGTATTATAATAGTATGTACCTTCCTGCTATATTCTGATATGGAAAGGGCAAACCCGTCCTCTTCGGATCTGGAGGTGTTCGAAGCCGCCCTGCAGTGCTGGACGAGTAGTCAACTCTTGAAGCTTGAATTTCCATGACAACCACGTCGAACGGATAAACGCTGCAGTTACCACATAACACTTACATACAGGCAGCCGACTTGAACTTGGATTTCACAGTACTTACGAGCGATCGGGTATGCAACACACTTCCAAAGTCGTCGACCGAGGGTGATTGGGTCATCACCTCACCGGCCTCACCAATCATTTGCCCGCATAAGGCCGCAACAATGTAAAGGCCAGTCAGACAGTATGTACAATCTTACCAGCAATCAAGCTTTCAAGCTTCAAGAGCAAAGAAATGTAACGAGACCATGCAGAAGAGATCGACCCGAGATCCGGAGTTCGGCGGCAGTGAGTTGAAGGTTGGGCGTTTATCGTCGTGGTAATGATCGGGTAGGTAGGGAATCTGCACCTTCTCCGTGACCACTGGCATGGCCAGGTTGCATCTTAGTGTTCCTCAATATTCCTACTCTCCTCAATACACTCATCTCCTTCTGGGAGTGCCTTTATATCAGCTCTGAGAGAAGCTTGTCTCTCGGCGAGACATGTTCCATAACGATCTCTCTTCAGTCCAAGTCCAACACGAGGCCAACCACGAGCTATATAATCGACTTATCACGACTACGATTCCAAGGACGATTGCAGTAAGGCACGCCCAAATGTCGAGCGAGAAGCTCGCCTCGGGCATGCGGGAGTTCGGGTACGGTATGACCTACATGGGCTGTCACGGCAAGGCTGGCTAGACTGTGTTTCCAGGGTGGTGTGATGGAGCGAGGGGGAGGACTTTTCTCGAGAACACAGCGATGGTGTAAGACGAAACACGAGTGATACTCGTATATAAACTGTTTTTTCCTGGGTCTGGGTCTAGTAGCTTCCGTATCTCTCCCATCTTCCCTCCCAACCACAACCACCAAGTTCCACGATGCCTTTGACATCCAACCCGACCGTTGTCTTCGTCTCCCAGCCAGGCCACCATGGTCACATCAAGGACGGTGTGCACACCAAGCTCATCGATAGGCCCATTGACCTCGAGAAAGAGCCTGTCAATGGCGGTGTACTCCTTAAGACGATCGCGCTGAGTAGCGATCCATACATGCGTTATCGTTTCCGGGAGTCAGACGAGCCGATGTTCTGTCCGCCGATTCTGTTGGACGATCCGTACGTATACGTTCTTCCTTCTCTTCAGTGTATATCTGGATGTCATTTCTAATGTGTGACGTAACGTGACGAACGTACAGAGTCGACAATTTCGGTGTAGGCAAGGTCGTACGTAGTGAAGATCCTAACTTCAAGCCGGGTGACCTCGTTTGGGGATACTTCAGTGCGTCCCCCTGGGCTTTTTCGTAGGCTTCGCTCAACTCAACCTCCCTTCCATGTCAAATATACAGGCTTCGCCGAATACTCGGTCTACCCACCAAAGCACCCACACGGATTGACTGTTCCCCTCCGCAAGATCGACCCCATCCCCGGACTCCCTCTCTCAGTGTACCTTGGCCCACTGGGTTTGATTGGAAGCACTGTCTACGGTGCATGGAAGGCGTTCTTGGAGGAGAAGGTCAAAGAGGTACGTCGTTTTCTGGCGTTATTCGTTCACATAATCTGACACGATTCCCTCCATGAAGTCGAAGGCTTTGTTTGTGACAAGCGGTGCCGGTGGTGTTGGAACGTGAGTGCATTTCCATTCATTTTTGGTTTTGATTTTTGAGACTGAACGGGTTCCCCTTGATCAGGTTCCTCATTGAATACGCTAAAGTTGCCGCGCCACACCTCAAGATCATTGCCTCTGCCGGTTCAGATGAAAAGGTCGAAGGTCTCAGAAAGCGTGGTGTCGTCGCTTTCAACTACAAGACCCAAGACGCGAACGAAGTGCTCAAGAAGGAAGGACCCATTGATATGTGCGTTGTAATATCCCTTCTGAGACGATGAAACAATGCTGACTTGACTTTGATGGCGTTAATGAAAACCAGTTACTGGGACAACGTCGGTGGTCCCCAGCTCGACGCTGCCTTGCTGAACTTGAACAACTTTGGTGTCATCGTCGCATGCGGATGCATCTCCTCTGCGGCTGACACTTCCTCCGTCAAGGTCAGTCCAACATGCATTCTCTCATAACACCCGGACCTGCCTACTTACACTTGTGCATACGCGCACAGAACTTCGAGCAAGTTTTCAAACGCAGCATCACCATCCACGGCTTCATCGCCTTCTCGGGCGCCGTCGCCCCTCCTATGGCCACCTTTGCCCAGGACATCGGTCCCCTCGTCGCCACCGGCAAGATCTCAGGACAATGGGAGCATCGGTTCTCCGGGCTCAAGGAGTCCGTAAAGGCTCTGAACGCCGTGCACACTGGTGAAAACAAGGGCAAGGCTGTCATTGTCGTCGATGAGAGTGGGTTGTAAATTTGTACTGCTAGAATGTAGGAAAAGAGGTAGGAAGGAATCATTGGTATGTAAAAGTTTGTGGACTGAAATGCTGGATTTGAATTGTGTTAGCTTGGATGTATGAATCTTCGAAACTGGAATGTATGAACCCTTCAATTTATAACTTGTCACCGTGGCCGAGGATTCAGATGTCCATATGACACTCGTGATCGTAAGGATCGGATGGCTAAATACTCCACTTATGTGTATATGTTGACTCAATCATGGGCTACTGGTAGGAGCGATGCGTCCCACATGAAGCCGTAACCGAGGATGATGACTCATGCACTCACTAATATCGCCTCGTTCCTATGTGACTATATGAGACCGCACACCGTAAAGGCTTACCAACATCTATAGGATTCAATCACAGAGCGGATAGCCAGCGCCTTCTAGACGCGATCGGGTATGTAACATAAAGTGAATGGCCGAGGGCGATGATTTTATACACTGACCAATTACTTATTTATGTGAGATCACAAATATGCATTGTCCAAGCTTACCAACAACCATGGAATGGGCCACAAAACACCAAATATTCGAAGGAGTTTAAACACTCGAGATTACTGAGAAGGATCTCGGGCATCGGCTCCCTAGGCCAGATTACGTGCAGTGAAGACCCTAACTTCAAGCCTGGTAATCTCGTTTGGGGATACTTCAGTGCGTCCTTTTTTGTCGTGCTCTGGATCAAGCTCAACCAATAAACCCTTCCATGTCGATTATATAGGCTTCGCCGAATACTCGGTTTACCCACCAAAGCACCCACACGGACTGACTGTCACCCTCCGCAAGATGGACCCCATCCCCGGACTTCCTCTTTCAGTGTACCTTGAATCACTGGGGTTGATTTGGAGTACTGTGTATGGTGCTTGGAAGGCCTTTTGGACGAGAAGGTTAAGGAGGTACATCTTTTGCCGCTGTTTTTTGATTTATCCTAACACGATTTAATCCTCACAGTCGAAGGCTTTATTCGTAACAAGCGGTGCCGGTACTATTAGAACGTGGGTTCATCTGCCTATAAGTCCATCCTCACTGCGAGACCAAACATGTTACCATCAATTAGGTTCCTCACCGAATACGCCAAAGTCGTCGCACCGCACCTCAAGATCATCGCCTCTGCCGGCTCAGACGAAAAAGTCGAAGGCCTCAGGAAACGTGGTGTTGTCGCTTTCAACTATAAAACTCAAGACGCGAGCAAGGTCCTCAAGAAGGAAGGACCCATTGACATCTGCGTTGAATTACTCATCGGGTAAACGAGGACTCAGAGTGGTACTGATTTGACTTTGTGCGGTGTTGGCGGTTAGTTACTGGGATAACGTCGGTGGTCCCCAACTTGAGGCTGCTTTGCTCAACTTGAACACCTTCGGTGTTATCGTCGCGTGCGGATGCATCTCCTCTGCAACTGGCAGTTCGTCTGTCAAGGTCCGTTCAATACCCATCATCTCAGAACCACTCTCAGACGTACTTACTTACGCTCATTTAAGTATGCTCACAGCATTTTGATCAAATCTTCCAACGCAGCATCACGTGCATGGGTTCATCGTGTTGTTGGGTGCCGTCTTGCCTCCCATGGTCAACTTTGCAGACGATGTCGGTCCCCTCGTCACCGCCGGCAAGATCTCAGCACAGTACGAGCATCGTTTCACCGGTTTAAGGGAGGCCGTGACGGCTCTGAACGCCGTGCACACTGGCGGAAACAAGGGAAAGGCGGTCATCGTTGTTGACGAGAGTGGAATGTAAACCTTGAAAGTAATGAATCATTGGATAGAACGGTTAACAATATATGAGCTTTAGGGCTTCGAAAACTCAGACTTGCAACTTACAGTGTCTATGCTTCGTATTGCTGAGATGACTACGACACCCGTAATTGCAAGATTGTGATTGGGCGCGTGCCCGTGCCTTGATCGCGTTCGCGGTCTGTATTGAAGGCACCCAAAAGATTCCCACAAGGCGGCTCCCTCATTGATCAGACGCTGGTTTGGTTCTGAAAAAGGTAAATTGATGGATTGTGGCGTCGCAACGATTGCCGATTTTGATCGGAGCACAGAGGACACAGATGGACACCGACGCAGTGCAGCGTATGCCATTCAACGTTCAACGTTCAACATTCAGCGCTGAACAGTTTTCTCTGTCAATTCTACCGCACAGACACTGCCTCTGGGACATCCTTGCGCCTCGCTGGAACTCTTCCGTGAATGACGGAGCCTTCTGGCGAACATTTGTCAGATGTCTGACGGCGAAATGTGCCAGTGAACCCCGCAGAGACGATCGTCAACAGGAAGGCACCGACCTAGATTGTTTGGCAGGTGGAACGAAACGAGATTGACTGGCTATGTAATAAGGAGATCTAAAAGGTGCGAGCATCGAGTTCTTGCATATCACGAGGACTCGGATCGCAACTTCAGCCGCAGCACGCGTACACAGAAATGCATCTCGGGCCTTCAACATCGCCTGAAAGCATGAACAATACATCCCATCTGGTATTCCCTGGTGTTCTCCCAGCCGCCGCTTTTATCTTTTCGTTGTCAAGCCCATTACTCAATATTCTCACTGCGACGCACGCACACGAACCCGCCCGAGGCGCAGTACCGACGCTTGGTCGATTTAGCCTCGACGAGAACAGTGATAAATTACAGTTGTATTGGTTACAGATCCAAACGAATCTCGGGATCTTGGTTGTTGAAGTGGGTTAGAATTGGGCGCTGGAAGGGTTATTGATGATTGCTGTGCGGACCGACTTTCTCAGCCCTGAGCCAATATGATCGAGAAGAGAGAGAGAGAGGCAAGGAGGAAGATTAGTCCAGGGCATGTACGCCCATAATCTTCGTGATCGGCCTGCCGGTGCCGTACTTACATTGGTCGGCTTTCACTCTGAAAACTCACCAACGCTTGTAGGAGCGAGTGCCAACCTTCAAACAGGCTCGAACACATCATCATGGAACGCAGCCAAGTTTTCACTGCCAAGACGCGTAGACGCGTGACTGTGCCACGGTGCCTGATATCCGACTCCGAAAGAGGAATGTTTCCTGGTCTGATAGCCGTCAAACTTCACGCCAGATTGTGGGCGACACTGTACGGTATGTAACTGGTCTCAAGTAATGTTGACGGACCCTGTCAATGGAAGTGACATACGTATACCGGCAACTTCTCGATGAGGATCAAAGTGAGCGCTCTAATGGGGTTGTCTACTGACTTTCATCAGCTCGTCGCTGGAAATGAAACAGCCTCGTGGAATCCGCAATCGTGCAGAGGATATATAGCACTATGTCACCTGGTAGCGAGCTCATAGCTCGCCTCACACTTCCGTCTTGTCATACTCGCTCGCGCCCTACGTATCTTAAAGGTGCTGAATCCGAATCCTTTCAAGCCAATTAAGACTAGCCGGTGCGTTATGTTTATTGACGGGATTGAACCTGTAGTAATATGGTATAATACAGGTGACACACATCTGCGATCCTTCAGAACGTGGGTGTAGCCGGAGGCTTTAAAGCGCATCTAGCAACCCCACACAACAACTGCCAGGAACCGAGCCCGGCACCGCATACCTTGTCATCAGGAAGTCCATCCAAATAACATAGACGGGTGACTACGACCTGTCGTCCAAGTCCTCATCTCCCATACGCCCTCCTACTCTCTCTCCTCGACTTACGGCATGGTAACTGTCATGCCACCGACGAAGAACAAGACATTGTTATTTGTCTCAATACCCAGGCCAGGAGAACAAATCCAACCAAAGCTCCATTTCGAGTTAGTCGAACGTGACTTGGACTTGGAGAATACTCCTTTAGGTGGTGGCGTGCTCATTCAGACGTTACTGCTGAGCAGCGAACCGTACCTTCGTTACCGGTTCCGTGACTCGTCGTCCACGCTGGATGTGGGGTTCGTCCCGCCTGTACAGCTTGGCTTTCCGTAAGTATTTTGATTCCTCCAGTCGAAACCATGAGAGAGATGGCTGAAGTGGATATGGATAGTGTGGACAGCGCAGGTATTGGAAGAGTCATGAGGACGGAGGACCCGTGTTTCCAAGTGGGAGACATCGTTATCGGGTATCTAGGCAAGTGACTAATGTGTTATCCTCCTATTCTCTGTGTTACTGACGCATACGTCTCCTCCCTTCCCTTCTCATGTTACAGACTATGCGGAATACTGCGTATACCCAGGAGCCGGCCCCCACTTATTCAAGTTACCTATGAACAAATTGGACCCGCATCCGGACATACCTTATTCTGCGTATCTTGGTGTACTAGGGTTTCCGGGACATGCCGCGTACTGCGCGTGGGAGGTGCATCTGAAGGAGAGGATAAAGACCGTAAGTGATTGCCTTGAACGTACAATTCGTTGACCTGAGACTCTGAGGACAGGCGAAGACTATGTACGTCTCTGCCGGTGCAAGTACGGTTGGGACGTAAGTATGTTCACAAATTCTGCTTTATCACTCTTGTTCATCTACTTATCAGTTTGATACACGTGCACGTAGATTCGTTATTGAGTACACCAAACTGAAAGCGCCGCACGTTAAGATCATCGCTTCAGCGGGGGCGGACGAGAAGGTTTGCCTGATGAGGAAGAGCGGGGCCGATGTTGCTTTTAATTACAGGAACGACGACGTAGAGGCTAGGTTGAAACAACACGGTCCTATTGACTTGTGAGCCTTTTCTTCGTTTCATTACGGCTGGTCTGAGGCTGGAAGAAATAGATACTGGGACAATGTAGGAGGGCGGACTTTGGATGCGACGTTGTTGAATATGAGCGATGAGGGATACGTGCTAGTAGGTCACAGCTCTCCCTCTCCTTTCGGCCAAGCCCAATATACTAACATCGTCAAATGGTAGTCATGTGGAAGCATAAGCACAATGACTTCTCCGTACGAAATGAAGGTAAGTCGGAGTCTTTACCGTCTATACCATACATTCGCTTATCAAGCCCTTAACCTTCTCATCTGCACGATATAGAACTACGACCAAGTATTTAAACGCAAACTCATCGTACAAGGCTTTGTCTGCTACGCCGGACCCATGGCCAAGCCAATGGAAACATTCTTCCAAGACGTCGTCCCTCTCATACTTGACGGGTCGATATCCCACCGCGAGCATCTCTACCATGGGATGGAAGAGGCAGCGAGGGCGTTGTGTGATGTGCATACGGGTGCGAATACAGGGAAGGCGGTTGTGGTCGTACGCGATGAGTGATGAGTGATGAGTGATGGATAGAAGCTGAGGGGCAGTGAGAGCGAGGAAGTGGTTTGACTCGGGATGTTGAAATGGACTTTGTAGTCGCCACTTGCTCGCTTTCACTCTTACCTGCCACTTCGCCGTTGCCGTTGATGGACACGCAGCCCACGGACTGGACTGGACATTAGTTGATGGGTTATGTTAATACACGTATGTATTCAGGACATTTAATCGGACATGGTATTACATCAGAAGGATACAGCGAGATCAGATCATGGAAATTTGGATCCAGAGAGAAAGGAACGAAGCAAAGGTAAGTACATATGCAGAGTGAAGATATCTCCGAGACAGTCATACGTGAGCGCCAACTTGAATATACCAGACATTCGTGCGTCTCTTGCTGGACATGTTTAGGGTGGCGGGGATGGAGGGCCTGCAGACGTAACGCAAAATTATCAGTCAGATTATATCGCACAATTAATTCACAATCATTCTTCACCAAACAGTCCTTGTCGCTGCTGTGCCTGGGGCGAAGGCACATGTGCAACTTGCGGTTGCGGCGAGAACATAGGGTTGGCTGAAGTTCAGTGAGACAAACATAAGTCAGAAGTTTCCAGAACAAGATGATCTGCGAACGTACGTCTCCACTGTGCCCACGCAGGAAGATTTGATGGAGGAGGCGGTGGCGGAGCTTCGATGGCAGGCGGGGGAGCCGCAGGTGCAGGAAGAGCTTTGTGTTTCCTCTCTCGCGGTTGACGCTTGTGGACTGTGCGCCAAGCAGGCGGGGCTGGGGCTGGAGGCTCGCCGTCGTCTGGTGGTGGCGGCGGCGGGGCAGCTATGGCGGGTGGGGCAGCCGGCTCGGGCTTTATCGCATATGACAAGAAGTCAGTTTAACGTGAATCTTGTGAATGAGAAAGACGTACCAATCCTTGCAACCAGGGAGGGGCATACTCTCCTCCGGCACTGTACTTGGACTTCACAGCCATAAGCTCGGAGATTTCACTACGAACATACCCACAGATGAGGACTGATCTCAGTAACAAGTGATCGAGTACGTACTGCTGCAGCTGCCTTCGCTCATCGCGCAGCTTGCCAACCTCCTGCAACAGAATCCGGACCTCTCCTGCAAGCGCTTTGCTGAACTCGTTGATATACCTACACGAAAGATGGTGGCTAGTTCGAATCTTCGGTCCTCAGCAGCAATGAAACGAGTCTGCGCACTTTGGCGGGGCCCCGAAGTTGCCTTTCTGCGAAGCCATGGTGTTAATTTGTTCGTTTAAAGGGTTGGATGGTAGAGGTTTGTGGTCAAGAATAATGATATTGGTTACTAGATGGAGATTGGTCTGCGGAAGAGGCCACGAGGCACGGCGTCTTGCGTGAGATCTGGCATTTCGCGTAATGACACTCTGCCGACTCTCTTCCTTGTACCATCATTACCACCATGGCCATGGAAATTATCAGGGCCTTCTTCGATATTTCTGGCCTCTTGAATAACTGAAAGGAGGAACAACGACTCGGAGGGGAACTGGGAGTGGCCATAATGGGCAAATGATCACGAGACCGACGCCCACACGTGACCTAGTTATGTCGCGGTTCACAAAACGCGGTCCGATGTCGACTCGTCGACTCGTCTCGTCAGGAACTTCTTACGGCTTTCGAGGGACGGGAATTATTCCCTTTTCTTGATTATTTAACATGGCTCGTGCTGCTTCTACGTCGGCCACGACGACGACCTCCAGGAAGCGGAAGTCGACGGGGGATGTGGAGGAGGCGAAGGGAAGGTTATCGAAGCAGCCGAGGAAGTCGCTGGACTCGTATTTCTCGCCGCAAGTTCTCGCGTCAAGCGTTGCAGAAGATGAAGAAGGGGCCCGAAAACACGTGGCTTTAAACGAACAACAGATTGCGGTGCTTAAGATGGTCGTGGAGGAAGAGAAGAATGTGTTCTTTACCGGTGCCGCTGGTGAGTTGCATCGACGCGGCCAATAATTGATTGTACTGAGAACATTGTCCTTTTTGCAGGCACTGGCAAGTCCTTGCTCTTACGTGCTATCATAGCTGCTTTGCGTAAGAAATACGCCAAGAAACCGGAGTGCGTCTCGGTTACAGCGAGCACAGGCATGGCCGCCTCTAATATCGGCGGTAAAGCTGTCCCTTTTTTAAATCGCGTTCATGTCGTGACTAATTTGGATGTTAGGGACGACTATTCATGCATGGGGTGCCGTTACTCCCGGTATGTACGATATCGGTAAACTTATTAGTTGCATCAAGACCGCCAGGCCTGCCCATCAACGCTGGAAGACGACCAAGGTGCTGATCATAGACGAAGGTAAGGCAATTACTACGATTTTCCCCGTTACTTTACTAACTCTGCTATACATGCAGTATCTATGGTAGACGGATATTTATTCGACACTTTGTCCAAGCTGGCTAAAGAGCTGCGTAAGAAGACAGATCGTCCTTTCGGCGGTATACAGGTACGATTGCACATCCCCTGTAAGATACGGCTCTTCTCATAGACGATCTAGCTCGTTGTTACAGGCGACTTCTTTCAACTACCTCCTGTCACCAAAGACAGGAAAGAACCGTTTTTCGCGTTCAATAGCGAAGCATGGGCGAAATGCATCGAACACACTGTCACGCTGACTGAAGTCTTTCGACAGAAGGATAACCGTACGTTTCTCCACATAATCTCTGTTCCAGAAATTAATGCCCCCCTTAGGCTTCGTTGAACTTTTAAACGAGATGCGCCATGGCGAAATCTCACCCGAGGCGAAGAAGACCTTCATCAGCTTGTCTCGCCCTCTAGCTATAGAGGACGGTCTCTTACCGACAGAGCTCTTCCCCCTTCGCAACGAAGTAGAGCGAGCAAACGCGACACGCCTATCGTCATTGACTGGACCCTCTTTCAAGTACGAGGCTCGAGACTCTGGGGCTGCGCCGCCGGAGAAAAGGGCCAAGCTGCTTGACAACATGGTGGCCACGCGATTGCTTGAGCTCAAGCAGGATGCACAGGTTATGTTGATTAAGAACGTCGATGAGTGCTTGGTCAACGGTACCGTGGGGAAAGTCCTCGGCTTTTACAATATCACCACATGCGTCGCAAGCAGTGGTCCTCCATCTGCCCCGACTGGTTCTCCAGTGAAGAAGGAGAGTAGCACACCTAAGCCAAAGTCCCCATCGCAAGAGACGAGCGCTATCAAAGCTGCAGGGTCTGTGCGAAACGTGCAAGTAGGACCGGATGGACGGACCCCGATTTTCTTGATCAAGTATCCCGACGACAAGGAGAACACTAAAGGCTCGAGTGCTCCTCCTAGCTCGAAGGGCAAGGCGAAGGCGAAGGATGAGGAGCTTTATCCTCTTGTGGAGTTTCGGACCCCTCTGGGGAAGGAGATCGTGCTCGTCGTGCGTGATGAGTTCAGGTATGAGGATAATGAGGGGAAGCTGTTGGCTCGACGTGTCCAGGTGATGTTCACGAGCAACTTGGATCTCTCCATGTTCTGACCCCATCTTGATATGTAGGTGCCGTTGGTATTAGCATGGGCGATGTCGATTCATAAGAGTCAAGGACAGACTATCCAAAGAGTGAAGATCGATCTTGGAAAGGTCTTTGAGAAAGGTACGTCTCTGGCTGCCCTCGTTCTCTCCCCTCGTCTGACAGTTACGTCACGATCAGGGCAAAGCTACGTCGCTATCTCGCGCGCTGCGACTATGGAGGGGCTGCAAGTTCTCCGGTTTGATTCTAAGAAGGTATGACCTCCCCCGGTGGGTATTCGCCGATGGTCTAATGTTCTCCTCACAGGTAATGGCACACCCCAAAGTCATCGAGTGGAGTAAGACCCTCGAGAAGGCTTAGTACTTGTGGCGTGTTTTGATTTCAAGAAGGCAAGTTACGCCTTCACTCAATGCAGCACTCACTCACAGACTGATGTGTTGTACTCTCGCAGGTTACCGTCTGGTGTGCTGTGCGCTCGCAGATAAAGCTTAAAGGCTAACCTGAAGGCCTTTGAATGGGGTAAGGAGGCATGGCTCCGCTGGTGTCTGGCATGATAGATTACGATACTTACTAATGTATCATAACTGACCTTGTTGAATGTAGCATATAGTGGGTTGTCTCATGCATAGCACAAGACGCCATATTTGGCAAGTATATCACACACACACACTACACTCAAGATCGCCTGGGATGGTACAAGGGATGCCACCGTACTGACTGATGACGCCGATCAGTACAATTCCCAGCTATAGAAGATGTCAGCGTGAGCACACCCCATCGCGAATGTTTGAACCCGTAAGTACTGAATTGGTTGATTGTTGCAATGCTGATACATACGTACTGACGTCTGCTGTTCTTGCTCTTGGGCAAGCTTCGCACTTTACAGTAAGCTTTAGGTTCGAGCACCGACGACACGCGTCTGGAGAGGCTTAATTCTACTTCATCGGCGACTTACGCGCTAGATTCTCTGACGTTATTTTGCGAGTCCAGGTACAATCTTAATTTCATACGATACGCGAAGTGGGCTAGGACCTACCGTCCCGCGGGCGGCGGCCTTCTCGAGCTCATCAGCTTCACAGCCCATCCTACCCGCACTCCGTGTCGCGTGAGTGGGGGCCATCACAGCAAGAACCCATCACAGAGATGAGAATCCACTTCACGGTACAACACCGTGACAATGCCTACGATCCATCCTGAGGCCTGACGCCTCACCGGCCTACCGGCAACTTGGAATCCTCCACTGGCTACAAGGAAAATGACCCTAAAAACTGACTCGGAGATGTACAAGCTCAATCGTCGTCTGTAGGCCTCCTTATCGGTCCAATCTCATATTTTCTTGCTCAAGATGTTAAGGTCAGTTAGCGACCAGCTATTCTCTTCTGTATTTTTACTAATAGCACCTTCTACATTGACACATTATAGTTATATGAGTTATTTTCATTTCAGCTCATGATCTATTTAGAGGTATGCAGTACCCATCTCCGAAGCCAAGTGGGAGAAAGCTGACATACTGATTTAAGCATTCTATAGGTGCATTGGTCCAATAGTACGCCGTGTCCTATACCACTCATGCTATTATCAACTCTAACCTTTTCCTGGTTCCAGTTACTATATCTACCGGGTATGGCGCGGTAAGTGTCGGCCGACATCTCATGAAATAACTCTCTAATGATTTTGATATTGAAACAGTCAGTAAAAACCGAGCTATATTGTTGGGTTTGGTGAGTCGTATGTGGGTATGGATTTGTTGTGGCGCTGCATTAAATAGCCATGTAGGCAGCTGTTGAAGCCGTCCGAGTGGGTGAGTAGTGCTGCAGTCCTGTTTCTGTGGAAACAAATAATGCTGACTCGCATGCGTATCTACAGCAGTTGGATTCAGTATGGCTAATCGTTCCGATGAAAAAATAATGCTAACGACAAATACAATCGCATCAGGGGCGGTTGCATATGTGTGAGTCGTACATCCTTAAGGCGGTATACTACGTTCTATGCATACTAACTTACCTGTCATGACCTGTAAGCTGTGTGTATGACACATGGGTAGATTTGGGAGCATCCGAAGGGTTTTTGGTTTGTACACGTAATCTATATCATCATGGTATCGTCTCCCCTGATTTTCCCTCTTACAGCTCTACGCCAACCTCACTTTTTCTTTCAACATCATCGTGGACTCAGCCATCGCAACTATCCTCACGCTTTACTTCAATTCTAAAATTCGGAAATCTGCGCACACTAGGTACGTGGAACTCAAGTCACCACTTGGAATAATAAGAGAAGCCATTTGTAGGAATACAAAGAAAATTCTACTGAAGCTCACGTATTACGCTATAACCGCGGGAGCCCTAACTGTGTAGGTAATATTGTATGTGTCGCTTCACGGACAATATACTCAAACCTGTGCAGGGTTGTATCTACCGTTGTCATCATTGTCGTGAGTCTTAATGACCCGATGCTCAACAAATCCTAACAAGCTGCCCGTGCCACCCTAAAGTACAATACATCGCAAAGTACGCTCACGGTGGGCGGAGTTCTGCAAATAGTTGCGAAATGTAAGTTTACTGTTCGTTTCCCAAGTAACTGCATTGAAAATGACTTCAGTATACGCAAACTCCTTGCTCGCGATGTAAGAGAAGGATGACAGCTGTTCATCTGTGCTTTATATTAACCAAACCGTGCGGCCAAGGTTGAACGCCTGCAGGAGCATTGCGCATCAAACATCAGATGCGTACGCACGTGGCATGTCTGTGGAACTTCCACGCAGGTCTGGTACTACTTGTGCAGATCAATCTCCGGTGAGTCTTTCTGCGTCACGGTACTCTTGCTGTATTCTCACCTAATGGATGGTCAAAACCTAGGCAGCAATCCATGTATTTCAGGTGACTATCATCGCAAATGACAGATGGGTCAGTGTATTTTCGCTTCTCGAGATTTAAGCAGTCTAAATAATCCGATGCAGAATGAAGAGTGAAGTGGCAGCACCTCTGACTCCCATTGCAATATTTCGTCCAGGATCTCAGACGATGATCGAGGAGACTTGAAAGCAGGATCAACAGTGTAACTCCTACGTGGGTGGCACGTGAGGCCTAGGTATGGCATCGTCGGCATCTGTGCTACTGGGACACAACAGAAGAGAGGAGTGTAGTCTTTGATGACAGTGTGACCCAAGTCTCCTGTATCAGATAGTGTCTACTCTGTGGCCGCGCGATGATCGTATGGCGAAAGCGTTCAGCTTCTCTGTGTGGCCACAGTATAAATATATAAATTCGTCTCAATATCACTATCAACTCTTCTCTGATTATATTCGACAGCTACATCTTTGATTATATGGTCTTGGCCTGATTGCAGGATCTGGCGCTACCACTCCACTACCACTCTGCTACCCACATTGGATTAGGTATGTGATGGTATTCATCATGTGTTCTGCAGCTCCGCTCTTCTCAATACATAGCCTGTGACTACAGCCCTTTAATTATCACACAGTCACCGAACCCGTACGGGCCGGCACTCAAAATGATGTGCCTTGCCGCGCACATACTTTGACTGCTGTCTACGCTGAAGATAGTATTGACAATGTTCACCGCGCGTATAAATCGGAACCGGGCTGTACGCCTACAATGCTGAATCCTACTTGACATTCAGACATGTCTACCTGGGCCGCGCATTTTCTCAGTGGGCTCATAATCCTTGTTTCTATCTCTTTCATGTGAGTATTATCATTTCCCTATTTTCCTGCCAGTGTTCCTGCGCTCACTATAACGGATAGACTTTATGGTGCACTGTGCGCTCAGGTTTACTATTACTGGAAGACCTACAACGATCATGTCGGTGTGAAGGCGCTCATACTAGCGGTCTTGTAAGCATGTATATTTCTCTGCAGTGCATAGTCTGATTTAATTTATGATAGGATGTTGGAGACCGTGCATGTAGGGTTATGCATCAATCTCTCGAGCTCATACATCCTACTCGATAAATCGATCCTGACGCTTGTGGACACCATCTTTTGGTAAGTGCAGTAGCGCACGTAGTATGAAGTTCTTTTACCATCAGCTTACCGCATGTTCATAGGCAAATTGGGGTCTGTAGATGTCACAATCGTTTCGAGTTCTGCAAAGTATGAGCGCTGATCAATGCCAATTTCAGGCGACTATCTATCTCGAAGTGCGTAGCCTAATTGGCTTAGTTATTCTCCATGTGCACGCCTCATTTACTCGACATAGGTCATTATCAGTGGACTCGTACTTGGGTAAGTGACATTTTCTCTCGGCTTTCACTCGGTCCTCCGTGACATCAATTCCATAGGTTCTATGTTTATCGCATCTGGAAATGTAACGTGTGTCTTTCCTTGCGGCGATTGTGGTGTCTGATTGTGAACGTGTCTAGTCCGTAGGAATAAGATCATCCTGCTCATTATGGTACGCCATAACACTCTCATTTTTGTTATAAGTCAGACATGTTTTAACCCGCCGTCTATACCCTTGGCCTGTAGGTTGCTGTTTTATCTGCAAGAATCGGTATGTCTTTGCGCACGCTAGTGTTTCACTCATTCATGATAAGCTACCTCAATTTAGGCTTGGGGTTTAGTACGTCTCGATCAATATATGCAGTCCGAGTGGTATTGGCACTTATTAGCTTTCACACTCTAAGGAATTACAACATACCTGTATGCACTGATTTTCAGGACAATTCCTGGTACTTACCATAACGGATCGCATCTCAGGTACACGTACCACTCGTGGCTCTCAATCATTGCGGACCGCACTACGCGTGTATGTCTTGTCTCAGTGTCAACAGCACCACAATTGCTATAACTTACTTTTCGTTGTAGTTGACTATCAATGCCGCCTGGGTCCTGAACGCCATCATCGATTTGATGGTCACTTCCGTCCTAGTATACTACTTGTATCGAGATCGCGAAGTTGCGAGAAGGAGGCAGGTTTCCTTTGGTTTGACCTTTGTTGTATCTATTGCTAACTAATATTACTGATGATAGGAGTACGAGGCATGTCACTGAAAAGCTAATGCAATACGCACTGAGCACAGGTGCCCTGACATTGTGGGTGGAATGCGCTACGGAAATTAATGCTACTCACTGTCACGGTGCCGTCTATGCAGGATGGTCTCAATCGCTCTATTTGTCTCCGTAAGTACATCCGAAGACATGAGGTATACTAATGATGCTGATATCGAATCCATAGTTTAACGTGGATAAAGATAGCCTGCTCTTCGGTGGCTTCTTGGAGCTTATTGCGAAATGTAAGCGATATAATCATGCACCATGCATGGACTTTCAATGATTCAAATCCTGTCCATGCGATTAGTATATGGCAATTCCATGTTAGCTATGTGAGTTAATGATCTCGCTACACGTTACTTAAGTCACTGACTTTCCCTAGGCTTAATGCGAGACACAGTGTAGCAAAAGGCGCTGTCGCAAAGGGAGAGTTTCCGGTTGAGTTGTCTGCTCTAAGCTCATCTTCTGGAGCTAATTCTATGGTAAGTCAACCAATACGGCCTCTGGCCCAGCTCTCTTTGCCCTCTGCTAACATCTAGTTGTTTATCCATAGCCTTTTCGTGTGCGCAAAGAAAACGTTGCAGCAGACGACTCCTGGGTGAGACAATCATCATTACTCCATTGTCATCGATGACTTGACATATCACTTTGCAGACTGGCACAGTACAACCAGGTCAACACCGTTCGCTGAACATACAAGTACACGAAGAAATTTTAGAGTCGAAGAATCCTGTGTGAAATTGTAGACTACTTAGTGAATAAACACGGCGCGACCACAACAGTCATACTGAAATATCATATTTCATGTATCTATTTCTGTGGTACTGGCCCGAAGAGATTTAAGTTAGACTGCAGAGTGACTACGATCGCTTAAGTCAGTTGCAGAATGCAACTGCTTCACTTTCTGACATGCAGCCCTGAAACACACGATCATGTCCGTGTAGCAGAACATGCAAATGACGAGGAATGTCTCTCATGATCACCGCGGTCGTCGTGAGGTCGTCTTATTATCACGTCCTGAGACGGTATTAAGGCACACACAAACTCGCGGCCTCAAAAGCTAAGTCACATAATGAAAGTACAGCATTGATGACGTTTGCGTGGGCGGGTTACGAGATAAGTGTGAAACATAGCACCTCTTCCCCGGACACCGGTGGCCGTCTGACCTCAGGAATTGAGATGATATCAAGACTGTGAATCAACGTGTATACCACGTATCCGGAACTGCAATCGGATAGTCTATACATACTCATACATTGCAAGTAACTTAGCAGACGAGCAATTTGGCGTCTTTAGTCTTCTGCGACAACAACAACCGCTTTGCCAGTATTCTCTCCGGTATGAACAGAGTTCAGCGCCTTGCATGCCTCCATTAACCCATAGAATCTATGTTCACGAGAAGTAATCTTTCCTTGAGCGATGAGAAGTGGTATCTCCTTCCAGAAGTCGTTGAGAAGGGGTAAGAGAGGTTCGGTGTAACAGAGGAAACCCTTCACGGTGAGACTGCGCTTGAAGATCTGTTCAAAATTCTGATGGCCTTGCGTTAGTATGACTGAGTTGTGCGGACATGGTGTGGGAAAACTGACCTTGACTGCGCTACTGTCCGCTGCAGAGCTTATACACCCGCATGCGACGATCAGCCCAAAGTCACGCATGTTCACGAGGGTCGCATCAAGGATAGGGCCACCGACATTATCAAAATATCTATGCGGATGACCCGTGTCAGCGACTAACAGAACATTGTACAAGCTATAAGCTTACATATCGATAGGACCATGCTCCTTGAGGATTTCCGCGACGTTCTCCGTTTTGTAGTTGATAGGGACGTCGACACCAATACGCCTCATGTGTGCCACTTTCTCTTCGGTGCTGGCAGAGCCAATGATCTTAAGATGTGGAGCGACCACTTTCGCGTATTCGACCAAGAATCTGAAAAGAAGTTAGCAAGCTAGTTGCCTGGTACCAGCGAGCGCGACGTACGTTCCAACAGCCCCTGCTGCCGTGGAGACGAACATGGTCTTAGACTGTTTCAAACAGGATGAGAGACAACGGAACAGTGTTTCAAATCGACGAGCGCACCGTTTTGGCTTTCTCCTCTATGAACGCCTTCCATCCAAGGTAAGCAGTGTGGCCAGGCAGACTCATGGGACCGATATACGCCGCGAGCGGAATATCGGGATGTTTATCAATCTTCCTCAAAGGAAGCTTCAACGCGTGAGATATCGTCCCAGGGTAAACGCTGTATTCAGAGAATTCTGTAAACAAGGGCCCCTCTGAGTTTATTTTCGGCGGCAGGAGCAACCGGCACACTGACCAGGATAGCCCCAGACGAGATCCCCCGGTTTGAAGTTTGGGTCCTCACTCCGTACAACCTTTGCAAGGCCACAGTTATCAACCCTACCGCACAATGATAAGTCATTCACCGTTGGAGTGATAGGGATAGGGGCTGAGAAACGTACGGGTCTCCAATGAGGACAGGTGGACAAAACTCAGGCTCGTCAGGCTCGCGGAAGCGATAGCGGATATACGGGTCGCTGCTCAAGACCAAAGTCTTCAGTAGAACCCCGCCATTGAGAGGTACATGGTCGAGGTCAATTTCCCTATCCTCGATTTTGACGTGGACGCCGTCTTCAATGAGAGAGTGGGGCGTGGGCTGGGCTGCGAACACGAGAGTAGAGTTCTTCATCGGGGCGTTGGGGATCAAACCAATTGCACTACGACTCTATATACCCTCGTTTCAGCGGTGATGTATGCGAGACCTTACAGCTTTGATCACAGTCCAAGCGGGTGCGCTCAGCATTGAACCAGGGTCAAGCGTAGCGCCTGGCTAGCAACTGTGCACCATGCGGGAATGCGTCAAGAAATGCTGCTCGTAGATGAGTGAATGATCTGTAGTCTAGGAAAGTGAGCTGAAGTTATTCAGTCATGACCAGGCAGGTCTCCTACTTAGCACGCTAGTCTATAAAGATATGCCACAGTGAGTTGTGTGAAAGGGTAACATATGCCGCTGTTTGAGACTTGATGCAAATGAGTGGACCAGAGTGGTGTACCTTGTTGGTGAGTGTCTTGTTGCCAGGTGATCGACCGGAGCCGCAATCTCCTGACGCACTGAGTACCTTTCCGCATTGGCTCACTATGATCTTGATGCAAGTTTGAGGCAGAGAGTGCATAGTAGTTTCATGGTAGGGAAATCAAATCAAAGCATGCCTTCTTGTGTGCAGTACGATAGGGTGCGTACATATGAGAGCGACGTACACATGCCTCCTTCTGTCTTTCCTCCTGTCTATCTCTATCCCCTCCCGACGTATATATGGAGGCCGTGGAGTGTCCTCAGCGCAAACTTATCGAGACACCATTCGACTAGTCCTCCCTGTCTCTACTTGCTTGGCTCTGTGCTTGACGCGGCAGGAATAATGCGTGTGCCAGGTATCCGAGCAGGGTTGAAAGAGCGGTCGCAGTCAGCGTAAGCGGCACCAGCTCCAAAACCAGTGGAGAGCGCAATTGGCCATCCTCGTCCTAAATTCAGAAGCGCATCAAACTTGTGTGCCTTGACCTTGACCTGGTAGCATATTACGCACTTTTGAAGAGAATGACGGACGCGATAACGCCGACGCTAAAGCCAACACCACTTCATAGAGTTCAGTATACTTCATATTACAGCTCACAAGAGATGTTACTTACGATTTCACGAGAAAATCGGCCACTGAACAATACACGTGCCGTCAATTCGTCTGTTTCTCTAGCGCATCAAGTAGTGAAACCTACAGCAACGGTCATACTGGTTCTATCAGCGCGACTACTCGGAGAGTAAAGAGTTATGGGTCTAAGTACCTTCTGAGTAACGATGTTCTCGCTGGAGGTTGGCTTGGTTGTTACCGGGGTTGCAGGTGTGGAAGACATGTTTGGCGGAAGGAGAAGGGATGGTGGCGGCGAAGCGCCCGAGCTCTCCGACGTCGTATCCCAAACAGGAAATCCTCCCGTGCCGAGGAGCTGGCTGCGTGACGGCTCTCTGTCCACGTCGCCTTGATGTCCCCGCAATACCAAGTAGTCTCATCCAATCCAACTGACGAGGCAAATTACATGGGAAGGCTATCCAACGAGCAATCTGTCTGATGATTGTATTGAAGGTTGTTTGGAAAGGCCAAGACCCGCGAAGACGGTCACATTCAACAGGCTGTCCTCATCAAGTCTGCTTCTGGCCACGATGATTGTCATGGGTAACAGGTGCCAATTACAGCAATACTTACGCGCAAGAAGTGTTTGGTGGTGATGACTTATTATGCATCTGTCTCTTTACCTAGGCACGAGGTGATTGCGCAATTTCAACGTTATGATCCACTTCAAAGGGGTGAAACAAGGCGTCCTGCGAGTATAGTACGAGACGCTCCCTCTTTCTGTACTTTGGACGATGAAACCACCAAGTCGACGCTCACTTTTATGCCCCGGCAGTCATCCGATTTAAACTTCCTAGTCACTTGTCGAATGGCGAAGGTAATCTGTCGCGGGGCCTACCGATGGGTTTTGCTCGGTGAATATAAACACATCTTCTCGTCGGATGTCTATATCAGTCAGTGCATTCAGTTGATCTCTATGCTTTCCGTTCCTTCTCAATGGTGGCACCTCATCTACCGCGTTTTGGCATAGCAGGCCTCATACTTGTCGTGTTTCCAGTTATCGCTACCAGATCGATATCAAGTGAAGAATGGATATTCAAGCGTCCACCAAGTATCACAATCTGTATGGGATACATCAATCACGCCTCGATCTTCTCATGATGTCCCCGGACTTTGAGTTCTGATCTTATAGCAGTTCGTATGACAGACAAAGCGCGCGAATGGAACGGTTAGAAGACTAGCCTTTTTATACTCAAGCCACAGTAGCTATAAATCGACGTTCTAGAGACGATCCCGAAGGGTGTCTCTGTGCACCCTTCCTGGTCCAATTGCCACAATGCCTCTATTCAGTGTCGAAGACTTTATGGGGCCCACTTTTATCTGCATATGGCTCTCCTACATGTACGTCAATTATTCATTTCTAGCTTATAAACTTGTCTGAGGGCGCTGTCCAGCCTTTACGGACTGCTGTTGGCCCAGGTCTACTTCTACTACACCACCTACAGTGATCATGTTGCTCTCAAGCTTCTTGTATTGACCGTTTGGTAAGTGCAGTGAAAAATGACCAACTCGGAGGCTGCTAATCATCATACGCCACACCAGTATACTCGAAACTGCTCTTGTAGCGACGTGCATGCACATGAACTATACATATACAGTTGTCGACTTCGTAAATCCAGCAAGATTATTGAACATTATATGGTAGGTCCTCTGTGGATCTACGACGTCTGTCGCTGAAGATTGCTATAGGAGTGTCGGAGTCAGTCCATCCTGAGTCTTCTCCATGATGAATATATACCTGACCTTCGTGATTCTCTCGCTGCAGGCTTCTATCTACTTGGAGGTATGATTCAAAGCGCGTTGTGAACTCGATTACTCATGCACAATATATTATCGAAGCTTGTGATAAGCGGACCCGTACAGTCGTAAGCCATCTCACATGTACTAATCTCATTTTGTCTCACTGGCACGATCTTCCAGGTACTACATATATAGGATATGGCGCTGTAAGTATCCTCCCATTCCCCGGATTTCGCTTTTGATGTGTTCTAATCGTGACTATGGTCTCCGTTAGTGTGCAAGATGCGTTCCATCCTTGTCTATCTGGTAGGATTGCTGCTCATACTTACACACCCGATTTTGACAAGATATTCTCTCTCAGATCAGTATACTCTGTGTTCGTTTGGGTCCGTGGCATGTCACTTCTTTTATGACTTGACGCTGACGCCTCTAATAGCAATCGGCTTCAGTGAGTGAAAAGCATACGCAGGAAGTCACGAACTCATCGCTGGCCCACATACGCCGCGTTACTCAGAGGCAAATGCATACGCGTAAGTTCAGACCGAATAGCTTATCACTGAGTACTGAGTCTTCCTTTGACGTGAATCTACTGATTAGATGTTTATCTGCTACATGGGAGACACTGAGTGTCATGCAGTCGTATCGAGTAAGTGCAAGCATTGCCGATCTTTTGGTCACTCAATCGCTGACTATCCAATCGATGAACATCTAGCGCTACGTCACTGCGTCCTTTTGCCTCACGTTGTTGGTGGACTCCTCGATCACGCTGGTGTTGGTATTTTTACTTCGGCAGCACTACTCTGCAGCTCGCAAGCGGTACGTAAGATGTGTTTCCAATCCTTGACTGGTCTATTGAACGTTCCGCCTATCGAACCCGCAATAACAGAAGTACTAAGCACCTCGTACGCAAAGTGATGGAGTATTCCCTCAGCGCAGGTATTATCACCATGTGAGCACTTGTCATATCCAGAGATTAGATTTGATTTCTCAATATTCGCGGGTAGGATGACGTCCGTGGTTATAGTGACTCTGGTAGTTATATTTACCTGCTTGAAGAGCAAGATTTACTGACTATTATGCAGTTTAACGCATCCAATGGTACACTACATTACGCGGGACTGGTCTTCGTTAACGCTAAGTGTGAGCAATTCTTTCTTCTAACAATTAGTTTGTTCATCGAATTAACTATCTACGTTTTTATAGTGTATGCAAACTCGATGCTTGCAATGTGAGCTCTCGGCAGCACTGCGACCAGATCATCAACTGATACTTCGATTGCGCTAGGTTGAATATCCGCCAAAGAATTAAGCAAAATGCTGCAATGAATGGCGGATACACCGTCGAGTTATTAAATTTACCTAGTCAAGATTCGGCGCAACCCTCTATGGTCTGTTCAGTGTCTCATTCACTTCGTGATGTTGCGAGATTCACGTCCTGATGCAGATGGGCAAGATCCAAGTCACTCGTGATACCTTCTCCACAGCCGATGCGCTAGTAGGGGTAAGTGTGTCGTGATTATGTGCGCGAAGATGTCACTGAGCTGATATATTACAGGTGGATAATAAACGAGATCGACACACTGGCTCTGGTGCATCGAGCGACATTGTGCTGTCTATCTCGAACAAGGAGAAACCCACCGCATGCGTTTGACCTATGGAAATAAAATGATACTATCGTCATGGCCATATGACGACTGCAACAGCTTGTACAGTATCTTTGGATTATCAGGTTTGCTCCGCATGCGTGTAACCTATATGCAACCAAATGTTTTCTCCTGAGTGCTCCTTCAGTTCTGTCCTGTATTATGATTGGTCCTGTAGGTTATCTGATTGGTTCTGTAAACTAGCGCCTGTATTACATAACTGGCCTGTGACGTCGTATCTTACTGTACTGTTATGTTCTTGACTGTTACACATTCGCTATAACATGGTTTTGTTTCGACTTTCACCAGGCAGAACATACCAGAGGATAGTACCACTTTTCCTCAGCTCCCTGGCACAAAGACACATCCCGAAAACACTTCACTTAGGCTGTCGAGCCATGAGCACTAAGGACGCTACTTCACCCGCTCCTACCCGCCGTTCGAATAGACTTGCAACGTCAAAGAGTCCATATCTTCTGCAGCACGCAGAGAATCCTGTACTTAAGTCGCAAATCTTTCTTAAGACGGCGCTGAAAACAGTTGGTCTTGCAGGTAGATTGGTACGAATGGGGAGCCGAGGCGTTTGAGAAGGCGAAGAAGGAAGACAAGTTAATATTTCTCTCTGTGAGTTCTGCTCCAGAATTTTCTTGAACGTCCGAATGACCGTATTGTATAGGTAGGATACTCGGCATGTCACTGTGCGTGTCCATCTCTTCCAGCCTGGGATGCACATCGTTAACCTTGCCCCGCATAACCAGGGTGCCACGTCCTTGCACACGAAAGTTTTGAAGACGAGGTCACCGCGAAGCTCATGAATGAACACTATGTCAACATAAAAGTCGACAGAGAGGAACGCCCTGATGTCGATCGGTTGTACATGACATTCTTGCAGGCTTCGAGTGGTGGAGGCGGATGGCCGATGTCTGTTTGTACGTCTCGTTGTAAATACTGGTACTCATGATGGGTGAGATATAATTCATTGCTTACGCTGACTATTCTATTCTATAGGGCTGACACCTGACCTGCACCCTGTTTTCGCTGGAGTAAGCCTTAGTCTCGGCACACTCAAAAATGGAGTGACTTATCTGCTATCACTTGCAGACTTATTTCCCAAGAGGCCGGTTTAGGGAGGTCCTCAGCAAACTAGCAGAATTGTGAGTCTTGGTTCAACACGATTTCCGTTGCATATCCATACTTACACATACCTGTGCCAGATGGGAAGACGACCGCGATCGCGTTGTAGCAAGCGGAAAGTCTGTCATTGAACAGCTCCAAACGTCTTCAAAGGTATTGATCAGGGTCCTTCAGTCTGATTTTTACCGATTTTGATCCTTGGTATAGATTGCTCCCTCAGACACACCGACCTCCATCCCCGCAGCTGCATCCACCGTCCTATCCTACCTCTCTCGTCGGTACGACCCCGTTCACGGCGGCTTCGGCGGAGCACCAAAGTTCCCCAGTCCTTCTCAGACGACACACTTCCTGTCTCGCTTTGCCGCACTAAACTTAAATAGCAATGAATCAGAAATCAAAGAAAAGGCCAAGAAAGCAAGAGACATGGCTGTCGAGACCTTGGTGAAAATTTGGGACGGTGGGATTAGGGACGTCGTGGGAGGAGGGTTTGCGAGGTATTCAGTCGATGAGAGGTGGCATGTCCCTCATTGTGAGTGTCTCTCGCGCAATTTCGAAGCCCTTAGTGACAGTGGCTATGGCTTGTAGTCGAAAAGATGTTGTAAGCTGCGTATTTCAATCCCAACAGTTTCAGCTCCTCACTAAGTATATTGATCAGATACGATCAGGCCCAACTCCTCAGTACATCTCTCGACCTCTCCCTGCTTCTCCCCCCGTCATTCCCGCACCTGGCAATACTTCGAGCATTTGCCACTGATATTATCGAATACACCTCTCGCGACCTTCAGAGCAAGGAAGGAGGGTTTTACAGCGCCGAAGACGCCGACTCGTATCCTACTAAGTCGAGTACACAGAAACGAGAGGGGGCGTTCTACGTGTGGACGGCGCAGGAGTTAGACGAAATCCTCGGAAAGGAGGACGCGGAGGTGTTTGGGTTCCATTACGGTGCCAAGCTGGGTGGAAATGTGGATCCTAGCGTCGATAGAGAGGGGCATCTGACTGGACAGGTACGTAGCATACGATGTCGACTGTACACGGACGTAATGGCTGGTTTACGGTATAGAACGTGCTGTATACAGCTCACACACTCGAAGAAACTGCTGCTCAGTTCAAGCGCGGTTCCACCGAGGACGTTAGAGTGATCCTAGACGAATGCTTGGCGAAGTTGAAGGCGTACAGAGACAAAAATCGTCCGAGACCCCACCTTGACGACAAGATATTGACATGTTGGAACGGCTTGATGGTGAGCGATGGCTTGCTCTTTTTCGAGCCTATCTATAGCTGACCTTCGGGCGACTTGCGCGGTATAGATCTCTGCACTTTCCAGAGCTTCCGTTCTTCTACCTTCCTATCACGACAAAGCGCTCTCACTAGCAGAATCCGCAGCCGCCTTCATTCGCACACACTTGTATGACTCCGCAACAGCCGAACTTCGAAGGAGCTACCGTGAAGGCCCTGGGCCTATAGGACAGGCAGACGATTATGCCTTTCTGATACAAGGGCTGTTGGATTTGTACGAAGCGAGTGGGAAGGAAGAGTACGTGCTTTGGGCTGTCCAATTGCAGGAGAAGCAGGATGAGCTGTTTTATGATGCTCAGGAAGGCGGATACTTTGCGAGTGCACCAGATGAGCATATACTTATTCGAATGAAGGATGCTCAGGTAAGTTACTCGTTCACAACGTTCCGCTCCATCACATCGTTTATTCTGAGCTTATTGCTGTGACACTGTTATGTAGGACGGAGCGGAACCGAGCGCAGCCTCTATTACGCTTTACAACCTACAACGACTCGAACACTTTGTCGAAGATAGGCACGCGCAGTACCAAGACAAAGCGCAGAGTATCTTGAAGTCCAATGCTCAGTTGTTGGAGCAGGCACCCTTTGCACTGGGATCGATGGTCAGTGCAGGATTAATTGGAGAGAGTGGGTACAGACAGGTACGCATTTGGTCTGAACTAGGTGTGAAGAAAGTGTGACCCTGATTCTTCTGCAGTATGTCGTTACTGGCTCTCCTCAGAACATCAGGAAAAAGGGAATTGCGCATACCCGCAGTGCGCAGTCTGTACCGCTGGATACCGTACCTACCGTGTATACCATTTCTAGCATTTGTCTTATTACATACCAGTACAGACCAATAAATATTACTGTTGGGATGGCATGATATATTATAGAGCGGCCTAAGGTGATCATCGTGTTTGAAGTGTTTCGTCAGTACTAGTGAGCAGGGCCAGCAGGCCGAGGCTCGAGCGCATGTGCATTTTCACAGCCGCTCATACGGACCTTCAGTCGACATGCCTGATGTCATACATAGCTATGTAGCATAAGTAATCGCGGTCTCGATGACTTGAATACTGACAGATAATCATCATTACTATTACGGAAACCGATTCGTTAGGACGCACCAATGTGAGTGATGAAGACATGTGCCAAAGTATGAAAGTATAGAAGTACTCAATGTTCGAAGGAGCTCGGGTATTTTAGAGCTATAACCTGCAATAATCATCAACGCCAGTGCTACGTACACAAGGTACTAATAGATAGACCAGTACAGTAGTACTTGTAACTCGTGCAGTTCGACGTTCACTAGTAAGCGCCATTTAGACGCCAGTCACATGACTTTGTTGATTGCTCGCACGACTCAGATCCGCGGGTTGCTTTCTTCCCCGTCCCCGTTCCTTCCTCTCTGCCACGACCTCGCCCGCTACCTTCCCTGGCCATCGACAGCCCTTCTGTCTTTCACGAGCTATGAGTGTCTGGCCTTGAAACGGCCTATCGTCACGCCATCCCTTGTAGTCCATCCCTCGCACTGATTTGTCTGCTCGTTGTGTCCCCTCGTACCCACGTCGTGCCCATCGTATTACATTCCGCACTCACGTCCACGTCTTTCTGTATCCTCTCGCTAATGCTGTAAAAGGTTTTAGGTAGCGCAGGCTCTCCATACGTACCACGAGCTCATCGTGTCACATACCTAGCAGGTGTGTACGAGCCGCTCATGAAAAGTTCTCGTCTTGCTCAGTCGTTTGGTCGGCTTTGAATTCCGCAGCACACCTTCTAGGACTTGTGACGGTTGAAGAGTGCTGTCCAGTGCTAAACATGATGTTGAAGGTGCGTGTCTGGCCACGTCGTTCTCATAACGTATATCTAATCCATATCCTGATGTAGATCCAGTCACATCTCTGCTCGCTATGAAAAATACAGTACGTATTATAATTTTGGCTCTTCATCTGTGCACTCATCTGCCATCTAGCTTAGGTAGACCCGCTGCCTGTGTATGCCATGGCCCCGCCGTAGCTGGAGTATCATGGGTATGTGTTTGTGTGCTTTGTGTTCCACGTGCTTGCCTCACGCTTCGGCCTTTTCAGGGTACCTTGTCCAAATATCCGCACTCTCCTGCCTGTTCCTACCTTCCCGGGTGCTGCATGCTCATTGGTATGCTGTTGAAACATCTCGGGTGCGTGTGTGTAATGGTCGGTGTGTAGCAGCGCCGCCATATTATCATACGTAGGTCAAAGTAGTACTTATCATAGTAATCATACTATGTAGTCTACATGTATAATACTAGTTGTGATAATGATAATGCATTCTATCTATGTCTATTACTGCCTTGATTACCACGAGTGCGATGAATTTCGAGTGAGATCCGAAGAGTTGATAGCGGTATGGTTCAATAGGCATTCTGGCTGTGCTCTGTGTAGTGGTACAGATGAGTGTACACCGGTACAGATGTCTCGCGGGTGGTATACAGGAGTATATACATGGGGGGTAGGTAGCCAGGTACAAAGGGTACACATGATACATATCACTGTGCACCACTTTCCGTTTTTCCAGATGAACACGCGCACGCAGGAATTCCTCGATGCCATCCGGACAGCACCAATTCTCAATACCGTGCTGATTCATTTGGACCCCGAACATCCGCCAAGGGAGCTCGCAAAGCTCAACTCCACCATAAAGTCACTCGTCGATGCATTGGACAAAGGACAGGAGAAGGACGCACCGAACGTGAGAGTGTGCGAGAACTTCGCGTGTGGGTTGCCGGTGTACGATGTACGAGAGTTCGAGGAGGGATTACCTAAGCTTGCTACGTAACTTCACTTTTCCATAGACACAGTGTATATCTCGCTGTCAAGAAATAAGCACTCAGCACTTCGGTGAACAAGTTCCCACAGCCAATCAGGCGACGTAAGCCGACACCGATCGTGATCGACACATTGATGAATGTGCGTCTATCTTATCAGATTCTCGCTCCCGAACGCTGAATATGAATCAGTGCCGTGGCGGCATGCCAGGCAACGCAATCTCTTGCCGCTACCCACATCAAGTGAAGTCATACTCACCCGAGCGTTTCGTACTCTCTATACCACTGCGACTATGGATGTATCGCGCCGTAAACGTGAACATTCGAGACTAAATTGTCCCACCGTGACTATATATAGCCCATGACAGAACGAAGCGTCCTGGACTACACACCCTCATCTTCTACCAAACTCCTCAATAAACTAAGCCATGTCGTCTTTCACAATTTCCTCGACGGCAAAACTGCCTTCAAGTGTGCGACTGTCTCATCTCACAAAAGACCACCGATTATTGCTAACCCCCTCGCCAGGCCATTCGATCCCACTCCTTGGCTTGGGAATGGGCAGGAACGACGCCGCGTACCATGCGGTCCTAACTGCTCTCAAGCTTGGGTATCGACACATCGATACGGCAGACATGTACGGAAACGAATTGGAGGTTGGTAAGGCAGTTCGAGATAGTGGTGTCAGAAGAGAGGATGTATTCGTCAGTGAGTGTTGAGCACCATCTGGTTCAATCTGAGCATTGATGTCAATGCGCAAATATATAGCTACCAAAATACCTGGAGGGACAGCCGACCCTAGTGCTAGTATCGCGCAGTCGTTGAAGCTACTTGACCTTGGTTACGTCGATCTTTGGCTTGTGCACAGTCCACACGGTGGTAAGGAGACTCGCTTGAAGATTTGGAAGGCCTTGATTGAGGCGAAGGCGCAAGGGAAGGCGCACGATATAGGGGTGTCGAACTTGTGCGTATCTACCTCTTATGGCTCTTTTTTCGCTGAAGCGTTACTGACTGATGCTACCTACCAAGTGGTATCAAACACCTCGAAGAGATTCGCGAAGCGGGGCTTGAGACGCCTGCTGTAAACCAGATTGAGGTGTGAAAGTATCTTTACACCACCTCATATGCGTCCTGACCAAGCTCACGTCAGTTACACCCCTTCTGTACACAAGACACAATCGTCAAGTATTGTAAAGAACATGGAATTGTTGTCTCGGCCTTCTGCCCACTCGTACGAGGAGACTTTAGCGACCCTGTCCTGCAAGAAGTGTCCCAAAAGGTCAACAAGTCGCCCGCACAGGTCCTCGTGAGATGGTCTATTCAGCGAGGGTATGCTTGAACGATGCATCCAATTTCCATTGACTGACCTATGCTATCACAGTTTTGTCCCTCTGCCGAGGTCCTCGAAAGCCGAGCGTATTGCATCGAATGCGGATATCTATGACTTTGAAATATCCGAAGAGGACATGAACGCGTTGAACAGCCGACCTCAAAAGCCGATCAGCTGGAATCCGGTTGACCAAGACTAAACCCATTGTCGCGCATCGAACACCATGTCAAACGAATTGTAAAGTACATACATGCATCTTGTACTCGTACATTTTTGTGCTCTGCTTGTAGTTCGTCTGTCTCTAGAAGCCTAAAGGCCGTCGATCGCACGCTAGTAGAATCACTACAGTGAGATTAGATAGTGAGCAGTGTGACGTCATCAGATATTGATGCCGGTGTGTCGTATGCTGCACGATTGTAGTCGTCGGCCTTCCGAACTGGCTTACCAATCCCTTCCCAACGTCGAATGTCTGTGGGAGGCTGGAGCTATACAATCTAGATATTGGTATATAATCGGCCCATCGACTCTGCTGTATTTATCCCCCCCTCCTCGTCTCCGACCTCCATTTACCCGTGAACTTGAAGATGTCGCCCAGGTTTACTCTTACGTCGACCGCAAAGTTACCTTCCGGTAAGTGGAAGCATCGTGTCTGATAGCGGATACAAGAGTATCTAAACAGTTAAGTTGCATAAGGTCATACGATCCCCCTGCTGGGCTTGGGAGTGTACAGAAACAACGACGCGTATCCCGCCGTTATCGCAGCACTCAAACACGGCTACCGGTAAACCGTCGTTTCTTTTCTAATGTGACGTCGTCATGAGCTGATCTCTGCGCATGCAGTCATGTAGACAGCGCAGAAATGTACAAGAACGAAGCTGACGTGGGAAAGGCGGTGCGAGATAGTGGACTGAAGAGAGAAGAGGTGTTCGTCAGTGAGTGTAGGCACATTTCGGCTTATCTGTACTGACCAACTTCAAATTATAGCTACTAAGATCCTTGGTGGGACAGCGGAACCTGCTGCAAGCATCGAAGCATCGTTAAAGAGGCTTGATCTTGGTTCGTACCTTACCCCCACTTTCTCAAACGTATTCCGAGTCTTACCACTCATCCATACAGGCTATGTCGATCTTTATTTGATTCATTCTCCCCATGGGGGAAAAGAAGCCAGACTCAAGATCTGGAAGGCCCTTCTTGATGCGAAGGCCCTGGGTAAAGCACGCGACGTCGGGGTATCAAACTTGTACGTACCACCCGAGCTTTGTATTCTCCATGGATGCTTACTTACAAGCCTCTAATGGGATTGTTCAGCGGAGTGAGACACCTCGAAGAGATTCGTGAAGCCGGTTTAGAAACTCCCGCTGTGAACCAGATCGAGGTAAGCACACAGTATCACGGCACCGAAGATTGTAGCTTACCTGTTGCCCTGCTGCGCTCAGCTCCATCCCTTCTGCACCCAGGAACCTATCGTCGAATACTGCAATAAGCACAACATTCTCGTGTCCGCGTATTGCCCACTCGTCCGAGGCGACTTCAGTGATCCTGTCCTACAAGAGATCTCCAAGAAGGTCAACCGACCGCCGGCACAGGTCCTCGTGAGGTGGTCTTTGCAGAAAGGGTACGTCCAGCGTAGTCGTCTTCTTAAAATGTCCATTTGGCTAAACGACCTGCAACCGTGTGCGTGAACAGGTACATCCCGCTGCCGAAATCAGCCAACCCGGAGCGTATCGCGTCGAATGCGGACGTGTATGACTTTGAGCTGGCCGAGGAAGACGTAGAGGCGTTGTCGAAGAGGCCGCACAAACCGATTAGCTGGAACCCGATTGATGAGCCGTAGTTGTATTTTCTATGCTAGCTAGTGTTATCAAAGCGAGAAGTTGTAAGTACCGTTAAATTGGAGCGAGAGAGAGCAATGAATCAATTTATTCGCAACCTTGTGAACGCATGCAGGAAGGTCAGAAGCGACGACTCGTCACATCAGGTCCTTGGGGATGGTAAATTCCAAGATGTGAACACGAGTAGGTGATCGATGACCTGTTTATGTGTAACGAATACTGGGTATATATAGGCGAGGTATCCTACTTGTCGAAGGTAGCTGGTGTTGCATTAAGCCATTGTAGATAGGGACAAAGTTGTTGAGCTGCGTGGTTTGCATGGCTTCATGACTTCCCAGAGGCGCTGTCTCCCTCGGGCTGCGGATGCTGTGTATTTTTGTTCTCGAATTGTTCGACGAGCTGTATGTCAGGGTGTAAATGAGTTCACGAATATCGTATTGAGAAGTTCACGTCAATTTGGACTAACCTCCACAAATCGCTCGTGCTTCCAGTGCATCTCAACTTTCTCGATGTCACATGCCGGTGATAGCCACTCGAGGAACATGAAGAACAAACAGTCAACGATGAGAATGATGGCGAATATTAGTCCGGCAAATCTACCAAGGTCCAACGTCCTAGAGACACAGCCTATCAATATCCTGACACGAGAAATAAAGCAAAGACCAACCTTTGAACCCTCGTCCAAAAGTCCACCGGCTGGCTTTCCATCACACTCTCGTATACCCGCTCTACCCTCAGCCCCACGTCCTTCCAATCATAGAACTCTCTCACTCGCTCATGCGCCGCCTTCGGATCATGCTTACCAGCCCGTACAAGTGCGATAGCCTCTGACACCGCTCGGACAACATCATCTTCATCCGGATTGGCGAAGGAGATCATGTCGGAGGGGAGGATCTCTGGTACGCCGCCTACGCGCGTGGAGACGACGTAGAGTCCGGCGCAGGCGGCTTCGACAATGGCAATGCCGAAAGCCTCTGTTAGGGAGGTGTTCATGAAGATGGATCCGCGGGTAAGGACCTATGAGTTTGTTTGTTCGTTAAGGAACGGCTAAGATAGTTACATAGGGTCAGAGTCAACTCACATTTCGGACGTCACTGTGTCTCACTGGACCAAGGAGCTCTATACGGTCCTGCAGTCGGTGTTTCTCGCGCATTTGAAGAAGGTCTATCATCTTTGGTCCGGTGCCACCTTTCAAATGGGATGACTGTGTGAGCTCAAAGTATATATACACGATGGATTAGATAATGGAGGACATGCCTATAACGAAGCGAACGTCTGGGAATTTCTGGCAGATACGTGGGGCAGTGGCAACCAATAGGTCTATGCCTTTACGGTATGCAAAGCGAGCAACAACTACGATAGTCACTGCTCGTTGAGTTAGCTCGTGTTCGCATAAGACTGTTGAACGCTGACTTACGTATATCGGTTGAAGGGGGCTGTTCAGCCGGCTTGAATTGGTCGGCAACCAATGCGTTCGGTATAACGTAGACTAATTGTGGTGGAAGCCGTGCTCTCAGCACAGTGTTCTCGCGTCTATACGTGAACACCATCAGCAAGGGTTCAAAGATAGACAAACATGTATTACCCCGTATGCGAGACACATATTGCAGCGTCGACGTTCCTCAGGGCGCCTTCGAGCAGCTTGTTCGTCAAGATACTAGCAGCGTCATCGAACCCGAAGAGACTATGGTCGGTAAACACTGTGCGGACACCCATCAAGTGGGCGTGAAGGATACCTTCATGGGCCAATGACGACAGCGCCGCGTGTGCATGGATGAGTTGGACACCTTCACGGATGACAATGGTCCGCAAATACGGAAGAAACGTAAAGAAATTCGGCAGGGTTGCGGAAGACGCGATTGTTGGAAACGGTATGTGGTAGACCTTCAAAGAAGGTAGCAGCCAGCGGATTCCTACCCGGTCTGGCGGATGACTATGTGTGATGACAATGACCTGTCCATATAAGCTTGGTATTGAGGATCATACGGGGAATAACCTACGTTGTGTCCTCTTCGAATGAGGTTTGCACCTAGCATGTAAATGTGGTTTTCCACTCCTCCGACGTTGGGATGGAAGAAATCGCATATCATACTGGTTGTATTTAGTATGCTGTATATGGCGACCTTCAGTGGACGTGCACTCACGCAATGGTAATCGGTTGCATCCTGACTAGCGACAAGTCGAGACGATTCCGGCGATTGTTACTGGTCAATTGACATTCGCGCAAGTACCAGGGTGGGTGTCGTTATACACTGTTAGTCTCACCAAAATACAGGATGTTAGTCTATGGTGGTCGTCCAATGGAAGCTCGCAATGGAGAAATCGTGGGCTTCTACAAGGGGAAGGAAGAGTTGCGTATATAGTGTATTGTAAGAGCCTTTCAATTATGGTTTAATGGTGTAGTTGGTTATCACGTCCGTCTCACATGAGTCCCGATTAGGACACAAATCACGTGCACGGGAGGTCTCCGGTTCGAACCCGGGTTGAACCACTTTTTTATTTGTAGGATTTCATTGAAGCTTCGCGTATCAATGATGATTGCACACGAACGTTGATGAGAGAAGGACCCTTGGCTCTTGGGCTTGCATCGCCGCCTCCTTGTCTCCTACCCTCATCGTCTTGGACGACTGGCATCCCTCTTTCACATTCTTGATCACTCTTCGACACCATGGCCTCGAAAGGCGACGTTGCTGGCAACACACACCCCGAGCACGACGAGGAGACCACCGATGCTGCCGTCTCTGTTCCCGACACCGGCGATGGCGGCGACAGCTCAAAGCTCAAGATGATCATCACGCTCGTCAAGAAGTGTCTAGGGGTCAAAGACATTGCATCTATGTGAGTATGTCTATCACGTCCGGCGCGAGGGCCTTTCATGAACTGTTTGCAGGCGACTCTCCCTTCCAGCTTCACTACTGGAGCCCATCCCCAATCTCGAGTATTGGCATTATCTCGACAGGCCAGACCTATTTGCTGCGTAAGTTGCTGTGCTACCGTCGTGCGGATACTCGCTGATGTCGCCCTTCATACAGGATCAATGACTCTGCCGACCCGCTAGAGCGAATGCTCGCTGTACTGCGCTTTAATTTCGCCAAAGACTTGAAGTTCATCGTGTGTGCCATTTCAACCCTTCTCATCCTGTGATCTCTGACTTGGCTTCGCTTTAGCATGGCAAGGTTTGCAAACCGTACAACTCTGTCTTGGGAGAACACTTCCAGGCACATTGGGACGTCGTTCCCGTCGAGTACCCAGCTGATGATCCCGCTCAGCCCCCCATTCAGCACCTCTATCTCTCCGAGCCCGCGGCGGCGTCATCCATCTCCCAGATACCTTCCACCGAGCTACCGCGATCGGACACAGCGAGTACCAAGAGCGGCGTTAGTAGCCTCAAGAGCGCAACTTCCCGAGTAGCTTCCATTCCCGACACTCCCACCAAGAACAGTACTCCGGCGACGTCTCCGGAGCTTCTTGAGACAGAGCTGGACGCTCAGATGTCCAAGCTCAGCCTGGACGGCGTGGAGCAGCCACCTCCCAAACTAGTTGAGGGAGACGATCCCCCGCCTACCGCGGACCGACCGCGAGTACGCGTTGCCTACCTAACGGAGCAAGTCTCACATCACCCGCCCGTCAGCGCGTACATTGCCCTCTGCCCCAGCCGTGGCCTCGAGATGGTCGGCATTGACCAAATCTCAGCGAAGGTATCAGGAATGAATGTGCGCGTTTCGCCGGGTTCGTTTAACAAGGGCATCTATATCCGCGGCATTGGCGGGCATGCCGAAGGCGAGACCTATCATCTCACGCACCCTACGGCGAGCGTAAACGGCATCCTAAGAGGCAACTTCTATATCACCGTCAGCGACTCGACCATCATCACCTGCTCTGGTGCCAAGTCCAAGGACGGTCAGCAGCTGCGGACGGTGGTGGAGTACAAGGAAGAGTCTTGGCTTGGGCGCGCCCATTTCCTTTGCGAGGGTGTAATACATTCGTACGATCCCGAGGGTATCGCTCACCACGAATGGACAAAGGTCAAGCACGTTCCGCGCTCTCGTGTTGTGGCACAGTTTCACGGCTCGTGGAAGCATGTTATCAAGTGGAAGCTCGCCTCGGAGCCGGACTCCGATTACAGGCCTCTTATGGATCTCAGTCAGCTCCAGGTTATCCCCAAGGCCGTGAGGCCCTTGGAGCAACAGTTGCCCACTGAGAGTCGTAGGCTTTGGGACAATGTCACCAAGAACCTTCTCAACAAACAATACGGAGAGGCTAATAAGCACAAGCACGCTATCGAGCAGAAACAAAGAGATGACGCAGCAGAACGTAAGAAGAAAGGCACAAAGTACGTGTTACGACAGATAAACGCGCGATACGTCACTGACCTTCGAGTAGGTTTGCTCCCAAGTACTTCGGGGACACCTTCGAGGATGGTATACCGACTGTTCTACCTGAGGCGTACAAAGCTTTGGAGGAGGAACTCGCGTCTGAGGCAGCACACGAATTGGAGCCTCTAAAGGTTCCTGCTTAACGGATATGGATTTTCATTATACTTACGACACCGGACATTAATTCATTCCTCATCTCACCAATGTTCTTGTAATATACCAGTTAGTACCCTGCATTCGCACCTCAATGGAAGAGTCTCACCGATACCAACGCTCGGCCTTCGTTATTGCTATAGAAATATGATGCGTTTCCTGGAGACTCTGTGCTCTGACATTTCCATAAGACGGAATAAGTTAGTGGTAATGCTACAACATGCAAACTACGCGACAGTCAACTCGAAGACATCGGAATACAACAGATACAATCACGATTTATGCTCAGGTGCGGGTCCTGCGTGCATGTCTGGGTCTACCTTTGCCAGCATTGTCTCTGCCACGTTCCGTAGTTTCGGGACCAAAGCTGCCTGCCCCACCCCCTCGACGAAACCACATCCTAGCTTCTCCGCCGTCTTCTGCACAATCTCGTCTTCTCTTGACCATTCACCGACAGTCTTTTGCCTAGTCCACCATGACACGGCTGACTGGCGAAGAGCAGGGTCACGTAGGACCGCACCTTGGATGTACCTGATGACGGAGGCCCGTGCTGCTACTGCTTCAATGGACGCTCTGGTTTGCAGCATCATAGTGTGAGCGGCAATTGGCGCATGAGGCGGAGCGCAGTGCACAGCGATGGGGAGGACGAGGAAGAGTAGTTGACGGGCGAACCAGCAATTATCTGCATGCTGTCAATGGAAGGGTGAGTATGGGGAAGTAATGTAGGGTAGAGGTGACGTACAAACCATACTTTTCCGTTCTTCGGGATTGTAAACCGGACGGACGTGATATGGTTTGCTTCTACCACAGCTCCGATCACCAGCGCGACTGTTGCCCATACTCTCCATTGCCCACGGTGGCTATCCCTCGTCGTTAACAAACCTACGACGACGGCTTCTCGGAGGTACTGAAGTAGAGGTCTGGGCAAAGCAAACATCGCGTACTGCTCGTACTTCCGACAGTAGTCGCAGTCTTGGATGACTGACTGACCGAACCTACCAAGACGAACAAGCCGTAAGTCTCACAAGAGTATCACGAGCGCACTAGGGATACTGTCACTCACCGAACGTACGTACTCCGACCGTCAAAAGACGAGAGTCTAGTAAGAAGGTTCTCCATTGGTTTCGGGAGTGTCGCGTTCAGCGGTAGACCAGCTTTCTTGAGTATAGTAGAACGTATCGTGTCAGGATGAGCGTTCAGAGGTATATTTAATGACCTAAAGAGGTTGGGTGGTGACTGCAGTGTTATGACATAGACTATGTAGAGGGTGTGCAGGAGAACGAAGAGTGTCAAGACATCGCGGAAGGGTGCTTGACAGCCGACTTGTTTTCGCTTGAGCAGGTAGTACGTCCCCGCCGTCACAGCTATTCCAGTTATTAGAAACGAGTCAATGGATGCAGTGATTATGGGCATTATTCCACGTCGGCCCTAACCAGACGAAGAACCAGAAAGGTTGTATGCAAGTAGCGAGCCGTGGTGGTAAGATAGAAAGGTACGACGACGTCTAATTCAACTGGACGCGCATCAAATCATTGACGCCACAATGAACTGATAGAGTTTAATGTAGCCGGTATGGCAGAGAAACAGTCTTAGATTAGTTGGCCGTACTTCTGTAAACATGGAGAAAAAATTGTGGGAACTACATACTCAGAGATGTGATACAGAGAAGTAAAAATGTGGCTCGAGCCAGGATCGAACTGACGACCGCCTGTGCACACCTAGACAGTGTAAGACAGGAGTGATAACCACTACACCATCGAACCATACCGTAAGTTCGGAAAACGTAGTATATTATAGCAGCAATAGTTTCACCAAGACCTATACTCTCCTCCTAAAACTGAGGACCACTCGTAATGTATATACTGTGACAAATTGACAATTGTCCTGAGCTTTTCGTATAAATATAAGACTGCTTTCATATGTCAACTAACTCACGGACCACCTGCATTATGCTCGTTTGCTACTCGGTGCACCCACAAACGAGATCTCAGCCCGCAGGTTCATCTACCTATTGGAGTGCTCATGCATCGGACCCCCTGGTTATGGACCAAATTTAGGCCTGCAGTGCTTATCTATATGTAGCGCTTCTAGCGAAAGCAGAATCACTAAGAATGGCTGCGAGCTCCGGGGTGTGAGGCTTGTGAGGTGCGGCCACGATAACATGCCGCAGAGATAACGGCTCTTAGTGTTCTGATAACCGCGCTCCATCACATATTCACTTGTGGGCTCCTGTGAGTGCAGCTGAGCTCAGCATGTTTCGACGACGCCGGACAAATATAGAAAGTAAGTAGTAGTTGGAGCCACTGTACCTACGCTTGCAAAAACAAGACAGTGCCGTACTTGCGTAAATGACTGCCCATGGGATCCTTCTGCGGTCGTAAGGCGTTTACGCCCATCATGCGAAACTTACACGCTCCGAGGGAAGTAGCCGGCCTTTATCGCAGCGTGGAACGGGTCATTGGATCCCTTATCGGCTGGTGGCATGCAGTCAGCCGTATTCAACCCTGAACTCACTGTAGCCGCCTGCGCAGTGTATGTGCCCGGGAAGTATAGACGTAAATCTGACCTTGCACTGTCCTTCTGTTCACGAGGCTCATGACGGTCCAAATCGAAACGAGCGGCGGTGTGGTAGTATGCATGCATCGTCCTGAGAATTTCCCGTGATTGCCCCGCTTTAGCTTACTGACCATGCTTGTGTTTAGGTTTTAGCTGCAAGCCCACACAACTGGGTGGAGACGTCTGACGGGTTGTAGACCTGCGAGAAAAATTAAGCCTTGGACATTTACCCCACAGAGCGAAGTGCAGATCTGGCGACCCTGCCGTTGGACGCATTCCCTGTCTCCCACTTGATTGCTGATTCCCCGTGGCGCTCAAGCAAGAGGTCAAGTGGAGAGAAGATGACAGAAGATGGCGTGTCGTTCGTGCGGTTATTGCCTTATCTGATTCCTCAGAATACCACGTTCAGTCTCTCTGGAACATAAAAACGACTGTGTGACCCATGCTTACCGATTCCCGAGAATCTCGACCTCGAAGAATACAATTGCCGTTGGTTGCTTGGTGAGGTGCTCTGTAATCGCAATAAAGAAGCAGTGGACTTCGTATTGCTGCCTAACGCCACCATTCAGAAGACAGTTGTGTAGAAACGGCAGCCGCCGTGAGGCAGGGTCAGAGTGTCGCGGGAGGGCCTCCTGCCCAATAAGCCAGCGGCATGTGATGGTAAGGCCCAGCCTGGGCGTCTTAGCTGTGTAGTTGCTGAGCGCTGATGCTCGGTGGTCAATAGCGTTTGGTATGGTACCTCGCTGACGCAGATAACTGAGAAATGAATTGTCGGTAGACGGATCCGAATGTCGTGTACCTCAGCACTTCTTGCTCTAGGCTTGACCGGAACCAAGAACGGCGTCTGGAGAATTGGGGTGACAATGTGTGTGCGTTCCGATAAGTATAAGAGATGCACGGTTAGGCTGTACTTTTAGTGGCATGCGATTTGTCCGGTATGAATGTGCGATAGTAATACAATGGTGATTGTGGCTGTTATACACACCGTGAGGTGGATTGTTTGACGTTGGTGCTTATTACGAAGCGAAGGTGTAGTAGGCACCCTTGCCACTTTTGGGAGGCCGAATAACGGGCCAGTAGCATGCTACCGCCTATAAAGGAGCGATCAGTCGAGCTCGTCGTGAACAAGGTCAGGCATACATTCTGTACTTTTTCTTCAGTTCCGACCAGGCAGGCCCGACAGCTGGGTAACGAGCGACGAACTCCGGCATTTCCTGTTCTGGTATGCGATTGATGTCGACTTGGTCCCAATATTGACTTAGAGTAAACACGATGTCATTCGCATCATGTTCCAAGCGCCGACTGGGCCTGCTATAAGCGTTTGACTGTGAGGGCAGTGTTGGATCACGTACAGTACCCATGCCTTGATTTTTGCCCTGAGAAACTCAGATATGGTCAGGACAGGGATACCTGCTACTTGCGTGACTGTGGTGTTGTCCAGACGACGTGGGCCCCCTTCACCGGCGGGAAGGATCTCAATCTATAGAGCATACTTCAGTTGCTCGTCATAATTGGAGAGGGAGGTTATACTAACGTCGATTGGAGGTATAAGTCTGTTATACACGGCGTGCAACCTGCGACAATATCAGGGGACAGTGAGCAAATATATCAACACAGAGCTACCGATTCGTCCAAGGTGATGCTCGTATAGTTACTTCTTCACTAGTTGCACAAGCCTGCCGTACTCTGCGAAACGGATGGACAGTCTCGCCGTCCACTATACAGAAAATTTCCTGAAACACCGAGTAAGGCGTTGAGTTTTACCAGGGAGATGTAGACCCATAGACTCACATCACAGTGAGGCGTATTTGCCAGCAAAGCAACCAAAAATCCTCCGTGGAAGGCATGGGGCACGCCAGCGGCGTCAAGAAGCGTATGCAGCGCTTTGGCTGCCTCCAGAACACGGCGGAGTTCGTGGACCATGGCGGATACGTAGGTGGAGAAGGGAGAGGAAATGCATAGCATTCACAAGCAACTCCCGCCTAGGGTCATGACGCACAGTTTGGAAGGAGGGGGGAAGGACACTGGGAGAGGACCATCGTGGCCAAAGCCGAGGTACGAAGGCGCCTGATGCAAACTTTGCCGAAAGATTCGACTTCACAAACATATTTGTTGTGCAATCACCGACAGCACGTTGTGGAGATGAAACCGTGTTAGGGACCGGCAGGCCGTAAATCTACGGAGATCCTTGGTCACATGGTGAGCTGAAGAATTAAATTCGGACGGAGATGAGAGTAATACATTACCAGACGTGCGTTGTGTCCCTGGCCAGGACTAGTCGGCGGTTAGTCTCTCGCCGCGTTTGGGAGAGCAAATTTAGTCGTGGTGGAACATATCCAGCTCCGCCAGCACGGAGCCTTGACTGAGCTGTTCTGAAGCGTATTCACGGAGTGAATAATTGTGAGCGGACTATAAAACTAGTGTCCGTGGTCTATCTAGAATCCTCTCAACACCAATGCCACAGTCTGCGGCACACAGATACTACATACTTGGCCGATGTCGAGCTCGGCACTGGAGATGGTGAGGGCTTCGGGAAAGGTCCGAAAAAGGCAGGTCCCCAGCCACGTGTGTTTGATCCCAAGTCACTAAGCGCTGGTCAGGCGACTTCAGGCTTGTCTGCTACTAGCTGCTACCTTCACGTTCTCGCTCGTGAACGTCAACCTCGTCTAAAATCGCATGTATGCGAAGTCATTCAAGCTGGTGAATCATGTAATGGGACTTCCTCTTTTCGCAACAATTGGCTCCAGGTCCCTCGCTCGTTCAGGAACATGTCAAATGCTACACGGTCGAATGTCTAGTACCCTGAGCTCGAGGCTTTGCCAAAGCAAAGCTCGCGGTTTACCCTATCGAACAAAAGCTAGAAGTATGCTTGGATTAACTACGCAGCTCACTGGGCGAAGGGGCCTCTCATGGCTTCCGAAGCTTGGGGTCGGTCTTCGCCCTCAACATGAGCAATTCAACGGGCCAATGGATAACCAAGAGGAGGCTGCGAAGGTCGCAATTTTAGAAAAAGCTATGAAAGGGAGGCAGCCGACGGATCTTAAATTGCGATGTAAGTTCCGGTTTCGCTCTCTGTTCGTTTAGCACACCTGATGCATTAATGACCGATCTGTAGGCACTATTCTCGATGCCGATGGTAAGCTCCCTATTCGCTGAATATAACCCAATCTTTCGTTATGTACTCCGCAAGACGCAAGTCGTTCACACCGTATGCGGGATTTACACGACCTCTCGCTTCGTTGTCACACAGACAGCGTGTCGCAAATGTGGTCTTTCGACTTCGGCCTCAACTATGGTGTCATTAATTGCGTTCGCTATACACAGACGAATCCATGTCGGTTGTACGAAATTATACTCATCGCTCCGAAATGTAGGTAATGTCAAGACCATCTCTGGTCAATTCAAGAAGTCGGATCTTTGCACCGAGCACAGACTCAATGTACGGTTGAAAGAGAATAGTCTCAGCTTTTTACGTGCTGACGGAAGGTGTTTAGCCAAGAGATTTGCGTAAAATCGACTCCCGGATTCCCAACCTGGTACCTACTATTCTCGTTAGAAAGGAAGCTATCCTAGTAAGACAATTATGCCTCACGTGAAATGTCGCTCACTAGTACTCACAACGACTGTTCAGGTTAATATACTACACATACGTGCACTAGTCAAAGCCGACACGGTGGTTCTATTTGACACGTATGGGTCAGCTGATTCAAGACTTCACTCTGTATTCCTGTACCATCTCGAAGTGAGCCAGCTCTCACCGATTTTTCGAACAGCGTGTTCACTGCTCCTAAAAGCATAATCTCAGGGCCAAAACAACTGGGCAACCGTATGAATTTCGGTGAGTGGATTAGTACAAGGTGGTTCGTGCCGTCTCTCATGCGTGTTAGTTTACTCTTCCCGCAGAGCACTTGAATCGATTCTTCTATCGGTGCTGAGCGCTCTGGAAGCTGAGATGGTATTCATACGTAATCTAATAGGAGGCCTATTGGCTGAGCTTGAAGATGACATTGATCGCGATCGATTTAAACGGATGTTGCATTATTCTCGCAGGCTAGCTGGGTTCCAGAACCGCGCTAAATTGGTGGGTTGCCCTCGTGTTACACAATTCTGGCGTAATATGCGTGCTCATGCAGATTATACGCCCCACAGGTACAGGAGTCATTGGAAGAAGTCCTCGAACAAGGTGCGAGCCTTGCGTGCTTTAGTTGACGCAGCACTGAACTTGGCCTTGTGATGTTTAGATGAGGATCTTGCAGCCATGTATCTTACGGACAAGAAAAGTGGTATCCCGCGACCACTGAACGACCACGAGGACATGGAAATGCTGCTAGAATCTTTCGCCAAACAGGTGGAAGAAATCGTGAACGAAGCCGAGAATATTCAAGTGATTCATTCTGTCACCAGTCCTGTCATATGCCATTCCGCTGACCTCTTGCGTAGAACAACGTTCAATCTACCCAAGAAATCGTCGAGTTGATCCTAGACTCTAACCGTAATTCCTTGTTGGCCCTGGACCTCAAGGCATGTGCCTTCCCCGCAATTGATCACGTTCGCTCTGTAATGAGATCACATTACCCCGCATTTCTATAGGTCTCTATTCTCACCATGGGACTTGGTGTAGGAACACTGGTGGCTGGATTATTCGGGATGAACGTGCGTCTTGCTCTTCCTTGCATTGATTCAGGGATGCTCACAATGGACACATTCAACAGCTGAAGAGCCATATCGAGGACAATGAATATGCCTTTGGTGTGATGTCTGCGTTTTCCGTAGCGATAGCCGGTATCTTTGCGTGGAGGGGACTTGTCACGTAAGTGCTGACTCTGTGCTTCTAATTTCAGTCATCTCGATCTGACGTACTCGTATGTTAGGCTTGCGCGAATGCGAAAAATGGGCTTGTCTTCCACTCATGGGTCTCAGAAAAAGCCGTCCAACCGCTACTGGCTTCCTTTGCCCCTTCGGAGACGACCACCTCAGGGGCTATCATGATCGCTAATGCAAGTACACCTCACACTCTACATAGAACCACCCCCACTGCTGCAATTCTCGAAATCAAGTCATATCTCTCTTATCTCCGACGTCAGCCAGCATTTCCTTGTTATGTGACTAGCATTGCTTCATTCAACAATCTATATATTTTCATACTCAGTAATCATCGCTCGCACGTAGTCCCACGTCGTCTTTACAGTGTGTTAGCCCTGGTACAATTCACATGTAATCAGCGTAGACTATGTAGCCTTCCCCTATCATACCCTACTCCAGCTCCCTCCACGGTCTGTCCGTGTTATCTTCGTCGTCGTCGTCTTCATGAACGATGTTCTCCATGGTTGCTTGTTCCATGCGACGCGCAAATTCGTTGATGTCGTGTAGTCCGGCTTCTCGAGCCTCTTGGTCATAAGCGGTGTTCGCGTCTACGGGCGCAGAGGTGTCCCAGTGAGGCTCGTCCCCTTTCCACCCACCGTTTTGGTGTATATAATTGAGGAACGAACGCCATAGGGGGTCTAGCGAGAGTACCGACGGGTCGCCAATTATGATAAGGAGTGCTTGGGCACGGGTCACGGCGACTGGGTGCAATATTCTCGTAAGCGTTCGTTCAGTATGTTACATAAAGCACTCTGTGCGTACCATTGAGACGACGAGGGTTCGCTACGAATCCTAGAGTATGCTTGAGGTCGTACTCAACGAACTCTCGACTGCTGCGAACGGTAGAAATAATTATCACCCGCCGTTCCTGTTTATGGTTCAGTGAATGGTACTGAGAAGTTGGCCACAGCTAGGCTCACCTGACCCTGGAACTCCTCCACGCTGCCTACTTTAACTCCTTCAGCAATGGGCTTCAGTGAGGCACGTATCCTCAAGCACTGAGCATGGTACGGGGCAATTACACCAATGTCGTCGTCAGCTAGTCGGTGGGAGGTGTTGTTAGTAGGTGATTATGCACGGTGAGTTGGTGTTCGACGTACTTATTCGCACTTCTCGATTAGAACGTAGTTGCTCGACGCAAGCCTTCACCTCCAGTACTTCCATAGCATTAAAGAATGACGGCGAGTTAGCCTCTCTGTCGTCTTTACCAGACAGCGCCCTGAAAACTATTGGGAATTTCCTGTTGGCCAGAAACGAGGACCCGATGTACGAATTGATAACCCTCGAATCACCGCAGGGTTCTAATACGCTATCATAGAACCGCTCGTTGGGGAATCGCAGTATCTGGGGATGAGAGCGGAAGTTCTGGGTAAGTCTGACAACACTATATATGACCAGTGTGAGCAATCGAATGTCAGCAAAATACCAAGAGTAAAACTCACGTTGCACCACTTCCCGCTACGATATCGTGCGACTCGCGTTCCATGAGGCGTTCGAAATAGCTCTTGTCCAATCCGAGTTCTCTAGCGACGGCAGACCGGATAATAGGCCCCAGTTGCTTCGGGTCACCCGAAAGTACGATGTTCGTGTCGTTGTCCGCCATGGTCTTCACACCAATCATGATCTCGGGCTCGGTGGCATGTCCAGCTTCGTCGAAGAAGATGTGAGAGAAATGCCCGCGAGGCATCCCGATTCCGTGTGCGAACGATGCAGACACGCATGTGGAGACGACAACACGGTAGCCTTTGAGCACAGGCATGGGAGGGACGGTAAAGTGACCATTGCCATTGGTGATGGAATAGTCAGTAAGCTCGTCGGGAACTTGATTCCTGAAACGTGACGGTGCGTAGAACCTGAACAATTGTCGAGGAGTAAGGGCGTCTTTGAGGCGTAGGGCAATGAGATCGGCAGCACTATTACTCGGCGCACAGGCCCAGATACGAGCATTCGGGTTTCGATCCAAGAGTTGTCTTATCGCCTCGACTACACTGACAGTCTTGCCAGTGCCAGGGCTGATAAAGAAAGGAGGCAGAAAGGTCAGTAGCCGTATATTGTGTGCAAGCCAAGTGTACAAATACTCACGGTCCGAAAAGGCAAAACGGCAAAGAACCGGACGGCAGAGATACGATGGTGGCAATGGCTCGCAACTGCGGCGGGTTATTTGCGATGTACGGATTGTGTACACTAGGCTTGATGTCATCGGCGCTGAGAAGCTGAGGCAGAGCTACAGCAGGCGGGTCCGGAAACAGCAATCGTTTCGGGTTAAAGGCAGTGTCTAGAGCCTGGTGCTGCCGGCGAAGGGGATAGCGATTAAGCTTGAAACGCGCTCTATATCTCTGATGCGGAGAATGCCCAGCACGGAATGATGCGTCGAGATTCATGCCAACTTCATCGCGATGAACGACATGGACAAACCCCTTGAACCACTGGCCCGCATCGGGATCGAAGCTCGTAGGTTGCACGAGGATGCTGTCCCCTGGTAGCAAGTTAAGCAAGTAAGACCCGCTATGGAAGTATGACGACTCACCAACTATTACGCTTGGCCTTTTCTCTGCTAATCCTGGGACGCCAAGACTGAGCGGAGGATCAGGTTGACTCCGGCTGGTAAAAGACTCAATCACACATACTAGTACAATGATCCATGAGCGTTTCTATTGAGCGGAGTATTCTCTATGTCATAAACTTGTAGATCTTGGCTGTGTGGTTATGAGCATCGTGAGCATCGTGATAAATGCGAAACATCGCTCACTCGCTGCGATATTCCTCCGCCCACAACAGTGTCTTGTAGTGCCGACCGTACGTTTTACAATTCAATTGATCAGGCAGGAAAGCGCCTTGCAGCTGCGTCACCGTATCAGCAATAGAGCTCTTGTTCGAGAGAAGAGGGAGCATTCGATCTGGGATGGGCGACTCAGGGAGTGGGATCTTGTAGGGAATCGCGTTGAGGGCCGGAGGCCGTTCTCCTGCGACAACGTCCCGTTCAACCGCTCGCGCCGTTCGCTTGCGAGGAACGAATGGCGCAACCGGTTGTAAGGCAACATAGGCGGCCTGCTCACCGACGGTAGCACGAAGGCTACGGATGATGGCAAACTTTTGGCCTAGCTTCTTGTCTTCGAAGTAGAGCTCAATGCGGTCGTTGTAGATTCCTCTGAGGGAATGAGAAAAGTCGACCGAAACAGGAGTAGCCATGCCATGCACAACTTTGACGGGTCCCGAGAAGGTGACTCGGAAACTACTGTTGCGGGTTAGATTCTCGGACAGTAAGTTGAACGACAATAATCACCTTGAACCTTTCCTAGAGAAAGCAGAAAACAGCTTGGCATCCGAAAGCACGATGTTCGAGAGGGGTACCGAGTTACTAATGGTCAACGCAATCTGCTTTCCATGTGCCGCTTCAGCGATCTCCAAGACGCCAAAGTCCAGTCCGTCTGAATGAGATACGCTCACGCCATGCTTGTCCCGCGAAGCCTCCTCGAACCGAGCCACAGCTGCCGCAAACCGAAGCCTTCTCTGATGAGGTTCCGATGCAAAATGACTGGGCCAGATATCGTCGCGAATATAAACGTGACACGTTGCGCAGAAATGATGTCCTTTCACCGTAGCCCCGGCCCCCTGCGGCTCGACCTTGGAGGGGACGCCCTGTTCGCGAGCACGGCTCGTATGCTTCCGTCCTTTGAGATGGGATTTCCACGCCGCCTGTCCAGTGACGGCGATCTCACAAAGAGGACATTGCAAGATAGAGTTACTGCCTCGCAAACGCTTCTTGTGCTTGTTCCCATTCAGATGCTTCTGATATATAGCTTCGCTGTTGCATATCGCCTGGCAGAGGGCGCATGTGAAGGCGGGGGCGACCATCTTGTGCGCACAGGGGCGGGCCTGCGTGAAGAGATGTGAGAAAGGGAAAGCCTAACACTCTTCGCCTATTTATGCTTTATGTACTCACAGCGAACGTTTGAATTTCTCACCATCATACCAGAGCGCTTTCTCAAAGCGATCCCATGAGCCTTAGAACCTTCCGTATGGCTGTTCACCTTGACGGATGCTGTCGATTACCGCACATAGAGACTTCAACCTTTTCTTATCGACTTTACTCACACCAGTACGTAACTCGAACTGTCCATGAATATTCGTGTCACGCGTGCCGTGCACAAAACATCTTCTACCATCACCGTAATGGGAGGGCAGATGCCTCGAGGCCTCATCCGAGAGTTTCTGAACTGCCCAATCTTCAATAGAATTTCTATTGACGACTGCGCAGTTCGTAGATGGCCTCGGCTCACATAACTCAAAGCGAATATCGTATGTTCGGTGACAGATACCATAAGAGCTGGGGTTGCATTTCCAGCAAGCTGGTTCGTGCATTGAGATTGCACGATATAACTGGGTGTCTATGCTTATGGTTGGAACAGAATTGTCAAATGTTTGACAAGTACTCACCATCTTTCACGCAGATCCCGTATTCCGGCGCAAACCGTAAGTGATAACGCTCGTGGTTGTCGTGACGTTTATTGACAGCCAGGGTATGCTTTCGTCCTTGTCATGTTCAAAGATTTCTCACTATTAGGCTTGTACGTATGCTTCGTTTTGGGGTCTGGGGGCCTAAACGTGAACGCTTCAAGTTGGCCGCGTTACACCACCTGCAAGGCTTGAGCGAAGAGTGGCAGACGAAGAGTAGCAGAGATTGCCAACCACGAAGTAGAGGGATTCCGATTTCCTCAATTCCCTGGCGGGGTGAGACTCGGAGAGTAACCCAAGCACTGACACGTGCCACGACTTAGACGGGATTTGCCGTTTCAGGAGATGATGCGCTGATGCGTACCCTCTTAGCGCCGGTAAGCTCGTGTTCTCAAAGCTTCAACATAAACTCGATTACTGTTGTATGGTCCAGTTCACTCACGGTACAGGGCAGCATAGCATCCAAGAGCTCACCATCAGTGCAATACGTTTGGTGTACGCTTTAAAGCCACAATGGACAAGGCCTTACTTCCAAACTCTTTGGAAGACAATCGGCTCGTTTCATATGCGACCGGCGGCCAAATCCGTGGCGTGGGCCACACTGGTCAGCCTCATTTCACGCGATCGTGGTAACAATAGGATATAAGGACCGTCAAGACTCTTACTACGCATTTGGCTCATCGACAGGCTTTTCCAACCCTTCTGCAATCCTCTCCTAGAACCATTAATCATGTTCGCTGCCAACGTTGAGCGAATACTCGCCCAACTTGCGGATATCAACGCGTCGCTTGAAGCTATCAACCAACATGTCCTTCTGGGTAGCCCGTCTGGCTCTGTGAATGTTGTCCAGGAGTCGGCCAACGCCTCGGTATGTTCGACCTTGACTGTCATCACACTCTTGCTCAATGAGCTCATGCCTATTTGACCTCCAGCCCCTCGCAGAACCCTCCGTTCCATCTCCGGAAACAGAGCAACGACAGGAGCTAGCGAAACTACAGGCTCGGAATGCTCAGGAGCTGGAAAGGATACAAGCTCGGAACGTAGAACTGATGGCCAAGTCCGCCGAACTACAACAAAGGCAGTTGCGCCTACAACGTCGGGTCTTCGCCATGGAAAGGAGACGCGTTCTGCATGAAGTGACACATCTGGTGAACCGTGACGTTGTAGAGAGAAATCATATCATGAGGGCCCAAGGAATTTCGGCAAGTCTTTTCTTCTCACGCCCCAACTATCGAATTTTTTCTCATATACTATTGCCTCGCCTCTAGGTCCAAGGTGAAGAGGCCGACTATCTACTTCGCCAGGCGGATATTGTTTGGAAGATGGCGCACCGCCCTAGACCACAGGTAGCTCAACCCGCTCTTGTGAATCCTGCGAACAATGCTTGATACCTCGCCATGTGCTCGCTCAATTATTTGTATCCACTATCTTATACTATACTCTCAAGTCTTTCAAAACAAAAACAGAGAGTGAACTCTGGATCAACAACGCGCAAAGGGAGGGAACTTCAACGAAAGGAGATCACTCAGGGAAGATCAGGTACTACAAACTGTCTCTTCTTTACGATCAACATGTTGTTGACATCCGTGTTATAGTATCTGGACGAGGATTATAATCGCTTAAGAGGCAGCTGGGCATAATGCAGAAGATGGCACGTAAGACAGCAGCGTTTCTATCGTAGAAAGAGGACGTGGGCAGGGTTATGCATTGGTGGATAGTGGGTAGACCCTGGCGGTATACTCTGCTATTTTCATGGCGTTTAAGCGTGTTAGATATGATAATCTCGCTGTTTGTGGGTGCAACTGCGACTAGTCTGCGACAGTTATCCTGGTACTGTAGACTGCGCCGGCCATAAAGTACTATCGTATCAGTGGATGCGTGGGTGGGCTCGGCGCCATATAACGTCGTCTTCTTATTCTCTTTCAATCCTACGGTCATTCAGGGGGGTAGTACTGTCGTGTGCGGAGCAGGGTAAGTGTACACGTAGACTACAACACCTGCCAACTCCAACAAGTGGTGAGGCGTCTCCGATAGTGTAACTTTTGATGTGATCGTAGAATGCCAGGCTAGATGAGGCTGCGCGCGGCGTCCATCCCATCCTTGCCAGCACCACAAACGACTCTCCTGCTGTCCTCGTCGGACAGCGAAGCACGAGCAGCGAGGTATTGTCATATATCACTATGCTATCTGCACACATTTTGTCAACTACCGTAATCATCAGGTCTCACATACCACAGACATTCGGTGCGGCGTGCCCCAGACGTAGCACGACCTCTACTCCTGGCTAACGGTTGTTCTCTTACGTGCGTGGACGTCTGCTCGAGTATTCGATATGTTATAGCTGATAGTCACCTCGTTGAATAGCGCCAGCCAATCCCTCCGACCACTCCCACCATAACATGAGCGCAGGTGGTCTCTCGCGCCGACGGGTCGCAGCCTCTTCCTCACAAGGAGCGGACGACGACGGGGACGCGTGGGGACTTGATGGAGGCAGCACCACATCACCATCTTCACAAGCACCCTCTCCAAGCGTGTCAACAGCCAATATCGCACACGCGGGATCAGCATTTGCTGGTGGAAGCAAGATCGCGTATGACCCGAGAGACTTGATCAATCAGGGAGAGGAGGATGCCAAACAGGGTGGGAAGGCCCCGAGGTTGACGATCATGGAAGAGGTGCTTCTGCTGGGGTTGAAGGACAAGCAGGTACGTCTCGCCCCTCATTGGCAGCTATACGTGCATTCTCATTTCCCTTGCATGTGGCGATTAGGGATACCTTTCATTCTGGAACGATAACATCTCGTACGCCCTACGAGGCTGCATACTCATCGAACTAGCCCTACGAAGACGCATCGCCCTCGTCAAAGACGCCAACCGTCGCTCGCTCCCTTTATCCGAACGTATAGTAGAAGTCATCGACACACGCCTAACAGGCGAGACTATACTAGACGAAACCTTGAAGATGATGAAACAAACCGAGGCCACCGGTGGCGAGAAGCTCGCAATAAATACATGGGTGGACCTCCTCAGTGGTGAGACGTGGAACGTCATGAAGATTGGGTTCCAGCTCAAGCAGGTGCGCGAGCGGCTCGCGAAAGGCCTGGTCGACAAAGGCGTGCTCCGCACCGAGAAGCGCAACTTCCTCCTCTTTGATATGGCAACTCACCCGGTGGCGGACGTCCGTACGAAGGAGAGTATTGTCTCGAGAGTAACGACGTTGTTGACGTTTACGACGTCTGCGGTGCCGCCAGCGGCTTTGGACAAGGAGGGGACACAGGCGAGGCATATGCGGGCGGTATGTTTGGCGGTATCGGCGTACGCGGCTAGCGTGTTGGATAATGCCTTCGGGAGGTTGACGTACGAGGAGAGAGAGGCGGCATTCCAGCGGTGCGAGGACATTATGAACGAATTCATGATTTGGCCGATTGGGTCATCGACAGCATCGGGATCTGCAACAGCTCGGGGTAGACGAAGAGAGGCATCGAGGATTGGAATGGGGAGCTCGGGGTCTGGAAGGGAGGCGGTTTTGGGACTTGTGCAGGAGGTGAAGAAGGAGATGGTGGGCGATGAGGATTTGTGCTTTGAGCTTGTTTCTGGTGTTTTGGAGGTGCTCTCAAAATTAGACTCTTTGCTGTAATCACTGGTTTGCCACTATTTTCTTGTTTCGCAGTTACACTAATGGAATGTTTTTGAATTTCTCTCGTCATCTCGAATAAGTATTGAGGACATTGAGATGGCGGGAGTGGCCAGAGGCAATAATCCCATCAAATGATGTTGTAAGAGTATGACCATGACGGACTTCCGCTTGGCTCCTCTCCAGATTCCAGCCCGACCATATGATCCGGGTTCCGACATGCGGATGCTCAACATAGCGCCTCCCCGCATACCTTGGACATCGACAACGACGACCAGGACACAAAGGCGGTCGTCGACGAACCAACAACCATGATCTACAGAACCGCCCTCCGAGCCTCTTCTCGAGTCGCACGCACACGCGGACATCTCTCGCGTCTGCTCTCCACCCGAGCATCCACCGTTCTAAATGCGCTCGACCTCACGCCCTCGAGTAATGGGACTGTGTCTGGTGTGTACGATGGGCAGTGGAGTGGAAGCGGGGATGTGTTGGAGAGTGTGTGTCCGTCTACTGGGGAGGTGTTAGCTTATGTGCAAGGTGTGAGTGAATGTGGCTCTGGTACTGTTAGGGGTGGGAGGTTAACGAGACTGTCGATCGTGCATTCGCCTGTAACAGGCATCTCCCAGTGAACTGCAAACTGCTCTTGCAAAGTCTCGCGAGGCGTTTGAGTTCTTTAGGGCCGTTCCTGCACCTAAGCGAGGTGACATACTGAGGCAGATCCGGGAGGCTCTCGCTGCAAAGGTGTGTCCAGCCACCTACTACTATGGACCACATATAACTAAACACATTTCTGTTCTGTATGTAGAGAGATGAACTCGGAGCCATCGTCTCTCTCGAGATGGGCAAAATCAAGACAGAGGGTGTTGGCGAAGTTCAGGAGTTCATAGACATCGTAAGTCTTCCTTGGTTGTGCCGCGCCATCGCCCCTGGAATGAGCTGAGAGCCTAGTTACGTAGGCTGACTATGCTGTCGGTCTCTCGCGCATGATGAACGGGCGCGTCGTCGCGTCCGAGAGACCTGGTCACTCCATTCTCGAGGGTAAGCCCATAAACGCACCTAACGAGCCTATGCTATACTGACTACCTCGTAGTTCCAAACCCTCTCGGCGTCGTTGGCGTGCTTTCTGCTTTCAACTTCCCTGTTGCGGTGTACGGCTGGTAAGCACTCACACTGGAATGCCTTTGTTCCTTTTAACTTATCATATCTATGCAACGCCTTGATTTAGGAACCTCGCACTGTCCCTTGCGGCCGGAAATGCAACTCTCTGGAAGCCCTCGCCCACGACTCCCCTGACGAGCATTGCTACTACTAAGATTATTGCATCCGTCCTCGAGAAGAATGGCATTCCTGGTGCGGTCGCTGGTCTCGTCATTGGTGATAGGGATGTTGGTGAAGCTGTGGTTGAGAGTGAACTGGTCGACATGGGTAGGCCTGTGATTTCAACCCTACATTGTCATCTGGCTGACTTATGCTTGTCCAGTGAGCTTTACGGGAAGCGAACGCGTTGGCCGTCAGGTTGGCAAAGTTGTCCAGTCGAGATTTGGCAAGGTCCTACTCGAGCTTGGTGGCAACAATGGTGTGTACATATTATTTATGATAGTAATATGGTTCTGACCGTTAATCCGCATGCCACAGCTGTTGTCGTCATGCCCGACGCAGACCTGTCTCTCGCAGTCCCATCCACCTTCTTCGGTGCAGTCGGCACAGCCGGTCAACGCTGCACTTCCACACGCCGTATCTACCTCCACCGATCCATCGCCCCAGACTTCCTCCACAAGCTCACATCCCTATACAAGAACCTGTCCCCAGGCGACCCTCTCGATCCCAAAACCCTCCTCGGTCCCTTACACACCAAGAACAGCGTCGACATCTTCAGTTTCGCCCTAGACTCCCTCGACTCCGTCGGCGCCGACATCCTCGTCGGGGGCTCTCCCTACTCCGCCTCCTCCCTCCCCTCGCACCTCCAAGGCGGGAACTTCGTACAGCCGACCCTAGCGGTACCTCCTACGGACGTGGCGCTGAGCCATGCGGTGTGGCAGACGGAGACGTTTGCGCCTGTTACTACTGTGAAGGTGTTTGACGAGATTGAGGAGGCGATTGAGTGGAATAATGGGGTGAGGCAGGGGTTGAGTAGTAGTCTTTGGACGAGGGATGTGAGGAATGTGGGTAAGTGGTTGGGGCTTGGGGGTGCGAAGGGGAGTGACTGTGGGATTGTCAATGTAAGCTATCTATCGCCCCTCATGAATTCTTTGCTGATCATGGTTCATTGCTAGGTCAACGTTGGCACGAGCGGCGCTGAGATCGGTGCTGCCTTTGGTGGCAACAAGAGCACCGGATGGTAAGTCCCATTCACACTTAGATAATCGCCCCGAACTGAACTTCGTTATCCTCATTAGGGGACGCGAATCTGGCGGAGATGCATGGAAGCAATACGTTCGCTGGAGCGCCTGCACACTCAACTTCTCGGACGAGGCTCCCCTCGCGCAAGGCGTCTCCTTCGACACTTCATCGGCCACTTCATGAGCTCTCCGGTCATAGCACACAGCCCAGTGCGCTCTGGCTCATGGCGGAACTTGTAAACATGTCTCACTCATCCTCCTCGTCAAAAACGTGCCCTTTGGCGCGCGAGGAGATATCACCGGAGGAGTATTGGCATTCAAGTAGAACACTCGTCGGGCGAAAGGCTCGTCGTGCACTGTACAATCCGTGTCATTTACAAATTGGATAGGATGGAATCGGGCCTGTAAGTTTCTCTCGTGGCTTCTACGAGTGGGACTAGATTGCATTTCTACGACCTGGAAGGTAGGACACCCCTGTCTGGGAGTCTCAGGAGGCCATGCAGATTCGCTATACTAACCTATAGGCTTCCGATCATCTTCGGATTGTCGGTGAACGCTGCACTAAAAGCCTCCTGAATTACACGGAAGCATAATTGCAGCAGCCAGCTGTCGGGCTTCGGACGCAACTGCGAGATTGCTCCCACGAGGTCCCTCTTTGTTTTTTCGTCTTCTTTTCGCTGCACAGCACTTCATAAACATATGAAGTTGAGTCGGCAGAGCGAAAGTCCGTTGTATTGTGTTGTAATGAGAGAGCTGCGCAGTGGCAGGCCGTGGCGGCAAGTGGCCTCACGGTGTGTGCGAGTGGTTCAACGCCTCCAACACCGTCGCCAGAGCACATAATTCGTGCATCGAGGTCGTGGCCAAGTGAACTTGCAATAAAGGGCCCTGCTTGAGTACTTGAGTCAGTACACGTCGGTCAGCGCGACCGGTCAGCGGTCGCCGCGGTAGATATGGGCGCCAGCTGTAACTTGGCAGTGAGTTTTGAGGCCACTCACGTGCTGCACAGTTGGCGAATTTTCGGGGCGCGTTCGTCGTGGCCGCCATACTCTTTGCCTTTGACCACCATCCTCGACGATGCTGAAAGCTAGACAAGCATCCGACGTTAGTGAGTATTTCTAAGTATTGACTACCGCCTCTTCACCTTTCACATCGGCACCGGCACGAGGGCAATCGGCTGCCAATTGGCCGGGAGTGTGTGCCCGGTCTACGGAGCGCTGCGTTCGCCGCCGTACGACTCGCAAAATCCGCTGCACTGCCTGCCCCTTTGTCTCTTCTGCTTTCTGCGACGTGCTCGTTGTCGTAAACGATCAGCTCGAGGTGTTTCTCAGCGTTGAGAACAAGCAAGGATCGGCCAAGCGAGTCGCACAAGGCACAAGCAGCCTTTTTATCACACACGCGTTTGGCTCGCTCACGTCTCCACAAACTTGATCCCCCTCATCGAATACCTCATTCGCATTTACATAACTTCCCCACCCCTTTATCCTTTTATCCTTGCGAGTCTTGTCCGCTTTCTCTTCAACGACCATGTCGTCCCCCTCCCCATCGCCCTCGTTGGGCACCCCGACGGCCCCGAGTCCTTCGGGAAGAAGTACGTCTCAGACCCCATCTCCCCCAGATCCTTCCTCATCTTCTGCATCTGCGTCGTCTTCTGGAGCAGCAAGCAGTAGTGCATCCCCTTCTCCCAGTACGACTTTTGCCTTGATTTCTTCTCTGTGCCTCGTGCCTCTGCTCTTATCTGTCTTCTCGACTGCAATTAGACGTACATGAGTGCTAATCAGTATCCTCCCTACAGGTGCTTCCCCCGCAGATCCTACCTCAGCAGACACTCCTACCTCTCCAACCCCTACACCTACGCCGACACCTACTCCCACGCCGACGCCAACACCCACTCCTACTCCTACACCGACCCCGTCACCGCCCGTCTCATCCGCCACCGACCCTTCATCATCATCTGCCATAGATCCGGGTTCTTCCTCACCTTCCGCAACATCCCCAAGCGGTCCAGGAAGCTCAGCCACAAATCCCGACTCATCCAGCAATGGCGTAACACAAACGTCCGCCACTGGTGTAACGAATGTAACCTCTGCCCCTGCAGGGAGCTCGAGCGCGTTAGCATACCGCCCAGTGTTACATCGACGAGCGACAGTGTTGTTCTGTATGTTTTGGTTCGTATGACGTCAAATTGTATGTTTCGCTAACAAGTTCCACCGTACTCTATACAGCACCACAGATGCAGCAGGACAAACTATCACATCAACTCAACAAGTCACCATCATCATCCCGCCCACCATTTCCAGTGGTGCGTCAAACGGTGGCAGCAACAAATCGTCCTCGCATACAGGTGCGATTGTAGGCGGTGTAGTTGGTGGTATCGGCGGTCTAGCTGCTCTCCTTCTCATCGCTTGGTACCTTATCCGACGACACAACAAGTACAAGGATGACTTCGATGGTGACTTCGATCCGGACCGCGTTGTCGGCGGACGCCACAGTGGTGCCGGCTTAGATCTCGCTGCAGGCGACGCCGCACCCCAGGTGACACCGTACAGCTACGCTCCCTCCATACCTCCAATGGCGCAAAACCCGAGCAGCAGCCTACTCACTGGTGGTGCTGCGGGCGTTGGCGCGGCAGGTCTCGGTGCAGCAGCTGCATATGGTGCAGGCGCGGGCTCAAGTCGACATGGCCCACCCACCTCCGCCCCATCGGCATACTCCCAACCTTCTCAATCGCAATACGGCGGCTCCTCGAGTTCCGAAGCGGGAGGTGCGGCTCCTACGCAGCAGTCTCATCAACGCACCTCGGTCTACAGCGGCGGACACGACTACCCAGGGGCATACGCCGCTTACGCAGACGGCCACGACGAGCGACAATCTGAAGCTGGGGTGTCCAGCCCGCGCGCTGGCGGTGCGTTCTATGTGCCTCCGACGGGCGACTGGCGAGGCCCGAGTCCGGGCCCGTCGTTGCCTTCTGCTGGGACGACGGGGACGCTGCCGAGCCATAAGGAGATGGAGGCGAGGGGGCTGAGGGTGAGGAATCATCGTAATGAGGAGGATGAGGCTGGGCCTGTTGTGCAGCATACGGATGGAGGACGGCTGCCCGCGAACGAAGACGAGGCTCCCACTCCTCCTAGAGAAGTCCCGCCGAGCTACGACTCGATTAGGGACTAAAGGACTAATCTCTTGCTCGTCCTCCCCATACTATCCATCTACGGTCGGCCTACCTCCAACCACCCCTTGAACCCGGATGATTTATTAGAAGAAGAAGTAGGGGTGCACACACAGCCGATCTTTGCGTGAAAATAAATGTAGTTGTAAGTAGAGACCCACTACCCCTCCAGAGACTGCGGACAGGTTCTTTATGCCATCGGACGTACTTATCATCCATGATATACATCCTTCTACTAACGTACGTTACGCTTTGCATTCACTTACCGTTTACGCACCTCTTTCTTGTTTTCTTGCTTGATCTTAGCTTCTTTCCGTCTAAGCTTCCGTATTTCAGTAATTTACTCCTCTCGCTCTCGTTAATCAGTGCCGCTCTTTGCCTGTTCTCCTTTCCTTCCTTTTGTCTGCTACGTTCTGTCGTTGCATACTTATTGCATTTTTTGCTTGCGTTGCGCACATTACTACCCCAGCCCCAGCCATCTTCTTCTTGGTTCTTGGCTTGTATCACGACCTCTCATGCCCACTCGTTTACACTAACTTCTCATTACTACCCATTGCTCAGATGGAATATAAAGGACTCTTCGAATCCGAACTGTTGTTGCGCGCGATGCATGAAACCGAATGAATTATGCTATACTGTCGATACACCGGGACCAACGACAGTGACCACCAGAGTGCTCTCACATTTGATGTTCAAAAACCCGAAATACGGTGAACTATGCTATGGCCTGGGGTGGCCTCAATAGCAGCATATCAACAAGCTCGGTACATGTATCGTTGCCTGGACCGACGTCGGTGTCCACCGCAGTGACCACACCCGCGCGATCCGGCCTCCACGTAGAGTATGTCCCATGCGGGATCTTGCCATATGCCGCGATCGAAACCCGAATGGAGATGCCACACAAGTACATAGACCCGTGTAACACACCCTACGGATGCGCACATGCGAACGTTGTCAGTACTTATGTCGTACCAATATACCCAGACGGAAGGAACAGAGGATGAGGGAGTACATACCGGGACACTTTCGAACCCTGAACAGTAATACCTCCGGCTGTGGTCGTCACGTAGTACGCAGTGCGCCATGAAAATCAGGGCTCGCCTTCGTTCGTTGAGGAGGAGGATGCGGCGCTGAACGAGACGAGTCTGCATACGCTGCTGCCTCTCCTGCTCCCGCTTGTTGGTAAGTTCTGAATCGGCGCACGACTGCCACTGCCTTTCTTGCTCTGCTAGCTTGTTCGCGAAGTAGGTAGCGGTGCACAATGAGAGAGCGAGTATTTGGGTTTTCGTGAACTCGAGGTCGTGTTCGTCAGGTGCTTCGCGCTTGGCTACACAGGTAGGTTGGGATGTAGGTTCCGCGTCCGTGGCGGGCAGGCAAGGCTCGATGTCGGTGGTGTGTAGGCTGTTCAGGAAGGCAGAGGAGTCCGAGTCGGATGGAGTCGTGATTGTACCGACGTTTACGATAACATTGGAGAATACACTGTCGACGAAATAGAGAACGGCGCAGTACAAGAGACAGAAGGGCTTCCAGTAGCGGGAGAGAAACTCTAGTAAGATTATTCGGAGATCGCGCGACATAACGCTAATCAAATCAGAGAGGTATCCAAAAGTACAAGCCCAAGTAGACAGAGGGCGGCAGAAACTAGAAGATGGTCGTAGAGGTCAGAGAGGTGGTTGATGTTCAAGTTGAAGAAGCCCGGCGGTGTGGTTCGGTTCAAGTTCTTCAGTGCAAACCAGTCACATCATGTATGGCCTTTTGCTTGCATCACCGACATGTCTGAGAGCGTTGCCAAACACATTTTATATCCAAGAACCCGATACGCAGTACATTATGCTATGGCCAGGGGCTACCTCTGTAGCACGTAATCAACGAGATCGGTACACCTCTCGTTGTCTGGACCGATAACGATGGTCACCTCGCCCGCCCAGAGATCGTATACCCCCCTTGGGAGCGTACCAAACGTCGTGATTGACATCCTAATGGAGATGCCACCCAGGTACAGAGAGTCGCTGTTCATGGCCTATGAATACAGTGCATACGAACGTTATCAGTACTTATATCGCTCAGACACATCCAGCAAGAATGGGGTGGGGGAGTGCGTACCTGACAGCTGTACCGAGCGGCGTGTTCTTGCCTGAGGCGGCAATGTATCTGCTCGTCGTAGTCACGTAGTACGCCGAGCGTCATTGAGACCAGGGCTCGCCATCGTTCGTTTAGGAGGATGCGACGCTGGGCGAGGCGAGCAGCGAGACGATCCTGCAGCTGCCTTTCGTGCTGCGCTAGCCCGTTCGCCAAGTCGGTGCACAATCCAGGGTGGGCTAGCAGTCCGGCTTTCATGAACTCTCGGTCGTGTTCGTCAGGTCCTTCAAGTTTAAGGTGGGATGCATCGATCACTTGGAATTCTACTTCGATATACGGAGATTGAGGCCGGTTAACAAGCTTGAGTCTGTATGTAGGTTGGGCGACCGCGGAGGGCATGAAAGGCTTGACGTCGGCAGTGTATAGGCTGTGCAGGAAGGCAGAGGAATTCGAGTCGGATGTTGTCAGTCTTGTGATAGCAGTGGCAGCACCGGCGTTGACGTAGGGGGCTGCACTGTCCAAGAAGTAGAGAACGGCGCGATACAAGAGACAGAAGAGGCTCCAGTTACGGAAAAGAAACCACAGTATAGTTATACAGAGGTCGCGCGACATCATGCTGGTCAGAGAGGTATCCAATAGTAGTAGACACACGGCGGCAGACACTAGAAGATGGGTGTAGAGGTCAGAGAGGTGGTTGATGTTCAAGTTGAAAAAGCCCGGCGGTATGGTTCGGTTCAAGTTCGACTTCTTTTTCACCCCAGTCACATATACGGCTTCTTTCTACCATGTTCGCTCGCATCACGACCGAGTCCTGTCGAGAGGGCCCACCTGCCTTCATATGCCGGGTTCGTGATACCAAGTACAAGGAGTGGACAGAGTTCAATCGAGCATACCGCCGAACAGGAGAAGTACTAGTCTCAGCCTATAAACTGATACTGGTGGTAAATCACTGCCCAAGTCAAACAGTTCCTGTGACTCTCGGCATTCTTCTTCAGCAAAGCTTCTGCTCTTCCATCAGCTGCATGTGCATCTGGAATTGAACGGCCTGCCACGAGATACAAATTCCACACAGCGCACTTGAGATAAACTGCGTTGTCTCTCAAGCTTCGTCGCTATAAAGATAATACGATACTGTGGAGTTAGCAAACGTTACCACAGGCTAGAGTCAAGGGAAAGGGCACATACGTAGGCCGCGTCTCCTACGTGAAATCGCATGATAGCAACGTATTGTGCAATGTCACGACGCACGCCATTCGCTAGTGACCGTAGAGCCGCCTTCCTTTCCAACACGACTGTGGTCCATTGCTCATGCCGCTTCTGCTGCCGCAATTCCTGTCGACCCCTTTGCCATTGTTCCATCTTTACGTGCAGCTGCCAGTTACTGTTTCGTTGATTGGTTTGAACTAGAGCTTTAAGCAACCCTCGGTCGAGTTCGTCGGGTGCGTCGAGCGAGAGGGTTCCATCACTGGGTGATATCTGCGGGCAGGATTCGACCCACTTCCTGTCGTGTTCGTCTGGTGCTTCGAGTGAGATGCTTTTGTGGCTGATCGACTTGTGCTGTGGAAGTGAGGTCAGCGTGGCAACGTTTAGCGTTCGGAGGCGACGACGTACATGAGCTGCCTTTAACATAGAAGGTTCAACGACTTCGACATATAACTGGTTCAAGAACTTGGATGGTCTGCTGGCTGCTATGGTGTCGGTTTCGATGTCGCATGTGAAGTAGTCACGAGCACGCCCCAAGACCCAGGAGAACATAACTAAGCCTAGAGGTTCGAATACAGAGCGTCGAAAGCTATCCTAGTAAGACAGGTAGTTATTCAAGCGCAACGAGGGGTCGTAGGTTCCAAGGAGTAGAAGTGCGAGCTTAGAATAGGACGAGCAGTTATGCAGGCGGTGGTAAAGGTGTAGTAGCGAGCGAAGATGGTTCAACTTGAGGGTGGCTTGCCCTGGTCCGGTTTGATAATATGGATCGGCACGTGCCGGGTATGCTCGCGGAGCGATATTCTCAGTTGAATACTCATGTTAATTGCTAGTATAAAATGGCTATAGATTCAATTCCGAGTACGGTCATGCCACTCGATCTTCTGCTATACTAACACTTCATCTAGGCACGATAAGCAAAGCTAAGTCCGAAAGATAGTTCGTTTCTCCCTAACACAATACGAAGTAGGCTAGACATTCAGTCCGATCACAGGCTGCTATGCTGTGCGGGTTTCCTGACGGTAGTGTCGGTGCAGTAGGCTGGACAGGATACGAGAGGCAAAGACGTCTAAATGAGGGCCGTTGTATTATACAATGTCGTTCACTGCTGTGACAATCTTGCTTGATGCATAAGTCTCATGATCGATTGGTAATGAGCTTTGCAGATCGAATAAATTCGCCTGCGGCAGTAATTGTGAGGGATAGACATCGACGTCGATAGACATTGGCCAGAACGTTAACGACTACTACTGTAGTACGTCAGCGACATCGAGCGTAGTACTTCGAGCTCGAGCGTCACGGTACTGTAATCGTGACTAATGTGTGACATAAGTAACACCGTCACGGTAAGGGACGCGTGGCCTCAGGCTCGCGCGGCCTGAAGCAATATTAGTGTCGCAGAATGCTATTGCAAGCAGGTTTTAAAACACAATAAATTTACAGATAATATGTATTCAGCTCTCCAACAAAATGAGATTAAAACAGAGGGAAATGGACGATGTTTGATATGGGTTTTGAACGATATAAAGAAATGAGATTAAGCGCGCATGCACGACGATGGCGTCTATATTAGCGCCAGAAAGTGTCAAAAGCCCGGCCCACCCCAAGCCAGATCACATGTTAGCTAATGGTTGCTCGCTCCGCTCGCAATGATCGAGGGTCTCCTTGCGACATGTTCATGCTTTGGTCGGTGCATGATCAACAGTTCGTCTATGAAATGCGATCCGTAACGGTGGTAGTTGGCCATGGTGGTGGTAGAAGTTAAGAAACGTTGATCAGCAAACCGCGGAATGAACGGGCGCGGATTGACTTTGCCGAGAAGTCGACGACTTCACCGCAAGGGCAATAAGGTGGCTATGGAAACCTGTATTGACAGTTCGCCGAGCTGTCAGTTAGACTTACAGTACTTTAGAATAGCCTGTACGGTATGTCAAAAGTAACAGCCAGTTCCAAAGTTCCAAAGAGGCAGCGGGCAGAAGCAGACAGATTGCAATAAACGCCCATCGGCGATTGGAGAGGCGAGGGAAGTCGGACACTGGTCGGGCTGTGCATACCGCGAATGCTCTCAGACACCATGTCTCTTTCTCACCACATCCTCTTCATTATCAACGACATACGCTGAGGACAGCGCAGGACTAACTGGACCTGCTCTCTTTGGAATAACACCACGAAGACAAGGTCGCCATAGCCACACCGAACCGGACGAAGCTAGCCAGAAGACACCGCCTACGCTGCGCATCCCCTTTTGTCTTCAACACGTCGCTAACACTGCCAGGGACTCAGGATCAACTTTCATATATCTTGCTGCTAATATTGCACACTTTAATCAATGCACGAACGACCAAGAGCGGGGCTGGGGCCGTACCAGCCGGCCGTGAAGAGGAAAGACATTGGCGCGACGTTCCCGGTAGCCACTGCGCGTCCGGCACCGACACCGACGGTCGCGAGGAGACTTGGAGGGGTTGCTTACGGGTCTGGAAGGTACGGAGAGAAAGAGAGCAGAAGAGCAAGAGCAGGAGAGAAATTCTACTTTGTGCGGACTGAGGTGAGTGCTTTGCTTGGAATGTGGTTGCACGGGCACACTTGGTGTGAGGCATTCAAAGCCTGACACCTGGGCTCATTACCCAGTCTTGATGTCGTCCAATGTATATCCATCTAGTTGATTGCCTCCGGCTATACTTCCCAATCACCTGCTAACTATGGGCTTTGTGTGCTCATTTATTTCATTCATTACAGGCCTTTACACGACGACAGCAGTCTTCAGCTTCAGGCTCTGCTGTAGCGACATCTACGCAAGCCTCCGTAACACAGGGCACTGGTACTCACATATCCGACGGTGTCGGGAGTTCTGAATCAGGGGCCTCAGGACGTGGCTCTGTAGGAGTGTCCAGGTCAGGCTCAGGATCGTCTGCCAGTGTCACCAACTCCGTATCCGAGAGCAGTTCGCCAGATAACAATGGCTCGCAAGTATCCTTTTTTCCGGCTCGTATGACTGTATGCTGACTTTGACAAGCAGATCTTCGTCAGAGGTCTCGAGCTCGTCGGCTGTATCCTCCTCAGATGATATCTCTTCCTCGTCCGATGCCAGTTCGTCCACCTCAGTCACAAGCTCTTCACCAGACATCTCCTCCACTTCGAGTTCCGACCCGATTAGCTCGTTCTCCAACACGTTCTCCTCGTTCTCATCATTAGTGGAAGCGAACTCGAGCGTTCCATTAATAACCGCCGATGTCTCAAGTCCGCTTCCCTCTGTGACTCCACCGCCGAACGAGACTTCGAGCGGGATATCCACGACACTCTTCTCAACGGTTATTGTCACTAACAGCGACGGAAGCGAATCAACGGTTCGTCGACTTTATGATGTCCTATTTCCGTCTCATTTCGACTTCATTCTAACGACTTCTCGTGATAATTAACATACAGTCCGTCATTGCCATCCCAACCGTCCTTCCATACCCATCCAGCTCGCCATCTACCACCAACCAGCGAACAATCATCATCGGAGCGTCCATAGGCGGCGCCGCCCTCATCATCATCGTCGCATCGCTCTTCATCTTCCTGAAGCGTTCCGAGAAAGTGAGATTGAACTACAAGAAACTTCGTGTGTTTGGTCGACGGCGACAGAATCTACTCGACGACGAAGATGACGACTGGCTGAATAACGACCATGACGGTCCGGGCTCAGGGTTCCGCGGACATGGTTTGGGCGGCGGGTCGATCGGGACGCCGTACTCTGATTATACAAGACCTGTTTCTGCTGCATCGTCGACGCGGTTCAGAGGTGTCGGTGGTGTTGGCGCAGGTGCGAGTACAAGAGAAGGAAACATTTCAGGACACACGACGCCGTTCGACGTCGAAGGCATGCTCGCTGAAAGTCCTGTCAAGCCTGCCCCATCACCTTCACCGTACTTGCTCGGAATGAGAGCGACAGGCAGCGGTTCTATTTTCCACGAACAGGGAGTGTGGCCACCGCCGTCGGAGCAGAGTAGGCTTATTGACCCGCTCTTGGCTGGGTCCGAGCAGGTCGAGTTGGGGAACATCGTAGATCACGTTATGGGCGATCCTCAAAATCAGAATCAACCTCAACCTTCAGGTTCAGGAGGGCCTGCAGGCCCCAGCGCAATTCCAGCTCACGCTCGACAGCCATCTGCAGCCCAATCCTCCTCACGATACGCTCACTCGACAATGTCGTCTTACGGCAGCGGGAGCATCTCGCAATACCCGCCGACTCGAAATACAACCCTCAGCACACAACCGAACGTGCAGACTGCGCCATCGCCTGCGCTCAGGGAGCAGTGGGAGGCAGCGAGGGCGCAGAGTCCAGATTCGGTGTTGTATGATTTGAGTGGGACTGGTGGGACGTTGGCTGTTGTGAATGCGGATCCGACGACGCCTACGGAGGGACCGCCTGTGCCGTTGCTGCCCCCACCGTATTCATCGACTACGGATGTGTCGAGAGGGGGTGCGACCAGTGGGGGAGCGGCAGCGCAGGGTGCGGGAGGTGAGAGTGCGCAGAGTACGAATTGGTTGGAGAGGCATCCGAGGGAGAGCATGGAGTTCCACGCTCTGTGAAAATGAGAGAGCTGCCACGTCTGGAATGCCAGTAAGAAAAGGAGCGTGGAGGGCGGTCTGGTGGTGTGGCGGTGGAGTGGGACGCTGAAGGACGGTGAAATTGCTTTTTACGACCACTGATGAAATTGGGACTTCTCCTTCGTTTTGGTCACTATTCTTGCTTGGATGATAATGACAGGATGCTTTGGAGTTCGGTTTGGGGTTTGGGACTGGGATACTTACACACTCATCGGTTATATTTATAGTCAGCTTTTTCAGCTCTAGTACATACGCATATGCATGACACGGACTTTCATTGCTTGATACCTAGCTAGTAGTACACTGGTAGTTGATGCTCAGCTCATAGACATTGCATTGCACTTTCCTGACCTCGTTCTCTTACTTCTCAATCATCCGTATCCTGATCCTTGATTTCTTACCTCACACACTCATTAATTGACTTTCGGATTGAAGACACAGAGCTGGCGTTAGTCGGTGCGGTACCGCCTCGAGCGTCCGGTTACTGTTGTTCTCAACTTCGACTTTGTAACAACCTCCCGTAAGACACACAGCCCAAGTTCCACCCGTACGTCCGTCTCTATTGAACGAATACACCACAGTCTATTCATCTGTACCGCCAGAGGGTTCATACAGCGTTGCTATGGCCTCTCAAGCCAATCGGTGGAGCCCCGCGGGCCTAACACTCAGATCTTAGACTTCAAAACAAAAGACCATGGCATCGACGACGACAAAAGCGTGAGCTCCCTAGAACTCACGTCTTGAGTCTCCGTCGATGCTATGACGATACTTCTGTGGGGTTCTAGTTGGGACTTGAACACGAGTGCCACTGATGGGCTGGCTTTTTGTGTGTAGGTGGCGAGCTCCTCGGAGGCTCTGCAGTCGCTGGTTGGCCCAGCGATCTGAGCGTCGTTGACTGGACTAGAGCTGTATTGCCCTTGAACCCGGTGAGGCGCAGGTCAACTATATATGAAGGCCCTCATGGCCCTCGCGTGGGGGTATGCTTTGCCCTCAGAACGATATATCTTTGGATGGGCGATTTTACGTCGTCATAACCTTTTGTACGTATCTCTGACTTGATCGTATTCTAGGGTTGTAGCATGCTTGAAAGCTAATTTTGCGTCATTTCTGCAGAGTCTTAAATCTCAACTTACGCTACTGTGGACACCGGTCCCTGCAGTACTTTTTTGAACGCTGTTCGTCTACACCGACTTCCTGTCAACAGCCATCATCTCTAAGGACGTTGGAATTATGCCAAAATCTCAACTATCCGATTCCAGCAGTACGGTACGTATATCGTCGCGTTCCTGCTCTCTGGATGTTCCGCTTATCATCTCTCTCAGGTATCGGTCGAGTCCAGACGAAGAAGACCATCTCGATGTGGTCCACCGTCTCCTACGGATCCCAATTGCCCATATCCGCGGTCTCAGTCCATAGCGACCACCATCGCTCAACGTTGGCAATCAGAGCCGGAGTCCGTACGACAAGCGTACTCCAAGGCCGAGCACGATGTGCTAGAAGAGTTTGAAGTCGAGGAGATGTTGATGGTGCGCATATCCGACAATCCGAGCTACCTAAAGCTGACGATCCAAATTTAATTTCATAGCGCAGCGCCAAGGCCCGAAAACGAGCTAGAGCTCGACGGGCGAAATGGATAGCGACTCACGAGCCGCTTGCCCTAGTCGAGATGGAGATGCAGGAGCTTGGTGTTTTGGTATCTGACCCTGAAAGCGTAGAGCTCCAGAGGGAGAACGTACGAGGCAGAGGGGAAGACGATTCTCGCCATGTGAATGGAACAGAACTTATACAAGGAGAAGAGGTGTCTGACTGGATCACGAGAGACGGTGTAGAAGCTGTAGAACCCGGAGACGCTATGCAGAGCGGGAGCTGAACTAAGCATCTCAGACTAGGAGTGGGGGAAGTGATTAAGGTGAGTATTGTGGCTATCGTTCTTCTGATCTTCAATACTTTGTGCTCATCGCCCCGCTCTGTGAAGGATAACGTGGTTTATGCATGATCCTTCCACTTGGCTTGCACGCGTCCGTCTTGAACTCAGGACGTACATCTATGATTCGTTGGCAGGTAACCGCCAATGCTAATTTGTTCTCGGACACTCTCACCTAGTCTAATACATACGTATAGTATCACACCCGATATTTCTCTGTAGCATAGTTTCTGAACGATCACCGCATATTCTCTATCACCTTTAAACGGCTGCGCAACCATCGAAAGGCCTCCCATAGACGAGATATCGTTTGTTGGGACAATAGATGGATTATATTTGCGAGCATCACAGGAAGCCCTGAACCAGAGGGGATGAACTATATAGAAGATGATAGACATATATGTGCGTACACTAATAGTTAGGACGACGGTTAGATGAACGAATAAAGATTGAGATAGATGAGCAAACGAAAGGAACGACTTATAGTCAGTTAGCAGTAGACAAGCACTGCTCGTATATTTATGAAACAAAGTTGGCGTTTCGCAGGTTTGCTTGCAGAATACCGTCACGAACTGAACGAGAAGTTGTCAGCATAGGGCTGAGGGAACACATAGGCAAGACTCACCGGATGCAAGCGTTGTCGCAGTGGCATCCGCATCCTACGAAGATTTGTCAACAACGTTGTTCGTAAGCACCATAGGACTACATACTATGACAGTGGTCAGATAGCCATAGAAGGATCTCTTTTGTGGAGACAGATTGAGAAGCAATTCCTTGAATTTGTGCTGAAGGTCTATAAGAGGAAATTGAGTTGAATTTCGTTTGCTTGCAAAACGAACTGTAGCAGCAGACACGAACACTTCGCAAAGGCATCTGCGCTATTCTCACGCGTGCCATAGCTAGTCATGTGTTTGTTGACCTTGATCCCGGCCTCGAGTTTCTTCTTCAGGATGTCGCACTTATTCATGAACACTACGGGTTGTACGTCATGAGTCAATACATCTGTCATTTGCCATGGAGATATGATAAGGTAGACTTACGGATGATGATTGCATTCTTCAGAAGCTCACTTTTGCAGATCGCCTGCCACAATAAAAAGGTGTCTTCCAGGCGATTGACCCGTTTATCTTCCGCGAGGCGTTCGTCGAACGCGGAGATAGGCGCAAGAAATAGGACCGCATGAACATCGGTAAAGTATGGGATCCATGCTGCACGCTGTCGAAAAAGACGGACAACACGACGGTTCAGTCAGCATCCGGTGAATGTTTCAACGAACCTGAAGACAGACGGCAGGGGGCTGAGATCGAAGAAAACGGGGAGAAGCATTGAAATGGCTCCTTCCGCCGAGACAATTCACAGGAATGCGGACAATACTGAAAGAAGTTACAAGCCAGGGCACTCACCGAGGTTCTAGACCCTCCTACGTCGTACACCTTCCACTCATGCCAGCCACCGCCACCTAACGTAAGAGGAAACAGACGTCAGTTTTCTGTAATTTTGACTTCACAACGCAATATCGCCTATCACTTCCAGAAGCATGAGGCATTATTAAGGGGCACATCCCCATCCCCAGAAATGCAAGTCTGCCAAGAGAATTGGGGAGCTTACTTGGTGTTTCGAACGGAATGGTGTACTCCTGCACGCCCAGCGTGCGTATTCTCGCCCTGAGCACATCGTCGGTGGTGGGCTCGTACTCGCGTGACGCGATCCTTGATATGCTGCTCAGAAAGCTAAGTGTAGATAATGAAAGGGAAACAGATATCAGTAAGAAGTTGTAGCGCGGCCGGCTGAAAAAACACGAAACTGATCGTTGTGTGTCATTGCGAAAAAAAAATACTCACTACTCTGCACTATCCCATAGATCACTCATCACCCTTCGCCGATGCACGACTCCGCGAACAACAGGATCCCGCCAGAGACACTCCATGTCCTCGGCACAGCCGGCCAATACATCTGTTGCTGAATCCCGTTCATTTGAATCTAGAGAAAAACCTGGAGAGACTGGGCGACTCGTATGGCTTGACAGTGAAAGCGAGAACTTCGCCCGCGCCTTCTCCTTCTCTTTGAAATCGTGATGTGAGCGCACAAATACTTCTCTCGGGTTAGGCTTCCGCGATGGCACGTATGGCACGGGCGCATCATCCGCCGTGCCAGTCAGCACGGTGTCAGCGTCCGCACTAACTCGTCCCTCCGGCTCCTGACCCCAAAGCGCTGCGGCCGTGATCTCTTCTGTACCCGCACCAAGGCGAGCCTTCAGGTCGGCCTCAACCTGCCGTAGAGGTGCAAGACGGAGTTTGAGCTTCATCAGGGCTGACCGTCTGTCTTGGGGAATCTCGGTCACGCCGTGGCCACTTCCAAGGTCAACAGAAGGAGACTTTCCAAGTCCTGGCCCGAATAAATATGAGGACGCCGGGGGCTTCTCCACAGGAGAGAGCTCGGAGGACAATGCGTCAAGTATGGCATTGACACTCCAAACAAGATTGAGCTGGATGACTGCGCGCCACGATGCTTTTTCCGCGGCAAATGTGCGAGGTGCGTAAGTGAGCTGCATGTCTAGTGGAACGAACCGTTAGCAAGCTCGCGCCATATCAGTGTGACACAGATCTATTGGGCGGACATACTCTTCAAAGTCGTCGACTTGCCTACGTGTACATTGATCATTAGAGGTGTACATTGGTACGCAATGCGTAGACAAGTACGTACCGCTCTCGCTTTGACCTAGCAATAGCATCTTCATGGCTCTCCTCTTCTTCAATGCGCTCTTCTCCTGCTTGATGGCCTCGTCAATCGCATCGCTCACGCGCTGCGCCTCTATCTCCTTCTTTATCCGTGCAGTACGTTCCTCCGCTGTTTCGTCGAGTGGCGGCGCCAAAGCCCGAGTCAAAGGATCATCGTGCTCATTCGTAGGCATCCGCATATCGGCTGGAAAGTGTATGTTGACGGTAGGGTAACTTTCTACCACAGCCATCGACGGCGTCAAGCGGGCGAGTCAGAGGGCCAAAGGAAAGGAAGGAAGGAAGAGAAAGGGACACAGAACTCACATTGGGCCCAAGGTTATAAAGTCAATAATAACGGCACGGCAATTTGACTTTGCGCGAGCGACGTCGAGGTCTTGTTTCAGGGCTAGAAGACTTTTGCGGGAAAGTTGCTCAGCCTTTGAAAGTACGTTACGAGATCTTTTGCAGGGTCAGTGCACGTTTGATTGCCGCTATTTAGTTCGTCATGCCAATTGGCACCCGAACCTGGTATGGCGGAGCAAATCCACTGGAGGAACGCCGAGACGAGAAGGTTTATGTGAGTGAAGATATGAAGATTAGCTGTTCAACATACCTGAAGCCGACATCCTGGTGGCGGGGGTAGGTCGGGTACATCATGCATGCGCAACTTGCTGCCAGCCCGCTCAGCCTAAACCAGATTCAGGTGCAATAGATCAAGTTACCAGTGGAATCTCAGATCTACTGACAATGGGCGGAAGCGCCTCGGAAATAGGCAATTTCCCCTCCCCCCTCACAGTGCACATGGACTTGTAAAGTCCGAGCAATGCTTCTTGCAAGGGTCGTGGTCTTGTCTGGTTTAGATGTGCCTGGGTCTGTACTACTAGCAATAGTTTCTATATACATTGGAGAGTATTAGCTACAAAGTTATCGTGTGATTGCCCGAAAAAGCAAGATGTATGGTTGATAAACGTGGGGACGAAGAACGATCGAACGCGAATAAATAACCAGTGAATCCAAGCATCCCCTAGGTTGCTGATAAGGTGAGTGCACGCGACGCGTGCACGATGTAGAACGGAGAGCAAAAACATACATCCGCGACCCGTCTGACGACCCGAGGATCGCAGACAGTACTCTGGCCGCCATCTTCCTAGAGAGGCCGCCATCCCTCCCCAGCTGGCCACTTCATCTCGTCTCTCTCTACCTCCCATGGTCTCTTTGGCTTGTCCGTGCTCGTCAAGCCGCCGCCACTAGAACTCCTTGTCCTCCCTATGTCATCCCATCCTCTTCCATCCCATCGCTGCCCATTCTTTGCAGTCTGCGTTCTATCGTTGTCTTCGCTGATATCTATGGTATTGATGTCCTGGCCGAGCCCTCCATCGTCCGAGTCTACACTGGCATTTCCCGGACTCTCCGCAATACTGCTCGCGCTGGACGGCACAAGTCGATCCTCGACGTCTTCATGCAAAAACGACGAGTTGCCATGGCTCACATACCCGCGCTTGCTCAAGCCCGCCTCAGCCTTATATCGAGCTGCCTCGAGCTTTGGATGCAAGCCCAAGAGCGTACTGCGGATGTTCGAGATCGTCGAGTCCTCTCGGGGCGAGCCGTTACCATCTTTCGACGTACTGTCTCCCCGGCGACGATTATGTAGTGAGAGAGACATATGTCTCGATACGGCCCCGGAGCCTGCTCTCCCTGGCAACGACGCAGGGCTAGAGAGAACAGTCGATAGACTTTTTGTAGATCGTTCGGTTCTCGACGGGCTTGGTGTTCTTTCACGTGAAGAAGTAGTATTACTCCGGCCAAGACCGACCCCATATTGGACACTTTCCGGCCGTCTTCTAGGTCTAGGCGGGGGAATAGGTGGACTGGTGTAGTGCATGGATTTCGAACGGAAAACTCGGCTGGTTGGGGATGGCTGGCTATCATAGTCAGAGCCAGGGTTCGAATCAGGTAGTTCGCGAGGTTTTCGGTCAGGATGTGTTGGTGGGGGCGGGGGAAGAAGATCAGGATGCTGTGGAGGTGGACTTGCACGCAGTGGCGATGGCTCGCGTACAAACGGCGATTGTACTCGTGGTTTTGTCGATCGAGGTGTTATACTAGCGTTGGCAACCTGCTCAAAGCTCCGCGTAGAAGCGGCTGAAGATGGAGGCGGACTGATTCTTCTCGAGGCCCGTCTCGGAGGAAGGGCGGGAACACGATTATCACCAGTAACCGTTGTCGAACTGGCTCGTGTATTGGGCCGAAGATCGTCAGAGCTCGCAGATGCAGATCCAGAAAGAGAGCTAGACGAAATCGACTTCGTCTTAGAATGGATCAGTCCAGGCCGACTCGTGTGACCACCGAAGGCCGTAGTCGGCTCTTTGGTAGGACTGATGCTTCGTGTCCTCACACTACTGCTAGAACTACCAGCTTTCGAACTACTCTTGAGGACTTCGAGAACTCTTTCCTTCTCCAGCTTTTGCTCAGCCTTTTTGAGACTCTGCGCGATACGCCCTGCTTGCAAACTCTGCTGAATGAGAACATTCGGGTTCGTGGGAGTGCTGCTGTGCTGGGAGTGGTTATTCCAGAAAGCAAAAGCTGATGGCGTAGTTGGCATTTCTGCAGGAGCAGGCGCCAGTGCATGTAAGGAAGCATGTCTCGGTGGAGGAAGAGGTGGTTGAGTTGATTTCCTGGGGGGAAGAGGAGGAATGACGTGGGTTGACTGCGAGGGTGAAGGTGTTGATGCTGCGCTGCCGTGCGGGGGTTGAGATCGTGATCTATTGATGAATGGGTTTGTGCTTGAACTGGGAATAACGGGTTGTGTGACTGCAGGTATATTTGCTGGTTTAGGCGGAGGGGGAGGTGGCGGTCCACGCGCAATGACAGGCTGCGAGCGAGATGACGGAATATCTTCGTCAGGGGAATAGCTGTCTAAGTCGGCTGACGTTCTGCGCGAGCTGAGAGATGCCGTTTCCCGGTTGGATGATGGTGCGTCGTCTGGAAGAGCTGCGGAAGCGATAAAAGTTAGCAATGAAGTGACAATATTAGAGTCTGCACACACGGTTGCATTAAGATATCAGAAGATGAAAGCAGTTATAAGAATAGCGGGAATGAGAAGCACGGTGACAACAGTCCTAAAAACTCTCTTCGCGCAAGAGTTACATAGAATGCTATCTGAATTGTGATACCTGCAGTCTCTCATTTGGCAACGGATATGGCGAATATCCACTCCGCTCCCTCCCTCTGAGTGCAGATATAGCCAAAGCAGATCAAGCCCAGGAACGACCTGCGTTGCAGCTGAAGCTTCCTAACGCTCATTTCACGATAGGCACGGTCAAGACGCTTGAACCTTCACCGGCACCTGCAGCGAATTGGGACCTTACACACACCGTGCAAACCCATTCAGCGTGGTGTTACCTAGCTACAAGGGTGTAGCATGCCAAGATCGGGAGAATGAGGACGATCATAGGAGCTTGGCATTCTTCCACAGGCAAGCGGACACTGATAGAGATGCTCACCTTGAACAAACACCAGATTTCCGTCGAGAGGCTTACCGTTGCGCATGTGAGTCACAAGCCTCAAAGCAGCAAAGAATTGTCCGCCAGTGAGCACGTCCGTCACCGCCAGGCTGGGGCAGAATAGCTTGAGCACGGCATCCACACTTGAGGGTGCCAGGTCGGTGTATCTGCCACGAATCCATGCCCGAGCTTCTCGAGCACTAATCTTGAGTGCTGCATAGTACGAATCTTCGTGGTAGTGACTGCGCGCATCCTCGTCCTCCCCCGCGAGGTCGCAAAGAGAGGTGGTGTAAAGCGTGTATTCCTCGTTCGTGAGAGCAGATGCGTGGAGAGTCAGAGGACGCGAGGCCATCTCCGCTCAATTTCGTGCGGTTTATGTGATTGTTCCTGCTATCGTGAATGTCGTGTTCGTGAGCGTAAAATGAAGGGATGCGTCAAGGTCGTGGTGAAGGCGAGTTCCTCTGTCCGCTGCGAAACATGTGCATACGCGCCGAATCAGCGCCTAATTTTATTGCCATAATGTCTCCGATGCTGAGTCAATCGAGATTAGCGCAGCAAGCATTCGAGTCTAAGCGTAGAGGCAGTGTAGAATACAGAGAAAGGATTCATCGAATAATTATAGAACATGTGTGTAGAAGGTCCTAATAGCGGAGTCCACCCCACTCTCCGACGTGCGGTACCATTACCCCAGCCCGGAAACACTGTGAGAAGAAGACTGAAAATTGAATGCTGCGGACCGAAACGTGAAAAATCGTTCATTTCCGACACTCCTTGTCGTCATCGGTGTTCACATAGTAGGCAATATCTCCTAGAGCCGTTTGACGCCACTGACCAATGCCGGGTCTACGAAAGTAAGGACATCCCTTGTTGAATATGTCGAGCTCGATAACTTCTGCCAGATGACAGCGGAACCAGACGTCATCGAAATCTTCTGCAGAATTGCGCTTAGGAGGAGGTGACTGGATGCCAATCAGTTATGGTATTATCTCGACAGTGACGATACTGACCATTTCGTTGCACGTCTTCTCGTGGATAGTCGGTAGCAAATTACTGTCTGAACTCGAAATACTTGCGATGGAATCAGTGTCACCGTCTGCAAATGTTTGTCCAGAGATAAATCCTGCACGAGAAGGGCATCTCTGGGGTATGCTAAAAGCCTATTCAATGAGCAAAGGTTGTGAGCATTATGTCTCAACAGCAGGTACTAGCTGGTTGCACACCATGGTGGGATTACGGTTTATGAAAACGCTCGGGATGTCGATCGGGCAATTAAAGTAGGAGGATGAGGTGTACGAACAAGGTCAAGGGTATATGAGGTAGCTGCCAGAGCACGAAATTTGACGAAGGAGGTTAACTACTGCAGCTTCCTCAGTGTCACTCCTTATATATCCTCTGAGGAAAAGAGATGGCCAACAAAGGTGACAATGAGCATGGCCAGGATAAACTGACTCGACCACATACCTGCAATGGTCCTCGGGTCTAGAGACAAAGCACTGAAACGGTGAACATCGGCCATTGGCTTGCAGTGCTTGAAAGGATTCTTTTTTCGACTGGCATATCATGCATCAGTACTCATCAGTACTCACCATATGCTCATATTCGAACCATAAATCAGTCTATCTTGGTGATTCGAATTACAATTCATCGCCTATTAGTATGTACACTTTCGTAAGTGTTCATGAGATCGCCACTAGCAGTCTTATTTATACGACTAGAGGTAATTGACATTAACAGTGGTAATTTGCTGTCAAAGAATATTGTGAACACCTACCACATGGAAGCCATACTTACGTTACGCAAGTGTGTACCATGGCCGTGACGGCGGCCACGACGGTTGACTTCGAAGTCCAAAACGAGACTGCTGGCAGTGGCGCCAGGGCCCTTGCCACGGGCGCTAATCATTGTTTGTAGCTGCGTGGCGAAGGCCTTGTGGCGGCCACGTGTGTATTTCGTCATCAATTCCGAGTCTGACACGTCCACCGCGAGCACCTCAAGAGCAGCGACATACTTTTCTCAACAGAGGCTTCGTTCTTTGCCCAACGGAGAGTTGGTCTGTAGAAAGGCATTGCTATGTCTACGAGCTGGTCTCTTGTCCATCAAGTTCTAGCCCAGGTTGCGCACGCTGCCCCTCCAAACCATGTCGATGTGTTGCATAGTAGTAGTACCATGCTGTAACAATCGCACTTACAAATTGAATATCGTTGCGAGCTCATCATACGCTGATCAAAAGCCTATTATCTGTACCTTCTTCTTGGGACATGTCAATCAATAACCACCGAGACGGGAGAAGACAGAGCACCAACAGTGTTTCCGAAACTGCCAATATGCTCTAATGCTTATCACTCATCGCATAAGCGACTCGTCATTGGACGGCGGTGAGGGCATAACCCGGTAGACAGGGTATTGCACATCAGCGACAGAGAAGAGTCTACTCGATAGCTGTGCGCCTGGCCACGACAAACGCTAATGAAGAATCAGGCCCGAATGATCGTGTCCTTGGTCCTATCCGTTGCTGACGACTTGCAACTCCAGCTAAACTGTCCTACGTCTTCAGGAGATCTCCTCTCCCTAATACCTATTGTTCAATCATCTATGATGTCTTGGTTAGCTTTGACCTGACAACGAGTCTCTCGGCGAACTTGAATGCACAGTTAGTAACTTACTAAGGAGTCGGAAAGAGGTCGCATACTTACCGAGAATGGCTAGACCCGTCAAGGTCAGTCAGTCTACTCTGCGCGAGGGAAATTGAACAGTCTCGAGGTATTGTAATTGGAAGTGTTCGTCATGCCAGCCGTCATGCCAGCCGTCACGTTTGGCCGCGTAAAACGAATCGAAGGGGTGCTTAAGCGTCGTGTCGTAACAGAGGCCATCCATAGCCATCCACGGCGAATGTTCGATACCGTGTACCACCGGCGACTCGCACTCTTGAGTTGATTATTGCCGCATGTCGAAAGCCTTATGGCGGCCACGTGGAAAGGTTTCTGAACGTGCGGTGAGTAATTTCAACTTAGCAGGCACAAGTCGCACGGCTCACCAGGTGAATGAGTTCCAATATCGTGCCACGTACATACTTCAATAATGCATGGAAGGGAACGATATTTAGCTATTTTGGCTGATAGCATCATGCGGAATTGGATATGCCGCAACGCCTGTAAGAACTTGTAAGGCACAGTGAGCTGTCCAGACGCTACGTGTCCCATACTTTGTGACAGAAGAAAATCAGGTAATGATTATCGTACGGAAGTATTTTCAAAAAGAGAAAACATTGAAAGTGCGGGTATTCACAGGGTCCTCCGCTAGTCTAGAATCTGACATGTCTCTGCCCGGAGTAGACATACATGACTACATCAGCCTTAGCTTCAGTGGTCTGGACCATTTTCGCAAAGTGATATCTGTATAGGGAAGAATTAGATGAGCCAATCACCGTCTTGGACAAATTATCTCGATACTCACAATCAACGGTCACTCAGTCCTTCCAAATGATCCCAGCATTGGGCCGTTCCTCGCCAGCTATGTCTTCGTGTTCATCCATGCCCACAAAGTGTCCGTGCTCCTTATGGACTCTACCTCTGATGCTTGGATACGGGGTAGAAGCTCGACGCTATGCAGAGGTTCACGCGGAGTCAGTCGCATGACGGGAGAAGATGGATAAGCTACGTACCATGCGCGGGGTACCGTGAACATCATCAACCATCATCCATGAGCTTAAAGGCTCTCTTGTAGCGCGTGGCCGCGCTACCCGCAAGGCACGAGCAGGGATAAGCCGAGTGAAAGCACACCGGATGCGTCTCCTTGTGGAGGCGATATGAGACGCAACACGGGAGAACTGCAACATAGAGGCCGGTCCAGGGTGTGTAACAGTCTTCGGGAAGCGAGGAAGTTCGGGTAAGGGAAAGGATGCGCGTTGTGTCGATGAGCAAGGAGCGCGGAATAAATGACATAGCATAGCGCCCACGCCACTCGCAGCCCGAGGCCCGCCATTGTGTGAACCAATTCGGATGTGGGCCATGGCCTGTCTGTATATGACCTAACATGGTGACACTACGGGCTATCATACATGAGTTGATTGAGCCATTCATGGCCTGCCGATGGTAGGTGCCAACGGGAGCTGTTGGTACACACGCCCTACGCTAGGAGAAGGTTCGGATGAAGAGGAGTAAGTTAGAGAGCTTGAAAGCGGGGATAATTGAAATACAATGCACGTACTTACTGAGAAGTACGTCTATGTCAAAGGAACCAGTTCTCATTGGAGCTACCTTTGCCATTGCCATGAACGGCATTCGTGGTTCGAGGTTCGAGTTTCATACTGTGAGAGGTGGCTGAGAATTACTTGCGATCAATAAGCCCAAAAGGCGTCAAGTAATACCATGGTCGCACACAATGATGCCGCACCACGTAGTATTTGATCAGAGTCCAAGACAAAGCCGCAACACTTTTCAGTGTCAGTGTCCAGACGACATATTGGTCGCGCATGAAGCTGTTTCCATTCAGTCAATGACTAACAGGAGCAATTTGAAAGCATCGCTGGACTGTGGTTAGGGTCTTGTAAGAAGATCCGAGTCATGGCTGCCACATCTTGGATTCGAGCGATGCGCCAGCTCCGGCAATGACAGTCAAACGGACCATAGGAACTCAATTTGAGGGGGGCAAAGGGTCCTCCAACCCAACGCACTCCTAGCGGTTACGCTAGCCGTCATGACCAGGACAACTGATACGAGTGAGGAACTGATGGGGCAGTTATTCGTCATCCTACTAGTAGAGAGGCCATCGAGAATCCAGAAGGATACCAAGATCGGGATTGGACAAATTAGCGGCTTGAAGATGTGGGCAAAGTAAACACTAGTACCTGGCTATCACGGAGGAGACGCAGTTCAGATTTGATTCGCAAGTTTTGGAGCCAAAGTACTGGCCGTCTGTACGGTTGGTGAGCATGTAGGTTTGATAAACCCGGTGGGATGAGTGTCAACTAATCAGGTTCCTTTTACCTCATGTAGGGAATGCCTCTGAGGCCATGTCGGTTTTAAGTTGGGGCGCATACACAGTGACAGTAGGTGGCTACGAACTCCGTAAATTTGCTGCGAATTCACCCGTTTGAGTCATTTTAGCTATCGCGACCAGGAACGGGTGTGTGGGGAAGTTGCGCGCCGAGAGCGTGTTTTCATGTCGGTGGTGGTCGGGAGCAGCGTGTTGAACAGGATGACGAGGACACAACGAGCAGTGTTCCCCGCCCATTGCCAGCGGATCAGCGCTTGGGAAAATGAGGTGCGCAACCCGCTTCATAAACCAGTATAGCAACGACTCAGTTGTCATGATTGATTGTTATATTGCAAGTAAGTAACACTACTAGCTAGTGGGTAGTACAAGGCAAATTTTATGTACAACAGCTCGAAACGAGTTTAAAGGCTGCCAGAAGCGGGTATAATGTATCGTACACTGCGTCCTGTGACGAGGGTAAATGGTCCGTCTCCAGGGTATAAACTGCCCATCAGCGACACCGGACAAACACTAAGAAAAGAAAACGGATGCCACAAGTCAAAGAGCGGGAGAGTCCGAGTATGCTCGAATGTTCTGTGTAAGCTGCACCGCCGCAGTCCAGCGATGCGATATGAACCGTTCGTGAACTGGCCGTGGCAAACCACGAACCACAGCTATAACCTCGTGCCCAGCACATGCACATCTAATGGTTGTCATCGTGCCTTTCATCATTTCATCATTTCATCTTCCTCTTCTCCCTGATCTCCCACCTTCTTCTTCTTCCCACTCTTACCCCTTCTATAACGCTACTCTTCTTTCTCGCTCCACTTCCACTTCTACTCCGACGAAGTTAGAAGTCGCGAGCGGTCTATACCGCATACCTATACCCGTACCCGTATCCATAGTGCGGTCTCTCAGAGTCTGCGGCGTTCATGCTCGGTCGTACAGACTCCGTTGTTGAGTTCGCGGACTTGCCGGGACGACACTTGCTTGTCAGCCGTGCGACGCCTTCTGCTACCGCGTGTGCTAGACCTGACCGCTGTCGCCGCAGTTGTGGGCGACCACGCGACGTTGGACTGGGCGGAGTGGGTGATGGAGTAGATGGTGCGGCATACGCGAAAGGCGGTGGTGTGGGCGAACTATATGCTGACGGTGGTGAGGAACGTAGTGTTGGACGGTTGGGCGGTGTTGGTGGAGGAGTAAGCAGAGGATTGTAAGCGGAAGGAGGAGCCGATCGCAGGATCGGTCTGTGCGGAGGTGTGAGCGGTGGGGAGGGAAGAATATATGTAGACAACGGTGTGGTTGAGCGACGCGGGAAAGGCGGTGTGACACCTCGAATAGCAGTATTTGTTGAAGAAAGCTGTGGCAACGGAGGGAGCGCTGGGGGTAGTTCAGAGGTGGATGGTCGCATATCGCTCGACATTGATGTCTTATGTGTGCGTACGGTCGGAGGGGAAGGTCGAGAAATCTTTGGTAGTGACTTGAATTTTCGTACGCATTGCCGGAGTGGACTGGTTGGGCTGGTATCTTCAGCTGCCTTAGGGGGTAATGTTAAATGAGGCAGAGCGCGAGGCGGAGGTTGCACGGTGTGGTTATACATGGGACGGGCCAGAACCTCTGCAGGGTCGGCTGGATTCACCACGTGTAGATATTTACGAGGTTTCTGGAGGCGTCTTCCACGCTCCGCCGGCTTGCGCCGATTAGAATATGACTCGTAGTCGAGTCCGTGGACAGTTGACCAGGCTTCGGAAGGCGAAATTTCTTGTAGTGACGTGGCGTACGAGTACGTAGAGGGCGTGTCGACATCGACATAGCCGGTGGTCGAAGTGGTCGTCATCGAGAAGTGAGATTTCTATGTTTAGATAAGCATTCGCCCGGTTTCATCCTAGAATCAAAGGAATCATACGCACGAGGTTGAGATTGACGAGCACTGGCGGGGTGCTGAAATCCCCAGTACCAGCAGTGTTAGGCATTTCTTCGAAAAAGCCCTCGTCATCGGGCGTGCTGGCCCTGTTGCTCGCGTTTGGCCTGTTCGAGCTGAAAATGCCCCTCTCGAGAGGAGCCCGAGCGAGCGTGTAGATAGTACGCCCCACGGAACGAACCTGAGACCAGTCCAAGTGCGCACTCGGATGGCGTTCCTGTTGCGCTTGCGCTCGGTCGCGACCCATCGCAACAGAACGCAAGAATGGGTCAAGTGTCGATTGCGCGTCGTCTGTGGCATTAAATGCAAATGTCACAGTGGGCACTCGGGTTCGCATACCCGTTCCAAGGATGGTCAGGCCGTCTAAAGTGAATATAGTTGACTGTCCGTCGAATGCGTCGCGGGGAATATCTCGGATGGTGGCGGATGAAGATGTGTCGGAATCGAGGAGTTCGCCTATCGAAAATGTGACCATGCCTTCCTCAGGATCCCATAGTGCGGCAAAGCCGAGCGCGGTGTGTGGTGGCATCACTTGTGACCAACGATGACTGTCGTCTGACATGTTGCTGCACACAGCACGAATTAAGAATGATAGTCAGACGATGTAGAAGAGCGAAGGGAAGCTTGTGGACGTACCACATAGCTGAGGAGCTCGCGTTGAAGTACTGAGGTGAAACGTGTGGCACTGAGAAAGAATATCGGCTGGACGTATGCCAGCATACGAAAGGCGCAATGAAACGAGTACCTGACCACATTGACTTTATACGTTGACCACCATACTTACCATACTTACCATATATGAAATGCTTCCGCAAGGAGTGATGTAACCGGAAGCCTGCGAAGCAGTTTGTGAGAGCGAGCAACGCCGCACTGAGAGAGCATGGCCAATGATAGCAGTATCCAGAATGGTGGGTATTGTCGCGGGAAAGGGGATAGAGTCTAAGGATCAGAAAAGGAAAGGGCGGCGGATTGAAATTCTTGAGGTGGTATGTCGCAAAGTCTTTAATCGACAGAGGCAACCGTCATAGGGTGCTACGGTCTCATGCCTGCAGTAGAAGGCAGGAGGGGAGGCGTGAGAGATCCTCGTGATCATTTCAAGTAGATATACCCATGTGAGAAGTTTAGCGAGCTTAAATTAACTTCTATCAGTGCATGCGAGTTGACGGAGATGTAAATTCACGTACTATTGCCTCGTGCGAACTCAAATTTGCTTTTTACTACGACCGACCCTCATTGCACGAGTTGTGTATCTCCCATGGAATTTGGCTCGAAGCCTGACAGATCGGCAAAAGGCTTGAATTCTTGTGGGATAACCCTCGTATACGCCATACCGTTCGAGCCAGAATATAAAATATGCTCGCGGGGATGTCGGATTGTCGCGTCACCGTTCCGCGTAGTATCTGATTACGCTTGCTGAGATCCCCATAGTAGCCTGTGTTTCAAAGTTTCCGAGGCGTATGACATGTACGGAGAAAGTTAAACATGAGCACTATGTCACGGATCCAGAACAGTTGTGTTGTTGTCGAGGAAATGAACGAGCACGGGCGGGTTGTTACGAGACGCCACAAAGATTTAGCCAAACATGCATAAATAGACCACGATGTCTTTGTTGACCGCCCTTAGACACATCTCCTCTGGGCGAATCAAACAGCTCGGTGTAACAGAGCTTTCGGACTGCCACTATTATACGGTGAATAATTGCAATTATTAACGCTTATTATCTTTTGCACTTACTCCTGCCGTTTTAAGCATACAGAAATCTATTCTTCTCTCCTTGGGGCAAGACAATGCTGTTCTTCAGCTCCATTAGTAATATCAGCTACCGGATTGCGGATAGTTCTTCCAGATAGCTCGAGTTATGCAGTCGCGCGGGGCCGCTGCAATAGCGCTGTTTAGCATAGCCGCCGTAGCTTTTAAGGTCGCGGTGCTTCTCCGCCCTTAATTATCGACTGCCGTGCATGGAAGTTACGCGCTTTATACGCTTCTAAGCCGCACATTCACAGGTATGTTCTTTGTCTTCGCACGCTGTGTAGACTTCTAACGCCTTTTAGGAAGCTTGATCGAGGAGTGGCTAATAGCCAGAGCTTCATTCAATTCATGGAAGGGGGACCCCACGCCTTTGATCTGGTGGCCATACAAACACAAACTCACGGCGATAACGCTACGAATGCTGCTCAGATTCCTTGTCTAAGATCCTCTGGAGCATCACCACGATAAGATGCGGCTTTAGCGGGAGATGCTCAAGTAGTAAATTATGCACTATCTTACAGACCTTGGCTTCCTACCACGCGTATAAAGGGCCCAGTTCAGTCCTTCCCTTCTCTCCAAACTTCTCTATCCCCCGTAGCCCCACTTTTTATGCCTGACGGTACTAAAGACTCTAAGTCCGAACCCGTATCTGGAGGTATCTCGGCCTCTGAGTACGCCGCACGCACGCGCCGTCTCATCCGGCTGATCAAGGACCTCCGTGCCCTTGGGTAAGCCTTATGATGCTATCTATCGGCTGCAAACTGACTCTTCTCTTCTACAGGGGAGATGCAGAGCTTAACCTGCCGAGAATTGCTGTCATAGGTGAGTCAGCGGAACCGTGAGGGTGCAACTCCTGACATTTAATCACGCGCTCACAGGAAATCAAAGTGCGGGAAAGGTGAGTCATCCCTTTCAATTGGCCGCCACTGCCCCTAACCCTAGTGACTTTCAGAGCTCCCTTGTAGAAGCGATAAGTGGGGTCAGTCAATTTCCTTTCACGAGCTTCCGAGATTAAATTCTGCAATAGATTACAGTCCCTCGCGCCAGTGGCACCTGCACGAGGTAAGAAACAACTATCTATCATAATATGCTGTCTAAAATCTAACCTGTTCCATAGGTGCCCTATGGAGTGTCGCATGACATACGATGAGAGCGAACCGTGGCAATGCCAGATCCTCATCCGCAGGGACACTGACGCGGACGGGAACAAGATCTCCACGAGGGAGGAGAAGTTTGGAAGTGTCCTCTACGACAAATCGGAGCTCGAGGAGATGCTGCGGCGTGCTCAGCTTGCTATACTTAATCCGAGTCTCCCTGCTGACTCCTTGCTTGCTTTCGACACCAGTTCCCTCGCACCAGGAGAGCGTCCGCCTGGCTCTGAAAGGCAGCTACAATTCTCAAACAACGTCGTCTGTCTTGATCTGTCAGGCCCCGATGTCATCGATCTTGCCTTTATCGACCTGCCAGGTATGTCCCTAGGACCCTTGCACTCCTGCTAATGCATTGAGTTGAACTCTCTAGGTATCATATCTTACGTCGGTGAGGGTGAAGATTCGAACAACATCCAGGCGATTCAAGATATGGTCACCCACCACATTCAAGGGAATACGCTGATTCTCCTCACGATCACAATGCGAGGTAAGCATTCGACAACGATCAGTCCCCTTGTATGCTGACGGACACCCATACGCTACAGATGATATCGACAACCAGGGAGCCGCTAGATTTGCCCGCGAAGCCGATCCAGATGGTCAGCGTACTATCGGTAGGACCTGATGGGCTCTTGCGACGTGTCACGAGAGAATTTGAACATCTCTTCGTATAGGTGTGCTCACAAAGCCCGATACCATTCAGCAAGGGGAAGCCGAGAGTTGGCTCCGTGTGCTGGACGGGAGAGAGCATACACTGAACCGTATGGTCACCTTTTATATTTCAATCGATGGTCCGAGCTGAGTTATCCAACCTCCAGATGGGTATTATATGACAAAGCAGCCGTCTCCGCAAGAGCTGGAAGAGAAGATAACATACGACACCGCGAGGCAACGGGAAATTTCCTTTTTTGACACAACTTCGCCATGGAAGTCTCAGTCACACCTACGTCAACGCATGGGCACGGCGAATCTAACGAAAGAACTGTCCAAGCTGCTTGGAAGTCTCATCAATAAGGCGTGCGTCCGCTACTTCCTTGACTCCTATCGCACTAACACACGTTGGTAAACCACTCAGCCTTCCGCAGCTCCGTAAGGATTCAAAAGATTCGTATGCGGCAGTTGAAAAGCTTCTCAACGAGCTTCCACTGCCGCCGTCCGAGAACCCCGCCGCCGACCTGCTTCGGATGGTGACCGCCTTTTCCCACGATGTCAATAAGCTCATCGAGGGTCAAGAGGCCTTTGAACACCTGCTGCAGAGGTGCCGGCCAGCGTATCTCAAGCTTAAGCTCGACATACGTGGGACGGCCCCTCAGTTCATGCCATTCAAAAGGACTGAAGATACACGAAATTTCAATGCATGGTGGAATGCAGAACCGGAGATCGGCGATGATTGCAGCGAGGCTGGCGATGATGTCGATGATGTCGAGGAACAATCCGAAAGCGAAGTCATGTATCTCGATGACGTACACGTACACATTCAACGGTGTGCCATCTTTGCTTTGTTCCTACTACGGCCCTTTTCATAACTGATCCTATAGATCTCTGACGCGCGAGCTTCCGTTCAACGTCCCGTTCAAAGCCAAAGTCTCTCTCATGCAAAGGTTCTTCGCCGACTGGAACATTCACTGCAAGCATTGCTTTGAAGACGTCACCACGGCATCTAGCGAAGAAATCAAGTTACTTGTCAAAGCTCACTTTGGAGAGTTCGCCGCGCTTTTTGACTGTGTTGATGTCACGGTCGAGGAATTGTTGAATGACCGTAGGAAGGAGACCGATGACCGGATCCGGTGGATGCTCGCGCTAGAAAACCCTCCCTTCACGAACAACACCCACTATTTCTCCGAGTACAGACAGAAGTATTTGGATACCTACAAGACGGCTCGACAGGTGTGTTGTTACTCTCACCTTCCATCGCCCTTTCCCCCTATAATTCGCGATCCAACAGCCTCCGGATGATACTCCAGGGCTTGCAGCAGTCATGGAATCGCTCAAAGAGGCACAACGAGGAGATATCCAGAAGGAGAATGTTGCTCGATTTTTGACAGGAACCGACGCGTATGAGGAAGAGTTGATCGTCATGGCCGAGACAGCAGCATATTTCCACGTCGCATACAAAGTACGTACCCAACATCGAAATGTCCCCAGGATCACGCCCTTACAATATCTTCTCACCAGCGGATTATCGACAACATCCCTCGGATCATCGACCATGATTACCTGCAGTCCATCGCTCAAGTGATACAGGAGAGACTGATGAATGGCCTTGGTTTGGGACAAGAAAACGCGTTCGAAACGGCTTCGGCGTTCCTGTCTGAAGACGAGGCTATGACGGCCCAACGCACTACATTGATACAGAAGAAGGCTCGTATCGGGGACGTCATGAGCAAGCTGTATCACTTCGGTTTGTGATACTCGTCGTCGATCTCTTGTTGTATATCTAGCAATGAAGTTAGCTATCGTACTCACGAGGTGTCCTTATTCTTCGTAGTTTTGTATCCTTTGTAAAGCTTCGTTATTGGTCGCCGTATTCGAGATCATGTATGCGTAGGAGTGTTGTAGCTTGTCAAGCGTAGTCGTAGTCCTTATCAGAGCCCCAGAACCCGTACAATCCCCACAAACCGGGCCAGTTCGAAAACGGCCTGGTCATCTATATCAAACTGAACCGGCCGGCATTGCATATGAGGCGGCGTCTCCGACTCGACCTCTCTCGACTCTCCTCCCACCATCATCATGTTCGCTCCGGTGCTTCAGTGCTTTATTGTTCTCACCCACATCCCCAACCGGCACTTTCTTTATTAATTACTTCCAACGTTAAACTGCGCAAACAATTATGAGTGTGCTTCTGCAAATCTTGAATCTCCAGGCACGAACGATAATTGGGACGACGCCAGGGTCGGTGAGCTAGTACTTCGCCGATGTCTTTCTCATGCCTCGCTCGTGAAGTGACAAACGTAACATCTTGTTGGACAAAGTGTTGGCTATGCGACGTATGTGAGTATGTATCTTGTGCTTGTGGTCGTTGACAAAGCCAGTCGGTTTAACGAGGTATTCTTGCTATGATAGGCTTATGTAGGGAAATCAACATGCAACCTTGTACACAAGGGATTTAGGACATTCCATCTTGCGCATATAAGCTGCTACTCGCTCTTCGTGGCCGAGTACCCGCATATATGCGTACGATGTAGTATATTACAAGAAATTTCTGAGTGTTCTTGAAGGACAGAGGCCACTGTGAACGTATGACTGGAATAGGAACCTGTAACTGCAGTCTCAGGTGGAGTAAATTCCGACGCGAGTGAGTTTCTTGTACTACTACCACTGCCTAATCTGTCATAATGCTCAAAGACTAACTCGAACCGACATCCGTTGATTGAACGTTTGGTATACAGATACTCGTATTATGACGACACTGTCGAAGGGTTAAGGAAGGCCACCATAGACAGTACTCTCAATCCAAGGGGATGGACCGTGCCAAATGGTGAGTATGTGAGATATCCTTTCCAATTCCGTTCGAGAATAGATTGATGCCATTCGTCGATTGCTAAGGAGTTTTATCGGGATCGCACGCAACTCTCTAAATGACAGCTATCTCATGAGATCACTATCGATCACTGATAAGCTTGTCTTATCCCACTCTCGGGCTTCGGGTGCCTCATCCGAGTTCCATGGCGAACGACTACTGGTACCACTGTCAGTGACTGAAGATTATACTTAGGCTTTCGTGCCCTGTAATCTTGCTGGAGTGCTAACGTATCTTCTAGAGACACAGCCTCAAGCACAGGATACTCCAAGGACGTAAAGACACCGGATTACAGCAAGTCATCTTCACGAAGACCTGGAACATAGGGGTACTACACACGGGTTGAATCATCTGATTCACCATGACCGTGTACTGTTTCGTCTCGCAAACTTCCGGGCCAAATGGAGGAATATTTGTACACTCTCCCAAATGCTGAATGGTCGTGGCTGGTTCCTGCGTACGACATTATCAGTGGATTTCAAAATTTACGAAAGAGTACGCACAGGCCTCAAGGCATCGTATGTCTTGTATCAATTGAGAAACGCGCTCATATCATCCCAACATACAGGATATTTCACCACGATGGAGCACGAAGGTCACCCGGGGAAGTCGGAGTCGAAGGCTGCGCCGTCATTTGCCTCCGTTTACCTTTACAACGACTTCCTTAACCTTCCTGCGTCCTACTTCTCATCCATCTCCGTGGAAGCCTCCCGCGATCCTCGTCGATGACGATATGACGACACCGCAGTGCGAACCGGCGACGACAAGATTCAAGAACCGTTCGGAAACCGAACTGCACTAGTCGTCACGATCCGTGCGAGAAACGGTGAGCTCGGTGACGCGTGACGGCCGAGCGCAAGGTTCGTCTCAATTCTTTGTGGCGTGGGGCAAGAAGGATTCATAGTTTGAAGGAAACGAGCCTGAACTTTGCCTGCACGTGTCCTTCGCAGTGGTATGCCCAGGTCGTGAACATGTCTACCGAAAGCTAATTTGGAGCGATGGCATCCGTCAGGGGCAGGTTAACAATCTGGCAATCGCACAACGAAGATACAAGCCTCCAATACAATCTCAATGACTGCCTAGAACGAGATAGGAAACAGTTTTTGCCTCTATCGCGCCTGCCTTGTGGTATGCCATTTACCTTGATATCTATCCACTTCTTATCGAGGAGAGGAGCGCATGCCGAGATATCGCTGGCAGTACTAGTGGACTTCTTCTGTTTCACAAGACGCTCAGGGTGCTATTTGGATGGTGGGTGAAGGACATGTAACGAGTGTTACACGGCGAGTTTAGTGTCTTCGGCGCATGCGTGGCCACCGAGCCTCAAAAGTCAGCAGGTTCTAGGGACTGGGCAGGTGAGGCCGTAGCGGATGTCGGGGTGAAAGAGACGGCGGCGCAAGGCACAGATCTCGCGTGAAGATCTCCTTGAAAACAGGGATCACATTCGGAAGGAAAACACTCAAGCGCCCACTGTTGTGGCTAAGGCTGCAGGGGAAGATGGCTTGCTCTGATGGGATGCATGCGGTCCTCTGCTCACAAGACGATAAGCATGGGGCGTTCCGAACCATGCACCACGTCGCGCAGAAATCTCAGCCCTGCCTGCCTTTGCTGCCAATTATAAAAATCACAGACGACCCCGCATCAGAGCTGCTCTTCGGCTCCCCCCAGACCCGTTGAAGACGACCAGCAGGACCAGCCTCAGCGAGCTAAGCCAAGATGAAGCTCCCGTCCATCTATGTGTATGTTCTCATAGCATGCTATGAACCTCGAGAAGCTGAGATAAACTTCGTAGCAACCCAATGACGCAGGTCGTGCTCGTGGGCATTACCTGGTAAGCTTCGAATTCTATCCTCTTTCTCAGCGTCCGAGTCTATGTCTGATCACACGACTCGTTTGCTTTACTAGCTTCGCCACAGTGGGTATGTTCAGCGCTGTGTCCAATTTGGGTGCCGGAGGAACGCAAGATGTTTCCCTGTCGGATACCTCTAATGGTGTCCTGTATGGCATGTTCGCCGTGACCGGTCTTATTGCCGGTGGTATCAACAACTGTGAGTTTGACTCTTCCTTCCACTGTCAGAGGTCGAGCGGGTGTCGGGGCGGATCAAGGATGAGTGGAATAAGGGGTCGGGGCATTGAAGCCCGTTCATGAACGCATTGGATAAATTGTAACACCAACTGATACAACCACCCATAGTGCTCGGTCCCAAGATTACCCTATTCATCGGAACTCTTGGTTATGCTCTCTATGTCGGTGCTCTCTGGTGGTACGTACCTTCCCCCCTGAACCTCCAAGCAACCTACTAAACTTTCCTCAGTTTCCAAACCCAAGGCACACGGTGGTTCCTCATCTTCGCAGGGGCCCTCCTCGGCATCACCGCCGCCCTCCTCTGGGCCGCCCAAGGCGCCATAATGATGTCCTACCCCCTCGAAAAGGACAAAGGCAAAGCCTTCGGCATCTTCTGGGCCATCTTCCAGTTCGGCTCGTTCATAGGCTCCGTCATCGCCCTCGCCATAAACATCCGCTCCGGCGGCCTCAGCGCAGTAGCCACCTCGACATACATCGCCTTCATCGTCATCATCTTCGTCGGTATCGCATCTGCCTTCCTCGTCCTCCCGCCCAATCGCGTTATTCGATCGGATGGCACGCTTGTGAAGCTCAACGCGCACACGAGCGTGAGGGAGGAGATGATGGGCACCTTCCGCCTCCTTAAGGACTGGCGCATGCTCGCGCTGCTCCCCATGTTCTTCGCCTCCAACTATTTCTACGCGTACCAAGGCTCCGTCAACGCCACCGTATTCGACGGCCCCACCCGTGCACTGAACGCCACGCTCGAAGGCGCAGGAGCCATCGTCGGTGCCCTACTCATCGGCTTCGGTGTGCTCGACGCACCGTACATGGCCCGCCGCACGCGCGGGTACGTAGGCCTTGCGATCGTCGCCGTCATGGTCATCATCGTCTGGTCCGTCGGTCTCTCCTGGCAAGTCGACTTTGACCGCAACTACGTCGCGGACCACGATGACAAACGCATCAACTACCACGACTCCAACTACGCGGGCAAGGGCGCACTGTACTTCTTTTACTACTTCTCGGACGCGTGTTATCAGGCGTTGGCGTATTGGATTATGTCTGCGTTGACGAACGATCCGTTCAAGCTTGCGCGGTACGCGGGGTTGTACAAGGCTATGCAGAGTGCGGGGAGTGCTGGGTCGTTTGGGATGGACGCGGTGCTTACGCCGTTGTTGAACGAGCATTTGGCGAGTTGGATTATGATGCTTGTGTCGTTCCCGTTGGCGTTCCTCGTGATCAGGACGATCAAGGAGACGAACTACGAGGAAGAGGAGGTCGTGTATGTTGATGAGGCGCAGAAGCAGGAGGTTCTCGCCGGTCATGAACTCGATATACACCCGCAACACGCGGATCGCGCGTCGTCTGCTTCGTTGGAGAAGGAGGAGAAGGAGAAGGAGCTGGTGAAGGAGGTTGTGTAGAGTGTGATTGATATTTTGGATTTTTCATGATTTTTCTGTCTCTGTCTCTTGGGGCGATTGTTTTCTTTTCCTTTGTCACGATTAGTATTAGCTGTAACGGATTTTCATGAGCTTGTACGTGGACTGTTAATGATATACCTTTCTTAACAACAAACATGTCCGGATTATGGTTCCTAGCTTCGCTTCGAGAGATACAAGTCAGTTACCTTGGAGGTTTCAAGCAAAGACGAGTTTGATCTCACGAGTGACGCTTTTCTGTCGACATTTCTGGCTTCAATTCCTTCCCGTTGGCTCGGGGACACGTTATCAGTTGGAGTCCATACGCAGCAACTCAAGACAACGTCGATCTCTACCGACCAAGACTTAGCAGTGTTGAGTTCTGAACACCGGAAGAAGCAAGATACACACCGACGAAAGCTTTTGAGCGAACACATACCGTGACGAGAGGAGGGCCAAGAGCAGACTTGTACTGCGAAGAGAGCGGAGACCTTGGAGAGCTATGGTACTGACATGACTTCCGCGTGAAGGGTCTTGCTAGGCTATATCAACGTCGACGACGAACGGCGATGCCTGCTGCAGTGAGTGCAATGATCCTGCTGAATATCCCGGAGGGTACACGATGGAGAGTTAAAACCTTTGCCATTTCCGGACTCGGTGGTGGTCATGAGGAACCCTGCTATAAGTATCGCGAACTTGAAGAGCATCGGAATTTGGCGTCGTATGGGCGTAAGCTGGTAATGTAGTGATGGATTTGCGGGTCGTCCGTTCGTGCATGATTTGCTTGTTTTTGCCACGGTTATATCCAGTGTTTTGGTTGAGTTGAGAACGTTAATGTCTTGCGCTGCCTATCACTAAAGGTTTCATCTCAGCAGGCTACGTGCATCTATACTCACCAATAGACACATCCACAACCCCAGCGAATGCCCATGCCATTCTTCCTTCATCCTTCGTTGAGTATTCAAGCTGGAGCGCCGCGGAACTTGACTCGGCTGAGGCGTTCAGCTGGTGAGAGAGGGATAAATTATGATCCTGAAGCAAAAACGTACTTATTGCCACGACAGGAGGAGAACACCAGTAGCACACCGTGCTGCGAAGGACTTGAAGGGCTGTGGGAACGGCATGACCTCTGCGCGATGTGAAGAAAGCCACAAGTCGAGTTGCTGACCTGTTATACCAATGTTGAAGGCGAACAATGAGGATGCCTGCCTACTTCGCCGGATATATAGTGGTGTGACGGGTTGTCGGAGACATTACAATCAACGAGAAGGGCCCTGGCGTGAATAAGGCCTGTGTAGTGCTGATGGATGACTCGGAGGAAAAGTCAACGTCAATGTCGATACGCCCACCAACTTTGAAAGCTGAAGCCGGAGGTTTGACGGTGTCCTGGTGCGCTCCATGCCACAGCAACTGGTGTTCATGAGCTTGTACGTTGGTCATGGTCGCTCGTTGATGCTCCCGTTCTTCGATGGGTATATCCAGCATGTAATGACTTCGCTACCAACATAGCACCAAGAGTCAAAATTCCAATCGTTGCACTTCCATTACGAACCACCTATAATACTACAACACATATCAGCCAACCACACGAACAACACAGCATCCGTACTCACCAATAACTAAAAATACATATCCAATACACCACCTTCCTCACCCTACCCAATATCCATATCCCTCTCCTGCGTCTGCCCACTACCCGCGTTAGTAGCCCTAACGTCCTCCGTACTCCCAATCATAGCAGCACCCGCCGCAACGCTCGCCACCGCTCCTCCCTCCACCCCTTCCGAGTCTTTAGAGTTTGACCCTTGTTCTCTGGCCCTGGCCAACAGCTGCTCAACCGCCCAATTAACATACCCCGTCCTATTCGTCTCCCACATCCTCTTCCCCGGTTCAGGTAACGGTACGTTCAGTTCTTCTGTATCCTCACCCGTGGACGGCGGTAGAGAAGTGACGGCGTCGTACATGGCGAGGAAAGAGTCGGGGAGGGAAAGGAGGGTTTGTAGTTGTGGGGAGCGCAGGAAGGAGAGCTGGGAGAGGCGGCGTTCGGAGGCGGCGCGTTGGATGGAGGAGAGGCGGGTGGAGATTGTGAAGAGGCGTTCTAGTTTTCGTTGCTACAGTAGATAGATCGGTCAGCTATAGAGGAGTGTAAGGGAGGACGAAGAAACTCACGGCATGTATACGCCTCCTCAACTCCCTGATCTCCGCCTCAAGCCCTAACTCCTCCTCCTCCGTCCTATCCATCTCCAGCCCCTCCTGATGCGGCGCCACAACCGGCAAATCCCCCGGCACAGCAAATATATTCCTCAAACTCCACGTCTCAAAAAAATCAAACGCGATATCCACATGCGTATTCAACAACGTCTGGAACGCCACGAGTCCCTGCTCGATCTCTTGTGTGCTGTCCCAGTCGGCGTTGGAGGCGCGCCGGGAGGAGGCCCAGCGTTCGAGGAACTGTTCCATGGCGTCGACGGCTTGTTTGACGGCGTCGTTGGCGGTGTCGACTATGTCGTCCAGCAGGAATTGGGGGACGAAGCCGAGCAGCTCGGGGAGTAGGACGGAGGGGACTGTCGAGGTGGGCACGGGCGGGTGTTGGGACGACATTGCGGGCGAGGGAATGTAAGTAATATTCAGGAGGATATTGGGTGAGTGTTAGGAGAAGAGGTACGGGTGTGACAGCAGACGCGTGACGTAACGCGTTCACTGGCCTTCCTAGCGTGGGAACTTGTGCTTTGATCGTGGGCGGTTGAGTTAACGGTGACTTCACCCAGAACGAATTCTTGCTCGGCGAGTGGTCGAGATGTCTCTCACCGACGAGACAATGACTGGAAGCCTAACAGTAATCCTTTAAAGTTATGCATGACTGCAGTGCACAACTTTGACTGCTTACTGGAAAGTTGAAGGATGATTAAACATACTCGGTGCGCCTGCTACACCACTTCTACACTCGCTGACCCTCTTCATCATATCGCAGCTTACAATAGATTTGCTCGAGTTAATACAACAAACTGACATACCAGAGGATAATCTCGCTTGATTTCCCTCAGATTCCAGCTCCAAGCACGATGTTTGCTGCATAAAATCATCATGTACGAGTTACTCGTCCGTTGGAGGTAAGTAGTAAGTACGTCAAGTCACCGCACTAATACTCAGTATATTCAGTTCTGACTCATCATTACTGTGGCCCTTTCAAACCTAGGAAGAAAGTACCTCCGCACCCTCACCTAACGTTTAATCTTCACTGCTCCCTACACACCGCTACCACTGGTTATTCCTCTCCTCTCCTCTCTTCCCACTTAAACCTCATACCTCGACCCGCGACACTAGAACCTTCAAGCCCTACGTGTCTACCTCGTCTGGAGTGTTGAGTCTGACCTCTCGCTGCGTAGCGAACCCTCCCTCGATGACGTGGACGTACGTCATGTTACAACATCAATGTGTTTGTCGTTGGGAGGGGTGGGAGCTGTGCATGTCCACGTCAATCCTTCAGAAATAAATATTGGTGCAACATACACACTACAGCTTGTTCGATCACCCCTTTACACTTAGGGCCTTAACGACCCTGTCCATGGCACTGCGCGACACCCTCCACAGGCTGCAACCATTCCACTCTCGTGTCCACAAACAACTCTACCCGCGGCTTCAGCACCGTATCATGCAACCTCAAATCGTCCACCAACCCCACCCTCACAAAATTCCGCTCCGGGTTCCCACTGCTCACCCGATTCAGCAGCGTCCCGCACGTCCCACAAAAGTAGTTCGTCATGCTGTTATGCGATGCGATCGTCTTGGACTGCGTGTACGTCTTCACTAGCTCGCGACCGCGCGTGTAGCGTAGGTCGTCGGAGTGGACGGTGAAGTTGGTTGCGAACATGGATGCGGAGACTTTCCGGCAGTCTGTGCAGTGGCAGACGAAGGTGTTTTTGATGCCACCTTCTTTTGTGACGGGCTGTCGAAGCTCGACGTCAGTGAATGCCACAATAAGGGCGTTGAATTCACGCAGGAGAAGCGTACGAAAGCGAGTTGGATGGCACCGCAGAAACACGTTCCGGTAGCCTCTTTGTCATTGCTGAAACCATCAGCGGAGCCGCCTCCGTTAGGAATGAACGGCTGAGAAGGGTCGGCTGGGCGGGTCTCGTATGACGACATGTCTCGAGGAGAATCAGATGTAGAGGTCAGTGTAGGTGGGTGAATATCTGGTGTGATGGGCTTTCAGTGAGCGAGGCGATCTCTTTTATAGCGCAGAACATGGTACATACCAAGGACTCATGCACGTACGATGCAGACGATGGTCGATAAGCTGCGCAGCTTGATAAGCAGCAGATTGTTCAGCACTGCGCTGTTACTGTATACGCAGAAGTACAGTAGCACTGTAACAAGACAACCGGATACTCCGACGTCATTCACACGTGAGTCACTCTTGTATATATATATATATATATATATCATGTCTCAAAGAGGTCCCCCGCCTGTATTAGTGTTCCAGTGGCAAATCCGAAGGTTACTACAAGGTTTCTGAAGTCCCAACATTATAATCGTACACTACTGAAAACGATCGTAGCAAAGCCGTAAACAAGACATGACCTCAGAGAAATCAAAGAGACTCGATAGCAATCTCAAAGCAAACGCGTGCGCCCCGCTATGCACTCTCACCCACACTCCCCTTCTCGTCCACCCCACTCGGCCTCTCCTCCCCAACTCGTCCCTTCTCCAACTCAGCCTGCGCCGCAAGTTCCACATCGTGCCCCGCCAGCACCTCCCTCTTCAAATTCTCATCCACATACACGACCTCCTCCTCGTCATAATTCGTCTCCTTGATCGTCCTAATCACCAAAAACGCCAACGGGAACGACACAAGCATCATAATCCAACTCGCCAAATGCTCGTTCAACAACGGCGTAAGCACCGCGTCCATACCGAACGACCCCGCGCTCCCCGCACTCTGCACGGCCTTGTACAACCCCGCGTACCGCGCGAGCTTGAACGGATCGTTCGTCAACGCAGACATAATCCAATACGCCAACGCCTGATAACACGCGTCCGAAAAGTAATAAAAGAAGTACAGTGCGCCTTTGCCCGCGTAGTTGGAGTCGTGGTAGCTGAGCCGGTGGCCGTTGTGGTCGGCGACGTAGTTGCGCGTGAAGTCAACTTGCCAGGAGAGCCCGACGGACCAGACGGTGATGACGAGGACGGAGACGACTGCGAGGCCTACGTATCCGCGTGTGCGGCGGGCCATGTAGGGTGCGTCGAGCACGCCGAAGCCGATCATGAGGGCACCGATGATGGCTCCTGCGCCTTCGAGCGTGGCGTTCAATGCACGGGTGGGACCGTCGAAGACGGTGGCATTGACGGAGCCTTGGTACGCGTAGAAGTAGTTGGAGGCGAAGAACATAGGCAATAACGCGAGCATCCTCCAGTCCTTCAGTAGCTTGAAGATGCCTATGACTTCCTCCTTCACGCTGGTGTGCGCATGCAGCTTGACGAGCGTCCCATCCGACCTAATAACCCGATTGGGCGGAAGCACGAGGAACGACGAGAAAATCCCAACAAACGCAATGATGATGAACGCGATGTACGTCGCCGTCGACACGGCATTGAGGCTTCCGCTGTGTATGTTTATGGCGAGTGCGATGACGGCGCCGATGAACGAGCCGAGCTGGAAGATGGCCCAGAAGATGCCGAAGGCTTTGCCTTTGTCTTTTTCGAGCGGGTAGGACATCATTATGGCGCCTTGGGCGGACCAGAGGAGGGCGGCGGTTATGCCGAGGATGGCACCGGCGAAGATGACGAACCATTGGGTCCCTTGTTTGTCGAAGCTGTAGCCAAAGAGATGAGTGTGCTGTAGTAGGAAGCATGTGTGGTTTTCGCGGAACTTACCACCAGAGAGCGCCGATGTATAATGCATATCCGAGAGTACCGACGAATAGGGTAATCTTAGGTCCGAGCACTAGAATGAAAGGGCATTGTGACCGTCAGTCTCCATTTCGAAGAGGGTTCATCACCGTTTGAAGTGGTTAGCTCCACGGGATATGGGGTGTCTACGCCTGACGCTAGGCTCGCCCATTCCGCAGTCCCCGGAGTCGGGAAGAAGAATATCAATAGCACTCACGATTGTTGAAACCACCAGCAACGAGACCCGTGACGGCGAACAGGCCGTACAAGACACCGTTAGACGTATCGGACAGAGAGACGTTCTCTGTTCCTCCCGCTCCCAGATTCGAAACAGCGCTGAAGATGCCAGGTGTGCAGAAGCTAGCGGAAAGGAATAGATAGTAGAGACTCTTGTGAATTACGTGCGAGTATGGGGAATGTGGAGGAATGCGGTGGGATGTGGATGCTCACCATGTAAAGCCTACAAGCACGACCTGTGTCATGGGATTGCTATAATCACACACAATCACAATCACTATTAGTCGACACCAACAAACCCAAGACTTCAAGGAATACTTACACGTAGAACGACGGGAGCTTCATCTTGCCAGATCGCAACCGTCCGAGACGTCGTAAAAACCGAGAGGCAAAGAGAGCTGACAGTACCTAGAGTCGGGGTGCACCGTGTCTAGTCTGGGAGCATGCACATGCCAGTGGTTTATATAGGAAAAGAACGCACAACTTGACGCTGTTGGAATGCTGCAATGGACGTATGGAGGAAATACGGTCCGCACGATGCCTATCTGGCTTCGAATTCGCACTGAGCGCATCTTCCACTGGTATAGAGAGCCTAGAAAGGAGTAAGTGGGTGGCACGAAGGTTTGACTGGGGAGAAGTTTTCGTACCTATCACCACACGAGCTCATGAACCATATGCACACCCTCGTAGACGATGAGAGAAGGTTAGGTTGGCGGCTACCTAAATTGGCTGCGACGTGCTACCGTTGATCTCATTTCCTCATTTGGGTTGAGCTCGCTCTCTGCTGGCCACCACCATCGGTGCACGGTCACCGCACCTCTCAAGTGAAGAGCGCACTACTAGAATGCAATGCAGCTTCGGGTTTCATGAAACGGCCATTAAGTCCCAGCGATAGATAACGGCGACGATCCCACTGGCACCCGCCACGCTCGAGTCGATAACAGTTGAACAGTCCGAGTCCGACGGCGGGGATGGGCAGAAGCCTCCGATTTGCCTGGCCATGAGTGCATGAGTGCTAGTCCCGCGAGGACGAGAACTCACGAAGGCGGAGAATTGTTGACGTCTCGTCAGATGGTAGAACTTCACGTGGAATACACCGTCAGCTGCTCTCTGGCCTACCAATACAATTGCAAGAGCGTCCTGCTATATAGGATCTGTTGAATGTTCACCGCCCTCGAGGTACGTAACTTTGCTGTTTCATCAATACACGAGCACGTTTGTATTGTAGAGTCGACACAACTATGGTCCTTTGAGCTGGTTAATATTGGATTGTGTGCTGTGATCATGAATGAGTGAGCAGTGGTAGTAGTAGTACAATTGGCAGTGCGATAGTATGTGGTGCTTCCTCAGTCGCCGTAACGTGTGCTTCTACATATGAACCCCGTGAGAAACCTAACTGAACAATCCCTTTATCCTGCCCTTCACCCACACATCGTCCAACCCACGACCTTCAACCTTTGTGCTTCCGTTCTTCCAGTCCAGCACTAGCTGCCTCGCCTCAAACGGGTTCACATCCTTGTCTCTCGTCCCCACCGTCACATGCAACTTCTCCTTCAACTCCTCCGGAAGAGTCGTCACAAACTCTGCCCCCTTCGCCTCATCGTCTTGATCTTCTTTGCTCACCGCAATATCCGACACGGTCAGAGCCATCACCCGATCGTTCCATACTACGTTCCCGAGCCTGAACGTGAACACTGGTGGACTAGGTAGTGCAACGATGTCTCTGCAGAGATCCCAAAGCTGCTGGTCCCCAGGGAGTCCTTTCTCGTGAACGACGGTGATATGCGGTCTTGCAGCGATCCTCTTTTGCTCAACAAGACGCTTGTACAGGTCCCTTCCAGCAGCAGAGACGTCGTCATTCAACATATACTTCCCCAAGAGGCCTTCCAGGTTGACCTCAGGCAAGAGACCATAATACCTAGGCGGCTTCGGCTTCTTCTCCGCCCCCGCCGTCGACGCTGCATCTTTCTTCTTAGCTGCAGAGGCCCTATAACCCCTCGCCACAGCCAATGCTTCGCCTACCTCCTCAACAGATGGCTTCCGCACACCCAGAATCCTCACGCATGCGTCTACGGCCCTAGCCAGCGCATCCTCCAGCGACTCCTCGACGTCCATCTCAATCGACTCGTCCACTTCATGTTCGAGCAGCTCTTCGGCGTTGTGGAGGAACATCCAGATGACTTCCTCGTGCGACTTTCCTGTTGGGTCGGCTTGTAGAGTCTGGTGATTCTCTCCGCGAGCGGTGATACGGTCTCCGCAGATGCGATGAATGGTGGAGAGGGGGAGGTCGAAGGACCAGTTCATAGCGAGCAGACGGACGGGAGGTTGATGATTTTTGAACTTTTCGCGAATAGCTTGACGGTGCTGCCGTAGGTGGTTGTTTCTGAAAGTGTTCCATTATTAGTATGTATGCTAAATCAATGTTACGACGATTATGCACCTGTCTGCAATGACGACGTCGTGGGTTTCAAGTAGCTTGCTGACGTTATTGACGAACGTCACAGCTGCCTTCTTCCCAGACACATCATCACTCTGCGTATGACCGAACCCGAATAGATGGGCCAAAGCCACTGCTATCGTTGTCTTTCCTGTACAAATTTTAGAACCATGCTCATATCTCAGGGAACACGAACAACTCACCGACACCAGGAACAGCGACGGGCACAACGACTGTCTTCCCGAATTTCTTGTCTTCTACCTTCCTCTCCTCCTTCACGATAGTTTCTCCCTGTTCAACCGCTCTCCTTCCTTCCTCGCTCTGACTCCACTCCAAGAACCTCTCCCTCGTTCTAATAATCCCCTTCCCCTTCGTGAACTCCTTAAACTGCTCCTTATCCCTCTGAATCTCCCCAATAACCCACCTCACATATGCCCTCGTCTCCGGCCTCCTCATCTTCCCCTTCGGCACATTATCCACACTCGCTCCCCTGGTCAAGAGCGCCTTCGTCACCTCTCGCCAGTCCCGATACATCATATACGGCTCGTCGAACTTTACTTTGAAGAAGAAGGACGACCCAGGTGCGTACGGCGACGCCGAAAACGACTTTCCCGGTTTCGTCGGGAGAGAGTCGACGTTCGACGATACGTGGGTGCGCACGACGAAACCTTCCAACGCTTGCCCGCGCCACTTGCCCGTCCGTCCGATCTCCTCGGTGAAAGCTTTGACTTCGGGGATGGTTTGCAGCTCGGTGGAGGGTGTGACGATGAAGCCGTATTCCTTCGCGAAGGAGTCTACGATGGGAGGAAGCTCTGTGATGAAGTCTTTCGAGCATGTGTTGATGCCGTGGAGATGGAGACCAGTCTGGTCGGACGAGTAGGGGAGAACGTGTTCTTCGAAGGAGTCGTCGCAGAGCTGTCGAGATAATGAGCACAACAGATAAAGGCCGAACAAACGAAAGGGTCAAAGGTACCTCAGCTACGGCAGTCCACCTCTTCTCCCAGAGCACCTTCGCAAGCTGCTCCTCCGTCTTTCCAGCATCCGCCAAGTGCTTCCTAAGCCACCGTTCTCCTACTTGAGCATGACTCTCGCCGTCCTGACCCTTGACAGCACCCAGAGAATGCTTGGAAGTAACGAGCAGCTTCGTCGGAGTCAGCGCAGCAATAAAGATAATGCACCCATTCGATTTAAGCGTGAGTGTGTAAGGCGGCTTCGTGTGCGATTCCAGAGAGGCCCACTACTTTCCCCAGATCACCAAAACGAGTGAGATGTCAGCGTTCGAAACCCTGGTTTCGGTATAAGCAGTAAGACCACACACTCACCGTCGTCCAAGGCACCTCTCCAATATTAAAGAACTTATCATACCCCCTCGCCACAATCCGATGTGTTACCTCCCCACCCTCTCCACCCCCACCATCTCCCTCTCCCTCACCGATCTTGACATCCTGCGTGAACAGCCCCCTCGCCAACGTCGGAAACGGCGACGGCACATCATAATACTTGAACTCGTTCATCTTCCAACTCCGGATCTCGATCGATGGGTCCGCGGGTGCCTGGTAGGTCGTCGACCTGATCAACTTGGGCGACTTTTTGGAGATAAGGAGGAGAGATTCTATGAGCTGGTGGTCGGAGTCTGGGATTGTTAGGTTGGAGAAGGCCGCGATCAAGGAAGAGGAGGAAGAGGAAGGGTCTGCGTTTTGTGGTGCTGCCATGGTGGTACTAATTTTGCGAGTTGGGAAGGGGTGCGTTTGAGATAGTTGACGACGGCACAGAGAAGCCTTCGTCAGGGAGGACGCAAACCCGAGAGACCTGCCATTGAGAAACTTGAACAGGTTGATATAGAGCTGGCGGAAGTACCTATTTTCTCTTTCTTCTCGATTACAAGGAGATGGATCGGATCCAGATAAGTGAAGTGGTAAGCTCGCCGCCCTACAACTCGTACGCATTTTATACAGCAAACATCGACTCACTTGAGTAGGTAGACGCGTTCGAGTCAGTCTGTATTCAGGGATGCCAGTGTGTGTTGACTCGAGGAACTGCGGTCTGATTACGAGCTCTGCTATGTGTTGAACGGAGTTAGCTTGTGTGAGAGGTGGCGTAGGCACGAAATGCCAAACCTGAGTACTGAGTACTGATAGTGTGATATCCTACGTTCCTGAGTGAGCGACGAACATTCCACACAGCGAGTCTACATACCTATGATCTGCTAGACTAGCCTTTGCTGCCCTTTAGCTCTTCGTCCAGTAGTACTAGTTGTGGGTGCGAGGTAAACCGTCAGCTCACCGGGTAAGAACTCGTTCAAGGTGAAGTCATCGTCCACTCAGGCGCCCATAAAGAAAGCTCTGACACTGCTTTCCCACGGCCAGCGTGCGGTCAAGATATATTCATTTCTTTCGTTAGAACTAGCAATCATACATGTACAAAATATACAACGCCTTTATTTCCATCCTCCAAACCCCCATAAACCACAATCCCAAACACCCCCTCCTCCCCGTCACACACCTCACGCCTTAACCCGCCGACTCTCATACCTAACCTTCTCCCCATCCCTCACAAGCACAACCACCTTCCCCCCTCCCTCCTCCCAATGGTCCACCCTCCGCAGCTTCGGACACTTCCACGCCAGCACCGACGCGATCTCTTCGTTTTTGCGTAGTTTGCTGCGTTCTGATGCTGATAGTCCTGGGGTGTTAGAGTCCGGAGTGGTGGAAGAGGAGAGGGAGGAGGGGAGGGAGGAGGAGACTTCGTAGAAAAGCTTGACGCCGTGGAAGGTGGTTAGGTCGGGGAGGGGGGAGAGGAGGGTCGCCCATTCGATCTGTAAGATACAATATTGTGAGCTTCACGAACAAGGCATAGATGAGTAAACTCGGAACTCACAGCATGCGAGTGGGCTATAGAAGTCGCCCTACTCGCAGAAGTAGACAATCCATCCTTAACAACCCCACTCCCACTCGCCCCACTAAACCGCTTCCCAACATCCAACCACACAAGGCCCGGCACACACTCCACCAGTCTCCTCAGATCCTCCATGTCGTGCCATCCGAGGAGTTCGAGTCGGCGGATGGTTGAGCCGTGGTGTTTGAGGGAGGAGAGGAAGGTGTGGGAGGTGGGGGTGGAGAGGCGTGGGCCTTTGAGGGTTTCTAGGGGGCGTGAGGTAGGGGTGGGACTTGAGCTGGGGCTAGGGCTTTCACCTGACGAGCTGGTGAGAGGACATTGGAGGACGGCACAAGCAAACTCCCGTCCACACTTCAACTCCCTCAGTCTCGGCAGCGTCCCCGGCTCTAACGTTATCACCTGCCCATTCCCCTGCCCTTGCCCTTGTCCCTGTCCCTGCCCCTGCCCCTGCCCCTGCCCCTGCCCACCCTGTCCCTGCAACTCAATATTCAGAACCTGAAGCAGCGGATGCGCCGCTAAAAACGACGCGATGGTAGGAGAGGAGTGCAGAGAGGTGAGGGTGAGAGATGTGAGGTGGGGCCAGCGGCCTGTGAGGAGGAGGGAGGAGGCGGGGGGGAGTAGGTAGGAGGGGTCGCGGGTTGGGGGGGTGTAGATTATTGTTAGGGTCTGGGATGTGAGGGGTGGTAGGGGAGGAGGAGGAGGGTGGGAAGTGGGAGGGAGGAGGAAGAGAAGAGGGGCAAGAGGAGAAGAAGGGGAGAAGGGAGAGGGGGTGAGTAGGAGGAAGAGTGAAGGGGGAAGGGGGAAGGGGAGGCTTACCTCGAGGTTGGGGCAGTTATTTAGGATGGCTGAGACTCGCGTTAGGGTTGGGTGGCGCGTTGAGCCGTAGGTGTGTTTTGTTGATGTGAAGGCTGCTGTCTTTAGCCCTGGGAGCTACGTTCAAGTTAAAATTAACGTTTAGTAATCAGTAGTTGGATGAGAAGCAGACTAGACTTACGACGATCTGACGTTTCTTCGCCGCACCAGAGCCACTACTAGTAGACGGCCCATCCGAGTCTGCGCTGTCAGAGTCTTCACTTTCGCGTCCATTGAATATAAGATTATCGCAAACATCAATCTCCCGCAAACTCCCCGTGCACCTCACCAAGCTAGGCCACAAATCATCAACAGCCATCGGCGAATGATTGCACCTCCACCTAAACTCCCTCAACGTCGTCATCCTCCCCAACGCAGCACCCAAAAACCTCTCCTGCTTCCTATGCAACCCCAGCTCGTCGTCCGTCGACTCCAGATCCGTGTCTGTGCCCATTATATCACTGGGCACTAACAACTCGCGCTCGGAAGCACGTTCGTCGAGGATCTCGAGCACACGGACGTTCCGCGCCAACGACCGATTCACGATCAAATGATTCCAGAGCCGCAAGGAGCTGACCTTTGCTTTGACGACGCGGTAGTCAAAGTGCCTTGGAAACACGATAGCGTGCATGCGCTTGCACGACAACGCAAGATTCAACAAATCGCGTTTGGAGTCGACGTGGAAGACGATCGCGTCGAGCAGTTCCGTCGGTTGGCGCGTGAGGGTGCGCCGGTCTTGCGAGGAGAGGCCGACGAAGGGCTCGACTATCCCTAGGAGGTGCAGGGAGAGTTTGTGCTCGTCGGGGGTGAGTTTGAGGTGGCATCCGCCGATGCGCGTGGGGAGAGTGGAGAGGAGCTTGAGGAGGGTGTTGAGCGCGGTGAAGGGGTCTGTGCGGTCGTAGGAGGTGAGGTTTGTGTTTACTTGGTGGAGGACGCGGCGGTGGGCTGCTTTGGTTGGGGGTGGTTTGCCATGGCTAGTGCGGGACGGGGTGAGGCTGCTGCCTGCTGGTTTGGACGGCTTTGACCTCGAGCGGGAAGACATTGGTGGGAGGTTAGGGTGTCCGACGCAGCTTATCTCTCGAGCGATGGCTACTTGGAGAACAGCAATGGAGGCGGTGACTCTATGATAGCCATCCGAGTCGGCATTGACCGCAGTAGTGAGAACCCCGCAATCTCCGCTTGCAAGAATACTACCAATCACAGGTTTACACTGCCTGGGTAGCAGCTACCATCGCATCCTTACCGTGAATACGCGTGCTTGTGTCTTTCCATTAGAGTAGGGAATTGAGGTCAATGGTGCGCTGCAGGAAGACTTGACGTCGCCACGGTCAGACACGGTCACGGGGTTTGGATGGACGCGACATGGTAGTGTACAATAGGTAAGTGGAATTCGCACTGAAATGACGAGTTACGCACCTGAGAAAGCTCCTCTTCCCGCAGACTCCCTTGTACCCGCTATGCGACTTCCAAACTCCCGTGCTACGTGTAGCACGCACGTTGTTCATGGCAAGTGTGCGAACGCCGTCGCGAGTAGTAGCTGAATTTCAGTTCCAGATGCCAGACATGATGAGCAACAATTCACAAGTATTCACTGACTGTTTATCAATCCCGTACTTTGATCTACGATTATCAATTCAGCTGATCCGCCCGCCTGTCTGATCCGAGTGCAAAAGTCTCACCGTCACGAGGGTTTGTTTAATTCTTTGTTCGTATTTGCACGGACGCGTCGTGGTGGTATAAATCGGCGCTTGTTCCCGGTGAGTCGTCCCGCACTTCTCGTCTTCTGACCTCGTGACATCGTACGTGCACCAGCGAACCCCGTCTGCGAGTGGACTTGGCGTCGCTGGTGTGCAGGTGTCGGCCACACCGAAGTGTCATCGGTGTGGTTACTTCCCATGACCTCGTCCGTGTGACAGGCTGGACAGTGTTTACAGTGACGTGTACCTAAGAGACGTGCTGGTGCATATTATCCGAGAGCACGTTCAAGGTGCGTACGTGTGCTATATTTGACGACTACGTGCTGACAGTCGAGAACAGGTGCTGCAAGGCAAGTTGCTAGACCCAGACGAGAAAGTCTATGGATCGACGTTCCGGTGTTTCTCGCAATCATCAGAACTGGAATTGCACAATGCCTACCAACACCACTGCTATCCATGCCCGCTCGATACCCCACTTCATTCTCATTCCAATCGCAAGAATCCTGCCGTAGGGCCTCCGTCGCCGCTCACAAGGTCTTGAACACTCAGTCGCGCTTTCATTGGTACCACTCATCGATCATCGCTTGCCGATAGGGTAGACATCGCCACTAGCTTTGACCCCTATCTCACAGTTACCGCCATTCTCTGGACATGGAATACACGATAGCCTCACCGCGAGGATGCAATGCGCCGGATTGTTTCTCGGGTGGGTTTCTTGGATTACTAGGCGTACTGTACACTCACATACTCAAACGATCCCAGGGATACAACTCGTTTCTTCAGAGATAGCAACGTTACTCCGATCTGAAGTCCGTGCCGGGAATCTCGAATGAACGTTGCGAGAAGCCGTCTGTCCGAGTGCGTTCAAACACAACGACGTGTCCGTGTCCGTGCTTTGTGCTTTGGCCACATATAAGTGTCTCCGAACGAACAGGTTGCGTGCGGGGTTCTCATTGGTGCTCACCACTGTGATTATGAACATCCCTGTCTTGCGGTTTGACTCAGTCTCTATCACTCTCCGGGCATGGAATTGATCGAGCTCGCTACCAGGCTACGATGCGTCGAGCTGCCGACGTGGATCCACGGCTCTCGACACAGAGTCAACACTGCGCACCTGGATCTTCAAGTTGGTGAGTCATGCACTGCTGGACCTGCGGATCTGACGACAGTAGTGTTCCCATCTACGAAGCACGGCCAGTACCCGAATCCAAGCCCTCGGAGTCCTGAGTAACCTCGACGGGAGTACACCATCTTCTCAAATGGTATTCAGCTCTTTGCGATCTAACTAGCACATATGTAGGAATCTGCATCGAATACAGACGTTGGGGCATCGACTACAACGACCCCGTCGCAGTTGACTTGCTCATCTGCGACTGCTGGCTTCATTTATGCTCCGGTGTCCATCACACCGGCTCAGCTGATCTCACCGATCGACTTCTTGCCTACAAGTCGGACGGCCCCATAGCACATCCTCATATAAGTACCGTCAGGATCGTTTCATCTCGTTCTTCTACGTGAAGCTCATGAATGTTTCACGCAGACCAAATGGGCAAGTCTCCGCACTTTGTTCATCCAGCTAACAACATTCCTCGGCGTCGCAGGAAAAACTTGAGACGTCTAACAAATCGCGACGTATCCATATCGCATGACCTTGTTAGGGAATCCTGCGTAAGTTTCGTTCAGCGCACTCGTATAGCTAGCGCACTTTCGTCGTTGGCAAGCCTCGCAGACACCCCCTCAGGCTTTTGCTGTCGAGCTCGCTTCTCAAAGTTAGCCAGCGGGTCTGAACACGGTAGCTAGGGCATTCACTGTTATGGCTCTACTGGCACCCGAATCGAAACCGAGTCCCAACTCTTTTGAACAATTGTCAAATCTTGACGCAAGTACACCATCTTCTCAAACTTCAACCCTTTTCGATCTCGTCAGCAACGACTACATTGAACTAACCTGCCGCAGGTGGTTTCCTTCTCCGTGGCTGCTGCCGAGCCTCATCAACGCTCTGCTGGGCCTCATCAACGCTCTGCTGCTCATCACACACTCGACCAGACGTCACGGGTCCTCCCACCTCATCGTACAACCCCTCCATCCTTATCTATATGTCACTCATGTAGATTCCTCGCGGCTCGTCTGGTCTTGCCGATCTACTTCCTGCTTACAAGTCGGACAACTTAATAGCACACTCTCATACACCGTCAGTTTTGTTCATCTCGTGAAGCTCACGATGATCTCGTATCTCACGCATATAGAGTAAGCAAGTCTCTTTTCTCTATTCAAGCTTACCCAGGTAACAACATTCCTCGGCGTCGCAGGAAAACTTGAATGTGTCGATAATGCGTTTATAATGACGATCAGAACGCTCGATGTATCCATATCACATGACCGTATCCGGGAATACTGCGTAAGTTTCGTTCAACACCTTCCTACTTAGCGCACTTTCGTTGGAAACGCTTTGCTTGGTGACAAACCAGACACCCTGTTACTGTCGAAGTCGCTTCTCAAAGCTAGCCGGCGGGTCTGAACACGCATCTACATATCGTTCTACTGGAACCCGAATCGAGAACGAGTTCCAACTCCTTTGAATAGCTTGACGCAAGTACACCGTCTTCTCAGACTGTATATCCTATTCACCCTTTTCGATCTTGTCAGCAGCGAGTACAACTAACCCGTAGTAGGTGGGTTCCTTCTCTGCGGCCTCATCAACGCTCTGCTGCTCATCACACGCTCGACCAGTCCTCCCACCTCGCCTTACAACCCTCCATCCATATCTATATGTCACTCTCGTCTAGATTCCTCGCGGTTTGGCTGACCGATCGTCTTCCTGCCTACAAGTCGGACAACTTAATAGCACACTCTCATACACCGTCAGTTTTGTTCATCTCGTGAAGCTCACGATGATCTCGTATCTCACGCATATAGAGTAAGCAAGTCTCTTCTCTCTATTCAAGCTTACCCAGCTAACAACACTCCTCGGCGTCGCAGGAAAACTTGAGACGTCCAAATGCGTTGATAATGACGATCACAACGCTCGATGTATCCATATCACATGACCGTGTCTGGGAATCCTGCATAAGTTTCGTTCAGTACCTTCCTAGCGCATTTTCGTCGGTCGGAAGCGAATTTGCTTGTTGACAAGCCAGACGCCCCCTCAGGCTGTTGCTGCCTCTCAAAGCTAACCAGCGGGTCTGAACACGCATTGGATGAAATCTGGCCAGAGTTCCACATAAGTACATAGCTGTTTACTAGGAGTCGCTTACAAAGCGTCACTAAAACGATATAAGAGCGTTGTGATGCGAAACATATATATATATATACTATGAATATTAAGGAGGCGCGATGTTCTAAAAGCACTGACGATAAAACTAAGTACGGTAAAGTTCAAGAAAGATTGTTACAGCTAAACTGACTTGATACATATTAGCTACAAAATATTATACGGAGCGCAAAGCATGGCGAAAAACGAAAGCGTGCTCATCTAACGGGTGAAAAAGTCATTCGATTCAGTCTTGCCGAGCGAGATCTTGGAATACGGCGGGGTACGAATACATCGAGTAGGGCACATAAGCGAGATGTGATAGCTGACTGGCGGCGGGGTTCCCGTATATTTCTGAGTCAGCGTAGATGGAAACGGCAGCGGATGCGTAGGCGTCCCGTGTCTGCGCAAACGGAGGCTGATAGGGTGATATCGAAGGTTGGCTAGCTGCCATCAGTCTAGAAGAGACACGGAGTAATGGGGCTCAGACGCATGCTTGCAATGAGGCTGAGGCTGAAAGAACTACTTACGACGAAGGAAGAATGGGTGGTGCGGCATCTCCCGAGAAAAACTCCACTGCCGATTGCATGCACGGAGCGGAGGTCGTAGCGTGCTCGTGCCCATGGCCCAGTGTACTCGGATCAACCTCAGCCACCTGTGACACCGTGCCCCATTGAGCGGTGGTATGGTAGCTGCGTGGTGCAGCAGCATCGCGAGTTTCCGCCATTGAGAGCGGAGATGGGCCACATCGCCTGGGTTTAGGAGCAACGATAGCCGGCGCCAGTGAACTCGTGTGGTATGGTGGAAGAGAGACCAGTTCTCCGTTTCCGGTGACATGACGATAAATAGACGTGTGGTCGGGTCCGTCGTAATATTCGGCAGGGTGTGTTTGAGATGGGGATTGAGGCTGGTACCAGGCGCGATCATCCGTAGTCTCCGCGTATTTCACATCCACGCTGAAGACGGTCGGCTCGGCGAGTTGTGGGTCACTAAATAGCGGTAGCACCCTCTCTTCATGCTCGCGTTTGGGGGACAGAGTCGCGAACGAGATGGTATCCAGTCCTTCTAAGCTGGACATGGTGCTGGCTGGGCTACCGAGCTCTGCGGGGTCTTGGCGGCGCGTAACAGAAGCAGAGACGTCGTGCTCTCTGGTACGGGCGCGCCGGCTCTTAGACACAGGCTGGGCCTTTACTCGTCGTGAGTCCGATGTATACACACAGACACGGCCCTTTTCAAGGCAGCGTACACAGGTGGGGCGATCCCCGCTGCACTAAGTAGACGGACTATTGTCAGCGAAGTTCGCGGAGTACACATTAAACATACCTTTGCTTTTCTCTCTCGGCACTTTTCGCAGGCACGCACCGTTCGCCTCTTATCTACCGGCGTTGGAGAGCGCAGAAAGAGGCAGTCACCTTCTGGCCCCGGCAAGCTCCCTGCTTTGTATGCATAGTAATCTGAGCCCCATGGTACGTCGTATGGAATGAGGTTCCAGCAAGTGTCACCTCCGTCGGGACTCTGAGGTGCAGAGAGTGAGGCCAAAGACAAGGATGAACTTGAGTACGGCGACATGGCGAAGGTGGTTACAGAGGGAGAAGAGCCGGCACTGGGATACAACGTATTCAGCTCAAGATGTAGATTGTCCTCAGGGTTATGGTGAGGCAAGTAACGTTGCACGAAAGCAGGGTTGATCTGAATCAGTGGCGGTGTGGGCCGTCTACCGGTCAGCCTCTGCAAGTCGTGGCCAGGCATGCTGCGTGTCGAGAGATCAGGAAGTCGGTGAAGGGCCGCCAGCTGGTTACACGAATATGCGTTTGCGTTTGTCACTGTGTGGAAGTAATTTCACGAGGTTCTAAAGAAGATGCGAAGGAGATAAGCTCATGTTCGTATATGTACCCCTAGAGCAAAGGAAGACATGGCCAACGGATAGCCGTCGCAAGAGACCGTGACTATGGTGGAACAGGGTTCACGTCGGCTGCCAATACGAATCTTAGATCCCGCCAATGCGTCCGCGGCAGCGGGCAGGAACTGCTTCCTAGAATGTATAAAGATCTCGGTAAGCTGCCGCTTTCTCATGCATCTCATGCGCTAGCATGAAGTTCGAAAAAACAATCCCCGATGGCTGAGTGCGATTATTCTCAACCCCAAATCCGCGACACAAACAAACACCTGCGAAACTCTAATTCTGGCGTCTGGGCCGTCGAAATAGGTACGAAGTCATGGATGAATACATACTCCGTCACAGCAGTCGGAAGCCTGAATCCAGAGACGGCTTTGTAGGATTCGTTTGTATCTGGGCCACTCACGCGCACTGCGGAGTGTCAAAGATGCACGGGCGGGCGCAGCGTGTCAACGATACGAAGCAGCCCTTGCGTTTTTAGTCCAGGCTTCGAGTTTGTCGCCAAAGGAGGTGTTATAGCAGCTGGCACCCCGATCAGTCACGATTGGTCCACCGGAATATGCCTCGGGAACTGCGATACAGAGATGTGCAGTTTTGGCTGAAAAGTCGAAGCATGGATTCAAAAGCGGAGCAGTAAGCATCGGAGGGAAAGGGTAAGACAGCAGAGCATTTGGGTCGCTGTAAAAGAAGATGACTAAGCAGCTAAGATCGTAATCTCAGAAAACCACAGATTGCATCTCCTGGTCCCTTGTGGCTTGATTGGCCTGCACAACCACGGCGACAATGCACTAGCGAGCATAGTAGCCACATTCATATTTGGCAGCTCGCGGGCAAGCCGCTAGGTGCGTTCGTACCTACGCTTCATCTGGAGCGCACGACTCACATGGTCCATGGCGTTCTAGATGTCGACGCCACTAGTCGTCACCGCAACCCAAACAGACAAACACCAGTACCTGAAGCCTGAGTTCTCACCGACGTATGAAACGGGGTCAAGAGGCATGACATGGCCGTAGTCTGCACAAGGTGGCGGATGTTCGCGGCACGTCGAGCGCAGCTTCATCACATAATCTGCGACAAAAGTAGTGAGAGTAAAGAAAAGATATATGAATTGGAACCGATACTATGCAAAGAGGGTGTTACTTTTACAACTGAAGAATCAGCTGAAGTAAAATACACAAAAGGGGTTACTGGGGTGAAGTACTGTCCGTATCGGAGACTACGAGGTCGGGTCGTGTAACACAGCTAGAAGATATCGGCCATCTACGATCAGCTCACGCTAGTTAGTTGACTCCTTTAAGTTGTTCAAAGCCTAGAACGCCTACCTGGAGATATCATTATTTCATGGCGCTTGGTTCTTATTCTCATGAACTTGACTTCGTCCTGATTGGAGGGCTTCAGGTGAGAACTCGGTGTCTAGGAAGAACTGGAGGCCTTACCACGTCACTGGTGTCCCCACTAACATCTTCGAGACCTGCTTGCACACTTTCCACGATGCGACTGATCGCACTTGCGTACTTTTTGCCTTTTTCACCCTCGAAAATAACACCTGAGTGTCTGATCATCGTCACTGGCTGGCCTCGCGACAGTAGCATGTATCCCAGCACTGATCGATGCGACGTCAATGAAACGAGCGTTTGCTCAAGTTCGGGAGATGTCGCCAGCAGCGACCCTTGTGTTGTTGTCGTGGATTGTGCACTCGAGGATGGCAAAGGAGCGTCGGACAACGGGCTTTTCGCCGACATGGAGAATGAACGTTTGAACTCTGATGGTGAGATGCAATGGAGTAGACGCCCATTGTTCACACTCCATATTTGGTGTGTGATCCATGTGAGATAACGATCCTCGCAACACCGCCGAGTTCAAACTTACTCATCCATTGCCAACTTTCTAAGCTTTGGATCAATGGTGTGGGAAATATATACTCGCGCGACGACACGGAAGGTAAGCCGTATTCAACGGTTTTCGCCGACTTCTTCTCATGAAGTAATAGCATCTAGGCTCTGTGACATGAAAATGTGCCGTCACGGCTCGAGTGCATCACTTACTGCGAATTGATTTTCACAATGAATCTTTTGAATATGCGCCCTTCTTTGAAGACCATGTATGGCTCGGCCATCATGTATGCTCGCTTGCTGGAACCCATTGGCAGTGCTCAGTCGTACCTCAAACTTTTAAATTGAAGACACTCTCCGTAGGTTGAATACAGCTTCGGAGCAGAATGAACGTCTAGCCTACAACTCCGACTAGTAGGAAGATAAATGATATCGTGCGAACGGTGAGTGCGGGTGGTCCATCCGACCTTATCTACTGATGCTTGCGGTCGATGCAAGTACATGGGGCAAACTGTAAGTTCATAACAACCCTTCAGCCACACGCTTTGTTTGTTTGGACGGTCCAGTCGGCTACTTTAACGGATGCACTCAGATGACACGGTCGGAGTTTTCAAGTATATGACAGTGACTGGTGTCGCCGTAAGTCGATCCGTCGTCCGCAAGACAATGCCCTTCGGCGTCCCTTGACATGCTCAGAAACTCGTTCCTAGTAATACTGGCCAGAAACGTCAATTCTTCAACATCATGGCAATCTCGTGAAAGCGCATGTGCAAGGGCAATACAGTTTTAGATCTACATACTCACACCCGGACAACACGGTCTTCCCAGTGAGAGTCCATCGTATCTCACTGCACCCGACCTTCGGGCACTCATACGAAGTTCGCTGTCTTACTATAACGTACTACAGCGCGATATTTGCAATATCAGTAATCTGAGTACAGTGATGTACAGATTCAGCCAATCTTCGCGTTATAGACATTCGCCAGCCAATCAACAACCTGTCCCCCTCTTCGACATGACCTCCTTCTTGACGCGCTGCCGTGCACTTATGGAAGGCACGCGCAGTTCTCTTGGACATGAAGACCATGCGTGGCTGCCCGGCAGAATACCAGGCCACCCTAGATTGATGTCACTCATGATCTTGGCTGCAGAGTTGTGTCTTTGTCATATTTAGGTTCTGCTGAACCGAATAGGAAAAGACATTAGTCACCGGAATTCAACACGAGGTATCGGAGTGAATATGTCCTCGCTGCCTGCAAGTGTCCGCGAGGCCCCACTCGCTGAACGGGGGCTACTGTTTTCAAGTCAGACCAGACATACTGACAGCAGGAGACCAACCCGTGCTTCCGAATAATACGTCGGCGATCTGCTCTGCCAGTGTCATTGTACGTTCTAATCCTGCACGGGAGCAATCGCGGAGAACGCACCCACAAGTGTCAAGTTACGTACGAATGGAGGTATGGGGTTGAAGTTGCCAAGCTTCGTCAAGTTCGAGGACCGAGCATCGCGTCATGGCTGAACTTTCCTGCTCAGACGCCATGCTTGTCGAGGTGAATGACACGAACAACGATGCGGAACGCCCGACGTCACGCGCCATATCGACTGCACGTCTTGCATGGTTGAACGATCTCACTTAGAGACTATACGCTGGCAGGCCGTCAGTAGAGTTATAGAGTCGATGCGAGGATGGTTCTATAGACTTACCAGTAAGTTGAGTGGCTTTTCGTAATCAGAGACATAGTTCTGTAGCCTGCAAGTAGCTAGAAGTCAATTGCACAAAGCTGGAAAATGAAGAAGGTGAACTTCGACCATCTTTATTCTCCCGTGAGGGAGAACAAAGAGGCTGATTTTTTTGGGAGCGTCAGACGTATCACTGTTCATAAGTTCGGTACTTAGCCACTAATACATATCGTCTACTCTTCTTCTCTTCAATGTACAAGTTTCTCACATCACAAGTCAACAAGAAGAGGAAAGTGGCAGAAATTGCTTCCGCGGCGTTAAAAACAAGACCTGCCTTATTTGGCAGTGCACTGTCGAATACACGAGCTTGCAACCACAGAGGTTAGCATATGCTAGCATCGTATTTCACCATGCTGGTGTCCCTTCCAGACTGGTATCGAAGTGCTCATATTTACCGCAGAGAGTCTGGGGCGTCAGGCGACCTGCATTGTGCTCGTCGTTGCATAGCAATGGCCATGTGCCTGAGTCGATATCAACGCATAAGCGCCCGCGTGGTTCACAGCTCTGTCGACTTTCGCTTCATGCTCGCTGCCTTTGCCGTCTTGCTCGCTGTTTCTGCGTCCTTGTTGGTCTCAAGTGACACTTAAATCCCTTTCACTCGTTCACCTCATTTTCGACTATTCTGACGCATCGCTGGCTGGCGTGGGTAAGTCCGACTACGTCCCATTGTGTTGTGTCGTGTTTGATCTTATCCAGGACTTTTCGTTTGCCTCGTGTTCCACTCACCGTTGTGCCTCTCGTCTGCGAACCTCCACCACACGGCGCCCTCCGTACCCTCCCCGCCGTCTTTCGCTTACGACCTGCGACGAACAACTCAGCGATAACCCTTCCTGCGCTTGCGCTGATTTCCGCCACTTCCTGATACCCTCCTGCTGTCCATCATCTGAGTGGGAATGACACGCTTTGGGGACTTTGAGCCCCTCTGCAAGAATACCCCAAGCTACCCATGGTGTAACCTCTTCTACCGTCAAGTGAGTTGATTGGCCTTCATGTTTGTGCACGCGCCAGCTAATCGCTGTGGCTCAGCTTCAACGTCATAATCCGGATGTCCTTCAAGGAGCATCCGCTGATCCAAAGACGGCACCCGTAGGCATCAACCCTGTGTGTGCAATACCGTTTGTAGCCGTCGATGGATCGTTAGCGAACATTGCAAACATCATCGCATGTGGCCTCAGTGTCATTTTCCTGGTATACCTTATCTGGGCCACAAGCCGTAGGAAGGCTGCAGTCGGTGAGTCACCGTTTTTGTATTGGTCAAGAGTGCCTTGTAGCTATTCCAGAAGACGTGAGAGGTGCACGACTGGGCGTGATACGTCACGCGAAGCAGCACAAGAGACAGGTGGCTGCGTTTACGAGATTTTATTCTTGGCCGTGGGGATCGGAGTAAGGTGTCTGGGAAAATCATCCAGGATCCTACATATGGAGGAGACGGCGAATTGGATGGCAGGATGTGAACACTCTAGTACTTTGAATGAGCTCGATCATGGAGATGAGTCGCTGTGAGAGCCTTATAGAATGAATGTGGCAAGGGTTTCTTGCAGCATGGCTTTCATCCTCGGTGCTCCTCGCTACTCGGCAAGATGCTGACCCACTGCGTTGGTTTTCAGGGCGCGTTGAACTACGGCTGTTTCTGATCCTCTACCTCCTCACCCTCCCTCTTCAAATTCTCACGACTGGCTCATTCATCGAACAAGGTTCAACCGCCCTGACTGTACTTACGGCGATACACGCGGGGCTTGTTGCAGCGACATTCTGGACTCTGTTGGCCAATGGAATTGTCAGTACCCAGGTAGTCGAAGATGGCACCTTGAGTTCAATCATAGTATGTCGTTGAAATTACTCCGGTTCTCCGTCGCAATTCATTATCATGGTCCGTACAGCCCTTCACTTTCTTCACTCTTGCTTTCTTCGCTGCGACTACCTATATCGCTCTGGATGTCGGCTTCACATTCACATCCGCTCTCGGCCCTTCCAATCCTCCGGAAGCGCTTCACAGTATACCTCTGTTCGTCTTGACGACGATATGGCCTGGCGCGTGAGTATCACCTTTAGCGCATCCGAAAATCCACTCACTGTATTTGATATCCAGCGCCGCCTTGTTGTATTTTGTTCTCATGCTGTACATTGTACTGGGTATCCTCAATGAGGTCCGCCCCATGTGGTTCCACGTCCTATCCGCCATTTTGTTTGTCCTCAGTCAACTCGACTACTTCCTGTTGAACAAGGTTATCTGCAAGGTATGTGTGAAGTCCGTCTCATCCGGCGTATTGATAACACGGTATTACAGGGAGTATCGACTCACAGATTAGATGGCTCTTTCGTCGCTACCATTCTCGAAACCGCAGCTGTAGGTGTACTCTATCTTGCGTGGAGAAGTATAACGGAGGGTGGGTGTTTGCCTATACTCAATGAGAGTTTTGTCGCTGATCACCTCATTCAAACAGAGGACTGGGATGACACTTATTACCCTCGTTGAGTGTCGGGGTTCGATTAATTGTTTTCCTGCTCTACATAAATATAGATTTGTGACCAAGTACGTTGTTTTCGACGCTACTCGCCATCGTTAACTTCGACAGCTACATTCTGCTAGGATAGATAAACATCGCAAATCACGTCGTTTGTATCTACGCGGTATTGTTGCAAGTTTCGTAGCTGATGGTGTATGCAGCTACAGCATGGTGAACAATTTTATCTATTTATGTAGATTACAAGAATGTAGCTGCAGGGACATTCGGTTCGCCGAGTGTAAGTGTCGATCTGACGTAATAGTGCCAAGCATGTATTGGAAGTTTTGAACCTAATCTACCAGGATTCCATGAGTCTTTGGAGTCTACTTGCACGCGCGAGCATGTTTGACAGATTCCCATGATATGCTGCATACAGCACTCGTATGCAGTTAGTCTGTCATCGGGAGACTGCGCGAGACATCGTGAAAGGTTGAGGCGGCCTTTCTCCGTCATCGGAAGGGGAGGGCGAGTTGGGTACCTGGCGAAGCGAGTGATCGGGCAATTGGACGACCAATGAGCCATCGCGTCGGTAGCAAGACGTAACACCAATCGTTCAGGGTCCTGAGGTGCAGGTTGCGACGACCTGTATAGAGATCGTATCGTACCACTGTCCTTCTGGTCTCAGTTCTGAACGAAGATTAAGATTGAGAGATTGTCCTACAAGTGAAACAGATACTCTCCCCGAGGTATGGGACAGTTTGCACTTACTTGAGTTTGGTATTGTAAGGTTCATGTTATATATGCGGCCCGACGTCTAATACGAGAGGATAATTCAGCTGATTGCCAGTGTGGCTGACAAAACACTTACACATAGACCGTTGCGGCCTATAATACCAGATATCTGAGAGTACCTTACGAATGTCTTGTGAAATGCTTCTAAGCAGAACGACACAGCAAGGAAGCCACTAACGTCGCTAACATGAGAGCCAATCCAACGTCATTTTTGCTATTGTTCGGCGACCTTGTCTTCCGATTCCTCTTCTGGTCAAAGTTGGCCAGTACAGAGTCAGACAGTCGATACATGAATTCAGCTCATAGGTTTGTCCGTGCTTCTCGGGTGCGTTACACCTTGACAACCTCAAGGGAGCTTTTACTGACAGTAGCAGTTGGACTGAGTCCGACACCTACTTTCAAGTTATTCACGATGAACCTAAACGCCACAAAGCGTATGCCAAATAGCGCCAAATAATGAGCGCAATCGCTTCTCGAGCGTTTACGGGACCTGGAGAAATACAAATTCTCAACCGAACTGAGACTGCGTACAGTAGTAAGGGACGTTTGGGAGGATAAACCAGATCAGTCTTTGCGTTACGACGAGGTGGCCCAGTAGATTATAGGGTCACATACTACTGCTAAGCGTGATAATCCGCAAGACAACCAGGTCTACTACTATGTATCACGCATTGAACGGGACACAAAAACTCACCGAAGAGTTTTCTGATGGCGTGTTTGGAGGATTTGCAAGGTAGCTGGGTTGACTTCGCCGTACCGACAGCGCTCCTAATCGTCTGCGCCCACCATGCTGTTGGCCTACCCTGAGAAGCAAATTTAAACAGGGTGGAGAAACGGGTAGTAGCCTGACCTGAGCTTTGCAGACATCAGTGTAGTTTGCATTATAACATTATATAACCAACCCACCCACGTGGATATAGACGATGCAGAAGGAGCAGAAGACGAGATGTATCCAGATACGCGACAAATCGAGAATCTCACGCCAAAATGAATAAGCGCAATCTAGCCTGGCAGTGAGCCAAAGCACACGCGCGACCTATGTAACTTCTTTTTGTTGAAGAACAACCGCCTTCGTATATAATTTTATTTATATCATGAATCAACCCACCGGGAGGTGACTAGCTTACTAACTTGTCTCATGGTAAAAATAGCGAAGTGGTCATGATGCACCACATGTGCGAATGGCAGGAGAAGTCGAACTGTGTGGCTCACTTCCTCAGGCGCCTTCAGCACCAAAGCCAACTTGAAGTCGGGCCCCGACGCCCGCGATCTTGTCACCAGAATACGCGCGAGACTCTGTTAGAATAGAACAGAGGAAGTATCAGTGATACGATACAAGTAGCGGACGTTATGAACGGGAGTGCAGCGAAACAACCTTACACTCTGGCTGCGATGTGGGGTGAAGGGCTGCCCAATACAAATGCTACCACATGGATGTCAGTGCCTCGACTTACGAACATCTTTACTATATATAGCAGTCAGAACACTGCTCGATAAACATGTGCTATCCGTCTACCCTGGGCGGCGAACAGCAGTGTTGCTATAGAAGGGTTACTCAAAGAGGCCCTGTTTTCCGGACAGCCTTACTCGAGATGCGCAGTATCAGGGGCCAGCAAATGTTGCGTGTCCATTGGTGTATCGAGTGCTAGTTCTGATGATGCAAGTTACATCCCTGAAGCAGCATGTCAGCCCATGTATGTCGAGGAACTGTTCACCGTACGACGCAAGAGTAAGAAAACGTACATAGGCAACCCGACAAGCACGGGTATCGTAAAAGTAGAGAGGCCATCAGTATATTCCACGTCCAGAGAGTGGCAGAAACTCTCGAATCAAGGCAATAGTGACGGAGGTTATCTACCGGTCAACAGGCAAAGTGGTGCCAATGAGAGCTCATGTACAAACTTTGACATACCATGCACCCAACCTGGTTGTCCGGTGATACCGTCGCCGACTGGCATGTGGTGAGTATGGACGCGTCGCCATGTTTCCCTGTTTTCATGTTTTCCAGCAACGCTCCATCGAGTCTCAGTTCCCTGCATAGATTTCGGCTCACGTAGCGATCGAGGCAACGTCTGATGTTTCCTATCACACGAGCTGAACCCCTAAAACAGTATGTGAGCGTACGTCTAGCAATTGTTCATGATAACAAACCAGAAGACTCATGCAATGGCCCGGGGTCACATAGGCAACCCGACAAGCAATCCGACGCGCTCAATGAAATGTGATCAGTCTATGCAGCCCAGAGTGATAGAAAATGTCAAAGCGAGTTCGACAGCAACCGGGGTGTCTGGTATGTCAGCAAGCAAAGCGTTTCCAACGAAACTTGAGCAGGGTACTTACAAAGATCTGGTCGTGATACGGATACATCGTGACTGACGTGTTTGAACGTCTCAAGTTCTTCCAACGACGACGGGGATGTCGTTAGTTGGGTGAATAAAGAGCGGGGGCTTGCCCATTTGGTCTGCGTGAAACACGGTTGTTATGTTCGTGGGCTTTAAGTAGATAAGGAGATAAAACTAAACTGAAAGAATGAGAGTGTGCTATGGAGGCTGTCCGAGTAGTAGACCTCAAAACACATGCCAGTGCTCACAGCCCATTTTCACTCGTCCTGGCAATTCGCTTCCCTAGATTCGACCACCCCGACCTTGAGCGCATTCGAGCAACCTCTTAGATCTTCTGTCATACTACCAAGGCATCTCCAGCCTCTTGACATTCGCTCCTGAACAGCTTCATGTCATTCGAAAACCTGTTATCAGCTCTGAACCCAGTGAGATCACTTGGAGTACTTCAGATGATCTGCATAGGACGATGGGCAAGAGTGTTGTAACACTGCGTTCGCGAATTCATGCACGCTCTTGAGTGAACGAGGTACGGACTCGATGGGTAAGACCGGTTAAGACGCAAGGAATCCAGATGAGAGTGACATATAGATAAGGATGGAGGGTTGTAAGGTGAGGTGGGAGGACCCGTGACGCGTGACGTCTGGTCGACTGTGTGTGATGAGCAGCAGAGCGTTGATGAGGCCCGGCAGCAGCCGCAGAGAAGGAAACCACCTGCGACGGGTTAGTTGTACTCGTTGCTGACGAGATAGAAAAAGGTTGAAGTTTAAGAAGATAGTGTGCTTGCGTCAAGATTTGACCGAAAGAGTTGGGACTCGTTTCGCTTCCGGGGCCAGTAGAACTGTAATAGTGACTCCCATATGTAGATGTATGACCCACGTTGCATGATGGGACGATATGATAATGCAGTTAGATGAAAGGAATAGATTCCGTGAACGTACACCTCCAAAGGATAGAATACTGTGAAATATCACTTCCGTTAGAGGCAGCATATCAAGAGATGCGCAATACTGACCAAGATCTTGGTATATGGACCGTTAGTACAAGTGATGGAAAGGCAAACGTTATGAACTGTGGTGTCGATCTGCTTCCGTCAGCGTAGGCGGGTCTTTCAGGGGGTTTTCTGCTCTGGCCTGTTCCAACAGGGTATCGAGGCTCTTTTCTTTGACAGCCCGCTGCAAGTCCGTCCTTGGTTAGACCAAGATTGCAAGCCAGATAGCAATAACGTACCTGAACACAGGCCTTATACTGCGACCACATCTGCCCACACTTCGATTCATACTCCTCCGCTTTCTGCTGGGAATACTGCAGACGCTCTGCTGGCGTTGCTGCCACAGCGGGTTCAAGATAACCTTCGAACCACGCATTGAAGCAGGAGTCGTACTGCCTCTTCAGCGGGGTGCATTCCTCTGACAGACTGTGCGCCATGGCTTGTCGAGTTGAAGGTCGGAAGTAGTCGTGAGAAGAGCGGTGGGAGTTTTGTGCTTGCGTGCCAGATTGGTCTCGTCTCCAGCTCGGCCGAAAGCCGGGCGCAAGCCTTCAATACCGGCACACGTGATAAGTTGCCTTATCCGGATGTCATTCCCGCTGAGTGATGCGCTGCGCTCGTCGTTGCAGACAACGACCATGGTCCTCGTCCTCATCATCGGCGACTTGCACATTCCTCATCGTGTACACGACTTACCGGCCAAGTTCAAGAAGCTTTTAGTTCCAGGAAAAATCCAACAGATTCTTTGCACAGGTAACCTATGCGACAGAGAAACGTATGAATACCTGCGGACAGTTTCACCGGATGTGCATGTGGTAAAGGGAGATTATGACGAGGTGTGTCGAACGTGAATATCTCCAATATCATGCGCATAGTTGCTAACACTTACATAGAGTGCCTTACCTTTGTCTGTGACAGTGACACACCCGCCCATACGCATCGGTATCGTACACGGTCACCAAAGTGTACCTACCGGCGACCTGGACTCCCTCAGCGCGATCGCAAGGCAGTTAGACGTCGATGTTCTAGTGTCGGGGCACACTCATACGTTCGTATTCATGCTCTTTTACGTGGACGCCCTCTAACTATCTTGCTGCGGTCAGGTTTCAGGCTGTTGAATACGATGGCCGCTTCTTCATAAATCCCGGGTCTGCAACAGGTGCATGGATTGGGAGTGTCAACGGGTACTTCTTTTTATTGTATCAAAGGATGCTCGTGCTCAATACTCGCACAGCGATCCTACTCCATCATTTGCCTTGATGGATATTCAGGGCCCAGTCGTGGTGACTTACGTGTATCAGCTCATTGAGGGCGAGGTGAGGGTGGAAAAGATTGAGTATCGGAAGAACACCGAGGTGGTGAAGGAACCTCCGAAGACTTTACCTCAGAATATACCCTCCAGTCCTCCGCCCCATCAGCAAAGTGTATGGTAATTTGTATTAGTAGTTGATGTTGGATAAATTATCAGAGGTCAGTACGTTTATAAATTGACCTCAATTTCCCTCTCCCAGTATTGTTTGTATTCGCGCGCGAGTTCCAGACGGGCTCCTTGAGCACAAGCCCGTACACCCTATGCTATCATTAAAGTTGAAGGACTGCCATCGCATGAAAGCGACATGGTAAGACGGTGTGTGGCCAACGACCGAGTCCATATATGGCATGGACGTCCTTTGTGGCGCACGATTTATAGTGAGACCACTGCTGCAGGACTTGACGATGCCACACATCCTTAATAACGGCTGTTCCAGGATCGTCTGATATCGCGGCTGGGTCTATGACAAGCAAACGCTATGGTACACGAGAGACTACAGCTCGAACCCCTCATTTTATCTACAGTAACGCTTAACTCTCAGGCATGTCTTCAGGGCCAGCCACGGGTGCTGCACTCTCGCGTTCCCTGTCTTTACGAGTGGCTTGCACCACATCGTCCACACGCAACAGCACACGGGCAGCCTCAATGGCGGTTTTGAATGTTTGAATCTTCAAAGATGAATCAGTACCGAGTAAAAATTCAGCAGGGCGGTTCGTACCTTAACACTTGCTGACTCGTACAGTCCGTATTCTTTCATATCGACAATCTTACCGGTATCACCGTTGATACCCCAAGAATGTTCTCCATTCGCGTGCTTGCCTGGAGGGGGAGGAATGTCAACGATAGCAGAGAATAGCAATAGTAAGAAACGTACCCGGAGCTCCGTAGTACACGGATAGCGTTGCCACCACTGTTCTGAACGAGTGTTCGAGGAATCACTTCCATGGCGTCCGCGACAGCTCTGAACGGCCAACCCTCGACACCCTGGATCGACCGCGCCTTCGCGTGCAAGCCGACGCTGATGGCCATCTCGGTGGCACCACCGCCTGGTGCGAGGATAGGGTTGAAGAAGACGTTTCGGGCTACTGACATAGCATCCGCGAGGTTGCGGTCGATCTCATTGAGAATGTCCTTCGAAGGACCGCGGAGGAGGATCGTGCATGCTTTCGGCGTGCTGCACTGATCGAGGAAAGTGAAGTATCTGTAGAAGAAACGTTGAGGGACGTGATACAAGGGGAGGTCCTAGTCAGCTGCTCACTCATCTCCGATCTTCTCAATGTTGAAAAGACCACACTTCGTGCCAACGTCGGCATCACGGAGGTCTTCTATCCTGTTGACGATCGTCGCGCCGACAGCACGTGCAATACGATTGTTGTCCGACTTCCGCACTCGACGAATGGCGGAGACGTTTGCCTTGAGGAAGAAATGTTGTGCGTAATCTGTAGAGGCATCAGATACCAGAATCATGGAATATCGCTCGCGAGCTCACCTGAAACACCCTTCTCCGTGATGACGACGTCTGGCTTGAATTCAAGAATTTTATCGACCATAGCCTTCACCTGCTCCTCTTCAAGCTCTTGGATGCGCGACCAGTCCGCCTCCTTCGAAATCTCGATGTTTGTCTGGGACTCTCCCTTCTTGTACTCGAGCGGGCAATCGAGCAGGATCACCCTCGGGTTCGCGATCCTTCTTCGCATGTGCGGGTGTGTAATGTCCTTGTTCAGCATGATACCCTTCAGCACCTTACTCTGCTCAATCTCTCCTCCAGGAATCTTCTCCACACGCGCATACCGCTTGATGTCCACCGACTTGATGCCGTCTTCGTCCAGGGCGACGGTGCGGACGGCCTGCAGAGCCAGATTGCACATCAGGTCGGACCACCGAGATACGAACTTTGTGCCAATGGAAGTTTTGATGAGCGACAGCATGTCTTCGTCGCTAGAGTGTCGATGGGGACGGAAATGCGCTTGACAATTTCGAGGGCTTCTTTCAGAGCCTTGTTGTACGCGGAGATGATGACGACAGGGTGAATGTCGCGTTCTAGCTGAGATAATGACTGTGCAAGGATCTCTCCAGCTATTGTATGCGGACGTAAGTTAAATCTCGCCTTTGTGGAAGAGACATGACACACACCGAGGATGATCACACTGGTCGTTCCATCGCCGCATTCCTCGTCCTGGTTCTACTCAGCTCGATCATGTTCTTCGCTGCTGGATGTGCCACATCGATTTCTCGCAATATCGCGTTTCCGTCGTTCGTCAGCCTACACAAAACGCGCGATCAGTGGTATGTACTTTTGCTTCACTAGGCGAGTACGCAAACGTACAGAATACCACCCATCGGTCCAAATCATCTTGAGCATAGCTTTGGGCCCGAACAAGTTCTTATCACGTCTGCAACCGTCTATATAGCATTCAGTGGTGCTCTACGCGGGTGTACAGAAACACATACTTTCGCAGCTGTAATATTAGAAATCTGAGCTTTGCGCCCAGTCTGCCTTTCAGGCGTCGTGTCTACCTCGCGTCAGTGCAAATACCAATATAAACATATACTGGGAACATACTCATCACAAAAACTGGTGTCTGTCCCTGCATTTTGAATGGTCTTTCGTGAGTGGAAGATTAGGGTAAGAACCTGAAAGACGCAGACGTGCAAGCGCTCGTAATGCATTGGGCGTTTATAGAGCAGTACGCAATCAGTGTCTGAGCCGGGAAAGGAAAATGATGTGGCCAATCGATCCTACTCGAATGAAGAAACAAGAAAACATGTAATGACAGACGTACGATTATAATGACGATCATTCGTGCACAAATTCGATTTCAGAGGTACCTTGGGTGGTCAGTTACATACAGTACATGCACAGGTCTGCATTATAACCCTCTGACAGAATGATGTCGAATCGTACAGTAGGATAGAATGTGTATGGGTAGGGTACAGTAGTGTGTGCATCAACGTCTGTCTCTTTCACGACGACTTCTGTCTGATCGCTCTCTGTCCCTCTCCTTGTCCCGCCGCGAATCGTACTCTTTGTCACGATAGTCGCGATCTCGTCTCTTCTCTCGATCTTCATAACGATCATCATACTTGTCTTTCGTTCGATCGCTATCCCGCTCGCGTTCCCTTCCACCATCTCTATCTCTCTCTTTGTCCCGTCTCCGGTCCCCTTCTCTATCGCGATCCTTTCGACGGTCCGGAGAAGGCGACCTTCGTGATCCTCTCGCGGAGAGGGAGTACGTCTTCTCGAGGACGTACCAGAGCCAGATCCAGAGCGCGAGCCGCGGTCACCATCATCACGACGTTCTTGCTTGATAACGGGGATGTAGCGTTTGTCGACGAAATTCTTCTTCTTCCCTTTGCTTCCATCGTCAAAGACCTCTTTCTCCTTTGCGCCAATTCCCAAAAGAGCAGGACGAGCCTGTGGCAACCACGGTTCCACAGGTCCCTTGCCTTTGCGGCTGGCGGCAGTCCCCTCTTTCCAGCCCATACCGCGAAGAAGGGCCGCACCAAACTGTGCGACAGGTACACGCTCATAGTCGTCGAGCGTCGGAAGGTCGGGAAGTTCCTCTACGTCTTGGCGGTAGGCGTCATCCTCTGACGGCGCAGGAATAATATCCACGCGAGGACCATCCAAATCGCCGCCCTGTGCACTGTCTATTAGCGCGCGAATGGCTTTCTGGTCCTCGGTCTCTTCCTGCTTCACAGTCTCTTCCGCTGTTACTGCCACCGTCACTTCCTCCTCTACTTCCATCGCCTCATCTTCCACCTTGATCTTCTTCCTGGTCTGCAAGCCAGACAGCTGAGGTCCAGAGTTGATGGTATCCCTTGTGCCAAGACCGCCAACGCTACCGTCTGCGCCTGTTTGTGCAGCTGCGCTGGGAGGGACATATAGGTTCTTTCTCTTCCTCGCAAGCTCTCTCCAATCTTTATTCTTCAGGGCTGGGATAACCAGTGGCCCCTGGGGCTTCTTCTTCTCATGGAGTCTGACGAAGAGGCCAGCTTTTGTGAGTTGTGGGACCGAACTTTTACGAGGATAAATTGCAAATGATACACACCGCTGGACACCAAACTTGTCGAAGCCTGTTACCAGTTCATCCTCTGTCTCTTCTTCCTCGTCCGAACTATCTCTTTCGCCGTAGGTGCGGGACCTTGGCTTTGGAGACTCATTGCGGAGTGGACTACCAGGTGCGCTGCTGTTGGCGCTGCTGGTGAGGCGAGCGGGAATGGCAGGTATCTTGAAGTCAGAGTCGTTCCCCCCTGCCGAGCTGGCCCTAGACACCGGCGACGGGCGTCGGATGGTGAAAGAGAGCTTGCCTTCGTCGGTGGACATGGCGGTGGCTGCTTGAGCATGAGTCGGCTTCGGCGCCAGAACAGTGAGTCTATCGGCCTTTGCCGCGCTGTGGAATAGACAGCGGGCGATTGAGTGTGGAGAAGCGCCCATGTAATTACTTACTCAGGCCCCCGCCTTCTTCTTTCTTTCCACCCACTCTCCCGCCCCCGCCCTCTCCTCCACGCCGTCTCCGACAGTCAGCGTGTCCCCCTCGTTGCTGAGCCCGCCAAATCAATCGAGCTCACCGACGCGAACGACACCGACGCCCGACCCGAGGTACAGGAGCCCGCCTCCCACGCCCACCATACTGTGGCACCACAATGTCCGACAATATTTCGTCGATCAAGCAGGTTCCTGCTGAGATATGGATGTACATGTTCGAGCTCATGGACAGTCCGAGGACCTCGGCAATGTCTTGCGCACCTGCAGGAGCTTCCACAACTACGCGATCAGGGCCTTACACCGCTCTATTATATGGAAACAGCCCACTGCTGCCGCTCATAATCTTCCGTTCTGGGACGACGAGGCGGAGGTGCTGCTCAACAATGTTCAGTCACTCGAACTGCACATTTCAGCTCTGCCCGATCGTGCTCCGGGACACTTTGTGGATGTCGGTGGCTGGGCGTTCACACGCCTCGACACAGACCCTCACTTCCAGTATCCGGAGGGACCATGGGTGGAGGAAGATCCTCACGACATACATAACCTTCCCATCATGCGGACCATCGAATACTACAAGGTCTTCCAGCGATGGGCTACGCCCGCGCTGTACAATCAATTAATGAATAGGTTGACGTCCTTCACCAAGTTACATACTCTCCGGCTCCAGGATTTATTCTTCACAGACGACTTGTTTGGCGCGCTGCACATGCTACCGGGTCTTCGAACTCTGCACATACAGAACTGCTTCTTCCCACGGAGGCAGGACATTACAGCTCGAGACCATTCGGCATTACCGATCACGTCGCTAACCTTGGTTCACATCCGCCGCCAAGTTCTGCGAGGCGGTCGGCGCGGTGAAGACGAAAATAACATGTTCGTGGAAATGGACGAGGACATCAGTTACGCGTTGGATATCGCTTCAGCGCACAACCTCCGCACCCTGCGAGTCGACTCTACCGCCGACGTCTTCGCCTTGGTCTACCGCAAGCGTGATCACGGTGCTTACTCCTTTAAGATTCCGGAGAATCTCACGCATTTGTATGTGATGAGGAAACGCGCGGTAAGGAATATTGTGCAGCCACTATACCACAGCGAGCAGCTCTTCCCTATTGCCGCCTACGCCGTTATGGAGCGCTGCCCGACACTCCAAACGATATCATTGGGCTATCCTCTCCCTAAACATCACACATTCCCCAAACGCGATTCTATTCCAAACCTCACACAGTGCGAAGGTGGCTTGGATACGATCGCGGCCTTGGCGTCGGGTCGCCCCCTACGCGCTCTGAGTATTCTGCGGTCTGATGCACCCACTGAGGGTATCCTCGAGACCCTTGGTCGTCTAGGCCAGGAGCATCCGAACCTGGAGATGCTCAAGATTCATTGCAAGAACTGGGACATTGAGATTCTCGAGGCGATTACCCAGCTGTTCCCTCGTCTTCGGAAGTTGAGCTTAACTTACGACGAACCTCATCCGAATAGGCCGTGGGAGCAGGCCGACTATTGGGCCAGGCTTCACCATCAGACGGGCTACGAAATGGCTGCAGATGCGCGTGCGCATTCTGACCAGTCTACCAGCCCACAACGCCCCGATGAGGTTTGTCCTCTCCTAGTGCCCAACGCTGTATTATCATTAACAATGTGCAATATCCAGGACACGGTTGTTAGTTTCGGCCCGCATTACCTTTATCGACTTCAACATCTCCACACAGTCGAAATCTTCGATACACCTGATGATCTCAGTGTCAAACACCCTTCGTTCTTGTATGACAAAACCTTTGACTCTGTCGACGAGGAGCTTCGTAACCTCGTTATTCCATGGAACCGCTACTGCAAGAGCCTTCGCCGCGTCCAGCTTCACGCCGGGTACGTCATGCACAGAGGCTACGAAGGCGCACCTTGGTCTCTGCGTAAGGTCCACGAGGTTCAGGAAACCACCGACTTCGAATACTAGCTCATGTTGATCTTATACGCTGTGGTGTTGCGGGAGTTTCACCGCGCGGCCGATCAGGGGTGCTGGCGGTGCCGTTGTAGTGGATTGGATGCGCTCGTAATTTCTCTTTGATGTCTTGTTCGATCATATCGCTGAACACTGCTCTGTGTTTGTATGGAAGTTTATCGTCATTGTCGACCATGTATTCATCAGTCTCGTCGTTCTGCATACCTTGGCTGTGGATGTACTGTATCATACTTCTGTCACCTGTATATATTATTAGTATCCATGTCTCCAATAGGCTGTCGCAACGTCCGCGACGACAAATACTCTTCGAGAGGCGCGGGATTAGTAACGCCAGCATAGGCCAAGTATTGCTGAGTAGCACTTTGATACAAATGTAACCTGCTGTGTCGTGTCGCATCAACGCAGCTAATCTAGCCCAATATCAGGCACTAGCGAGCCTGTGTACTAGGCACTAAAATCCCGATAGATCACACCGTAGCGTTCTGACGGCCGAGGAACAGGTGCCCAAACTTGTACAGATTGACCCTAACAATACACAAAGATGTAGCAGTTTACAGTAACTGACCGATAGGCTTCGCTGTGACAAAGCCATGGGAGGCATCGTACACGAGATTGCCGCGCAGGAACGTCTTCTCGACGCGGCCTTTCAGGGTCAAGCCCTCGTACGGACTAAGCTTGTTCTTAAGTTCAGGGACTCCTTAGTCACCTAGAGCGAGGCAGATGTCAGTTACGACGCATAGACATTACTTTAAAGCCAATGTAGCTTACTGTGTAATTAGCGTTGGGTCGAATACCACGATATCGGCATCGTAACCAACAGCCAATTTGCCCTTTCTGTCATCTAGGCTGGCATGCAAGGCTGTCTTGACGGATAGCCAATCCACGATCTGACCAATAGTCACGCCTCGCTTCTGGCCTCAGTCCACAAGACGCTTAGGCCCAGTCCGAGAGTGCTGATACCGCCCCAGGCCGACATGATATCTCCTTCCTCGCATTTCTTGAGCGAAGCGACACAAGGGCTGTGATCGCTCACAACGCAATCGATGGTTCCGTCCAAAGAGCGTCCCAGAGGGCGTCCCGGTTCGTTTCTTCGCGAATCGGAGGACAGCATTTGAATTCGGGATGGCCGTGTGGAATGTGTGCCGCCGACAGCGCCAGGTAGTGGAAGCATGTTTCCACGTGAGCGGTAGTCCGCTCGCCTTAGCAGCGCGAACAAGTGGCAGAGCATCCGCGGCCGATAGGTGGACGATGTGTAGACGTAGAGAAGGGTATTGCGTGTGAAGAGAGGTGATCAATTTGATTGCGTTTACTTCCAGGTCCTGAGGCCGAGAGGCAAGGAACGTGCTGTACAGCGTCGGGTCCTCATCCGAAACATCTGGTTGGGTTCCGTCGAGCTCGGCGTGAAAGCATAGCACTGTAGATGTATCCTAGCCGAGCATCTGAGTATAGTAGGCGACAACTTGAAGGTGAAGGGGTCGTCACTACAGACTGCGCCTACCTTGAGCTCGTCCATAGCATCTACGAGATCATCTCGTGTGACACAGGGGAATTCCTCAACACCACTCTCTATCAAGAAACATTTGAAGCCCTTGACGCCACTAGCCACCAATGGCTTGAGGTGAGACTGCAGTATGCGACAAAATGCAGATCAATCGACCAGGTACATTGATATGACGAAATAAATATCCACAGTACCTGGTTTCCGGGAATGACACCTCCCCAAAAAGCCACATCAATCGTGCACTGCCCTGTTGCCGCCTTCGCTTCACGTCCAGGTAGTTCACCGACACGGTAGGTGGGATAGAGTTTAATGGCATATCCACGACGGTGGTGACGCCACCAGACGCAGCTGCTCTTGTGCCTGTGTAGAATCCCTCCCATTCAGTGCGACCTGGTTCGTTCAGATGAACATGTGCACTTGCCAAGGAAGACTCGTCAGATATGAAATGTGGCGGTAACTGCGGAGGTTGTCAAAGTCATACTCACTCAACGAGGCCTGGAAGGATGAGCTTGTCGCCTGCATCGAGCCAGTCGCTGTCTACGACCGTCGGGAATTCCTGTCTCGCGCGGAGCCCTGTGTGTATTTCAGTGATCTTTCCTGTATCAACGTCTGCCACGATTGTGGCAGGAACACCATGGCTCTGTCCGGGTAATACAACGTTCGAGCCTGTGAAGACTTTGACTCTACCCTCTGAGCTCATCTTCGTGTGATCGTGGACTTGGAGCACCGCAATCAGTTAAGGGAGAGCACGAAAACGCGTGTTCCGATAATAAAACGATGATGATGGATGAAGCGTAGGTGAAACCGGATCAATGTCAATTTCCTGTTCAGGCAGGCGACGTCGTTTGAGCTCTCATAGGCTCTCGTGAGTCGCATCTGCGTGAGCACCGCTTTTCTCAGGCGTTCCACACGTTAGTGCGTGCCCGCATCATTTTGATGCGACATTTAGCATGTGCAGTGTCATAAATACCCACTCAGTGAGGATGTTTAATTTGTATAGAGCACATCAGCGATCCCCCTCGGTACCACCGGGACACAGCTCGCGGCCGATGTGTGGGTAGGGCGGCAAGCTAGATCCACGCCGATGTTCGTGCTGATCCCGACCGAGTTTCGTGTCAGAGAGCTGTATATATACCCCTCTGGTCCTAGCCCCCACCCTCCTCCTCAACCTTCACCGGTTACTACCTCCACCTCGACGCGTCGTAAGACCATACCCTTCTACTATACTTCCCAAATGTCGCGTCACTTCCTCGCCATTGACATCTCCAACACCGTTGCTTCTCGGCGAAGTATGCCAGAGATGAGGAGCCCGGTAGCGGACAAGGTTCAATACCGCTGTAAGAGCTGTGGTGCTCGTATCACACCGAAAAATAGCGTGGTGTCATCGGTAAGTCTAGCTGCCTGCTTCAAACGTAGGAGAGATCATACTTACAGTCACCTGTAGGAGTTCAGAGGCACATCTGGGAGAGCAATGCTGGCGAAGGAAGCGTACGTGTCGCTTTACGCGACGAATTGACTCCTGCTAACCTTCCGACGGATTGTAGTAGAAATGTCTCTCTGGCCCCAGTCACTCTGCTACTCATGAACTCGGGTGCATACCGCGTCCAGAACACCTCCTGCTCTGGTTGCGACACAACAATCGGATGGAAGTTCGTCAACGCAACGGAGAAGTCAGAGAAATGGAAAGAGGGCCATTTCATCCTCGAGCTCGATCAGCTCGAGGAAGAGTCCATGCCGCTTTCGCCGCTCGACGAGCCCGTCGCTGTGGAACCGAAGTGGAACCGCGTCTTACAGCTCGCCGGTGGAACGAACCACAAGCGATCACATTCCTCTGGGTCGACTACGAAGCGCGTGCGTCCCATGGGCCCTCGAGCCCGGATTACGTTGGAGGCTTGGTAGACGAGGGATACTGCATTTCACTTTTTTTCATCAACTTGGGACATTACACTGGATGTGACGCATAACTTAACATTATTTATCTCGTAGCGCATTGACTGGCCTTAATCCTAAGCTGCTACACCGCGTAGCTGGCGAAAGTAACATATTGTATTTCTATCAATATAACGTCATATCATCAGTGATCTGCATGTCAGAATTCGAGGCTACCCTGGAGGTACATACGTTCGGTCTTCGACAACCGTCCCCAGGCCACGAGCAGCTCTCGAAGTGATGGCAGGTGGGTCTGAATTCGCACTGGTGAATGATGTGAGCCACCACCTCGGTAACGTGTAGATCCCGAATACCTAAACGTCCCTGCATGGTGGGTGACTGGATGTAAACTCATGAGCATGCTGAATATACGCACAGCTAGGGTCTCTCGTAGACATGATCGCATGATCAATACATATGTTTCCCACAAGTTCTGTCTTGGACGCCATCCCTGGATTACTTCGAGCATCATGCACATCGACATGTTCCATGATCCCCGCAGAAGCTATCTAAATGCAGGCGTAACCAGCGTGCAAATTGTTCATACTTGCGGCCGCCGAGTCACCTATCGGAAGTCGCGTAGACACAGTGAACACGTACTCACGCCATATGATAAGGCTGATGGTGCAATGCAGCATTCGAGTAGATCCTGAGCTCCGAGGGTTGAACTTGTCTACTCTGCCTCCGGGAGACGACAAAGTTCGAGCATCCTCATGTTACTTCGCATGCCACATGCCTAGAGATGTTGCGCGTTTACTGGATTCGGCAAGACCCGAGTGCCAATCTAATGACGACAGAACTTGAAGCTCCTGATCTATTTCGCGGTGTAAATCGACCACCATGAACACCGCAAACTATCCAGTGATAACGATAGACCTGGTGAGCATCATGCAATTACCGATTATTCATGCTTTAGCTTGGACAGACAGGTCCTGGACAGGCGAAACACTAGGGATGTGCTTACCGCTGTGCTGCATTCAATCCTCTTTCATCGACTGTTTGGATCAGTGAAGCCAAAGACGTTCGAAGTTCTTGATGTCACAATGGTATGATTGTAGCTGCTGTGCTATAATGGTGTGGCTTACTTCTATGGTTAGCCAGGTGTAGATGATATGGAGATCAACCAGCTGGTTGACTCTCGAGTTGACGCTTTTTGGAAGGCAATGGAAGGCGGTATACATAGACGAGGACAGGTAGCGTATATACCATAATCATCAGTACTCGGTCTACTAAATATCATCTATAGATAAGTGTGACCTTCTCAGAAAAGCGTCCCCGAAAGACATGGTTCATTTCGGCAGAGGTAGGATAGTTCCCCCACTTTTTGTGCTACTCTGACAGTGTTACGTTTGTAGGAAGAGGTTCCATGGGAGCAATGGTAAGCTTCCTCACAATCTGTGACTATGACCGATATTGAAGTGAGTATTTTCTAGGACCATCAATGCTGAGATACGACAGCCAGCGACAGGAGGTAAGCGATCATGATATCCTGGCACTACACTTGACACCAATCTTGTGTTAACAGATCGCCAAGCATTCGATACAGAGCTCGCATCGGCTCTCACAAAGAGTCTACAAACAATGCTCACACATACGTCGTCCGAGCGGGGGCGCTCTGTAGTCCCGCTGATCACCAACGCACAAAGCATCTCACCGTTTCCCTACAAGATAGTCGTTAAGGTTGGAGGAACAGAAATCGCGGGGTGAAATGCCGAGTCGCGTATTCATCTATAAATAGACCACAGGATACTGATGTGTTGCTCTTGCATTCACCCCATTGGTGCTCGTGCTGGTACTGTTACGTATGTGGTGCATGACCAACGCGTCGCCAGTAATCCTCGCCATAGTCAAAGAACAATTCATCGCCTTTTTTGATAGATTTCACTGTAACGAACACCTCAGTTATGCCATGCAGACTCGGAACGATCGCGACTCACTAGCGGTAAAGCCTATCTTCTGCTCTCCGTTGACAAGCCGGACTGCGAGCAGATGAGCAGAAATTTCTGCTACGATGGTACTCTGTGACTCACTATCGGCGGTAACGTTTGCCTTCTTTCCGACAGCGTGGTTGACGAACCGCGTTTCGTTCCCTACGTGTTGGGCATCCAAGGCCTGATCGAAGTTATGCCTAAACATGTAATTGAGGCCATTGTAATTATACTCCAAGCTGTATAACCACAGTTTCAACGTCAGAATGATGTACGTGATGCAGAGTAGATGATCTACCTACCTCCGGTGATAGTCCTCGTTGTTCCAGTACATTTCCCCGATATAGCCTGGACAAAAGTCGTTATTTTCATAGAAGAGTACGTTAGAATAAAGGAGTCTCACATCCAAGGAAAGAGCCTTTGGGTATGTTCTGCCCCGCGAAAGTTCCGAGGCCGTGATTGCCAGCTTGAACGATAAGTTGCTACACAACGTCAATCTGATCGTTGCCGGAACGAGTATTGCGGCGAACATACCACACGACAATCTCTTTGGAAAGTGAAGTTATCACACTTCCCCTGTGCTTTCTTGGCTGCCTTTCCCCTTGTTGTCTTCCTTGTAGTGGATGAGCTATGTTGTTTACACAACTCTGGGTCGCATTCGCGTCCTACCCGGCGACAATCACATTTGCTACGGTGAAAAAACACTGAGATTCGTGAAAATATTCATGCCTTTAGCAACCTAAAACATACTGCAGATTTGCTTCGCCGCACATATCCTTGCTGCCAGTGCACTTACATCCTCGGTACCTGCGTATACCTGTGATGACCGCAGTATGGCTCAGCACTAACGTTCCGTGTACTAAAGGCGCCACTTACATCGATGGCTGCACTGGCAGTTCCTGCGGCAATGCAGATTTCTTTCGTAGCAAAGGCAAGGTGGTATAGACTGCGGCCCGCATGGGCCCTTGTGCTGACATCGCACAGGCCTACAACAGTTAACGTGATTTGGTTGATGAGAACGAGAAGTACACACATGGTAAATTTGATAAACTCGTTAATTTGAACATCATCCACTGCAAAGTGGCAGAGTCAATGGCGATTTATCTACCGGTATCGATGAATTCACTGACCAAATAAACAGGGCTTCTGCTGCTTGGATTGCAAGACCTCATATCCTTGAACGACTTGACCCCTGCGAGCGAATATCTAAGAGTACTTAGGCTACGCATGTACCAATCAATGCCACACCAACGTACCTTATAACAGTCGGTCTGAGGAAAGAGAGTACTGAGCGAGCAGGGCAACGTATTAGGTGCCAATTTTAGCATTGCGTCCAAGGTTTCCACTTCGGGTTCGGCATCCCAGTCAATCGAACCGTATACTTCCTCGGAGTCCAATTTGAGAAAGCATGCGTCCCCACATGGTTGTTGTGTGACCTTTTCGAGCACCTCCTCGTTCGTGTATGTGCCTTCCTGGACTGTATCATTGTGCCATCCTGTCGGATAGGCTTCACAACGTGCATGTGAGTGTTGCTTGAAGAAAACGATGGGTCAACTGCACGCACGATGAGTGAAGCATGCCATTTGTAAACAATCAAGATTTGGGCAGAATTCACTGGCCAGTGCGTTCATTTTGCCTTGATCACAAGATCTACTGAAGTCTCGCCATATGGACTCATGAGCACGAAGATTGACTTCGCTGGAGGCATTCCCAGGCCAGGACAGAACGTCTCTATCGGATTTTGGGTCAAAGACCGGCTTGCACTATCATCAACACGAGACCTTACCTCTGTTGCATTTTGAAGAGAATGTCAAGTACCGTGGATGTATCATTTTCGAGCTTTGATATCGAGCCGTATTGGTTGAAAATATGCGAATCATCTATATCGTCAATGTAAATTGGTATAGACGGCGCTGGAGCGCCTGGCAAAGCGATCAGACGTTGGATGGTAGTCCACGCGATTATGCGGTCTGGGAAGCATTGGGATTATGAAAAGTCATGATGAGAACCAGGAGTTAAACATACGATCTGGATCACGCCATGGCTGCCGTTGCCATCCTATGCTATAGAAGTGACGAAGGTAGTACCTCTCATCGAACCCGGGCTGGCCGGCATACTTGATGAAAGAGCAGTGCGGCCTCGTCTCCTCTGTTTGAGGGTCAATAGGGCAGTGAGACGGCGTAACTGCCTCATAGCGCGGGTGGGGAGTGGCCTCTTCCTCCGCAACGATTGTGTGCGCAGGCGGAGTGACAAGGCGCTGCACTGTTCCTGCATCGGTCCATTCCCAAACTTCAAATTGACACTTGCCAGTTTCCATATCCTCATGCGAGACAGAGCCTGGAGAGTGCGCTTCGAGACACCAATCGAAGTCTTCCAGTCCGTAATCAGAGGCGCAAGACTCCGAAGGTGAGTCTGCAGCTAACGAGCGCAAGGTCTGAGTGCAGTGGGAGGGCTCCCATTCATAGAATTCTGTCCATACGGCACGGTAGGTCTCTTCGATGAGAGTTCTTGCTTCATCGCTTAGATTCCGGACCACGCTTGCACTCGTGGTACTCGGCGGCGTTTCGTCCTCGGAGCTGTCGATCCTGTTTGCGCGCCGACCTCGTGCAGTCCGGAAGACAGCCTCACCGTCTTCGTCGCTGTCAGGGAACTCGTCTGACCGATGCCTCGGTAAAATCGCGCTGCTCTCCTCTTCGACGTCGGAGAGCGGCATTACTCCTGGTGTTGTAGTAGTGAGATCGCAACTTCGTCGGCCTTGCGCTGGACGGCATTCCAACGTCTGACGCCTTCATCCTCGTTTACAGATGCCGTACGCGTGGAAGAAAGAAAGATGATGGTCGGAGACAAAGTCGTCGACAACAGAGGTCAACGGCGCTACGCGGTCAGGGTCATGACTTGGGGCGCCTGGCTGCTCAAGCACTGCGACCGCCTCTGCCTCACCACCGTCCACCACCATCCCAACATGACCGAGCGGACAGTGAGCAACATGTTATTCGCAAACTTCAACCAGGACTTCACGTAAGTTCAAAGATCTGCAAGGAAATGACAAGAACTCATGGTCGCAGGTGTATATCGGTCGGCACTCGTAAAGGTTACTCCATTACGAACTGTGACCCATTTGGTCGCGTCTACACTATGAGTGCGTGCAACCATACTACACTAACGATAAGTGTTAATGATGAGAGATAGACGATGGTGCGAAGGGCATAGTCGAGATGCTGTTCTGCACGTCGTTGATAGCACTAGTCGGTGCGGCGGACCACCCGCAGTCCAGCCCTCGGAAGCTGCAGATCGTGAATACCAAGGTGCGCCGTGTTATAACTCTTTACACATACTAAAACTGACAATATGGCTTATGTTGTGCTGGCTGGATTGATGACATACAGCGGCAGTCGATGATATGCGAACTCCTCTTCCCCTCATCCATCCTGGCCGTCAAGCTGAATCGCAAAACACTTGTCATAGTACTCGAAGTTGAGATATATATCTACGACATATCCAACATGCGACTCCTCCATGTTATCGAGACTACCCCCAACCCTGAAGCCATCGTCGCACTGTCCCCTTCATCCGATAACTCTTACCTCGCCTATTCGACTCCCGTCCCTTCACCCGCTTCATTGGCCCAACCCAATAATGGACAACAAGCCACGGCCTCTACTTCGACACAAACGGGAGACGTAGTTCTCTTCTCAACGAAGACGCGCACGGTCGTAAACGTCATTCAGGCACATAAGTCGCCCATATCCTACCTAGCCATCAATCAAGCAGGAACCATGCTCGCGACTTCTTCGGACAAGGGAACGGTCATCCGTGTCTGGAGTATACCTGGTGCGGAGAAGCTCTATCAGTTCCGTCGTGGCACGAGAGAGGCCAAGATATACTCTATAAATTTCAACGCTGTCTCGACTCTCCTAGCTGTTAGCTCTGCGCACGATACCGTACATATCTTCAAGCTCGGACCTCAGAAAAGTGGAAGTGAGAAGAACTCAACTCCTGCCAGTCCGGAATCTGCGTCTATTGATAGCAGAGAGAGTTCTAACGGTGCTGGACTGGAGGGTGGTTACGAAGCGTTCGTGGACAAGAAGAAGAGCAACAGTGTTTCGTATGTTTTGGAAATCTCTATGAATTTGGCTCCTGTGCTAAGGTTTGTAGGTCAAGCATAAAGCGACGGTCCCTCCATCTTACGAAGAACCTTACGTCCTCCGTGGGTGGATACCTTCCCAGTGCTCTCACGGAAGTGTGGGAGCCTTCTCGAGACTTTGCCTTTCTGCGATTACCTACAAGTGGGGCAAGATGCGTAGTGGCTCTCAGTGGGTACGTACTATGACAGCGTGGTCACGTATCTCTTCTCAAAATATGTGGTACAGGACAATGCCTCAAGTGATGGTCCTTTCTTCCGACGGCTATTTCTACTCGTACAATATTGATCTCGAGAACGGTGGAGAATGCTCATTGCTAAAGCAATATAGGTACGTCATGCCCTCGTATCCCGACATGTGTATGCTGACTATTGTCCCAGCTTACTGGATTCGAGCGACGAAGCGACGAATGAGTGACAGGAACAAACTATACCAATTCTCGACTATCTGGACATGGACAGATATTCGACAAACACTGTAACGACCTATGACGACTTATTATTGTACATATTACTATGTAATCCCGAGTCTCTTGCTGGGTATGGAGTTTCTCTTTCCAAATCACGAAAACATACTTTTACGAGGCAGAGGTGGCCGTGTGTAACCATAGTTGGGGGAGGATGGTAAAGAAATCTCATCATATTGGTACAAATGTTTCCTTGAACCGCATAATATAAAGTGGTCACGATATCTACAACGATCAGCGGGTCCAGCCAGCTTGAGCCAACAGATTAGCTTGTGTCCGGTCGGCAATCGACGTTCGTTTGGCACCGGTATCACTGTTTGAACGTCCATACGTCAGAGGCTTTCCAAGCAGCTTGAAAGTGATGAGACAAACCTGTAGAAGCTCCGGATCAAGGATTCTACTTCTTCAGAAGACATCTTGATGTACTTCTGTGGATCTACAAAGGAATAACGATTAGACGAGCTCGGACTTCTCCATGTGTGATACAAGCTTACTCTTGCTAAACTCCTTCCCAGTATTTCTCTGTGTAAACCGCTGCAACGAAGGAACAACAAGTTTGACCACCTCCTCGCACACCGTGTCCCTACCAACTCTATCGTCATGCAAGACCTTCGCAAGTCGATGTCGCTCCGCGACTTCTTCCAACAGGTCGTAGAACCGAGTGAACCGTTCCTTGGTGGCGCTCTTGCTCTTGTCTTTGTCTTCCTGAAGTGCAGACATGAGCGGTGAGAAGTTCGTGTCGAAGTATCCTGCCTTCGCGATGCGAAAGTTGGAGGTCAGGGCGTCCTTTGTAGGTTTGGAGAGTAAAGCTGCGACTTCTGGTCGAGGCTGGTCGACCAGATAGGTGTTGAGGTAGGATACGTTGTTGAGGAGGAAGATGGCTCCAAAGGCGGGGCGTTTGTTTGACCGGGACACAGTGTTGAGAGAAGCGAGTAGGGCGGTCACCACATCGTCTAGTGGGACGCTTACCTGAGACGAGAGCACAGTCAAAAGAAATGAGGTACTTACACACGTAATGTTCGAGGATGGTTTGCTCGTCGATGTCGGTGACTTTGCTGCCAACGGCTTTGACACCTTCACCCATCTTCCAGTTACCGTCGCCCAGCGTGATCAGAGCGGATGCGACAGCCATTTGGACTTCAGGTATTCGTTCCAAGAATTGGACGGTCTACTAGGACTTTAACAATAGTTCCTGAAGCAGTGTTAAGCAACATACCGAGAGCGCGAAATCTGCCAGCCCCACATTCGTTTCGGATCGAGTGGACAAAGCGGCGGCCTTTATATCAGCTAAGAGTTCAGGGAAGGCCCGAAGGCAAGATGCACGGATGGAGTGGAGGCTATCTTTCAACTCGTTCTCCTTCCTTCCCGGCCGTCTGCACATGAGGTCGTCCCATCGTGACTGTGCTGATGATAAGTTGCCGTATACCGACAATGCTAGGAAGGTGTTCTTGTGTAGAGAACGCTTGATCAGAGAGCCAAGTGAAGAGAGCGTTGTCGAAAAGAGGGCCAGCAAGGGGTTGATCAACGTCGAATACGTGTTTGGAAGGATTGTTTGGGTGGGCAATGGAGCGAGCTCAACCAGAAGCTCATACTCTAACTTCAGAACATAGCGTAAGTCAGGTGTGCACGTCCCAGTATTCACTTCCACATACCTCTGCAACATTCAGTAGATTTCCTACCCAAGTTCCTAGTTCCCTCCCAGATGCCACTCCATCAATGGTCTCCGCTCGGTCCACTACCCGTCGACCGTAGTTCTCCAGACACTTGCGTATCCAAGACCCGCGCATGTCAGCATATCCTTTCTGTGCCTCCTTGAGGGTGGCTTGTATTCCGGGCGCAGCTGGATGAGATGGATGTGTCGCCGGTAGAGGAAGTGATCGGAGGAAGCTGACGACGGGGAGAAGCGACTGCTTGACGGATGTGGGGAATGGAGAGGGGACAAATTCAGGACCATTTAGAGGCACACCGGAGGACCCTTCTGCGACGAGCTTGGTATATAGTTGGGTCAGTTTCTTCGCGCCAGTTTCGACAAGGCGAGCCTAGGAATGCACGTAAACCGAAGATGTATAATTCACAGATTGGAGGGCCGCATACCGTATCGCCAAGATCTCTGTCCAACGACTTGAAAGCGATACTTGTATTGAGGCGTTCTAGCACATCTTTATACGCATCAAGTTGACCCGGTTGAGGGCTATGTAGACTCAGCGTACTATATTGACAGAGGTATGGCATTATCAGACGTACCCTCGCAGAATAAGAGCCTCTTCAGCCGCTATACCCTCTTGATTACTCTTGACCTCGTCAATCTTCTGTAGCGCAGCCTCAATATCTATACGTGCATGAGTATATTAATCATGAGTCTGAGAATCTAGGACTTACTATTGCCTCTCCGGTTGAGGATCTGTGACGACGAATATAATGGTCTGATAGAGTTCTCAACCTTCACTAATCTGGTGTCGAAGCTGGAGAGAATGGCTGTAAAAGCTGCGGCTCAAGAATGATTACCGTTAAGAAAGACCACTCACAAATCATTCGCTGAGAGATTTGCCGAGTCTTATTGAGGTTCTGCTCGAGCTATGCGATGGTGACGACCTCAGCCACCGAGTAGAACACTATGGAGACTTTGGCTTACAAGCTCAATCTCCGCGGTCTCATCATCCATGGTGAGCACTTGAGGGTCAGAACGATCGCTTTAGGTAGAGGCTGGTGGTATACAGAGGGTATATGGTGGTAGTCAATACATGAGATGCAATGTGAGAGGCGCCTTCTCGCTTCACTGCCACTGTTGCCTCTTGCCACCATCACCACTCGTTGGGCATGACATTAGGAACAAATGCACCATCCATAGCACGAGAAAATGGCTCTTCAAGTGCGCAAAAGAAGAAGCCAGTCCCACGCTGGCTACCCATTTCATTAGTAAGTTCCGCGACAACCCGGGGCTGTAGTCCCCCCAGCCATGAACCTGATAGTTCTGCGTAGCTTGCGTTCAGTTCCGTGGCCCTAATTGCTCCTGTAATTCTTCTGCGGCGACATAAGGCAAACTTGCTGTCCAGAACACTTGAAGAGGCTCCTCCACCTCGCCGAACGACTACTACTGTGTCCGCTACATTGAGTGCAGCTACCACATCTCGACCTCGGCAGGTTGGGCATACAAGTCCACAGATTCCACCTACAACAGCGCAGAATACTGTTGATCCTGCTGTGCCAGAGGCCGCTGACGATTTCAACGGGGCTTTATATTCCCTCAAGGCCTTCGGGTACGCTACATTGATTGTGATGGCAGGGGGACTGACTACTGTGTGGGGCGTTAAGCAATACATGGGAGTTGACAATGTACGTCTCGGCAGGATATTATCTGCGAAGATGCGCTCATGGTCCCTTAGACGGAAGAGTTTGCCTCCCGAATGCGCTCGCTGGTTCAAGCAAAGATGCCAGGCTTGATGGCTCGGCTTTACCGGGCACCCTCTGAAGAGGATGAGCTCCCGATTGAAACACATTCTCCGTCCACGGATTTGCCAAGTCCTCGAGTTGTGATTGACCAGCACACGGAGACAGCCGAATGGAATTGGCCAGATGCAGAGAAACGTTTAGGAGCGGCGTTTGACCAAGGAGGATTTTCTGGCTGGGCCGACGCTGTGCTACGAGAACTCGAAAAAGAGAGCAAAGTGGAGAGGCAGAAACGCGGGCATACATGATCTAGGGTGTGAGTACGCCTTCCTGTTGGAGTAATAGTCCGTAAACCTGAGCGGACACTTACTGCAGCCACATTATCCACCAGTTGCGTAGTAATTATTGTGGTCAATACTATCCGCCATCTGCGTAGACTTCGTGCAGAGCGGTTCCAACTCTCCAGTTCTCCATCAGGCTCGAGGCCATTGTTGCGGGCTTCAAGGGGTGGGCAGCCTTTTGATCATCCAGTTCATAGTCGAGCGGCCGACAGCCGGATGTTTTTGTGTCGGAGAGAACAATGACAACCTCGACGTCAGAGACCGGTCACTCCACGGACTTTGTTAATCGCACAGCATCAATTGTGTGGCTGATCTTCGAGCGCGATCATATTCACGGTGTGTCTACTGATTGGGGCCATCGTGCCCACAAACAGCTGCTATATCATATCGATACACGTTTTGAAAGCTGCAGCTTCTCAGCTAGAAATGTTGTTCCACGTCCAAGTCAAGGATCCAAGGCCGAGCATACCCGTCTCATCTGGACAGCCGGCGCAATCACTAGGCTCGACCCCAAGGCTATATATAACAAGAGCAATGTTGCTAATCATGTCATTTCGTGCTCACTCCAGATATTCGACATTGTATCCACCTCACTTTCGTGTGAGTGATTACAATCCCCAGTCATAAACTCGCATCCATTGACTTCTCAAACCCATACTGCTAGACGCAAATATGTCAGATCCTGTAGACGCCTCCTTGGAAGAACTGCACGCTTTAGTGAACCTCATCAAGACTTCCGTCGACCAGATTGAGAAGACGTACAGGTCGAATAAGCAGCCCTTTCCATCGCTCAATGGGCCATTCAATCCTCCGTCAGAAGGTCTCCGCATGTCGCCTGAAGTACAGCAAGCCGGAGATATCCTTGTAGCCGCTGCATCACAGCTAATTGCCACAGTTCGACCTCCGTTCACTACCACTATCGTATACGGTCTTTCGGTGCGTAATCGTTGTTCCCTAGATCTTAGAGCGAATACTCACAACTTATTCAAGTTTCACATTGAGGCATCCATGCGCGTCGCTGTCGAGAACCATGTCGTAGAGATACTGCGGGAAACAGGACCACAGGTACCGATCTTATCTCATGCATGGTATAGCACGTAATCTGACTTCACTTTGAGGGTCTTCACGTACGCGACATAGCTGCCCATACGAAAGTGAACCCCGAGAAGCTAGGTATGTGGCCGGATGGGTCTTACGAGTGATTTTTTCTGACCTTTCCTTTCACAGCTCGGATCCTTCGTCTGCTTGCCACACACCATATGTTCCGAGAGGTCGCACCAGACGTGTTTGCGAACAATGCTATCTCTATGACCCTGGACACCGGCAAACCCGTCGAGGCAATTCTTGCAGAGTAAGTCTCAGCTTGATCCTCGGTTGGGTACAGTAAAGCTAACACATGAATAGCCCAGAGGCCAAATACGACAACACATCTGGCGTGGCAGCCTTGGTCGCTCATTCGTACGTATTACACAACCGAGACAATGATGTCCACTCATTGCAGCACAGAGGTGACGAGGTTCTAAAGGCAACTGGATACTTGCAAGAGGTCCTTGCCGACCCTTCATGGACTGCTTCCGGCGATCCCGCAAAAACTTCCCTGCAAAAGGCGTTCAACATGAACGTCCCTTATTGGGAGTGGCTCGAGGCCCCTGGCAATTCGTCGAGGCGGCGCAGGTTTGCTGCTGGTATGACCGGACTCAGTAATGCTACTTACTCTAGTGCTATCCTAGAAGGTATGATCTCAATATGTCATTCTATCATGCATATTAACGTCGTGCCAGGTTTTGAATGGAAAGAGCTTCCCCAGGATTCCGTCGTGGTGGATGTCGGCGGAGGAGTTGGCTCACAGTCGCTGCTACTGGCCAAAGCGTTCGATCATCTTAAGTTGATTGTACAGGATAGACCTGCAGTCGTGACCGAGAATGCTCCTGGAGTGAGTGTTATCTTTCTCTACCACTTCTGCGTACAATACTCAACGTGGTCTGTTGCTCAGTATTGGAAGGAGAACTTGCCCGAAGCTCTCTCGTCAGGTCAAGTCGTGCTGCAAGGTACGTTCATATGCTTCGGCCAAGAAATATGTGGCCTTGATTAACTCGTGCGATTCTGCAGCACATGACTTCTTTGCGCCGCAACCAGTTAAATCACCAGCTGTCTTCCTCCTACGCTGCATTCTGCACGACTGGTCAGATGAGTATGCTATCAAGATTCTTCGTCAGCTACGCGACGCCGCCGGCCCAAAGACCCAGTTGCTTGTCATTGAAAGCCTTATGTCCTATGCCTGCCCGACTCCAGAAAATACTAAGAAAATCCCTGGCCAAGTCGAGAACACTTTCCCAGAACCTTTACTACCCAACCGAGGTGCCGCTAGCTCTATGGCTGCTTTGTCGGATCTGTTGGTAAGTAGCACGAGGCTTCATTAAGCTTTATTTCTGAGTGGCTTTTTACTCACCATTTCTTGCCATAGATGTTGAACCTGATCAACGCTACAGAGCGCACATTGGAGCAGTACGACCAATTGTTTGAACAAGGCGGCTGGAAGTTGACTCGCGTCCACCTGGCTGGCGGTCCCCAGGGCGCCAAATTGGTAGCGGTACCTGCGTAGCCAAAGTCACGTTATGGATCAAGAAGACATTCAGCAATAATATATCGTAAACAGATGGAAGAAACGCTTCTCGCTGTGCGCCTTTCAACACCCTGTTGAGGAATGTGAGGGCTTTGTGGCGCTGGGCGCTCACGGCACTTACGTGACTAATGGCTACTTCTGCGCATGAGAAATGATTGTGAATCATAGAGTACCCGCTGCTGCGATGACATGACAGTATACGAGTAAGTGCTTACATACGTTTTGATGTAGACTTGCTATACTCACACTCGCCTATGTAATGCTTCAAGGTTATGTAAGTGAGTGAAGACTCCCCGACGATGTCCGAGCCTCAGTCCGAGCATTGTATTCCATCCGCGGATGTCGAGTATTTGGCCAAGGGAAGATCGCCTCAGAACGATTCGCATTTATTGAGCGTATGTTTACGCCAGACCTCTACCACCAAGTTCTAAAGTCTGCCGCAGCGTTTCCCAGAAACAGGAAATAACTTGAACGTTCTTTCTTCTTTCTTCCATCGAACTACTTGAAGAAACTTACATACTGTCGTGCGAAGATGGCCTTCGGAGAACTACGGGCAGGTGGCATAGAGGTATCGTCCTTTCGATCAATACACTCGAGGGTCTAACTGGAATATTAGCTATTCGTGTGGTGTCAATTGCATGATTCCCGCACCTGGGTCGCAGCAGTTCTATGAGTCATGAATGTATTAATCATTAGTTCTGTCCACAGACAACGTGTCCACACTGAATCCTTCAAATGCTACTGCCGCATGGCTTTGGAGACTTTCCCAAGCGCATTCCGAAGCATGTGGCAGTATGTCATCTCGACACGTATAACGTGAATTGATGCGACGTAACGATAGTGTAGTGAGTATTACGCATCCAGGAATGCAGTTTGGAAGTTGACACTGGCACACTCGCACCTTTTTGGATACTTTGGCCACAGCTTTCGGGCCTAAACAGGACAAGAATCTGGTGATCGATACGGCTATGTTCGGTAAAGCAGATCCAGTAAGTAAAATGCTCACAATTTCCAAATAAATTCTAACATACTTGACATCTTCACAGTTCTGCACCATCACGCTTGGTCAGATGCGTGGTAGATTTGCGTGAGCGCAATTACATTGCCGTATACCATATTTGCTCATTTGTCAGTACCACTCGCCGCTCAAACGACAATTGACCACCCCGGATCGCCTCGACAGCCATCGCCATCTATCGGACGGAATGCCAGTATGGGCTTGCATAAATAGAGAAGACATTGTCTCCCTTCCCTCAGCAAGCACCTCTAATCCTTTCCCCGAGTCGTCGCATTATCAACTACATTTGTCTGTAAGTCAATCTTGCACATTCGTCGGTGGTATCCATTCACCTTCAACACAGAAATGTCGGACCAAGTTCGCGCATCTCTGGAAGAGCTGCATGCTCTGGTCAAACTTATCAAAACATCAGTAGACAACATCGAGAAGACATTCATCGCAGGCAAACAGCCTTTTCCATCGCTTGACGGACCTTCCAACCCTCAATCTGAAGCAATTCGCATGTCTGCTGAAGTACAGCAAGCAAGTAACATTCTTATTGCTGCTTCAGCCCAGCTAGTTGCGACTGTGCGACCGCCATCTGCTACAGCCATGTTGACCGGTGTTCAGGTACAAACTCTTCTTCATTTTGTGCGAACACGGTGTTGACAACTTTGCTGAAGTTTCACATTCCTGCGTGTTTGCGGGTTGCCATCGAGAACCATGTCGTTGAGATTCTGAGATCTGCTGGACCCCAGGTACGAGGCCACCAACAATGTCACGGGCGACCTCTGACATACCGGAAAGGGGCTTCATGCTCGTGAGATAGCTGCACCAACAAAAGTTAATCCAGACAAGCTCGGTGAGTAAGCTTCACGACCCTACCTATCCTCAGCTGAGACACGACCGTTGCAAGCTCGCATTCTCCGCACCCTTGCAACGCACCACATATTTAGGGAGATTTCTCCAGACGTCTTTACTAACAACGCTATTTCATTGGCCCTGGATACTGGTAAATCAATTGATGCAATACTCGCAGAGTATGTAGTCACTCATACACATCTGGGAAGCCATCTAATTTACATACGCAGCCCAGAGTCGAAATACGATAATACATCCGGCATCGCGGCAGTAGTAGGACACTCGTATGTGCCAATTAGTTCAGAGCTTCTGCCTCAATATGCTCACTGGGAGCATCAAATACAGTACCGATGAGGTTTTCAAGTCTGCTGGATACCTCCAAGAGGTGCTCTCTGACCCCATATGGAGCGCGTCGGGGGATCCTGCCAAGACGGCCTTTGCTAAGGCGTTCAATCTTGATACAACTATGTGGGAATGGTTTGAATCTCCAGGTAACTCGGCTAGACTTCGCCGTTTTGGTTCAGGCATGACCGGGATCAATCATGCCACCTCCGCTGAAGGCATAAAGAAAGGTTAGCACTTGAGGAATCGAACAAACGGACGCTGTGCATTTACATCTCACAGGGTTCGACTGGAATGCGCTGCCTCGGGACTCGCTCGTGGTGGACGTCGGCGGAGGCTTAGGCTCACTGACGTTAACACTCTCTAAAGCGTTTGATCACCTGAAATTTGTCGTCCAAGACAGAGAGTCAGTAATAACCGGGAGCGCTCCCAGTGTGAGTTGCTTTTCGTCATTTATTGTCACATTCGGCTGACAACTACTTCTTAGTATTGGAAGAAGAATTTCCCAGAGGCAATTACCACGGGGCGAGTAACATTGCAACGTAGGCCGCTGATATTTATCACTCTTGTCAAATACTCAAAACATCTACGGTGCTAGCCCACGACTTCTTTTCAGCACAACCAGTGCATGGCCCAGCTGTCTTCATGATGCGTGCTATAATCCACGATTGGGCAGACGAATACGCAATCAGAATCTTTCGCCAGCTACGCAATGCTGCTTCCTCGACCACCAAGCTCATTATCATCGACAGCATTGTATCCTATGCTTGCCCGCCACCGAAGAGCACCAAAGACATTGCAGGGCTATCCGACGATTACTTCCCCAAGCCCTTACTTCCCAACCACGGCGTCGCAAATGCCTTACCTGTCTTGACTGATATGCAGGTACACTAACTCACTCCAGCTCTAAACATATCCGGGTTCTGATTTTGCCTTCGTGCAGATGATGGTTGCGATCAATGCTTGCGAGCGTACCGTAGAACAGTTTGACAAGCTGTTTGAACAAGGTGGCTGGAAACTGAGTAGCGTATACCTTGCTGACGGCACGATTACCCAGGGCTCGAAGCTTGTTGCGGTGCCCGCGTAGAGAAGACCCAACTCTGGAAAGTTGTTTATAGACTCAGAGGAACGATTGTACTTATTAAGAATGGAGTACTTGTGTATAAGAGCGTAGCACCGCGGATTCTTTCGGAACGAGATATGCATTTTCGAATCCGTGGATTTTGCAGTGTAGTAAGGAGCAAGCTGTTCGTTGGCACAGGTGCCAAGGGAACCAGGTTAAACACCGTGACGGAGTCTGAAATCTGCCCAGCCGGCATCGGCCTCTCTCTACAGTAGCGCTGGAGTCGATGTCGACGCGTCTTAGATTGAACGGGTTGAACTTGAACTTGTGCAACTTGACTCTGGATATCTGTAGGACACTGAATAACATTCATAATCCACCCACTTTTGCATGCCTCCATTTATAACAGTAACTCCAAGCAAGCCGCGAAACCTGTGATGACGTTTGGCTTGTATGACTTGCTTCAAGAATCAAGGATCCTTACCGCAACTTCCAACCATAAGATCTGATTCATACCAGTGCAGCCCAAAGACTTGGTAGCAGCAGTAAGTGAAGTTTCGTCATAACTGGATAGCATCCCGCTCATAATCCTCTTATATCAGCCACTCAGGCAATATATCTCGACATGTGAATGTGAAGCATCGCTAGAACTCCTGCTCACTGTGTCGATGCGTTGAAGTGACGAAAGCTGTATCTAATTTTTGGTGCGGACTTGAGGCTCTGGTTATGTCATTGATATCTTACTCATCCATTTCAACGATAGGACGAGGAGACCGAGAAGCAGACCAAAGAACTGCCAGCGTCGTTTTCCTGCTCTCGATCCGACTCATTCAGCGGGCTTGCGCGAATTTATGCTGACGTAACTAGTCTGCACACTGTTTGAGCTATCACGCTTAGCCCAATGGGTAGAAGAAACTTGCGAGCGCGATCACTATTTATACAGAATCTTTGTAAAACACCCCATTCCTACCTAGTACGCTATCACCGGGCGTCGATCAGAATTGCGCAGACCTACGCCGCTCCTCCTGGTACGTACATACTCAGACACAAGTTTACTTGTTGCTAACCACATAACCGAGCGCCCCCGGCCGCTTTCGACAGCCAGCGCACCATAGGGAGCACAGCATCAAGAACGGACCTACATAAATATCGATAGGACTCTCTACCTGCTCTCCAGAAACAGTTTCTACTCTCTACAAACCGTTCTATCCATCATAGTCCTTCCACTGGTAGGTCCTTACTTTTTGATGATACTGCATTCAACTAATAAGTTCTTCGGACAGACATGTCTGACCAAGTACACGCCTCATTAGAAGAGTTGCGGGCTCTGGTGAAGCTCGTCAAAACATCCGTCGATACCATCGAGAAAACTTTCCTTACGAGCAATCAACCTTTCCCATCGCTGAATGGGCCCTCCAACCCACAATCCGAAGCTATTCGCATGTCCCCGGAGGTGCAACAAGCAGGAAATGTCCTCATTGCCGCTTCGAGTCAACTAATCGCCAACGTGCGCCCGCCATCTACCACGGCCTTTATTACAAGCATTCAGGTACGCATTCTTCTGCTGTTCATGTGGGCGAAACGTTGACACTTTTGTTGAAGTTCCACCTTCCTGCGTGTTTGCGGGTTGCGGTAGAAAACCACGTGGTCGAGATCCTCAGAACCGCTGGGACCCAGGTACGAGTCTGCCTGCAAACTCGTCGGCAATTTCTGACGCATCAAAGGGCGCCCATGTTCGTGATATAGCCGCACCTACGAAGATTAATCCGGACAAGCTTGGTGAGCGGGCCTTCAGGCCTCAGGCTGTGAGCCACCTTTGAAGCTGACGCCGGAATGTCTTTAGCCCGCGTCCTTCGTACTCTTGCAACACATCATATTTTTAGGGAAGTCTCTCCTGACGTCTTTACTAACAACGCTATCTCCTTGGCTATGGACACCGGCAAATCAATCGAAACCATTCTTGCAGAGTATGTCTAACCACATATCTATTCGCATGGCCAACTAAGGATATGTATACAGCCCAGAGTCAAAATACGACAATACGTCCGGCATCGCGGCAGTAGTGGGACATTCGTATGTGCTAATCGGTCCAAAGCTTCTACCTCCGCATGCTCACCATCGAACACAGTGCCGATGAGGTCTTCAAGTCTGCCGCATATCTCCAAGAAGTGCTCTCTGACCCAGTATGGGGTGCGTCAGGGGATCCTGCCAAGACGCCATTTGCGAAGGCCTTCAATCTTGATGTGCCCATATGGGAATGGTTTGAATCCCCAAATAACTTGGGTAGGCTTCGTCGCTTTGGTGCAGGAATGACCGGAATCAGCCATGCTACATCTGCCGATGCGATCAAGAAAGGTTAACACTCGATTCAAGTCGTTTATCACTGTAGACTGATGCCTTTCTAGGGTTTGACTGGACTGCACTTCCGAAAGACTCGCTCGTGGTAGACGTGGGCGGAGGTCTAGGGTCACAAACGTTGACTCTTGCTAAGGCATTCGATCACCTCAGGTTTGTCGTTCAAGACCGGGAGTCGGTCATAACTGGAAGTGCTTCTGGAGTAAGCTACTTATTAATATTAGATATTTCGCTTTCAACTCACAATCTCCTAGTACTGGAAGGAGAACTTCCCTGAGGCAGTTGCCTCGGGTCGAGTGACATTACAATGTAAGCCCCTAGTATCCGGCTTTTTGACATATGCTAAGCGAAGTTACCCTCGCAGCCCACGACTTCTTTGAATCGCAGCCCGTACACGGCCCAGCTGTCTTCATGATGCGTGCTATCATCCATGACTGGGCAGATGAATATGCTATCAAGATTCTGCGTCAGCTGAGGGATGCTGCCGGTCCCACTACTAAGCTGATTGTCATCGACAGCATCATGGCTTACGCATGCCCGGCACCAAATAACACGAAGGACATTACGGGCCTCTCTGGAGATGACTTCCCCAAGCCTTTACTACCCAATCACGGAGTCGCAAATGCTTTGCCAGTTTTGACTGATATGCAGGTGCGCTGCCTTTCGCACTGCAATCGCAATTGTTTATGAGTTTCCTTTTACTCAGATGATGGTCGCAATCAACGCTGCTGAACGCACCGTGGATCAGTTTGACAAACTGTTCGAACAAGGCGGGTGGAAGCTAACCAGTGTCTATCTAGCCGATGGCACGATCTTCCAGGGATCAAAGCTCACTGCGGTGCCTGCATAGGAATAGATCAGCTTAAGGGACACTACTGTCTGTACGGAAGCAATTATATGGAGACAGCTTATGTATCATCGTCAAATGTATGCATCATCTGAGTGGGTGCGTGGTCCGAGTCGGACTATAGCCATCAAGGTTACAGTAAGCCGCTCACGCTGAAGCTTTGCGCAGCATAGCTTTGCGTGTAAGTATTCACGTAACTGGCGCATATGAAGGTGCGTCCGTTCTATATCATCGCAATCCATTGTATGCTTTAGAGTGTATTTTGTGATCTTTACTGACTTTTTGCTTGTATAGTACATCGGAGCGAGTTCAACGGTGTACTCAGTCGTGCAAATCACGAGCCTTCTGCACGTTGATATCTGACATACTGTGTTTCAGCACTTTGCTACTGACTTAGCGGCGCTGATTCGAATGCCGCCTCAGGCCGCCCCGTGCACATGAGGCTTCTCCTGAGGTAGCCGCTCGACTGTTAGTCCGTCCCATCCGATGCGAAGGGACGGATTATAGGCAAATTCATCGAAAGGATGTGCACTTATCAGCTGTGTTTGTGCCTACACTCGGTGCAATTCCGATCACTATAGTTCAGGGACCAGTATCGCTCATCGCACCCACCATAACCGAACACCCCCGTTCTCCTCAACAGTCAGTGCAATGCATCCCAACATAGCCACTAAGAACATACTTAAATCAGGAAGGCATCCTTCACTAGCGAACTCCTCACCAAGCGTGCCTTGTCCCCTCGAAGTATTCTGTCGCTTTTATAAATTCTGCCTTGTGAGTTAGTATGATTTTGTTCGTCTTAATGATAACCTGATCCGTAAGCAGTACAAGAATGTCCGACCAAGTTCGCGCGTCTTTGGAAGAGCTACACACTCTAGCGAAGCTCATCAAAACGTCGGTAGACAGCATCGAGAAAATATTCGTTGCAAAAGGGCAACAATTTCCATCCCTTGACGGACCCTCAGACCCTCAGTCTGAAGCGATTCGCATGTCTGCTGAAGTACAGCAAGCGGGAAACATCCTTGTTGCTGCTGCATCTCAGTTGATTGCAACTGTGCGGCCTCCTCCTGTTACAGCTCTAGTGTCAGGCTTCCAGGTACTTTCTAGCCTCTTGTATGTGTGAATCACGCACTGATATTTTTGACGAAGTTCCATATTTCTGCCTGTTTGCGAGTTGCGGTAGAGAACCATGTCGTTGAGATCCTTAAAGCCGCTGGACCCCAGGTAAAGTTTCCTGTTGTGCCCTAGACGATCTCTGACAAGTACAAGGGTCTTCATGTTCGTGACATAGCTGCGCCCACGAAGGTCAATCCCGAGAAACTAGGCGAGAGTGCTTTTGAGCCTTGATTTGCACATAAGATTAACGTTGAATGATATCTAGCCCGCGTCCTTCGCACGCTTGCAACACACCATATCTTCAAGGAGGTTTCTCCTGACGTATTCGCTAACAATGCTGTCTCTTCGGCCCTGGATACGGGCAAACCGGTCGACGCGATTCTTGCTGAGTATGCAATACCTCAAAGGCGCATGTCAGCCAACTGACATCGAGTATACAGCCCAGAATCCAAGTACGATAACACATCAGGTCTTGCAGCAGCAGTCGGTCACTCGTAAGTACCACTCAAATCCGGCATCCAGCTCCATGCACTCACTGTGATATATAGTACCGATGAAGTCATGAAGGGTGCTGGATATTTGCAAGAAGTGATTTCCGATCCGATTTGGAGTGCATCAGGTGATCCCGCAAAGACTCCTTTCGCCAAGGCGTTCAACGTCGACGTACCGATGTGGGAATGGTTTGAGTCGCCCGCGAATTCGACCAGATTGCGTCGGTTTGGCGCAGCCATGGGTTCGCTTACTCATACTGCGACCGTAGGTGCACTTACGGCAGGTGAGTGGACAGCTTGAAATTACTATGGACATACATTAAACAGTCTCTAGGATTTGATTGGGCAGCCCTTCCCAAGGATTCTCTAGTGGTAGATGTGGGTGGAGGTGTAGGAACGCAAACGATGGCTCTCGCTAAGGCATTTGACCACCTGAAATTCATCGTACAAGACAGAGAGTCAGTCATAACTGGTAGTGCTCCTGGCGTAAGTGAATTTTCATTAAATCTTGTCTTCATGTCCAATTTAACATTTACTTGCTAGTACTGGAAGGAAAACCTGCCTGAAGCAATTGACTCAGGCAGAGTGTTACTGAAAGGTAAGCTTCCCGAGATCGTTGTCCTTTCCGACGGACTAATCGAGTCCTTTCAGCGCATGACTTCTTTACACCGCAGCCTGTGCATGGCCCAGCCATATTTTTAATGCGCTGCATTATCCATGACTGGGCGGATGAATACGCGATCAAGATTCTTCGTCAGCTACGCGACGCTGCTGCTCCGACCACTCAACTCGTCATTATCGACAGTATTATATCGTATGCCTGCCCAGCCCCTGAAAACACTAAGAATATCGAAGGTCTCTCCGGGGACTCTTTCCCCAAACCTCTGCTCCCCAATCATGGCGTAGCTAACGCCTTCCCAATCCTGGTTGATATGCAGGTACGTCGATTTACTATGAATCCGACCTAATCAACAGAATTCTCAATCGGTCTCTCAGATGATGGTGGCAATAAATGCTACGGAGCGTACTGTAGATCAGTTTGACAAGCTTTTTGAACAGGGCGGTTGGAAGCTGATCAGAGTCTATCTGGCTGATGGTACGGTCACCCAGGGCTCGAAGCTTGTTGCAGTACCCGCTTAGACTATGGTGCTGGGAGAGTATGTTTATAACCTTCAAATAAGACACATGTTTATACCGCTGTGCATATCACAACCAAGGATCGCGTGCAAGAACGATCCACCTATGTGTATTGTGGGATGAGTGGGTCTTGTAAAGTGGTGATGAGCTATGCTACAGCATTGCAGACAAATATGTACAGTATTCGTACAGGTACTAAATTACGTATGTCTATCCGAGATTCCGTTATGTAACGTATAAACATTGTCCGTATTCAAGGGTCAATCAGATTAAGTCCCAACCATCGTCTTCTTCAACTATCGTCTCACTTCGTACTCGGGCTCTAGTACCAGCAATTCGTGCGCGAGCGCGAGAAGGGTTGGCAGCAGTTGCTTGAAGAAGCTGGGCGAAGTCCAACGGAAACGTTGGCTGTGTAGGCGCGGGGAGTAGAGGATTAGTTGCATGAGATCGTCTATAACAGGATCATACGTCAGTCTAATGCTTGTTGGACTTGATTACGACCACTTACTTGCCCAGCTCCGGACTACAACATACTGCCCAGAGATTATTCAAAGCCTCCCCTGCTTGCGCGAGAGGCACATCAACGCTCTGCGTGTGCGCGAGGTAGCAGACATTGTACAGTAGCATAGCCAGAGCTGTAGTAAATGAACTACCACTGGCAGACGTGCTTGACTCTTCCTCTATTTGAGACTCATCAAGCGAAGGCGCCGATCTCCCCTGTGTCGTGGATGCAGGAGAGCTAACGGATCGTTGCTGAGCCGATGGCCTTGAAGTTCGAGATGGCGACTGCGATGGTGAGATTTGACCTGAGCTGGCCGGTGGTGCAGCAGATACGTGCAGAGGATGCTTGGTAGACCAGCTAGCAAAGTGTTAGAACGTGGCCAAATATGCTCGATGAGCGCACATACCGAGCCCAGCCACCATGTTCGCTACCTTTCGTGGCGCCTATCCAAGGCGTACCGACTCCAAGTAGGCCATCCGGTCGTTTGTCAAGTCCATACGTTACGATGGACGACGGCGGTGTTGAAGAGCGGCTCCAGACAACTTCGAAAGGAAGTTTGATTCCAAGGTAGAATGCGAGCAACAATAGGAAGTGCAGCGTGTTCGTGACGACTGCATTGATGTGGTCCGGAGGGTAACCTAAACAAGGAATAAGTATCACATTACAACGGGGAGTGTAGTGGCTAGACGTACGACGCATGTCGCCAGGGACAGGAAGAACAAGGCCCCCAATTGTCCATTCTCCCTTTGTTCCAGCTTTGCCGCCTACCGGTGGTCTTCCACCGACCTAAAGGCGGAGTGGTCAGATGTGTAATAAGAGTATTTGAAGTATATACCTACCTCAACAACGCTGAACACTTCCACGAGCTCTTGCACCAGGCCAGACCGTGCGCGAGCAATGGTGTCAGATAACTCTGTCAAGCGGAAACTGGCTTCATTGATTTGTGTAGCCAGGATAGCATCTGGATTGTTAACCGGCTTGATAGTAGGAGGAGAGGGACGGCTGAATGGGAATGCGCCAGGTGGTGAGAAAGAAGGAGAGGGTACAATTGTAACTCTAGAAAAGGCCGAACGAGCACTCTGAGGAGATGTAGAGGGGAACGGTTGAGAGCTCCTTGAGGTCGTGACCAGAGGGCGCACTGGTGTAGAGGGAGCCTGTGGTGGTGTTCGCTGGAGAGTCGTGTTCGAACGTGGAGCAGAAGACGGCGACACCGACTGAGAAGAAGGATTGGAGTACTGGTAGGATGTGATTGATGACGCGACAGCCAGGGTTTGTCGTCTCGCCGCCAGATCTTCTCGTAGACGTTGTATGCGCTCACGGGCTGTAGTAGGTTGTAGTAGGCATTGCAACATGCTATACTTAGTGTTCACTCACCTTTCTCATTCATCTTTCTGACATGAGCTAAGCCCTCCCATATCTCACGCACTCTCTCCTCTCCATTCCTGATGTCCGCTCGACGAAGACGCGCTGGATTCACAATAGTTATAAGAGATCGCTGTGCTGCGGAGACTCGAGCATCACGGTCGGCAGCAACATGCGATATCTGCTGACGAAACGAAGATAGACTAGAGGGTGCCATAAGTTTCGGCAAGGATGCTTGTGGGGAATGACTTACTGTTGCTTCAGACAGTTCTCGCAATAGAATTGTCGCTGCTTCAGCTCGCAGTTCGGACATTCCATGCAACCTTGTCTCAGAGTAATACGTGTTCAAGATACAAGAGATGTCAGCCCTTGAAAGGTCAAAGTAACGTATGCGGGTGGCAGTAGATGGTTAAGCCGGGGTGTGGCTGCGGTACCGCGAGTGATTGATTGAGTAATAACAGGCGCTAGAAGAACAATGACGGCGATGTCCATATCAGGCAATTTATGTGAAACAACGCTTGCTGTGGCCACATCGGCCGGCGCCTTATGAGTGCACTTTGCCAAGATGCATGCCTAATTGGCGTAGTTAACGTCACAGTAACTGCGTTTGATGTCTACTTGAAGGTTTGTAGCCGGCAGTGGCTTCAAATAAGTTCGGCCTCGCAGTTCGATCAAGCTCAATCACTCATCATTTGGACCAGTCCAAATCGGACATCCATCCCATGCAAACCTGAGAATACATATACATTGGCTCAAGCTTCACTGGCAAGTATCACTAGACACGGGACTGGCTACTTATCTAGGCGTACATGAAGACATATAGGCTACATAGCCTAGCTTGGAGTAAGGCCCTTCCTCGCCCAAACTTTCTCGTACGCAACGATACTATCGTAAGCATCCACGACAGTGTTCTGCCAGGGGGTGAGCTTAACCTTCAGGACCTCCTTGACCCTTGAGTTGTCAACGTAATGCTTGGGTGCAGGTCCCCCTGCCTTCGCCTGAGCAGTAAACCTATCTGCTAGCTCCGGACGAACTTTGGACACGTATTCCACAACCTCTTTGCTGCTGGCCCAAGGTTCAGCGGTTATAAGGAATCGCTTACGACCAACTTCAGAGGTGGGCGGTGCACGAAGCGCGGCGACCGTGGCCGCAGCAACGTCCCTCACGTCCACGAATTCATAACTGAAGGGGATAGGGAGATCTGGGTAGAAGAGCTGGTACAGCAAAATATTTGTGCTGAAAGAGCCGAGCTTCGCGTCTGGGATATCGTATTCTGGGGCAAAGGGACCGAAGTTGAAAACCGGGAGAACTGAGGGCAGAGCAGGGGTGAGCAACGGAAAATATGGTATGCGCAAAGCTTCGAGCTCACTGGTAGCAACCTCAACATGAGGGTTCTTTTCGGCCCATTCCCAAACCGCGCGCTCAGCGAGAGCCTTACTGGCCCTGTACGTGACGAACGGATCCACTCCATCCACTACGGCCTCTTCACGGGTCATGGTATTCCAAGCTGTTCAGTCGAAGGAATACACTTGTCAACTGTACGCCACATGATGTTTCAGCAGAAGCTTACTCTTGTCAGTAACATATCCGGTCTCCTGCCCTGGAGGCTTAGATGAGGCAGCGACATAGCTGCTAATCTGTACGATATTCTTGATTCCTTCAGCCTCGGCCTGTTTCAGGATATTCAAAGCACCCCCGATAGCCGCCTATAGAGTCGATTGTCAGTCAAAGTCTACAATAATATAAAGGACAAAATTTTACGCACCGCAAGAGTACCCTCAGGCGACTCTTTTCCGGGCAGAGGGGACGCGCAGTGTATCACGGCATCGACACCTGAAAGAGACAGTAAAAACTTCGATCAGCACTCGCATATTTACTAACCTTGAAAGCTCACCTTTCAGAGCATCTTTGAAGCTTCCCGCTACGATATCATCGACGCCGACTATCTCAACTTCAGTTCCGTATGCCTTGTATCTTTCTTGGATGACTGGGACTTTGGCAGAACGCACGGTTCTGGATGCCAAACAAGAATCAGTTTGTAGTGTTTTCGTCATAAGTATGCACTATCTTCTTACCCTCGCACTCTATAACCACTCTTCAGCAGTAAATGGGCAATATGTGAGCCTATAAAGCCGGAGATGCCGGTGAGCTAGGACAGCGGCAGAAAGTCGATAAATATTAAATCAAAGCCGAAGGGTAATGTGCTCACCAAGACTAGAGACATGCTTGTATCGGTGAGGTTGGGGTTGTATTTGCGTTGTTCTGGATAAGTGAGATGATATGTGTTTGATAAGTGTTAGGCTGGCCATCCTCTCTTTATATACTCGGTCGGGGTCGGTGATCCGATTACGACCTGCCCGTTGTCCGTCCCCGTTGTCTATTCCGCTAGCCGAAGCGATGAATAAGAGACAACTTGCATGCTTAGACCTCGGGATGACTAATACAGGCTGATTTGAAGGCACTCACGATGCCAGTACTCACATGGCGCCCTTCTAGAGAAAATTCCTGCGTCAGTCACGGTGTTGAACGAAGAGCGGACTTGAAGGATCATATGGCCACTTACAGAAGTAGTGGAGAGGGCATTGACGACACACAGTTATACGGCCAATACATACTAGTGAGTATGCCAATTATTCATACTACATACAAACCATCGTGCATCCAATACACAATATTTACAGTACTATTCACTAGTCAGTGAATCCAAAGTATACACTCCTGGTCTACGTTTCCACTTGCCGTCGAAGTCGGCACCGAAGAACTTATCTAGGGGCTGCCGAGGGTGTGCCTCAATGCCTTCAAAGATCCTACGAGTCACTCATACTATCAGCTCCAAGAAAGGATAATTGGATGATGGATGAACATACAGCTCTCGCACGACACGCTCAACGGAGGAAAACTCCTCAAGATGTGCAATCCATGGTTCACCAAGTAAGTGCGGGAACCTGTCTGTCAAATACTGAATAAAGTATTGGACGCGACATCGGTCGAATAAGCTACGGCACGGTATAAATATAAGTTGTAGTTTCAATAAATTTGAGATGGATTACGAGTAAACGCACTCTTCTGCTTCGATTACAAGCCGGCGAACAGGTAGAGAAGGGTGGAGTTGGGCGAACCAAGGCCTATATCTTCGTAATTCGTGGTAGATATCGACATTCAAGTCTCCAGGTTCGCGTAATCTGTGTTCAGGAATAAGTCAGCGTGGTGTAGAAAGCATAAGAGAGGATGGAACATACATTTCTTGAATATATGGTAGGCATTGGCCGACCGTAAGGGTGTCGATCCAGTTGAGCACGTTGAGACACGGGAGCTGATGGCGATGGTGCTCATATGCGAGGAATAGCCTCGTGATCGAGAAATGTTCCCAACGGCTTAGGCTCTAATCAGCAGCTACCCAAAAGGTGCCTTAGGATATACGTACAACAATTCAATCCTCTCTATGACGTCCCAAACAGTCACTCCATGAAAGTTTTGCACAAGCAAGCGGAATCCCAGTCCATTGATGTAGATATCTTGCATTGGAGGTGACGTCGCAAACTTGCACAGGCCAGGAGAGTGTAGGACCATGCACTTTTCCTGGCCAAGTGTGATAGGCTCCATGCCCCGCGGAGGCGCAGAGACCCCATGAAGTTCGCTTAGAGCAAAGTCAATGGAGGCGTCGAAGCCCACATATTGAATGTTCTTCTCGTGGACTTCGTTGGGATTTCTGACTTTGTTTCCCAATGCTATGAGCCAAAAATTCAGTCTAGGACATAGATGGGAAGTAGCAGAGTCAGCACCTTTGAGATGATCTACAAGAAGATAAGTTAGGGACGTTCATTCAGCGTACTTAATGTAGCAGGTGCACTTACCAGGTATCACGAACCTTGCACACGCCGGTACATCACAGCACTCCTGATGGTTCACCACCAGAATCGCAATCTCCCTCCACGTACACTTCGGCACATTATACGGAAAATCCTTACTCGCATTCGGCTTTCCGATACCATACGCAACACAAGCGGCTTTCCAGAACTTCTCGTCGCGCGCGTACAGAACACGGACTTGTCGACAGGACGCTTGGAACGCGATATGAGAGCGCAAGTCTGATTTAGGGATAAAGTCACGGATGATATACATGAGTTCATTTGGGAGATAGTGAAAGAGAGAAACGTTGGGGCCGCGAGGGGGTGCGACGCGTCGTTTGCGGCGAGGATACGTCTTTGACGAGATAGCTTTGCGAGAAGACTTGCCCATTGCGGTAGTCGTAGATTGTAGAGGAGAAAGGGTAGATAGCGAGAAAGAGGATAGCGCAAGGTGGCGAGCGCAGAGTTATATGGCTTATATTGGTTTCATTGCGGGCCACTCATCAGAGCAATGACCACCGGTAAAGCCGTGCATTGTTCCCAGGGACCATTAGCACGCCCTGTTGTCTTCGCAATCGCGCCTCGTGCACCTTGTTGGCCGGATTCTTTCAAGTTTCAGTCGATCGTAGTCACAGTGACAGTAAAAGGTGAAAGGACAAGCCTGCAACTACCGTTAGACGCCAGCCCAACTGAACGGCGCTTAGGGCAATCTTTTACACGTGACGCAAATTTCTGGTGCATAGACGCCAAGCGCATCGGCGCCCCGCAAGCGCACAGCGACCTCAGGCCCCCGACGCAAAATATCGACGACCCCGACACCCTCAAGACTCCACGATGCCGGTGAGCACCCCGTTACGCTTCTAGGACCTCTGAAGGACGTCGCTGTGTCAATTTGAGTGGCGGAAAGGTCTGGTACGAGGCTGGATGGACGGTTTGAAGGACGGATGAGGTTGTGTTGATTGGGCTGGCTTGGGTCTTTGAGGTAAGGCGGGATGCGGTTGGTGACGGGCGGGAGAGTGGTTATGCAAGACTTTGGAAGGCTGTAAGGATAGGATACGGAAGAATAACAGCGACGTCTGGATTAGAGGTCCTTGGGTATGTTCCTCCAGACCGCTATGCTGACCCTACTTGTTTGTGTGCATACAGGCAACAGACTCAAACTTCACTCGTTTCGTCGAGGTCGGACGTGGTGCGTGCAGCTTGCGATGCTTATAATACTTTGAAGTATACGAAATCTCAACGTACTTGTTCTACCGTCCAGTCGTCCTCCTCAAGGCTGGTCCCCAAGCCGGTCACATTGCCGTGATCTCTGAGATCATTGACCACAACCGGGTACGTTTCCTTACCCGTCTGCTACAAGACCTTCACGTCTAACTTTCCGCTCTCCCTACCTCAGGCAATCATCGACGGCCCCACAACCGGTGTCCCCCGCCAATCTTTCCCCTACAAGCACCTCACCCTCACCCCCCTCCGTCTCACAAAGCTCCCCCGCGCTGCCGGCTCCGGCGTCGTCAAGAAGCAGGTAGAAGCCGAGGGCATTGTCGAGAAGTGGGAGAAGTCCTCCTGGGCCCAGAAACGCGCCGCAACAGAGAAGAGACGGTCGCTCACCGACTTCCAGCGCTTCGTCGTCCTCATCGCCAAGAAGAGGAGGACGGACGCGGTTAGGAAGAGCGTGCACGCTGCCAAGAAGTCCGCATAAGCTCCTTCCTTTAGGCTCTTTTGCTAGGTGGAGGTGGTGACGGCGGTTTTTTGGCGGGGCAGAGAGGAGAGGTTCCGCGCGAGGGGATTCTGCATTGTAATCACATACTTTTTTATCCCTCTTCCCTCTATGTGGTAGTGGTGGCGCTGTCAAAATGGCGACGTGGAGGTTGCTATGTGTTATTTTCCCCTAGTTTTTCACTGCATGGCTATGTATGCACCCACACGCTCTCCATGAACACCAATTCATCTCGCATGCGTATGAAAGCCATCCATACCGACTGCCGCGTCCTGGATTTACATTTTCTCAGTTCTATATTACTCGCAGGTACGTGAGTCTCTTCTTTTACGACGCCGTCAGACCGCCAACATACATGCGAAGTGAGCAAAGAAAAAAACGAGATTCAATAAATACTGTATACAAAGATCGAAAGCACAATATAGTGAGTCTACCAATACCGATGTAAATGTATGCACTCGGCGACGTGGGCCGTATACGTATATGTATGTACTAACGTCCGTGCGCTATGCATATGATGTTATGTTGTTACAGCTCGTACAGACCGATTTATATCACCGAACAGACACCGATGGCGAGAAAGGGAGTGCTAGTGTAGAGTATCACCGCGATTTCGAGGACTGCGAGCTCTTTGTGCTGACGGAACTGTTGTGTCTCGAGCGAGAGGGTGTGTTGGTGTTGAGAGAGTCGCGGCCGACGCTAGCTGCTGAGAGGGCTTGTACCACTTTCCTGTAACGCAATCCTTCGTTAATAACCAGTGATAATGTATATATGGAGGAAGAGAATATTGATTTGGATGAGCTGGTACGTACCTCTGGGTAGCATCAAAATACTCCTCCCGATTGCTCAGCTTAGTCTTCGTCTTGACGCTCGCGCCCTGCTTCGAGATGTCGATCCCGCGGGCGGAGAGGTTCTCCTTTGTGGAAGCGACGACTTTTTGGAAGGAGTTGTTGATGTAGAGGACGCCGTAGACGAGGGCGGCAATGATCGAGAGGGTCTACGAGGCCGCAGTGTATTAGTGAGACAGCTTGTATGAAGAGTGTGGATGAGACGGGACGTACAACAGTGAGAGAGATGTAGTCCGCCCTGTGTTTAGTAGATCATGCGCAGTCGCCACGAGAACGTCAGATCTCGAGCGTTTTGGAAGTTAGGAGCATCACATACCAAGTAGCCATTTTTGCGTTCGAGAAATTCGAGAGGGTTGTGCGTGGAGTTTGTTGATAACTCGTAGGGTGTACGAGAGCAGGAAGAAAGGAAAGGAGTGTGCGAAAGGGAGGTGCGGGGCGGTGGTGCGAGTGTGGGTGGGTGACTTGAATAGGCTATGTATCTAGCTCAGCGCTCGATATATATAGAGTTTGCAATTGAGTTTGCCGGCGAGATGTCGAGGATTGGAAGCTGGTGAACTTGAATGAACGGCGAGCGAGAAACGGGACCTGCGAGTTCTCGTGCTAGAAGAGAGTTAAGTTCCTGGAAGATAGAAGGTGGTGGTGGTGGAAGGGAGAGGAGAGAGAGAGCTCAGACGAACAAGTTGATCGTGATATTCGGCGAGCGCTGATGGCGATGCTACACTTGAAGAGGTCATCGAGGCACACCGGAGATCAGGGCATTGTCAGATCCGAGGGGAGGACGGCGAACAGCCGTCGGTTGTCAGCGTTTCAGCTTCTGTCTGTGCCACGACCATCCTGAGGCCGACCGACCAAGGCTTGTTTTCGACGACGACTTCGTGGACACACTGAACATAATGGATCGGACGGAGCAGGTACTACTGTGAGTTGGGTCAGCTGAGCCTTGGTCATCCTTTCTCTCACTCAATTGCATGAAGATTCAGTAGATGTACACACAAGGTTCAATCTCTATTGCCATTGTAACTTCGCGCCCATCTACTACTGTCATCTTTCATCTCGGATGATACTTAAGTTCAATCTAATGCAGCAGATCACTGGCACCAACATGATATGAGCATTACAGTTCAACGTTCAGTGGCTCTGGGTGCAGAAGCTTGGTTCCCAGTAACCTCTCGTATCAGTTGCAGGCTGTACCACTGCCCGCCCCATCTCGTAAGAAACGAATGGGTGTACCAACGTTAGCTTTGTGCCACTCATTTTGGTATCTCCTCAGTCATCCCACCAGGCCGTCCGTCAATCCTTCGCAATATCAACGTTCAACGCCGATGATCCTCAGCAAGTCTCTAGCGATTAAACGACTGCTTGGAAGGCCACGGACATGGCCAGCTGGCCGTATGGCTGAATGTCACATGTGCCCTTCTCTTGGTGGCGTTGTCCCACAGACGATCTCCGCTTGCCTTTGGTGGGCAGTCGGAGATTTGTCTATCTCATAGGGAATTCAGGTACGTGCCTGGATGAGTCCACAACAGATAGTATCATAAAACTAACAGCGTATATTGTAGTATTTTATCTGCCATCTCCTCCAGCACCCTTTCACTCACTTTCCCCGCGACATCGACGACCACACTACGATGAGCGCAGGGTACAAACCCATCCCAACGGAGACGAGCTCCGTCATCGCAGACCTAAACCTCTCAGGCAAGTATTCATATCCCAATAACCTCAATAACCATCAACCATCTACTGACCATACCCAACAGAGTACCACCAACAAAGCCTAGACAACGCTAAATCCCGCACACTCCCCTCTTCCTCAGCACAGCACCGCATAATCGTGATACGCCTCGGAACTCTCACCATGTCCGCACTCTGCCTTGGGTCGTGGATAGCCACCGCGTGTGGGGTGCAGACCGACGCTTTGCCGTGGGTGAGCAGTGTTGTGGCGGTTGTTTATGTGGGGATTTGGGTCGCTGCCGAGAGATCTGAGAGGAAGAAGAAGAGAGAGGACGGGATGAACTCCGTCATCGCAGACTTAAAGCTCGAAGGCATGTCTTCATATCGCACGAACCCCAATAGTCATCCATTGACCATACCCAACAGAAGACCTGGACAACGCCGCTCTCGATAACTCCTCTCATTACTCTAAAGTCATCACATACCTCATCACACCCGTCTCACCAGCAGAGACCGCCATGATCATGCTCCGCCTCGGCGCTTTCTTTATGTCCGCCTTGTGCCTCGGGTCGTGGATCGCCACCGCGTATGGGGTGGAGACTGGCTGGCTGCCCGGGATGAGCAGCGTGGTGGCGGTCAATTCTGTGGGGTGTTGGATCGCTGCTGAGAGGTCTGAGAGGAAGAGGAAGAGAGAAGAAGGGATGGACTCCGTCATCGCAGACCTAAAGCTTGAAGGCATGTCTTCACATTGCACGAACCTCAATAATCATCTATTGACCGTATGTAACAGAGTGCCCTCAACAAGACCCGGACAACGCCGCTCCCGATAACTCCTCTTATTACTCTGAAGTCATTACGTACCTCATCACACCCGCCTCACCAGCAGAGACCGCCATGATCATGCTTCGCCTCGGCGCTTTCTTCATGTCTGCACTCTGCATCGGCGCGTGGATAGCCACCGCGTATGGGGTGGAAACTGGCTGGTTGCCGGGGATGAGCAGTGTGGTGGCGGTTAATTCTGTGGGGTGTTGGATTGCTGCTGAGAGGTCTGAGAGGAAGAGGAAGAGAGAGGAGGGGAGAGAGGAGGGGAGAGAGGAGGGGAGAGAGGAGGGCGGAGAGGAGGGCGGACGAGTTGGGAAGACAGAGATTGAGGCGGGGTGTGTGAGCGAAGAGGATTAGTTGATTGCGATTAGCTTCGCCGTTCGATGACTGCTTGAGAAGGAACGGACATGGTCTCACTATGACTGAATTTTATATGGTCGATGGATAAGGGGGCGATACTGGTATGAGCGTGCTTTGGTGTGTACTCGTTGATTTGTCTATCCACCGGATGTCACTCATTTCCATGCTCGCATTGCCTTTGTACTGTTCTTCAGGCTTCGCATCACAAAAGTCTCCTCAGAGGGCTCCATGTGAATGTTACGGTCTTCCATTGCTACAAAACGGCAGCCTGGCGAATTGATGGAAATGAAAACAAAGACTCGCATAAGTAGCGTTTGCATTAGGCATACACTGCAATCCATCACCCCCGCCGCCGCCCGTAGAGTCGAGAGGATGCTGTTCAACGACGAGAGTTGCCTGATGCGGTGCCGCCCATGTCTGAGCGTCTGAAAGGTTAAGTGACCGCCCTTGCGTCGGGGTGACATCATAGGTTGGCGGATGAGCATGACGAGTGTCAAACAGAGGGGACGAGGGGAGGAGATGACCACTTGGCTGCGCGGTGTGCCTGGGCGAATCCACACAGGTGATATCATAAAACAAAATTAATAGACATATATCTGCATCCCCCTCCAACACCCCCTCACACTTCCCCACCCCCCTCGACATTCACGACGACGACGACGACATAGCCTCGCACGATGAGCGCAGGCGACAGACTCATCCCCACAGAGACGAACCCCGTCATCGACAAGTCGCTTCCCCCGACCCCCGCTGTAGCTCCTGCGGCAGCAGCACCATCCACTGGCAAGGCCGCAGTGAATGGCAACGCCAATGACCATACGGATAGCAATGGCGTCGCTGATTCGCCTCCCAAGCCAACGAAGGCGGACAAGCACAAGTCTGGGCAGGACGAGAAGAAAGCTCTCATGGAGAGGTTCCAGCCTGTAAAGGACAAGAAGCCGACCGACCAGGCTGAGCAGAAGGGGGACAGGTGGGCAAAGGACCCCGTCACAGGCGGGGACGTTCTCATTAGAGACCCAAAGCTCGAAGGTACGCCTTCACGTTACGCGAACATCAACGAATAGTACACTGATCGTTACTTAGAATATCGCCAACAAGGCCTAGACAACGCCGCCCTCGACTCCTCCGACCACTCCAAAGCAGGTACATCCCTGCGCAAACCCCCCGCTGCAGACGCAGAACACCAAGACCCGCGCTACCCCGCACCCGTCGTAGCCCAAGTGGGCAACATAGCCCTACACCCCTTCCCTCCTCCCGTCGCCCCCGTCGAAGTCGAACACGCCAAGAACATCCTGCGCACCGGAGCCTCCGCAACCTCCGCCCTGTGCTTCGTCGCCTGGATATTCACCGCGTGTGGCAAGCACATCGGCTGGCTCGCGTGGTTCGTAAGGAGCAGTTTGTTGGCGAGCATCGCGGTGGTGACGTGGATCGCTGCTGAGAATGCGGGGAGGAAGATTGAGAAGGAGGTTGAGAGGGTGCGGTGGGACACGGAAAGGAGGAGGGCAGACGAGTTTAGTCCGCCGACGCCTGAGAGTGTGGAGTGGTTGAATGCGTTGCTGAAGTTGGTGTGGGGGCTTATCAACCCGGATATGTTTGTGCCCATCGTAGACGTAAGTTCCTAAACTCTCAGAGGGCAGGCAGTAAACTAACAGAAGTCTACAGATGGTGGAAGATATTCTGCAGGCTTCGCTCCCCGGATTCGTCGATGCTGTTCGCATCGCTGACATCGGTCAGGGCACTAACCCACTTCGAATTGTCTCTATGCGTGCGTTGCCCGACCAGCCTGGCCATCCTGACTACCCTCGTGAGGAGTGGGTCGGATTAGACAAGGACAAGGAAAGCAAGGATCAACAGATGCAGGCGAACGAGGGCGGCGCAGGTGGTGAGGGCGGTGAGGGCGAAGACACAGACCAGACTGGTGACTATCTGGTAAGCTCGTTGTCTCTTTTTCACCTCCATTCTCACACTAAATCGTGTATCGCGCTCCGTAGAACTATGAAATCTCCTTGTCGTACCAAGCCCTCCCTGGACAGCAAAAGAAGCTCCGATTCCACAACATTCATTTGATGCTCGAGTTCTTTGTAGGCGCATTCGACTGGTTCAAGATTCCTATCCCTATCTATGCTGTCGTCGAGGGCTTTGTGGCCACTGCGAGGATGAGGATACAATTTGTGCAACAGCCGCCCTTCGTGAGGAACTTGACAGTGACACTTATGGGTGTTCCCAAGGTACGAACGATACATTCGGCAGAGATGAGAACGATTGAATACTGATACGAATGTTTCATAGGTCGAAGTCTCTGTCGAGCCCTTCACGAAGAAACTCCCCAACGTCCTCGACCTACCCATGATCCAAAAATTCGTCGAGATGGGCATCGCAGCCGCTCTCGCCCAATTCATCGCCCCCAAATCCCTCACACTCAACCTCGCCCAACTCCTCGCCGGCGCAAACGCACCCAAGGACACCAAAGCCATCGGCGTCCTCGTCATCACCATCCACCACGCCGTCGGCCTCGCGCCGCAAGACCGCAACTACAACCCGCTCGCCCTCACGAGCTCGTCCAAACGCGAGAACGTGCGCAGCGCGGACCCATATATCGTGCTCGCGTACGCCAAGTTTGGGAAGCCGCTTTACACTACTAGGATTGTGGAGGGGGATTTGAACCCTGTGTGGGAGGAGACTGCTGTGTTGCTTGTTACTGAGGACGAGGTAAAGGGAGACGAGGATTTGGGTGTTATGCTTTGGGATAGTGATAAGAGGAGCGCGGACGATTTGGTGGGGAGGGTTACTGTGCCTGTTGTGGAGCTTATGAAGGATGGGGGAAGATGCATAAGAGGGAGGATAAGCTGAGGGGATTTGAGGATGCGAACGATATGCCTGGGACGTTGTTCTGGGAGGTTGGGTATTAGTGAGTTGATTTTCTTCTCCTTATGCTAAGGAGGATGGAACATTGACTGTGGGGTGTAGTGAGAAGGTCCCGTTGAACCAGGACTTGAAGAAGGACGCGAACGCGAACGTGCCGGAGGGATTGAAGGATAAGAAGGAGTTGCAGGATAAGCCTTCGGTCGCCGATACTCAAGCGGAAGCGGACGCACTCAGGATCCCTCCCGACCCGGCTATCCCGACTGGTATCCTGAGTATCATCATCCACCAAATCAACAACCGTACGTACTTGTACTCCACACCTTCCTTGCAGTTCCTCATACTAATCATCTCCTTATCCCTCAGTCGAACGTCAAGACATCAAAGGCAACACCGGCGCACGTGAAGGCCAAGGCGGCCAAGACACCTCCGAGCCCGCCCAAGAAGGCTCCCACCTGCCGAACTCATACTGCGAGATCATCGTGAACGACGACATGATCTACAAGACGCGCGTCAAGCAGTACTCGTCCATGCCGTACTTTGAGGCTGGCACGGAGCGATTCGTGAGGGACTGGAGGGAGACGGTGGTGAGGGTGCAAGTGAGGGACGCCAGGGTCAGGGAGAAGGATCCGGTGCTTGGGGTTGTGACTGTTAAGCTTGGAGAGCTGTTTAAGAATAGCTCGGAGGTGACGAGGTTGTTCTCGTTGCAGGAGGGTATCGGTGAGTTCTTACAACGTGCGGTTTCGGTGTCGGTGTTCAGTGGCTAAATATTTGCGCATTATAGGATATGGCCGCGCGAATATCTCGTTCATGTTCCGTCAGGTGAAGACCGAGCTCCCGCGGGAGATGTTAGGTTGGGAGACGGGCACCCTCGAGGTCGTGGGCCCTATCCATCTCGAACCCACGCCAGAGTACAAAGAAGCCCACGGCGGGTTCAAGACCAAGAAACTGGAGATCCGCACGACAGACGAATCAGACAAACTCTCCGGGTCTTCCGCACAGGTGTCCGATGACGGCAGCGTCACCTGGCAAATCGGTGACATTGACAACGACAATAGTAGCAGCAACAGCGACGGTACTGCTAGTCAAGGCAAGATTAGGCTCCCGGTGTACAATAGGTATTCGTCGGCGGTGCAGTTCCAGATTGGGAGCGGCGGGATTGGGCCGATCGGCCAGGACGCGGACTTTTTCGCGGTGTGGTGGTTCAAGGACCTCCCGGACGATGAGGAGACCACTGTGAGGATCCCGGTGCTGAAGAGCGGGAATCAGAAGCAGTTGAGGCAGAATTATAGTGAGTGCTTTTGGTTGGATCTGGGAGAGGAGGGACGCTGATTTGGATTTTGTAGTCAATGACCAGACGGCGCAGACGCACAAGTATGAGGTCGTTGGGTACTTGACTGCCACGCTCGTACTTGATTCGGGATTGGATCCTGATCACGAAGATTAGTGAGTGTTGTTGCCCGTTGAGATTATTTTATGGGTGCTAACGAGCCCGTTCGTTTTCAGTCAAAAGACCCGGGACGAGAAACAGTGAGTACACACGAGTAATCTCCTTCCCCATACATAGGTTACTAACTTTTCTCCAGTCGCTACGAAGCGTACGACCGAGTCGAAGGCCAAGCCGCCATCGCCGAGCGCACCGCCGAGCTCTCCAACAAAGACGATCTAACACGGAAGGAGCGCAAGGAGATCGACGCGGAGAAGCAGCACCAGCTTGCCATGCGCCATCGCGGTGTCATGCAGTACCAGCCGGCCAGGACGGGCAAGTGGACGAAGGAAGGGCTGAAGAAGCGCATGGGAAGTGTAAAGGCGAAGATTATGGGGAATGGGGAGAAGGATCGGGGACAGGTTGAGTCGGAGGCGTGAGGAGCCTTCGTAGGCCCCTTCCGTCCGTTTGGACATGTTCGGTCTGCACACCTGCTGCCGGTTTCGTTTTTAGACTCTCTACTCCGTCTTTGAAGCTCCCTGTTACGCATCCAAGCATTCAAATTGTAGTTTTAGCAACACTCGACTCGGACCCCTTTCGTAGACCATCTATGTACATTATTCACGTCACTAGTATACACGTACTGTACCAGTTATATCGTTGATGAATTCATGAAATCTCGTCACATTCTCTGAGGCGTATAGTCTTGCAATCCATTATTTGCATCGCAGATACTACTGCTAGCCGACCGGGTTATCTGCATCTACGTTCAGTGGTGTGCTATCGTCGTATGTAGCTGTGCGCGTCCCCTTGTCCGAGTCGGGAGGTTTATCTGTCTTGTTCACCTTCGATGTATTGTGTTCCGTGGGGTGATTGGTATCCAGGCTAGCTATCCCTTCGCGAGGAGAAACATCCTCCGTTGATTCCTGGCTTTCTGGTTCCGCATAAAGCACTGTATGAGCGGGGCTAAATGCCACGCTACTGATTGGGGGCAGTGTAAAGTCCCGCGGTTCTGGATCAGTAGTTCATAATCTTGTTCTATGAGAAGAGTGGATAGTGGGACGAACGGTAACGATCATTCCGAATGGTAGGAGCTTCATCGGGGAGCGGATGATTGCGTTCTAATTCGTCATTTCTATCCTCGGTGTGTGCGTCATCGGCCTCTTCCTCTTCCTCCTCTGCTTCATCCTCTTCGTCCTCCACGGACTTTGCATCATCATGCAGGAGTTGGATACGACGGATGCGATAGCTGACTGAAGCTGCTTCTTCCGGTAGGTACTTGGCAATATTCGCAATGAAGCTATCGGGAAACAGGCTATCGCCTGCAGGGAAGCTTGTTGCCCACTTGGAAAACGTTTCGTGATCCTCGTCGACTGGCGTTGAGAAATCCATCTCGTTGACTAGCTCAAGACAGTCGATGGCCGACGTGTAGTAATCGTCCTTCCATACCTCGGGCATTCCGGCCACGGTTTGCAACCCTTCGTCTATCGCTTCCCAGAATTTGTGAATGGGGGATATGTATTCCGCGAGAGGAGTTCCCTTTGCTCGGACGGCCTGTATAAGACGCAGAAACACGAGACATGCATGGAGAGGATCTGTACGGTCCCAATGGCCATTGGTGCTCTCGTGTTCATCCGCACCGAAGACGCTGCTTTTGCCGTATATACGTGCTTGCGCCCTGAAGTTGTCCATGATTTCGCGAAGATCTGATATATGGGAGTAAGTATACACAGTTCCATGAAGAAAAACTTTATGTTGGTGCTTACCATCAGGGTTTGACGTCGCAGCGACTTCGATGCATACCTCACGTGCCCTCAAACACTCTTCCATCGTCCAGGATCTTCCGGGGTACATTGCCATGATAGGAGTAAATAGGAAGCTGCTGTGTCTCCATGTAGTGACGACGAGTCGAAAGAATTCGACAATTTCAGCACGGGCCAAGTCGGCAGGGGCAAGAAGATGGTAAAGTTGAAGGATGAATAGTCGGCAAGTGATAGTCCAACTTGCAAACGAGCTGTTCGGGGCTGTTATGTCTTTTTTGACTATCGAAATTACTAGTGAGACGATGCCACCGACGTGCTGGGATGGAATTTCCGGGTGGTCGGTGATGATGTCGATGAGTGCCTTATGGTTGTGCTCGGCCTCTGCGCAAAAATGAGCCTTCATGAGGGACGACAAAATATCGAGCAGGTTTTCTCCATTGGCGAGTGCGATTGCTGGCGTTATCCAGGCAAGGACGTGCGAGAAGGAGTCAGCATTCGGAGTATGCGAGTTGATAGCCTGGAATAACGCCTGATAGCGCAGTCGGTCGCTGAGCAGTAGCGAGAAAAGCTGCTTGACAGGATCGGGGACTGGACCATCCATCTCAGACAGTAGTATGCAGAGGCAACCCTTCATTGCCGGGGACCATTCGATGGATGCCGTAGTATCGACAAATAATTGACGATCGATCTCTTTCCTGAGACTCTCGACAGCCATGCCAGTGACAGTTGCCACCGTCCGCCTCGGAAGACGCTTCAAGTCGAGCATCCTAGATATATACGGCACGCTAACGCGATCACTTGGTAAACGGTGGTCAATAATCTTGGTGATAAAGGCGCAAGTCTCGGATATCTCTGGCTGTGTCTGTTGTAGCGCATCCCACATGGCCTTGAGTAGTTGCTCGTCCGCCTGAATCGAATCGACTGCGATAAAGATGTCGATGTCGTTTGTCTCTGATCTTGCAGCTTCTTCTTCGCTGTAAGCCAGGAGTTTGTAGGACCACTCGCCGGGAAGTTCTGCGAATAATTTCACCCTATCCAACGATCCATCTTTGACCCATAGTATGGCCTCTAGAATCCACAGCCTCAATGTTCTCATCGTAGTCATGAGGAGCCTGGTTTTATAGGGGCATCGGGGTGACAAAGCGGGAGCCAGGGAGACTGCGACGAAGAAGAATCCCCACGCAGCGACAAGAGGGAGAGTAGTATAGCCTACGCTGCTGTGCACGTCGGCTGTGAAGAAGCACAAGCCTACGAAGAACAACGCGAGAGAGAGCTGCAGGACCAGGGGCAGGGCGGCAGCAATCTCGAAGACCTTCCAGTCGTCCAAGCCAGGATAACGGAAGTGGCGAATGCGAACGCGGGCCTGAGGAGAAGTGTATTCTCCGGCGAGATATTCCTGGAGCCATTGTTTGACCAATATCGAAAATGACGCACTCACGAGACTCAAAGTTAAGCTCGCGAACCAGAGTACATTTACTCGAACGGCGTTGACCGTGGGCGTGAATTCTGGGAGGGTCGGCAAGGGAGGGGCAGTGGAGTTTAAGAAGCCACTGTTGATGGTGTAAGAATGGGTTTGCATCGCGAGCTGCTGCATGAGGAAGATCATGACTTGTGTTGGATCCTGACTGAGGTTATGGTAAGACTCGACAAGAAACGCAGTCATCACTGCGGAGAAAAGACCGGCCTACATTGTTACATGTATATCAGTAGGAGCGTCCTAATTAGTACCGAGAGACGTACGAAAACGAGGATGGTGTCGATATCATCCTTATAACTCTGGATTTTCTGTTCGTCAAGTTCGCGAACAAGATTTGCCATTGCCGACCAGCCTGTTCCCGTCCCAATAGTATTGAAAGGACTACTGCCATAGGTCCCAGGGGCTGAAGAGGATTCCATGTCTGTCTTTGTCGGATAATAATCAGCTTAGCACATCAACATGCGAGCTTGTTGACACAAACTTGCCGGAGATGCAGGCCTGGCTCCCTCAATGGTGCGCCGCTGGAGACTTGACCTCAGATAGCGACCTGCCGTGTATACCATTAGCATTTGAGGGTCAATAGACAATGCACACTAGAACTTACCAATAGGCTATCTGGTGACTCAGGTTGGTCTAAGGTCACCGTCGCGGTCGACTTTGCGATTCTCCATTGCTCCCAACATGTAGCACCGCCCAATCACCAATTTTATTGGTTTTGATGCGCCCTAGTATCATTATGGCGACAATGCAACTGCCCCGTGCTATGAACTGGCATGTTGAAAGCGCGGAGTACGTAAGGGTTTGTTTACAACGTTCATGATCAAGTTCAAATAGAATTCGAAGTTGAAGAAACAGGCGCCAGTGCCGCCTTGGCATAGATCTCACCGCCTTTCCCATAATGGTTCAACATATGTAGTAGTAATATTACCTGCGAGATAGGTGTACAACAGTGTAGACTGTACAACACAAAGAACGGATACATCAAGCAGGGGAAGCTATACAACAGTAAAAAGTCGGGGTATCCAAAACGGCGCGGGTGCGACCTCGACAATGGGAAAGTATAACAATAAGCAGATGGGTATATCCAAGGTTAAAGTGAATAATGTAAAGAGGATATCAGTCTCCACGGGTGGCCAGGAATACACCAGCTTCACTGTTTTTCCGACTGATCCTGCCACCGCCAAAACCGACACTTGGGAAACCGCCGGCCGTTGCGTCTGAACGTGCAGGGCCCGTCGACGCGACGAACTGTTTCTGTGGCGAAGGCATGCTGTCGTGTTCGGCGATGGCAGGGAAGGTAGTTTGGTGTGGTGGCGGGGTTGAAATGGATTCGGAGCGGGAAGTAGAGCTGGAATGTTTCGACGACTTCGACCTCTTCTTGTGTTTCCTTGGGGGTACTCCAGAGGGGGAGAGGGGGGAGACTGGCTGACCGTGAGGCTCATACTGCTGAGATATATAATGATGGTTGTAGTGTGCCGGATCAGTATTGGAGATAGATCCAGAGGTACGCGAGCGAGAGTCCGAACCAGTCCCCGACCCTCCTGTGACGCGGGTAGACTTCGAGTAGGCCAATGCATCAAAGTCAGCATCGTCTTCGTCAACGGCTTCCTCGGGGTAGCGAGGGGAGTGCACCGCACGCTCGAAGGGACCGAAGCTATCTGTCGTTATCGAGGATCTTCCGTCAGAACTATGAGTATGTGGACCATGACTGGCAGGACTGATCAAGTCGCCGCTCCCCTACAATGCCACAATTTATTAGCGCATAAATACCTTGGCGGTCAAACATATATTCACCTGGAATCCCTCGAAATCTGCACCCTCTCCCCTCTCAAGAGCAGCTGCTAGAGCGGCCTTCTGCGCCTTTCTTTCCCTTCTCCGTCGACGCCGCTCTTCTTTGGCTGCCCTGTCAGCCTCCTCTTGAGCTGCACTCTCCGCAGCACGTGCTGCAGACAACTGAGCAATGGTGGCGGGGTCTAGTGGGGCTGCATCCGAGTCAACAGTAGAGCTGGAGATAGTTCGTGTTCGACGTGGAGCTAGCGAGTCGTCTTCATCCTCTGGTAGGTGAATTGGTGGTTTACCAAACAAGTCGAACCCAAACAACTTGATGGTCTTGCCACGACGAGCACGCTTCTTGCGTTTGCCTCCTTGGCCGATGTTTGAGTGCAAGGAGAGAGTCTCTGCGTCGTCCGAGTCTGCCAAAAGCCCCTCAAGTTCATCTGCGCGTGCTCGAGGAACGAAATCTGGTCCACGATTGCGGTTTTGGCTGTCCTCATTATCCGAGTCTTCTCGAGATTTGAGACACGTCAAGCAGGGGGACAAGGCAGCCCTCAGGCCATCTGACCAAGAGAAGCTATCCATGCTTGTGTCGTGCAGAGGGGGGATGGCAGACGTGCAAATGAGAGAGAGCCGGCAAACACATGAACCCAGTTTAGTTTCGCGTGGGGCAAGAGACCGCGGAAAACACGAGGACACGATGATGTAAACAATTTCATTTGATAAGTATTTTGTCAAGGTACTTATCCTCGAACACTCCTCAGACATTTTGCGTCGATAAACAGCGAGTATTGAGGCATGCAGACTCCAACAATCTATGGACAAGCCCGGCATGGCATTAGCACAATAACTACACATACAATAATGAAGCATCCTCGAAATAAAACGTCAAATCTTCTAGCAAGAAGCTTTAGCATAAAGATCAATAACTTGTTATGACTGCTGTGAACCAGCAGGCGTGGTGGCAGTGGCATGAGTTGTCGTCCGTGTTGGTGATGTAGTACCACCGAGGGATAGATGGGAAGACCATGTAGAATGAGATGACCAGAACGAGTCGTAGGTAAGTGCTTGGTCTCGTGAACCAAAAGGTGACGATGAGACCGGTAGATCTTGGCCTGACATGGGAACGTTGATGGGAAAGGGTGAGCTCGAGATATATGTACTCGATAGATACTTCGCTGAGGACTGTAGACCACCATCTGCCAATGTAGCCGGCGGAAAGTCTTCCACGATGGTATTATGGTTCCGTGCACCGCGATTGGCACGTTTGGATGGGGAAAGCAGCTTCGTCGGTGTTGACGGTGTGCCGTTAAATAATGGAGTTGGAAGGGAATGATCTCGCTCTTTCCCCTTCGCAGTGACAGTGCGCCTACGTGGGGACGTCATAGAGGGCATCTGACTATCGGAAGACTGAGATCCTTGACACAAACCTTGCATTAGCTTACAGTCAAACGGCATGGTTTGATAGACTTACTGGAGTCTGCTGAATGAGGCAAAGGCGCGTTCTCGGCTGACACTACGCCGACAGCATCACTTTGAGAGTGGGAGGTGGAAGTGGTGCCGTCTGATAGGGTTGAAGCGTTGGTCTGCTGGCTGCTTGTGGACTCGGTGTTAACGGTGTTGAAATGCTGCCTATTCGTCTGCGAATGTCGGAAGTATAGGTTCTCAACCTCGTTGAGTGTTTGCTTTTGCTGCGACAAAATTCAGACGACAAAGGCCACAGAAACTATACCAAAGCGTACCCATCCGTGATCCACCTTCAATTTTGCATACTGTAGTCGTATACGAAGTTGGCTGCAAAGCTACAATGGTGACCGGATGCACAATCAAGCGGGGTTGATTATTTCTCGTGTGCACGAAATCATTGCAACCGGGGACATACGTAGCTAGCCTTTGCCTTCTCCATTGTCGTTCTCTTCCTTTTAACCTCGGCATCGTGTGCTGCGTTGATGTAATGTCTTGCTTCCGCCTGAGCCATCGCCCTCGTAGGTGGCCCTTCCGTGTAAAGCGTGTTTGAGTGCTGTACGATATAGATCCTCGTCAAAAAGGAGATAAACATCCACCAGATCCACTTATACTTGCCTATGATTGTCGAGAATCGAGCATGCTCAGTCTGCGCGGTCGCTGTGGTCGTTCAACCAAAAACGACGTGCCAACAAGCCTCGGCGACGCGCGAACGAACATTGGCGCGACTCATCACGTGCAGATATTAATCCGAGCAGGTGATCTAAACGCCCAATTGCCGTCACTGATCCGCTCCCGAGTCTCCCGAGGTGTCCGCGGGCTCTCGGACTTGTAACTCTCATTACGTTCAAGCTCACCATCCATAGCACCGTAGGCAGAGTACTGGGCGCGACCTTCACGGCATAGAAGGAAATAAAACAATCACATTTTAGACAATACTAGGCATACAGACACGCGAACACTAGATAGTTGCAGACTCGGACACCAGCCGCTGGCTGGCGACTCGTCTCAGAGACACCTTAGATGCACTGAGAATAGTAGTCTAAAGAGCAGAGTTGAGTTATTGAACGCAATCATGAGAGCTGGAAGACATACCATTTTGAGCAGTGCAACTGTAGGGAGAAACGCAGCCAGTCGGGCCAGAGTAGCCCTGTCCACCGCACTGGCCGTAGTGAGCGACGGTACCAGCAGAGCTTGATGGCGCAGAGGTGGGGGCACTGCTAGCACTCGAATGAGACGTGGGAGCAGCCTAAGGTAAGATGTACCCGCATACGATCAGAGACGTTCACTACAACTATAGAAAAGAACTCACCGGGGTCGTAACTGGAGGAGCGGGGGCCTTGCTTCCGCTGGATCCGTAGAGAGGAGGTCCGGGGATGACATACGTGGTCTGGGCCTGAGCAGCGTTGGAGTAGACGTCGAGGTTGATGCCGGGGTCGCTGTTGCTGTAAGCACCAGGGAACGAAACGAGCTCATCAGCGGTCGGGGCAAGGCTGCCTCCACCAGTGATCTGGATCTGAGCACACTCAGGGTAGAATTGCTAGACATGATCGTGAGCTACAGCATTAAGAGATATAAACGTCAAATACTTACAGCGGGCAGAGAGTGGAGGGCGATGGTCTCAAAACGGATGAGGTAGTTGCCAGAGGGGACCGTGCTTGGGATGGTGGTAGTCCAGGAAGAGTTGTCGGCGATCATCTTGCCGTCAGCCCACTGACCGTCGTAAACAGTGCCAGACAGGAGACCAGCTTCATCGATCTTGAACCACTTGAGGCTGTTGGCGTTGACTCCAGTGCAGGTGCTGCCCGGGCATTGTGCGAGGTAGGTTAGCTGAAGGTCACGTTAGCACATCGGCATTCGTGGAAAGTCTGTAAAATAATTACCATGGGGCCAATGGCGTGAGGCCAAACTTGGTTCCAGTAGGCAGTGATGGCTGAACCGGCGGCAACAGTGGCGGTCAGCTGAAGAGCACCTGAAGTACCGTCATCGTTGCAAGCAATCTGGGGATCAGTCGCATCGGTGATTGGGTTGCTTTAGAGTATTGGGAATTAGTCTAGAAAATCTGGACGTCCAGAGGTACACTCACTAGGTTGACCAGGGGCGTTGAATGGTAGTCTGGCCAGTGGGGGAGTTGTATGGTGCCCTGAAGGGATGAATGAGCAATTCATCAAATGGACGCGAAGAATAAGCGATATAGGACGTACCACCCCTGGTACCATTTACCAGCGTTAGAGTACGCCAAGACACCTCCGTGAGCGAGGACAGACGGAAGTGCAGACGATGCGAGAGCGAGTAACGCGGTGACGGCGAACATATCGATGCTGCTTGTGAAGACGGCTGTACCTGGTTGTCTGGCTCGATACCATACCTCACACGGTCCTTATATATGGTGAGTACCCAAGCGGTGTGAGCAGACTCTGCGCTGGCTACGTGCACCTGCATGACGGCTTGTTCGCTAGACCACCCGACAGCCGAGGCGGATATACTACGGGTCGGGGAAGATACCTCGAAGATCGAACATGTGGGACAAAAGTGCTTCTTCAGAGCCCGAATGTTTAGAGTTGCTCTTCTATGCTGCCCCGGATTGTCATGGCGGTAGAAGCTCGCTAGGAAGCTAAGTTTAGGTCAATGCACATGACTGCCAAGGAAAAACTTCACATTGAGGTGGTGCTCATATATATGGCTGGGAACTGATTGCGAGGCGACGTCCCCCGCATTGTTCGACATGCCGGGGAGGATCAGTGACCTGGCACGACCAAAACGATTTGAAACGAATCGGCGTGCGCGGATAGAACTGTATAGCAGCTTCTGACATGTTCTCCGGAGATGAGTACGAAGACGTTTTCACCGACATCTTCGTACAAGGCAGTCACTGTAACAACAGCTGTCAGGCTGCTAGCAATGATACTCTACATTATGAAAAGGTCAGTTTAACCATGCATTGTCAAGTGTCAACGTACATACCACTGAGACATGTGCATATACAAGTAAGATGCACGCAAAAAATCGAATGTCATAGCGGGGCTTATAGCTGAGCGCAGCCCCGGATCTGTATTCGGTGCGTTCTCGGCTGGCCACAGCAGGATGTGCGATCGAGTGAACTGCTCAGGCTCTTTCGCGCCTGTGGGATCCCGCAATGATAGACCATAACTAGCTTTGTCATCCTGCACGGATTGGTGGGCTTGAGACCTTGAGACAATTGGTGGTGTATAAGGAAAAAGTTCGCTGAGGAGCATCCCGAACCGAATGAGAGTTCCCACGCCACGAAGGTGTGAGTACTACCTCGCTCAATACAACTTGAAGATCAATTGCTGTGTCTTACTAATCTTGAGGCAATTTCGCCGAATGCAAGTGATACCCACAGCATATCTGCGTGTGCCATACTTCCCTCAGTTTGAGAAAATCGTCCATACGTCATTCTCGGAGGTCAGACGCATTTACCGATATCGATGACACGGGCTGACTGTACTGTAATCGTTTGGCTTTCATTGCTTGATGGATACATATCATACGTCCGAACCATACAGTCCCTACTAGTTGTACTACACATTCCAACAACCCTGTATCTGCTCAGAGGCATTGAGACTATCAACGGCTGTCAGCCCCGAATTGTTCTCAGTTAATCATGATAAACTTACGTAGTAATCGTTCAAAGCCGTGCAAGTCGTTCCCGATGCACAAAGTGTCCTGTAACCAGTAACACGTTATTCACAACATGGTTGAGGATGTCTGGTTGTCACTCACGCTCCCGAATATCCCTGACCTCCGCATTGCCCGTACTTCTGGACCGTAACGCCAGTAGGGGACGACGCGGGTGATGAGTTGATGGTAGTAGGAGCAGCCGTTGTGGTGCTCGGGTGCGCCGACTGAGATGCTGTCGTTGTTGGAGGGGCTGCAGGTGAACTGACGGCCTTCGATCCGTAGTTAGCCTCGGCCCAGTCGCCTGAACCACCACTACACGCCCATAGCTCAGTATGCTGTATCACTGGCATTGGAAGACACGACACTCACGGAAGAAGCACAGGGCCACCTAACGTGAAACGTAAATGAGCACATATTTGTTATACAAGTAGATGTCGACATACCAGGAGCAGTGTAGTTGGGGTTCTGGAGAGTAATTTGCCAGAGCTGGACAAGGATACCCGGATCATACGGGTCATAAGATCCTGGAAGAGGAATACCTTCGGGCAGAGTAACGCTGCCACCGTTTTGAACCTTGATTTGCAAGCAGTTCGGGTAGAACTGGGCACCCATGACGGTACCAGCGACATGGAGACCGAGAATCTGTAGAAGATGTGATTCGAGTCTTAGCGGCAACAAAAAGCATGGGTATACGCTTACTTCGTGACGAAGAATATATTCCCCGTTCTCTAAACCTGCGGGGACATTGACGCTGTACTTTGAGTTTGTCTTCAGACGCAGCAATTCTTCACCCCAAGCGAGATCGGAACCACGATCGGGATTATCTATTCAAACGTGAATCCTATATGTGAGATGTACGACTGTGTACATACATTGGTCCTGGTCGATTTCTATAGCAGAAATAATTTTAGACACAGCTGTGAAGATGGAGAGCTAAGACAATACTCACTAACCCAAACGTTGCCTTCGTCGCCCTTGAAGTTAGCGCAGCCATCCGGACATTTGGCGATATACGTCATGACCTTGATATTCGGGGTGGTCAGAAGCTGTTGCAATTATACAGGAGCTGTACGCACGGGTCTGAGTGAAATCAGGTCAGTACAAGACTGTTCGACGACCAGAGAGCAAGAATACTGCTCACCCAGGGTGAACGGAGTTCCAACTCTGCCAATCAAATGTGACCAAACTTCCAGCATCTACAGGAGCCAATGGCGTGATGGGGGTATTCCCTCCTGGCTACGAACAGCATTCGTCTTAGTAGTGACGAGGTAGTACTGGAACGGCAGCGGGTGCTCACTCCACACGTGATGTCAGGGCCAGTGAAGTTAGCAGCAGGGCCATAGGTGTTTAGTTTACGCAGAGGGCTAGTGGGATCAGCAGCAGCGTAGGCGTCTGCAGCTGGGAACGTCGCAGAAGGGGAAGCGATGATGACAGAGTGGACTTGACCGTGACCAAGTACCACCGGCGCTGCCGCTGCCAGTAGCACGAGAGAGGCTGCCTTGATGTTCAACATATTATCCGTGCCGAAGGTAAGACTCGCACAAGAGGAGTCCCTCGTGAACACAGTCATTTATAGCTCTTGAAGGACACCTACGGGATGCAGAACTTTTAACGAGGATGTGCCGTATATCTAAACAGATGTAAGTTATGTATCGTATCCCATAGTATTGTGCTGTGAGTTTTACATACATGAAGTCAATATTTATCCGGGGAAGGTGTCGTGATCAAGTCTGCATGTTGTGTACTGTCTGCGATCGTGCATGGGATAGATACCTCCGGATCGCTGTCGGTCCAGTCTCGGTGTACAGCCATCCTGGACGTGCGTAAATCATGCGAGCAGAGAGTTTGAGTCCTGACTTCGCCGGATTTGCTATCTTTCGGCCAGGCACGCTTTTATTGAGCAGGAGACTGCTTGATACCCCGCATTGAAGATGAGGATTCAGTGACAGTGGTGGTCAAGTGTGTATCTGAGTATATGGCGCCGAAAAGAGCGACCTTGAGATCGTGCCACTGCAGGAATTCCAGTGTGATGTAAGAGGCATTTAACTGAGCGGCATTTGATAACTCACCTGGGAGTCTACCCGTGGTCCCGTGCTATCGCCCACCAAATGCTATGGTGACAATGTTATACCTTACGGATAGCTGTGCCAGCGGGTTCACTTCCTCCTGTTCATCAAAGTCATAGCCCCAGCCTCTCTGAAAGAATGGTAATACACTTAGAGCGTTGAGCCTTGTCGCCCACTGGCAACTAGTATAACTACTGCGTAGAACTGCTATGTCTATTGGTCTCGAGCCACGAGAAGCAACAGGTCCGTGCATCCGTATGTTAGGTATAGTCTATTGTCAAACGATGGCAACGCAAACTAGATGACCACACCGATAAGCTGACGACACAATGACAATGGGTATTGGCAAGGTAAGGGTCTTACCAAGGTGACTGCTGGTACCCCGTGTTGATACGGAGGTAGGTCTCGACCAACAAGACGAGATGGCAAGACATCGTGACATATGGTATGTGTGCCCTTAATTGAAGCTTCCTAGTAGACCCTGCGTCGTTGATGACCGGCGAAACATGAGACAGAATTGCAGTTGGTGCAATGTCATGACTGTCGTTATTGTACTGATTCTAGCGCTCGAAGAGAAACGTAGCGTTTGTTACAAATATGGTAGGCCCGCCCTCTAGCAAATACAACCAAACAGAGAGCGTACAGCGTTTACATCTTACCGGGGCATGTCGCCAGCTCGTAAGCGCCGCTTTTGTTCTTCAAACGTGCAGCCTATTATTCTTTCTTTGCGAAGCAACAGTACAATGGACACCGACAACAAAAGCGTGTACATGCCTGGAATGAATACTAAAGGAGCATCCGACTGTTGGGATTTCTCGTTGTATCCCCCTCCCCAACTATACCCGCCTTGACGACTCTAGCCCATATAGACATTCACGACCAACTGACACGATGAGTTCAAGTGAGTCATCTTTCAATCATCTCACAATGGCTACAGGCGTATGGCATAAGTGATTGAGGCGGTGCGCTGGATGAGCTTGTTGGCGAGGTTGAATTGATGTGGACCAGGAGAGGCAACCGGAGTACAGTGGTATGCGGTTAACGGGGATACTCAGCTGTGCCAGGCCATCTATCAGTTATTATCAATCCGTGTTCATCATCCAGTTACTGAGCGTATTCCAGTTTTCGCCAATTTCAAACGCAAGTCGCGCTCTCGAACAAAGCCTGAGCATGTATCGCCCTCAAAAGCGAAACCCCTCGATATCCTCCCGGGAGTCAGGGAAATCGAAGAAGAGGACCCACGTCTATCCACGTCCTCCATCCTGTCGACATCGACATCCTCCTCTACAAACTATCTTTCGCCAACGTACCGCGCAAACCACAGTGCAGGGCACCCATTCGGAGCTAGCTCTCGCAGTTCTACATTCCAGGACGCCGCTGAACGTAAACGGGACTCCAGACGTGTTGTTCTTACCGGCGCTGAAGGCTTGACTTTCGAGGATTTCTTCCCCGTATCTGCTGCACCTCCACGACCTGCACCCTCGCCACCGCAAGCGACCGCTAGCCTTCCACCACTCAGACGGCCCATCGCTGAAGATCCTTACGCTGTAATCGAGTCACCTCTCGATTCGATTAACGTTAGATTCTCCGGACTTCACCTCCAGTTTGACGTGCCCACAACCCCTTCAACAGTGCGTAGCCCGTCCCCTACCCCATCTGTCGCCAGTAGCCGCACAACTAGCACGACTGCAAGTAGCTCAAGTACCGCGAGCACCGTCTCCACTCTTGCTCCCGCCACTCCGCCCACATCCGACGACGAATCGCACGCAAAGCCTCATCCCTATTCCAATTTGAACAGGGCACCCACGCACAAGTCACAACGCGCCTCAGTCCACTACGTAAAGTCTGCGTCCGACATGCGATGGCCGTCGCGTAAACGAGAGTCCGTGGTCCCTCCCATCCCGATGCGCGAAGAGGATGACGACAGTGATTCCGACGATGTTTCATGGTTTGCTCAGGAGCTGAGTGATATTATCATTATGGCTCCCACCGCACCAGAACCCCAACTCAGGGAGACCCGCCGTGCACGTCCGGACTCTGTTCTTCTACTTCCTCACTCTACTGCCAGTCGCAGTAAGCGCAATGGGCTCTCTCACCTCTCTATACAAGTGCCTAGTATGCCCAGTTCTCAGCTGGATCCAACGTTCCCGCAGAGACAGCGGCAGGCAATGCCTTCACGAGCTCCTCCACCTCCGCCTATCGTCATCGAGTCCCCGCCTTCCCCTACTATGGAGGAGAAGACAGAGGAGCTACTGGCTATGCTCGCCAATGCTGCCATGGACCTCAACTTCCTTGGTACGGGCCTTACAGGCTCTTCTTCTATGCTTCCCTCGTCGGTGCCCGTAACCCCGAGCAGTGCATTCGCCATCGTCAGCCCTCAGCCACTAAGACCACCTCCCCGCTCTGCTATCCCTGCAGACATTGACTACTTTGACGACACTCGCACGCCGGAAACCCGTGATGCTCTTTTGGATGAGCGCGACGGAGAGCTGGAGTTCGAGATCGACAATCTGCCTAGTCCAGAGTGGCCACCTACTCCAAAGAGCACTTCGCTCTACTCTCAGGCATCAATCAGCCTGGACACCATTCCAGTCGAACTCGCCACGCCGAAGACCAGCAAAGGCAGCTTCGATCGCGAGACTCCGGTCTCCCCAGCTTTCCCAGACAGTCCCTTCGTGGGTATGTACACCTCTGATGAACCTCAGCGAGTTTTGCGCTCACGTTGGTCATCTTCGACTTTGGCATCGCTCGTCGACATCCGCCAGGCACCTCTATCCCCTTCTTCATGGAAAGTTCATTTCAGCCTCGCCTCGTTGCAGTCCCCTAAGAAGACTGCCAAGGTCAAGTCATGGACGAGCAGATCGTCTCTCAAACTGAAGAGAACGTCGACAACCCCGGTCGCCGCACAGAAGGCAGGCACACACGAGCGCACAGACAGCGGCTCCTCACAGTCGAGCGGTTTTGGCAGTGACAGCAGCGACAGTACTGCCAGCTCTGGGCTCAGACGCAAGCCAATACCTGTGGAGATCTTCATGCGCTCATAGGTCGCCGTCTTTCTTTCCCACTCTATCGCAACACAATCACGACCCCTCATGCCCACGCGCCGCCCAAACCAGACTGTAGCCATAGCTCATGCATCATCATTTTTCTCAGGACAATTACCATCGCACAGCACGCTCCTTGCACACATCTATTTATTACTTCACCATCTCACTTGCTATCCCCGCATCGCTTTCGTTCTAGTGTACCCGCGTCTGCTTTTTGTGGCGCATTCACATTCCTTCTTGATCTCCGTCCGCATTTCATAACTCTCTTGCCCCATGTTGTATGTGCTAGCCATAGATAGGGACGGTCAACTTGCAGCATCTCCACACTTGTATTTCTTGGCTTCATCGTGGAATGCTATTTCTTCGAAGCGATGTCTACCGAGCCCCTTGCTGACGAGAGCCAGACCTCATTGTGATCATCCGCTAATTCTGTACGTTATCTATTCGCAACTGATAGAAATATATTGGAGAACCCTAGTTTGAATATCCGCGACGGGATTCGATTTCTAGTGAGGAGATGACCCTTGGTGATCCATAGTTGGACGCGCGACGCGACCTGCTTTACCATTCACACGCGACCATGTCCTAAACCACCATCCTCGCTCCCATTAACGGCCTCTTGCTCTTTATACTTCGAACATCTGACTCAACACGACCAGTACTTAAGCGAAGTCTTGGCTTGAATAATACATAGACCTTCCCGGCTACAACGATACCGCAACTTGAATGGCGCCCCGCTCTAGCTCAAACTCAGACGAGGTGGAGGTCGACGCGGAGGAGATTGAGGTGTGTTACCAACATATATCTACGCGTTTTAACGTGTCTAAGATATCATGATAGTTTCAGGAGGTGTTGAAACGTTCTCTGGAAAGCTACAACGAGCAGCAGAAACGTACTTCTCATGCATCGCGCCGAGCATCATCTTCTGTGGCTGCTGCTGGTCCATCTACGTCTCGTCCTCTCTCCATCCCTATGAATAACGACTCCATACAGAGTAGGTTGGAAGACTATGATGCCAGAATAAGCGCAGTCCGTCAGAGCATCAAAGCACTACAGAAAGAAGAGAAAGAGCTTGTGCAGGGGAGGAACGAGCTACTGGCCCTTCAGAAGGAGAATACGAGCAACGCATTGTTAACAGCCAGCTTACACTCAAGCGGCTCCAGCGGTGCTACCACTGACTACTTCGCCTCCGATTTCGAATGGAGTGGTTCTATGAAGGCGAAGCTGAATGAAGTGTTTGGCATAAAGTCCTATCGGCTGTGTCAAGAAGGGTGAGTGGTATAAATTGACTCCTGTACATGCCAGGCGATGACTCTTTGTGTAAGTGTCTGCAACGCCAACATGGATAGGCGAGATATAGTTTGTGTAATGCCTACGGGTGGCGGGAAGTCGCTCACTTACCAGCTTCCTGCAATCATGTCTCGCGGGTGTACACTGGTGGTATCTCCCTTGATATCGCTGATGGTGAGACTCTTAGTCTTTATTCATTCAGGCAATATTGAAGTGTACCTTTAGACGGATCAAATCATACACCTGCGAGAGTTTGGAGGTAATTATTTCCCTCTTCTCTATACCGTTTCATGAACGCTCAAACTCGCGAAATAGTTATGGCTGTTATGCTGACTTCAACGACGTCAAAGGCGGAAGCCCTTGACATCAACCAACGGTTGGACCACATGGCCCGAGCTGGTGCACAAAGTGAGGAGGACATCAGGCTTTGCTATGTCACTGTGAGTACTCCGTGTATAAAGATGGTTCGGACCTAACTTCTTCGTAAAGCCAGAGAAAATGGCTCAGAGCAAAGGTTTTCAGGCGAAGATGCAGAAGCTCGCGGATGTTAACAAACTAGGTACAGCTGTGCCAGAGCCTAGTGTGTCCGCGAACGGTGTACTGACTTTTGTGAAGCACGCATTGTTATAGATGAGGCACATTGTATCTCCGAGCAGGGCCATGATTTTAGGTCAGTATGCCCTTAGATACTCGAGGACAGCACGCTGATAGCTCCATACAGAAAGGATTATTTGCTTCTGAGTGTACTTCAATCATTTCACTTGCTACCACGATGGGTCTCACGCCGTACCTATAGTCATGCAAGAAGCTCTGGCCACGTGTTCCAATCTTAGCCCTTTCAGCGACATGCCCACCTGCTGTGTTGCGAGATGTATTGAAGGTCCTCGGTCTGAAGTCCATAGTGAATGGCCATGGTACGTCCTACCCGTGTTGTTTTTGTATCTTCACGCTCTCATGCCTTCTATGAACAAAGCTGCCCCTGCCCAAGGTCGGTACTGTGTTAGTGTATCTTTGGGTATGAACTGAAAATGCGATAGGGACCTTGTATTTTACCTCTCCGCTGTACAGAAAGAACCTGCACTATAAGGTGCTCCCGAAGCCCTCCAGTAGCGCACAACTCATCAAGGAAATCACCAAGTATATCCTCGATCATCATCCTAACGATACTGGCATAATATATTGCTTCAGTCGGAAGGTATGGGTTGTGTACCATAAATCTCTACGGCCGGCTAACGTATGTTCTCCTTCAGGATTCAGAAACAGTCGCCGAAGCCATACGTAAAGAAAGCGACAACAAGATCAGGACCGGAGTGTACCATTCGGACGTAACACCTGGCGCAAAGAGTCGTCTGCATGAGCAGTGGCGGAAGGGAGACGTGAAAGTTGTCTGCGCCACGATTGGTCTGTGGTACTTTCTTGGTATGCTTCTAAAGCTTACAGTATCATGCAGCGTTCGGTCTCGGGATCGACAAGGGTGATGTGCGATTTGTGATCCACCACACGGTGCGTGCCACTAAGTAACGTGATAGGAGACGTGCTAACATAACTTCTAGCTTTCAGTAAGCTGGCTTGTGCTACTCGTATAGCCGCTGATTTGTTAAGCAGTTATGTCGAACAGAAATCGTTGGACGGCTTTTACCAAGAATCCGGGCGTGCTGGAAGAGATGGGAAGGATGCAGACTGTCTCCTCTATTACCGTCCTCAGGATGGCCAGAATCTCTGTAGTCACACAGTCGTAGAAAACACGGCCTTGGCAAGATGTAAGACGAACGTTCGTTTGGTCAGCTGGTCTCGACTCACGTTTTCCACGCCAGTGCATGAGATGCTGCGTTTCGCTCAAAATCTCGATCAATGCCGTAAAGTTCATTTCGCAAAGTAGGTCTCAGTGGTGCTCCTACATTCGCCGTCTGTTTACCTGATTGGGACTGTGTAGGTACTTCAATGCGTCTTCACGGTTGGACACTGCTTCATGGACAACTGCGGAGGAGGATGCCCTGTCTCCGTGCGGGCATTGTGATAATTGCACCAGGGAGAAGGAGGCGGCTAAGACAGAGGACGTGACGGTAGCCGCATGGCGGATCCTGACGATTGTCGAAACCGTGCATAAAGAGCGTGGCCGGGTGACCCTGAGTCAACTGGCGGATATGGCACGCGGTTTAGGCAACGGAGAGTTCAAGGTCCCTGGACGTGGGAAGAGGAGTAAGGGAACGACTTCCTCTTTGGATAAAGATTCCCTCGATGGAGAGGTAGTGAAACTATCGAAAGAGGTAAGGCTGGTGGAAAACCCATCGTTCTGCACACCTTGCTCATATTGTTACTTGCTAGCACGCGGAGTGGCTATGTGTGCATTTGCTTCTTGAGGGCTATTTGAAGGAGGCTTGGGCGTCGACCCCCTACAGTGTCAACACATACGTTGAACCTGGTGTTCGTTCTTACCGTGTGACCGGTCGATCTTTCGCTCAAGTGAAGGATGGAGGAGGGGAAAGGATATGTTGTACTTTCTTGCAGAAAGTAAAGAAGTCCACACGCAAGCAGAGCACCGCCGGTAATGTGATCAATTCTGACGTGGAACCAGATAAACCTCCCGTACAGAGTGGATCAGCCAAACGGAAGAGGAAGGTTCCACCGTCCTCCTCATCCCCGATGGTTGCTTCGGACGAGGACACAGATGTACTTTTGCGCGAAGTATTGAGGTCCAGCGGGGATCCTTCCAACTCATCTGACGACGAAGATATTGAATGGAGCCACGGCTTGCGCAACTCTGCTTCGCGGAAACGACCACGTCGAGGGAAGAAGGCAGCCAAAGAGATCATCGAGCTATCGTCAGACTGAGCGAGGCTAACATATTTATTGTCGGAAAGTGTACGATCTACTGTACATACATACTATATGTATCGATATTGGAAGCCTGCTTCGACGGAACGCATAATATGTTAGGAATATTGTTAGGGTATTTAGGAATAGTGGTATAAATTTACAACGACGAATGCACTAAGGGTATATCATGCCATCTTTACGCAATTTAGCACTTAGAGTCTAAATTATGTGGGGGTCTAGCCGGTGGATATTTCTTCTGGAATCGGGTGTGAATTCTTGGCTCGCTTGAGGGCGGGGCGCAAGGGGGCCTTGGGGAGGAGTCGGTGATAAATATCGATGCGGGTCCCCTCCTCGTTCATCCAGCCAGTGTTGGGTTCAGGGTAGCACTGTACAATTTAATCAGCACTACGCTAGAAGAACACAATGATGGTACTCACCGCAAGGTCTGGAGGGTATTCCTGTCCGGGTTCTGCAGACTTGTACCTCCCATCATTCGTCCAGAGCTGGTCACTGTAAATGCAGTCAACAAACAGAACAATGGGCAGGTGCGTCAAAATACTCACCCTCGACGGTTGAACCAACCCTTCCTTCGCTGCTCTACTGGTATAGGAGAAGGGCAGACAAGGTCTTCAGTCCAACGGACACAGCGCTTTGCAGCAGGTGTCTCAGGGTTGGACATGCCACGAGTAAGCGGCGGCTTGGTGACATCCTGAGGATTCCTCTGAGTGAGAGAGACTGTGGGCGAGGAGTTGGCACGCTGTAGCGTGCTAGTCGGCCCATTAGGATAAATACTAGGGGCAGCATGCTGCAAGCCAGGCGGGAGCCGCAGGGTAGGCTCGGCTTCGGTCACATTACCCGTGGGAGATATTGAACGCGAGCGAGAGTCCCTGCGAGAGAGAGCAGGTGGGAGAGGTACAACGGGCGCAGCTGGGCGACCCGAACGCTCATCTGAATTCCGTCGACTCGGAGGAGGAATTGAAGATGCGGGGTAAGCTTGGGGAGTTTGGCCAGCGACACGCGGTGCACTGCGTTCTCCGTTGTCGTTGACGTGAGCGCCAGAGATGTGTCGAGAAGAGCAAGTGTTAGATATGTCCGCCATCGCCTGGCGGCCCGAAGGTGGGATAACGGGCCCACGCGAATTTCCATAAGGTGAGGGAGCAGACGCGGTCAGTGTGTCTCGGGTTTGAGAGGAATGAGCAGTTGCATCCAGTGTCTCTGTACTGCTGCTCGCTCGTGTCGATGAGACTTCGAGCGAGTATGGTGAGACCCCAGCAATGGAGTCGCTATCTGAGCTCGAGGATGACGATGGACTGCCGGGGAGGTCTGACATTGATGATATGGACCGCTCGTAGATGTATGTGTCAGGTATAGCACTAGGTACGATGCCATAAGGCTTATTGGATTTGGTCCTCGTAAGAGCGAGCTGGTCGAATCCAGCTGTCTGTTCGCGCCGTCCATTATCTGGGAGCCCGTAAGATGGCTTCTTGTCGGCGTCCTGGCGCGATGGCTTCCAGGAAGTGGTCGGCGTCCGCGACGAAGGGTAGTCTGACTTCGCCACAGCATTTTGCGTGGGAGGCGGAGGAGATGGGCTCTTAAATACGTGCACAGAAAATCCCCGAGGAACTTCCAACACGTACTGCGGGGTAAATTAGCGGTTGCGTAGGAGAAAGAACATACAGGCTACTCACCTTCGAGCTATTACGGGTATTGCGGGATCCCTTACCATCAAAGCCGAGGGAGGACAACATGGTGTTGGTGGTGGTGGCGAGCTGAGTCACTGAGAGCGACGACTTGAGTTCCTTCCAGAGGCCCAGCGGGTTTATAGTCAGGAGCAAGTGGTCAACACGCTGGAAGGAATTTGACATGCCGTTCGCACGAGTAATACATCAAACCATCGAGTGCGGGGCCCTGCGACGTTTAAGCCATGCAGCCGGAAGAATCGTGGCATATGGCAGCCGGGTGTGACTACCAAAGGGTTGAACACGATGCAGCCCAAATAATACCGCTGGCCTCGCCCTAGAGAATGGTCAGCGACTGCCTATCGGGACTGACGTGCAACTTCTCTTCGTGATGCATACTATGAGAAGATGAAGTCACTCATTCATTGAACGCTTCGGTAGTCAACACGACTAACGAAACTGGGCCTGGACGATCAAACAGTGAGAAACGGTGAGGAAGACCAAGTGCCCCGGGTCAAACGCACCGCGGAAATGGGCGTTTCACTGCACCAATGGATATCTGGTGCCATCATGTTATCCAGTACATACCTATTACACGCACCCTGCCAGCTAACGAATTCCTGTAGCCTCGCGGTCAAAGTGTTGTCTGAGTCGGATGGGACTAAGCCATGAAATCTGAGATTAGAATCAGCCCAAACCTCTCCCTAATTTAGCAAGTGTAGTTGAGTGGGCGGCTACTCAAATCACTTTGTGCGCCAGTACGACATTCGTGCATTCAAATGGGACCAATGCACCCATCGATGGTGGCTACTCGAAATATGCACACTGAATTATGAGCTCAAACCTAATATACATATATATCAAATCATACGCGAGGAATCTACCAAGCAGTTCCAAGGTTGAGCCAGTCCTTGAGAACTGCTGACCGTTCTGTGGCAATCTGTCGAGTCATCTCTTCCTGTCGCGGAATCGGAAGATCTTCAAACGCCGAAATGAGAGTACCATCTAGAATTCCCTTGGCCAATGGCCGTGCTACGCGATCGTTTCGAACAGTTCTAAAGTGAACAGGATCAGAAAGATAACGTACAAGCGATGCAGAGATTGTGCTTACCGGAAGGCCTTGGGGTTCAAGCCAGCTACGTGTTGAACATTACGCGTCAGTTGACCTTGTAATAAATAGAGTCTCTTGAAGGCTGCTTCGTCCACGTAAGTCAGAGAGGCCAGCGAGCCGTCTGTTCCGCCATAAACAAGCTTGGACTGTGGGATGGATGGATCGTCGTCGGGTGTACGGCGAGCGATCAGACGCGATGTACGATGTTCGGCATGTGCGTGATACTCTGTTCTGCACAGCAGTCTTTGGCCATTCCTTGATTCAGGATCTTGGAGGACATAAGCGATCAAAGTCAAAGAAGGGCACTGCAGACGTACCGTGGGGATCGTATTCATTCAACCTGATTACACCGTCCTCATCGGAAGAAATGATTGACAATCTACCTTCTGCGAACAGTAAGTCCGATCGGGTGACAGAAACAGGATTATAGTCCTTAGATAAGGCCACAAGTTTGTATGGGTCCTCCTGCGATAAGCGTGTGAGAACCCGCCTATCGCGATACTGGTTAAACGGCTTACCTGGAAGGCTACAAGCCAAACTCCTTTCACAGCGTCTCCGATTACAAGGAGATTCTTGATTGCGACCAGTGATGTGACATAAAGACCGACGTCAAGGAAGGCCACACCAACAAGTCGTTCATCCAGGTCGAAAGCTCGAACGAAGATCTGGGATGGCGTCAGCAAGGACCTCGCAAAGCTATTCATAAGACCTAACCTTCTGCCCCATAGACGAAACAAGGTAATTATCCATTCCACACAACGCGGTAACAGGGCCCTTAGCTTCATCTTTACAAAGAAGCTTCAGCCTATACCATCGCTTGAAGCCAGACGTCGCGTCAGGCACGACTTCAACTATGTCGAAGATGTACACCTGATTGAAAATGAGTGCGGAACAGGACCGCCAACACGAGCAGAACATACCGCTCCCTTCACAGCGAGATCTTCGCCGCGATTGATCGTCGTACTGACTGCGATGAAGTCTTTTATGCCCGTTTCCGTACTCTGTGTCTCCAACGGTATACAATCGACGCATGTCACAAACTCGTTGTGCGCGAACTCGTACCTGCGGACGGAGGGTCACTAACTGGAGCACGGGTGATCCGCGCAGAATACTCACCCGTCCATGGTCACCCATGAGTCTGGCGCGATGAGCTCTAGAGTCGAACTTTCGCATTTCGGAAGAGAGATATTCGGTGCTGCAAGCAGGGTGAGAAATTGATGCGCAAGGCATGTAAGCGAACACGCACATTCAGGTTCCCACACGACGTTTCCGTCCTCATCGTATGAGGTAAAAGTGGCTTCCAGGGACGACGCTGCGACCAGGAGCGTTGTGGTGGGGTCGAACACAACATGTGAATACGGCCTAGGCTTTGGTACGGACTTCATCGGCAGATGCCCGTCAAGTTGAACCTCTGGCATCCATTCGATCAGGCTGGGACCCTTCATGAATCTCGATCAGAATCATTCAAGCGGCTGACAGACTTTCCGAAGTCGAAGACTTACCTCTTCAGAATATAGCAAAAAATCGCCTTTGGACTCCCAGAGCGAACACGCGGTAAACGCGTGCACGACTGCGTGACCAGAAGGCACAACTTTGACTCCCCCTTTGTCCGTGGCCAAAATCCAACATGGACGATCCCCTGTAAAGAAGACACCGGAGAAGCTCTGGGCAGGGGTCGGGGAGGTGACGAAAGGAATCAGCTGTCTCTGAATACGCTTTTGCTCAGCCAGTACCGATCGCTCGACTTCTTCGTTGTGCTGTATGTCAAACGCTTGGGTGACGAGTTTGACAAACTTGACAAACAGACTGGAGGCACGTGTGGCCGGTGGAGTACCCGCAGGCGGTGGCGTCGGTAAAGCTTCGTAAATGGCTAATAGTCCCGAGCGCAAGAAGACCTATGAAAGGCATATTGTCGATAATTGAATGTCAAACTGAGCTGAAAACGCACCAGTAGGTGTGGTCGCGGAGATGATTCTCCTAGAGGAGCAACGAGGATTTGCTCGACGTCGAACTCTTGAGGTTGACGCGGTGGATCTTGTGGTAGTGATAGTGCAGGAGGATCGCCAGAATCAACAAGAACGTTGTCCAATGTAGAGATGAGCGAAGTGGAGAATATCAGCGTGAGTTTGGGTAACGTCCATATCTTAATTACAGCACCGTCAGTGTAAAAACATCCGAATGTCAAGCACGCTACTGTACCTCAAGTATGCCTTGCGGACGAACAAGAAGAAGCCACTGCGTTTTGGTACCAGCATTGATCGCTGACTGCAATGTTGACGTCACGTTCTGGTCTGACCCATCCGTGCTTGCATTTAGCTTGGACTGGAATATTCCAGAGGTATCATTAAAGAAACATCCGGCGATATATTTTGATGTCTACGGAATCGTGGTTAATGCATGGTAGCGTGTTGTGTTATCAGATAACTAGCCTTCTCTCCCATCGGCGACATGTCCTTGCGGCGAATCTTGCCACGTTCGGCCTCACCAATGAACAGTCCTAACGATTCATCCTCCCGGATAATCATCACGAATGGGTCACAGATGCTGCAAAACTTGATCTTTGGGCGAGGTAAATTACCATCAAGGTCCTTAATGGATTGTCTCTCGGTGCCATCTAAACTAACTCAGCGGCGACGGACATAGCAACTCTAACTTAACATACCGGGTTCTAGAACACGAATCGTGTTCGTCAGCACGTGCAGAATTGCTGTGCCTTGGAAGAAGGGTGCCGCGGCTATGGTAGTGCCAGGTATACGGGTGGTGATTGACAAGTCATTTTTGGGCGACCGACAAGCGATCTGCGGAAGAGCGTAGTTCAGTGGCGTTCACGATCAAGTCAAACTTCGAGGCTACTGACTCTCGACAATCCGGGTGCGGGATTGGCGTCCGTGCTAATGATGACCGCGTCATTGTTGCCATGATGCGGGTTCGACGGTTTTTCATACGTCGAGCCATTGACTTTGACTGCTTGACGAACCGGCAAGGACCACACGCCGCGCCCACCCCCGATTGCATGAATCTTGCGCTTCACACGGGCGGGCAGATCTCTCTAGAATATATTTGTTACACGTATGAAGGGAAAGGGGTCTGCTTTCGACTTACTTGGAACAGCGTGAATCCACCTAGAGCGCCTGAGCCCGTAGCAGCGACTAGTTCAGCCACAGGACGATCCTACGGTCGCACGGTAAATGAACGCGAAGGTGGCGGAACCAAAAATCCGACTCACCCCGTTGCGTGCCAGAGAAAAGGTCATGTCTGATATTGCACCATGTCCTGGAATGAAATCGCAGAATGACAGATGGATTACCGTCCGCTTCTTGATTGAACTGTTTACGCCATTGGTTGCCCCTTTTACCGGTTCTTCTGCGGGCTTCGAGGTGCCGTAAAGGTCTACGCAGTATCAGTATAAAGATCAAAAGAGGTTCACTCGAGTCGCGCACCGTCGTCATCATCAAAGTCCATGGCATCGGTGTTATCGACGGCAGCGGTCGAGACCGTGGTCATGTCGACATCCTCATCTTGCACTTCGACCTCTAGCTTGCCGGTTTTCAAGAGCACTGATGGCCCAACCATACTGCCGATAAAAAGATGCTCTTCAGGTATCCGCCGCACCACTGAGGGGATGGTTGTCCTTGCGAGAGGGGCGCCGATGGAGAACCCAGAAACCGTCCGCCCTTCAGCAGCGATCTCAATCGGGTAAACAGTGCCATCTTTCAACACTAGATACAGAGTCTTGTCTTCGATAAAGGTGGCATGAGCACCTTCCAGCTTCAGATCGCGCTTCAGGTCGTCCTCTGACAAGGTAGGCAGCGACATATCGGATACGCGCGATACCCACCCGTTCATAGGCAAGATGGTTCGTCGGCCGATTTGTGAGACATGTATCAGCGAGTTGCTAGTGACGACGACGACACCACCCAACGCCGCGGGACACGGAACCAGGAACAGAGAGTCGTATGGTAAGTTCTCCACTGTGGTTATAGTTGGGCAGTTGCGGGTGACAATGTCCAATGTGAATACGAATAGGCCAACAGTGTCTTTGTATTCTCGAAGGCGACTGATGAATTACTTGGTTAGCAAGACAGAGGTGAGTGGTATATGACAAGTACCTTGTCCATGTCTGTGGATTCTGGAATAACACCGCAATCGTCGGACTTGTGAAACCAGGTAGAAAGGCGAAGTCGATGACATGCCGTATACGCTCGTCCACATCCACCGTTAGGTCCAAGATAAAACTCGCAGAATAGGGAACATCTCTGAGTCAAAGATGAGCGAAAATGATGATATGTGTAAGAGTGAACACGTCTATTACCGCGCTTGAGCCTCTTGTTCCATGACGTCCAACTCTGCTTGAGACTGATAGAACGGCAGTATAGCCAGCGAGTCCTTGGGCAGCATGAGGGCAGCACAGCGCGATAGTGGATCGCTACGGAGCTCAGAGCGAGATAGCGGCGCTTCGATTGATTGCTACAAGGCAGTAAGTACTCTTCAAATCACACCTTTGGTGTACATACCATCTGTGGTGCACGCTCGTACGTGTGGATCGACACAGTAAGCAAGTCGTGCATTGCCTCCGACCATTCCAGTAGTGCAATCTATGCGAACAATTGTGAGATGAAAATGAGGTGAATAACATAATAACAGGTACCTTTGCGTCTTTAAATGACACTAGCAGCCTATCTAGCCCATCCTCCAAGGAGCTAATCATGCGAACGCTTTCCATACCCGTGACGGTGCCGTGCAGTCGATGTTCCCGGACCAGGTAAATTCTATGGATAGTTGGGGGCCCCGTTACTCCATTCTCTGCAGTTGACTGAGGATAAGATAGAAGATGATAGTCAGTATTGTTCTGTCCGTCACGCAAGACTCACAAAGACTGGCCGAGAATAAATTGCCATTGCATGCGTATACGAAAGCAATTATATGACAAAGTCGTATACTGAGTCTCAAATTCACCTTGACCGTTCCCATATTCACAAACCCCTCCCCAGATGCATCCATTGCAACCTCTCCCTCTACAGCTTCAGTGCCTTTCCGAACACTCGCCCGTCGCTCGCGCTCATCATCTCTCTCCGTCGAGATTGGAACAGGCTCTTCACAAACCTCGAACACACGTAACAAATTAGAACGAGCGACGACAATGTTGAAGAGAGCACGCTTGTTGCTTTGACTGCCAGACGGCACATTGTGTGAGACAGTAGAAGGAGTAAATTTCAGGCAAGCCGCGAATTCCACGCCGCCAGGGGGTACAATCTCGCGGTATATGGCTTGCATAGTGTTGAGAGGCGATCGCAGCTATGTCCTAGAAATTGTCTTTTGCGAGTCGGAGCTGTAGCGCAAACCACCCTTCAGCGACTGACTACAGACTTTGAAGTGTATGTGACACCATTTACCTTTACGGAGCGTAAGGCACGCGACTTGAGCCTTCCTTATGTGCTGACTTAGAGATTGAAAAATTACGCAGATAGATACAGAGTGCAAGTGTCCGCAGTCAAAACATCGTGTTGGTGGCAGGTCAAGGAGAGGAGGAGATTTTGGCACATATTTCGAGTTATGTCCTCGAATGGTAATTCGCAGTTCCGGGGTCCCAGACACGTATGGCGGTCGTTAGTGAGATGCAACTCGTGCTACTGCGACTTTACGACACTTCTCTCATCCAACCACCATGAAACTCAAGGAGATTCACAGGACATCGACATTCGCGTGGTCCCCCTCGCCGTCCCTCCCGCTCCTCGCTACGGGCACTGTGGCCGGGGCGTTGGACGAATCATTCAGTAACAACGGCCAGCTGGAGATCTGGGCTCCAGACTTTCTTGACAAGAATGAGTACGACCTGGGGGGAGAAGGTCAGGCTGAGCCGAAGGTATCAGTGACCACAAGTTCGCGTTTCAACCGGTTAGCATGGGGCTACACCGATGGCGGACGAGACAGAGGATACCTAGTTGCCGGTATGGAGAACGGAGAGCTAGACATCTGGGATCCGTCCAAAATTCTGGCACAGGCAGAGTGAGTGCTCAGCAAAGACCGCGTACAATGCCGTAGTACTTAATTGAACGCGTCATGCAGTATCTCCGAATCCCTGGTTCTTCGGAATAAGACACATACTGGACCTGTGCGTGGGCTGGACTTCAACCCCATTCAGACAAACCTATTCGCGTCCGGTGCTGTGAACGGAGAGGTGTGTTAGCTTGTTCCTGATCTGATTCTTGAAATTCAGTTGTGGATAGATCTACATATGGGACTTGAAAGATCCTAGCAAACCGTACTCACCAGGCACACGTAGTACGAAGCTCGACGAGATTACGGCTGTGGGATGGAACCACCATGTTCAATATGCACTTGCTGCTTCAAGCAGCACCGGCTATACGGTAGTTTGGGATCTCAGAGGGAAACGAGAAGTTGCGGCATTATCGTACGGTGGTGGGGCTGGTACCCAGGCTGGGCTGCAGGGTTTCGGTGCTGCGGGTATTGCAGTAGGTGGACGTAGGGGCATGAGTGACGTTGCATGGCATCCAGACAATGTGAGCATATATTGTGTGTTAGATATGTGCGAAGCTAATATTACATTAGGCTACGCGTCTCGTCACTTCTTCCGAAGACGATACATCGCCTGTGATCATGGTATGGGATCTGCGTAACGCGCGCGCGCCCGAAAAGGTTCGGTCTCTTGTAGTCCAATTATCACTTCTCAGACTTATATTGCCATATAGATCCTGACTGGCCACGAGAAGGGTGTTCTGTCGCTCTCATGGTGCAAACAAGATGCAGACCTTCTTCTATCTTGCGGTAAAGACAACAGGACGCTGTGTTGGAACCCCCAGACCTCGGAGATCATTGCTGAGGTATGCAGAGACTTCTTGGCTACGCAAACTATTGTTTACACGACACACAGCTCGCTCCCGCCGATAACTGGGCTTTCCAAGTCGATTGGTGTCCTCGCAATCCTGATCTCTTTGCCACTGCATTCTTTGACGGGACTATCGGTATTCATTCCACCCAGTCGACGAATGAGTCAGAGGCTGCTCCTCCTACTGCACGAGCAGATGCATCAGATGTTTTCGGTGCACCTGGTTTCTCGCGAGCAAGCCAGACTACTCTGTCTCTCAAGCAGCCTCCGAAGTGGCTGCGTCGGCCTGTCTCCAGTAGCTTTGGGTATGGTGGAAAGCTCGTGTCAGTATCGAACCTGCCTTCGGCCCAGGGAAAGAATCAGAGCAGTGTCGTCCATCTGAGGAAGATTGTCACGGAGAACGATGTCATTGAGCGCGCCACAAAGCTTCAGGCTGCTATTCAGGAAGATGCCCTTCAGGCTTTGGCAGAACAGAAGGGCGCCGACGAGCAAGCCACGGAGATCTCTGCTGGCTGGAAGGCCCTCTTGAGCCTCTTCAAAGCTGACTCTAGAGACGAGCTCATCACTCTTCTCGGATTCTCTAAGGAGGAAATTGCCGCACGTGTCGCAGAGGCCATCGCCAACCTCAAAAGCTCTGCTGCCGTACAGCCCGGCTCTGAAGACGAACAGGATACGCCTGAAGACACTTCGGTGCCCCGAGAGCCTGTCGTCTCGTTTGCCGAGCCTGAGCGAGAACCCTCGCCTGCACTTTCGGAAACGGAAGAGGATAGTGGAGTTCCCGAGACTACACCCTCTGAAGTAAGCGCCAGCGCCACATCCGACGCGACTCATCAAGCGGATGGCGAATCCACTACCACTGCTCCCAGCCTCTTCGGGGACGAGATTGCAGGTACACCTCAGACAGATGCTGCTGCAGACTTCTTCGGTAGCATTGGTACCCGTCAAGACGAACCTGAGCTTGAGGTGCCTCATCACAACTACCCGATCGACTCGTCTGTCGCTGCTACCATTGGATCAAGGCCCTCCTCGGTGGCTTCGGAGGCGTTGAAGAACAACACCTTCAGGATTTACCCAACTGGCGAAGCTGAGACTGATCGACTTCTGACAAAGGCCCTCGTATTAGGCGACTTCGAGTCCGCAGTCTCCCTCTGCTTGTCCGCTGACCGGTTCGCCGACGCTATCCTTCTGGCAGCCCGCGGAGGTGCAGAGCTCCTTCAACGTACCCAGAAGGCGTACTTCGAGCGCCGTACGACCGATCTGCCCTACCTTCGTCTTTTCCAGTCTATTGTAACGAACGATCTCGACGACATCGTCCAAAACGCAGACTTGCAAGAGTGGCAAGAGATCTTTGTCGTCATCTGCACATTCGCGTCTCAAGAAGATTTCTCGAGCCTTGCTGAGCAGCTTGGTCAGCGCCTCGAGTTCCAGCACAGCCTGGCCAAGGCATCCTCCTCGGAGAACCCGCACGCGTACCGCAAGAATGCAACTCTCACTTACCTGGCAGCTGGTCGTCTGGAGCGCTTGGTCAATATCTGGACTGAGGAACTTGCAGAAGAGGAAGCAGCTTTACTCGAAGGTCCGGACAATGCCCACCTGTCTCGCTACACTGCACACGCTTTGGCTTTGCAAACGTTCATCGAGAAAGTCACGGTCTTCCGCAGTGCTATCAAGTATCAGGACACTGATCTCAGCCTACCAAGTGACGGTGAAGAAGCGGAGGCAAGGACGTACAAATTGTCTGGTCTCTATGATCGTTACTTCGAGTACGCCGACTTGCTAGCGGCACAGGGTCTAGTCAAGGAGGCCCTATCCTTCTTGAAATTGACTCCTGCAAGCTACCACGGCGCGAAGGGCTCTCATCTGGATTTCTCAGAGGGGCGAAAGCGGCTGCAAGTTGCGGCTGGCGCTGCTGCAGTGCCGCGAAGCGACTCTCTGGGCGCAAGCACCTCGACTGCAGCTAAGGCAGGACCCAGCGTTGCGAGTACCTCATCGTACGGTTATCCCAACAACGCGTACGCTGCCCCGCAGCAGCAACCTTTTGTACCCCAGCCTGCTCAGATCGCTCCGTCTCAGTCGAGTTATGGTGCATACGCCAACCCATATGCCGCTCCCAGCTCGGGACCATACAATGTTCCTGCACCAACCGCGCCAGTGCAGCAAGGATATCAACCGACTGGTCAGCAAGGATATCCACCGACTAGTCAGCAAGGCTATCAACCAGTTGGGCAGCAAGGCTACCAGCCAACCGCGCCCATGGCTTACCCATCTGGACCGTATAACCAGCCCTCGCACGTCCAGAACCCTCAGCATGCTGGTAACACGTTCGCGCCGCCTCCACAGCGCGGTCCTACGCCTTCTGCCCCCTTAGCTCCCCCTCCTAGGGGCCCTGCAGCCATCAAGCGGGATAATGGAGGTTGGAACGACGCACCCTCTGCAGTGCCGGCGAGACGCACGCCTTCTAACTTACCTCTGGGCAACAAGCCGTCGGCTATCACCTCTCCATTCCCGAACGCCCCCTCTCCTACTTTGATTCCGACGTCTCCACCTATTCATGGTCAGCCGCCCAACGTTCTGCCTCCTCCACCTCGACCTGGCAGTGTTCAGCAGAGGCCGCCTCCACCGCCGCAGGGGCAACGTATTCCTGCTGGACCCCCACCTCCGTCGCAACAAGGCCCAGGCCCGTACCCTCCTCCACCAGGCATGAGAGGTCCCAACGGCCCTCCACCCCCTGCCGGTATGCATCAACCCCCTCCTCAAGGCCCCGGCGTGTCGCGAAGTCCTGCTCCTTCTGGCCCTTACGGCGTACCTCCCCGTGGGCATCTGCCTCAACAAACACCTCCCATGCAGGCCTCGCACCTGCCTCCTCCACCCGGGCCCCCGATTCGCGGCACACCCTCGCCTAACTTCAGCAGAGCCACACCCCCGCCACCACCACAAGGCGACTATGGTATCCCTCCCCAGCCTAACTCGTTCGCAGGTATCCCCCCTCAAGGATCCCAGGGCCCTCCGCCTGGTCCTCCTCGCGCTGGCGGACCTGGTGCTCCTCCGCACGGCCCTCCTTTGGGTGGGGGACCTGGTCAGGCCCCTACTCCGTCGGCACCACCAAAAGGACCAGCTGCTCGTGCCGCTCCGAAGTATCGTAGGTATCATAGTTTATGTCTAGATGACAAGTGTTGATTTCTCTTGCCATTGCAGCACCCGGGGATCGAAGCCACATCCCTCCTCATCTCGCCCCAGTGTACGAAGTCATCAATGGTGAACTTGAACGGGTGAAGCAGACGACGCCAGTAAGTTTTGCTAAGAACTTTAACGACGATACTAGTGCTAATTACTTTGTTCTTCAGCCAAACCAAGCACGCTTCCTGGAAGACTTGGAGCGTCGTGTCAACCCCTTGTTCGACGCGCTGAACTGCGAAACCCTGTCTAAGGGTGTGACCGACAAGCTGCAGCAGTTAACCGGTGGTAAGTTCTACTCTGACCTCCCTTCAAAGTGCATAGGTAGCTGAAAATGTCTTTATAGCTATTCAAGCTCGCGACCGAGAGGGAGCGCTTGCGATTCACATCGACTTGTTGAGAACTGGCTCGTTGACCGACGACATCGGCATCTGGATGGCTGGAGTGAAACAGCTCATCATTAGGCTCTAAGAAAAAGTAGGAGTTGTGACTCTTTGGCCGGAAAGGATGAATACGTATGATAGATACCGCACCGCGCTGCAAATGTTCTCGAAGGGGGCAGTTGATGTTGTCTTTAGACTCGGAACGTAGACCGTAGACCGCAGTCTCGTAAAAATGCATTATTATTGGCTCGTATATACAAGATCTCTGTCTTCCGCGCAAGCTCAACTAGCCTGAGTACCCGTGCTTGCATTTCCAGCGGGTGGGTGCCTCTCTCGAATCTTCGCCTTATTTGCAGCCTCCTGTACTAATTGACCTTCTCGCCTCCACTGCACCTTCTCCCATGCATCCCACTCCTCTCGCGCGTCGATCCATCGCTCTTGTACGTCTCTTGGATCGCTTCGGGGCCCATTCAGAGGTGCCATCGCACTGGAGAGTAGGCCGTACTCGTTTGGTCGTTGGGTAGAAGGGACACCAGCAGGGACGTCCGCGCCTTCTGGAACTTTTGCGTCTGCTGAAGGCACGAAGACGCAGCCTGTAGCTTTGTCGATGGCTCGTGTCAGATGGAGCATTGACTCTTTGTCCTGAGGTAGCAAACAGGTAGAGCACGTGAGATTATACTTGTACTGGAATGCAGCACACATACCTCTACTGCTAGTGTCTCAAAGCCTACTAGGCCGTAATCCTCGATGAGAGAGCATATCGCCATGTTTAGCGCGGCGTAACGTGGGGTTTGTGATGAAAGGGCATTCTCCAAGTATGAAAGGTCTTGAACCTCGGTGTAGAAGTCAAGGTTGAAGTCTACGTAATAATCCTAGTTCAGCGCAGGCAGGAATAAGGGTTGAAAGTGGCATACCGAGATCGCCGTATTGCGCAATGAGATCAACCTTTGAGAGGACGTTTATATGTGGGAGCTCGAGATGCAGCATCGCTCTGAGCGAGAGCATGAGTACCGAAATGAATTTGGATGCATCCGTCACATAATGGGCGTCGCATAAATGGACGGCAGCTAGCTAGGCCAAACGCATTCGTCAGCTCGTAAACACAGAAGAAGAAGAAGAAGGATATGACGCACCCGGAACCCACTCTTCGTCAACTTCTGTACAATCCTCTTCACACTCTCGTGGTTCGTACTCAGCTCAACCTGACCAGGCAAGTCAAACAAGACATAGACATCTCCTAGCTCCTTCAACCGATCCTCCAGCCAGTCATAGTTTGCCTCCAGATACTCCATGCAGTATAGCATTGCTCCGTTCGGCCCTAGCCCATATTCTTTCATCACATCTTCGACCGTGATGAGGGAGGCGATGTCGATGGCACAGGGATATGGGATGTTTTCGTTCGCAGGATCCAAGTTAACTACAGCAATTGGTCGGTTGAGGGCGTTGAAGAGCTGGTATTTTCCGTGACAATACGTCGACTTCCCGCTTCCAGGAGACCCACAGACGACTTCTCCAAACGGCATAGTGAAAGTGTGGTGGTGGTAAACGAGCAAGGTGCAGTACTGTGAGCGTCTACCTCAATCAAGGAGACTTTTAGTTTCTGTCATTCGATTGGATGGATGACTTGAGCAGATCTTGGCGAAACCAGGTTATCGAACAGAGCTGCGATTGGCTGCGACGAGGTTCACTCAGATGCACTGTGGCCATGATCAGGCGCGGTGGGGATTTCTAAAAAATCAGGTCTAGATGATGATTAAGAGTCATGCGAAGCTGAATAACAGGGTGTACACGTCGCAGGGAATAGTAGCAAAGTATCCGGTCCATAAGAATGCAATTGGTTAGAGGCGATATATAAATAATAAACGTCTAGGGTGATTCACTCCGCGTCTCTGCTTTCTGACGGTTCGAGTCTTGCAGTTCCACTTGTACTTGTCTGTGATCGCTGTCACTATCTTGCAGTGGAATAACTGAGAGGTCAGGGTACGCACCGTCCGTAGCTTGGTCAAATGTATCTTTAACGTCTCCGCATAGTTCTCGAAACCCAGCGTGACCATGGCATAGATGATGTCTTCACCGCCTATCGTCTTGCGTTTCTCCATCTGACACTTCTCCGCAGCCTCAGACGTTATAAAGCTGATGAACTCCGAGACACACTCCTGTACGCATTCCTTTGCCTCTTTGGATATCTTCGCCGTCGTGGGCACAGCGTTCTTCATGATACGAGAAACGTTCGCGATCTAGCAGCACCACCATCAACACCCAGTACTCTTGTAGGCGAACATATGTCTCACGGGCAGGAAACGGTCTTGCTCTCTGTACTCGCCAACCTCCTGCTCTGTGATTGGCGCAGGTTCGGGTGCGTCCCGTGCAGGCTCAGGTACAGGAGCTGACCCATCTTGCTGGGGTGCGATTTCGGGTGGCGGGAAATCAGGCATGTTACTTATACTACTGTAAGTCGCTAAGTATTAGCTAGCCCATTTGAGTGTCAGAAACACAACATACGTGATACCGATAGCTGAGCGTTGTTGATAGCGCCGCGAGGGGTAAAGTCGATGTCGTCGGTGGTACGACGGTCACAGAACAAGAACAAGTCGAATATTGGACTTACTCCCTCTTGCAATAAGCGCCTCAGGGGCCGAGGTTCGCGCTCTCTGCCTCGGCCACCGAAAGACCATCACGCTACGAAGATTCAGAAGAAACATTGCAACGAGCAGGGACACGAGCAGGATTAAAAATACAGCAGTAATTACACTAACGAAAGCTATAGGTAGCAACAGGGTCCGCACAAAGCGTTTTAGACATCATTCTAATCCTCCATCGCATCGTCACTGTCCGACTCCTCCTCACTATCACTTTCCTCTCCCTCGGCGACCTCGATAGGCTCCATGTCGATATCGTGATCTGCACCAACATACGAGTCGCAGATGACATAAAGCTTGAGCTTGTGTGTTCCCTTCGGTAGAGTAAGCTCGAGCTTGACAGCCAACGACGCCTTGTTGACGGTGACACGCTTGATAGAGTGCAATTGTCTGCTAGCAGCATCGCCAACAACGAGCCACCATCCTGCCATCTTCTTGGTAGGGAAGAACGGTGCAATGACGTTCTGGTCGTTGTCGGCATCGTCGTCGTCGACGTCACGAGAAAGCTGAACTTGCAGCGTGATAGGCGAGCCGGCGGTGTATTCGCCCTTCGCCAGCGAGTAGTTGACGTCGAGGGTAGGGTACGAGTTCACGAACGTCGCAACATCACGCCTGTCAAGTGGTGAATAACTGCATGTGCCACGAAAAGGCTGAAAGACTTACATTTGACGGGCATCCATCTGCAGGAGCTTGTTACGATCGTCATCCTCCATCTCCATAATGTCGTATACAGACTCGATACCCGCTTCTTTGCATCTCTTGATGACATCGGGCTCGAAGTGCGGGATCTGCTTGAGAGGCGAGTCACTGTCCCAGCACGCCTGGACGCACATCTGAGACAGATCCATTGCGCCGAGTGCGTTGAGCCAAGCGTTGGATGACATGACATCCACACAGGCCGACAACAAGTTGAGCACTTTCTCGAGAACGAGGACCTGGTCAGCCGCGAGGTCCGGAGGCAACGAGAGGCGGGAGAAGTGAGCCTGCAACAAGAGGAATGTCTTGAAATGAGGAGCCTCGAAGTCGGCACGGTCGAGCTTGACGGGCACACGATCGTAGATTCTGCGCAAGAGCACATCTTCGTGGCGACGAATTGGTATTGTCTCGAACTCTGCCGACGAGGAAACAACTTCCAACAAGCCCTTGAGCTTCGTCCTTTCCTTGAGGGAAAGGGTGTAAACCTCGACAGTGACATCTACAAAACTATTAGTAGCTGACCCCGCAAACGTTGATAAGTAAACTCACAAGAGATGTTGTAGTACGCGGCGATCATGCCAAGGTTGAGCGGCGATACGTCCATCTCGTCCTCTGGAAAGAACATGAGCATGGGTATTATGAAGCAAGGCAAATCTGCTTACCGATGGCGATGCACTTTGAATTGACCAAATCGTTCAAGGTGTTCTCTACCAACTCTGAAAGATGGTCAGACAGATACTGATGGCTGACGTTGTGCAGGTTATAGTAATTGGGGTTCTGTGTCATCCGGCGGTAGAAGTACGTCCACGTGAGGATATCCTGAATCAATAATGTCAGCAAACTGTGCTACAGGTAGCGTATAGATACATACCATAGCGTCCTGCTTGTTCTCAATCGTCTTGACAGCGATCTCGGCAAGGAAATAGTCGTGCAACATGTGCGTCGGCAAGTGAGACTCGATAGGCAGACCTTCAGCCAAGAACTTCTTGTAGAAGTCCTTGCGAGTCTGCTGGCACATGAGCACACATCGGCTTCGCTCATCCTCGCTTGGACGGCAGGCCCGACCCATCATTTGCAGGACATCCATCACTGGATAGTCGATGTAACGGTGCTCCTTGCCCTCGTAGTACTGAACGCCCATGATGATGACCATGTAGCTTGCCACAGGGAGACTCCATGCCGTGTCCTGTAGGAACTGAGTGAGCGCAATGCTGAGATATACTAAATTTTGCCCGTACCTTTGAGGCGATCAGCACTTGTATCGCACCCGACTGGAACAGCCGCTCAACAATACGCTTGTCTTGCTTATCGAGCGCTTCATGGTAGTAACCAATCCCATGCTTCAATGTCTCGACCAGACCCTTGTCGGAGATATGGTCCAAGTGAGGCTGTAGGTCGTCCAGTTCGATGTTCAAGAACCGGTTTTCCTCGTCGTCTGCACCACAGTGAGTGATGATGTCGTCTGCTGTGAGTCGACACTGGCGGCGAGATGGGACGAAGATGATGACGGGCTTGGTCGGAGAGTGTTCAACGATGGCAAGGTAAGCGGGTTTCGACATGGCTATCATCAGAGACGGGAAGTGGGGGATGCTGAAGCTCTGAAGGTGAATGTCCATATCCAAGGGTCGTGCACTATGAATTTCCATTAGCAATGCATATCTTGGAGGAAACTGTGGTATGCTTACCTAGGAGGGAAGTTGAAGATAGCATGCGAAGGTGCGCCTAGCCACTCTCCAAGGTCTCGAGCATTGGCAAGCGAGACACCACAGGCAACAATACGTGTCTTAATCTCCGTTTGTGCAGAGACGTAGCGTGTACGCGAGAGAATAACCTCATAAGTAGGACCGACCTCGCCGCCGACAAGCTGAACCTCGTCTGCGATCAAGAGGCCGATAGTCTGGACGTTCTTCCTCTGACGCCATCTTCTTGAGATAATGTCCCACTAGAATAATCATTATCAGTGACAATCCAACGATCGAGATGGGGTGCCCTTACCTGTGTTGGAGTGCAGACTATGAGATCACCCTTCTCAAGGAGACGAAGGTCTGCCGTAGTCTCTCCCGTGAAGCTGACGATCTCCTTGCCGCCCTGGAGCTTGCCGAATTTCGCACGCCATTCCGCCACTCGGAGGTCGACCATATCCTGGTACGGCTCGATGCAAACAGCTCGAGGTTGATCACGCTTACTCCATAGTCGCAGCAAAGCAAACTCGGCGCAGACGGTCTTCCCACTCCCTGTCGGTGCACCAACAAAGACGTTGTCATCGGTAGTGTAGAGCGCCTGGAAGACTTGCGTCTGAATCTTGTTGAAGGAGCGCAAGGTGGAGGAGTAGATACTCTCGAACTCCTTGTTGTGCAGAGCAGAGATGGGTAGCTGCTGGAGGTCAAGCAAGGGTGTCGGCGGAGGGAATTTCTCAGGAAGGATGAGATGCTTGAAGGAGATAGGCAGGCGAGTCTCGCAGTGCAACCAACGGTCGGAGATGACGGAGATATAGTAGTTCGGTGGGACAGGCTCGAACATTGGGACAGTGAGCGTGACGTTGTGCTCGTCTTCAGCGTACCTCTGGCGAAGGACGAACGTGTCGTGGAAGAGGATGATCTCGCCGTCGACATCTCCAACGATGACCCAGAACGACTCTGCGCCACCGTGCACCTTTTCGTCCCAGCGGAAGTCAGGCGTGATGGTGAGATCGATTCGAAGAAGTGACCGAGTGATCGGTTGAACCTGGGCAGATAGCCTACCAGGCATGGTTAGAAGTGAACACAACCTGAAACAAACTGGACTTACTGAAGCTTAGGGAAGCTGTGGACAAGTCGATGCACCAACTTCCCGGCATTCTGGATACCGATAAGTTCACCTATCTCGGCAGGGTTCTGTATCGACATTAGTGATTGTGCAGCGTAATAGCTTGAGGGCACTTACCAGGTCGAAGTAGCGGTACCATGGCTAAAAGGTCTTATGAGTACGGACACGATCAGGTCATTGAGGCGTAACGTACGAATTGTTTGCTCTCAGCCTTTCGGACGATATCACGCGGGATACCCTTGAATTGACGAAGAGGCGTCATTGACCCCCACCTGAAACAGAGATATGAGCATGGATTCGCGAGTACGCACAAGAAAGCCTCACATTCTCCTTTCGATCATCTTCGAAAGATCGAGTGCAGCTTTGGCCGGCACGGCCCACCCACGCTTCAGACAGATCTCAAACATGGCACGAATGATACTGAAAACCCATAAGCGGATATAGAGCTAGAGAGGTTTTTTCAATCACTTACCGGCCAGCCGATTGATGAACGTAGACCATATCCGCAACAAGAGCGAATCCTTCAAGCTTGAGCTGAGAGATGTATGCCTGCAAGAGGACATTGATCTTGGCGGCTGGCTCTTCAACGGTTTCCTTGACAGGTATCGGTACCCGCTCAAGCAACTTGCTCAACTCAAGTTTCTCCTGCACCAGAATTATTAAAAACAATACAGAGAGGAAACGGCAGGAAAACTGACGTCTTGCCTAACGGGAATGAGCTTGAACTCGTTCGAAAGCGCAAAGACTCGGAAAAGCTCGAGCATGGACATAGTGGGACGAAGGTGCTGGTTGTACACCGCCATAGAGTTGTAAGTGACGTAGTAGTAGGATGCGATGCGGCCCAGCTCCGTGCTCTGGAAGCGGCCAGTTACACGTTCGTACTTGATCAAGTGGCACTTCTCGAGCAACGCAGCAGCGGTGTGGACGATGTCTGCCCGCTTCTGGACAAGGGAAGGATCATCCTCTTGATAGTCAGCTCCGACGCTGTACAGAGCCGGGTCCTTCAGCATTCGAACGTAGCTGGAAAATTGTGTGAGCATTGCGATGACTAAAGAAAGGCAGAAATACCTACAGGTACGTGTAGCCAAGCCACTGGACGGCCTCATCACGATTCCTAATGGTTCCGAGCACAATCTCAGCGTTGAGGTTGTCGGCGAGCTTAGAAACGAATTGCGACTCGATGGGAAGTTGCTGGTTCATCAAGCTGAGGTAGTATTGCAGCTCCGAATGGTTGGTGATGATGATACCCTCACCGAAGGTATCGAACTGCGGACGACCAGCACGACCAAGCATCTGCAGCACATCCTGCGACGAAAGCTCGACCCAGCGACCCTTCTCCGGGTTATAGATCTGCGTGCCCTTGATGATGACGGTATGCGCGGGAAGGTTGACACCCCAGGCCAATGTAGCAGTACAAACCAGGACCTGCAAGTGTCCGTCGGCGAAGAGCTCCTCGACCAAGCCACGATCCTCGCGAGACATGCCAGCGTGATGAATACCGAAACCGAACTGGAGAAGGTCCTTCAAGTTCGGGTCCTTGACGTTGTTGGCCTCTTCGAGCAGGATCTCGCGCGTCGCACCTTCCGGCTTGACGAACTGCGTAATTGTCTCCTTTTCGATGGCCATGTCACGGATGAACGCCGCAGTCTTCGCAGTCTCTTTACGAGAGTGGACGAAGACAAGAGTCTGGTTCTTGCCCGCCTGGTCGAGCACCTTCTCGTAGCAAACTTCGTTCATCACCTGGTACCGTTTGATAGCCTTCTTCTCTGTGACACCAATGAACTGTTGCTGGAGAGGACAGGGACGAGAAGAAGCATCGAAGTAGAACAGGCCCTTCTCTGGTTCGACCCGGAGGAAGGTAGCGACATCCTGGTAATTGGGAAGGGTTGCCGAAAGACCAACAAGACGAGTATACTCGCCAGTCTGCTCCATGCGCCGGATCGTCCTAGCGATGATGCTCTCGAGAACCGGCCCACGCTCGTCGTGTAGTAAATGGATCTCGTCGATGATGATAAGACGAACGAGGTTGGTGTAGCTGGTATCCGTGCTCTTACGCGTGATGACATCCCACTTCTCCGGAGTAGTGACGATGATCTGGGTTTCCGCGATTTGCTGCTTCGTCATTTGAGAGTCACCGGTCAACTCGCCGACTTTGATCCCGAAGACGCCTAGCCGTGAGCTGAAGTTTCCAACCATCTCCTGAACCAAGGCTTTCATGGGAGCAACGTAAATAATCTTGAAGGCGTCGAGATCGAAGGCGCCGGTCTCTTCATCGCGGTGCTTCGCTAGCTCGTTGAGGATGGTCAACATGGCAACATTGGTCTACGATAATTGGTCAGTAGAAGTTTGGTAACATGCTTTTTACGCATACCTTTCCAGCACCTGTGGGGGCGCAGAGCAAAAGCGGTTCGTCCGTACCAAAGGCCGTAGGATAGAGCTTGCTCTGAACGCGATTCAGATTCTTGATACCTTTGAAGCCCTCCTGCGCCCACTGTGGTAGTTCGCTGATAGGAACGAGCGACGACGGTGCTAGGTCCGCCTTCTTGGGAGCTGGAACGTGAATCTCTTCGTAGCCCTTGCGAGCACGTTTGAATGAGCCCTCGGGAAGCTTGCACTTCTTGTTGGACATGAGGTGGCCTCCCTGGCTGAACGCCATGCTCTCAAGGTCAACGGTCCTCTTGGGCTGTACCGTAGAGCCTGGCGCGAGTGTCGCTGTCTTCGGCACATTCTGCACTTGAGGCTTCTCGTCGACATCCATGGCGTCTCCCGAACGGGCTTTGGTCTTCTTGTCGCCAGCAAGTGCTCGAAGGATCCAACCGAGACCCTTCTCGCGCATAGCGACCTCGATATTAACTCGTTCTTCGGCATCGCTTCGCATGAGCTTCGTACACCACACTACGACATCCCTGTTCTTGAGGAAACGAGTGATAACGTTGAAGCTCTGGTAGTCGAACAGTTCGATGAGCTGGTTCTCGCAGTCTCGCAAGCTTGACTCGGAACCAAGGATGGAAAGAACAGATGACGCCTTCTCTGCGGCTGTAACGGGGTCAGGGTACACCTCTGATATCTGACGTTGTACCCAGAAACCATCGACTGAGTGAGGAGAAACGATGTCCTTGTCCGCTTCTGACTTGGTTTGACGGGAGGACGACTCGCCACCAACTACGAGTTCATCGTCGCCTTCTAGCGTCTCCGGTGCTACAGCCTCTTCGTCAGCTTCCTCCTCTTCGTCGTCGGACTCTTCCCGAATCTCGAATCCCTCCTCCTCGTCTTCTTCTTGCTCCTCCTCGTCGAAAACCACAGCAACACCCACTTCGTCATCTATCTCCGCGTCCTTCCTTTCCACGTCTGGGTCTACTTCCGCCTCGTCCTCGGCGCCGTAATCCGTGATCTTCTTGGAGAGGTTGAGAAGCTGCGTGAAAGACTCGTTGCTTATGGAGCCGAGAATTTCTTCCACTTCCTTCTTCTTGTCAAAGTCCTTCAAATTCTCGTTCTTCAGAGACTCCAACACGGTATCCGCGGCACTGCGAACAACGTCTTGCGCCTGGTCTCCTAGAGCTTGGTGCACTTGAGACAGAATAAGCTCGTAAACCTCCCGCGTCTCCGCTGTCCGTGGACGATATATCAGACCCTCGACGTCCTCGGTAGCCTCGATAATGTCGGTGTACCCAAAGCCAGCAGTCTCGGCTGCGCGTCGCTTTGGTACCTTCTCACCCTCCTGCCTGTCTACGGCCTTCTTCTTCTTCTTTTCGAGGTCTTTGGGGACCTCTCTCTGCACGCGAGATCCCATTTCCCTTGGGTCTATACGACCGACCAGCGAAGTTGGTGCACCATCTGGCTCCTTGTCTCGTCGAGGGAGCACAGACCTGTCCGCAGACAGCACGAGCGAAGAGATGGCGGCATAGTTGTAGCCGGAAAGATCCCGCTTTTCAGACATGGTGGGGGTCGTGAGGAAAGAGTGAAAACCGTGCGCGCCGTCAGCGACGTCGGTGTCGGTGGCAGGAGACTTGTAGAGCGCCCACCTGAACCTTACAAAACTATAGGCGCTAGACGCTCACGTGCACGTATACTTAGCTGAGTTGCCCTGAGGACTTCGCGTCAACAACCAGCGACAACCGTCTTTCAAGGTAGCTGAGGACGCTCAGCCTGCTGGTAAGATACAGAATTCGTGAAGAAACGGATCTGAAGGTTGTGCGAATGGGTATAAATTACATTTGTGGGATACTACTGACTCGAAGGTCTTGATGCAGATACTTAATTGCTAGCTGAGTCTTTGCTGACTCAGAGTCTACGTACTGTTCGCCCAAATTAAAGCAACACCGAAAGGTCTTGGTCGTAGCCCCAAAGAAACAGGATAGATCACCACGCTAACCATGCGACAAATGACTACAGCATCTCATCAGCAGGAAACTCGTAGCTTAATAAAAGCAGCACGTACCTTGGGGTATGAGCGAACTATGAGCTTGCGTATCTCATCCATCATGAGAATACCCGCCCCGAACGTGAACGGTATGCCCCAGAACATGCCAGGTATCGGCGCAGTAGCAAACACATCCTGGAGCCCCCTTCCGTAGAGGTTCACCACTGCAATGATGGCCGTTAAAACCATTCCAATTGGAATAAACAAATTCCGACGGGGCCCCCAGAAAGGATTCGACTGGAGGATGGAAACACGACGGTTTCGGACCGCGAGAAGGTCGCCGTACTGTGCAAACACGAGAGCGACATAGCTAGAATATGGCTTAGTAAGCACTTACGAGCGGAGCGCGAGGTGGTATACTTACTAGCAGCATTGCCCGACAGAGACGAAGTGAGTCAATTCGTCCATCGTATATCCCTGCCACCCGTCTGCCCACTTGTTGAAAACAAGGATAACGTCGTAGAAGCCTAAGTTCTGCTTCAACATGTACAAGAACCACATTGCCATAGCGGAAGGCCACATCATAAGACCAATGAACTGTGAACGCCATCGTGAGCCCACCGCACGACCAACTATCACAGCCAACTTACGAGATACACTTGGAAGAAGAAACGCCAGTCGGTAAGTCGGTCAGTGCGAGCATTGCGCGGTTTGCGCAACATAAGATCTGGCACGGAACGCGTGAGCGACTGAATGGCGAATTTGTAGGCAAAGTACACATACCGGCTTCGGGTTTCTCATACATCAAAGCTATCGACATCACCACATCATTGGTGATGCAGAAGCAGACTTGAAGGTACGAGCTCATCGCAAGCTGCATTCCCAAAAAGAAATTGGCAAAGACAGGCATGAACTCAGAGTAGTTTCCGGCCTAACACTCATCAGACACACAACGCAGCCGCGAAGTTAGGAAACGACTTACGGGAAGAAGATACATAATGACCTTTTTGAGGTTATCAAAAACGAGACGGCCCATCTCAATACCATCGACAATGGAGGAGATATCGTTGTTGAGAAGGACCATGGAAGCTATAGAGACAACGTCAATTTTTGACAACTAGCTCAAGGAATTTAGCTTACCGGCGTCCTTGGCCACATCGCTTCCACTACCCATAACCACTCCGATGTCACTTGCCTTGAGAGCGGGTGCATCATTTACACCATCTCCTGTGACGGCGATGGTGTTGTCTCCTCGAAGCTTACCCTCCTCCACGATGCGAAGTTTCTGCTCAGGTGTCGTACGGGCAAACACAATTTCCGTATAAAGCCCAAAGATTGCATCCCAGTCTTCATCTGTAAGAGCTGCAATGTCATCTCCGGTGATAACGAGTGCACGGATAGGATCATCATCGGCAGGCTTGATGTCGTGACGAGGAGAGCCACTGAAGCGGCCGTAGTTCTGAGACTTGCGCATGTCGGCCAGAGTGTCGATCCTCTCTTGGGTTATAAGACCGATCTGTAGAAGAGAGTAAATTCATGTGACGAGGAAAAAGGCGAACGACATACCTGTTGAGCAATAGCTACGCCAGTAAGCTTGAAGTCTCCCGTTACCATAAATACTCGGACACCAGCCCTTCTAATGGTAGCAATGGCATCCTTCACATCCGGTCGTGGTGGGTCTCTGATCCCGACGAGCCCAATGAGAGTCAGGTCTTGTAGGTCGCCGTACATCGCCTCTTCGATAGTGTTTGGATTTGCGCGTGCGAAGTCAATCTTGGACGAGGTCACTGAAGGCGACCGACGACAGAGAGCAAGGACACGCTGGCCCTGACTACTCCAACGCATCTGAAGCGCCTGGAGGTTATCACGAGAGCGAGAGTCAAGATACTTCGATTGACCGTCCGAGTCGAGGAAATGGGTGCAAGCGGGGAAGAGGACATCAGGGGCGCCCTTGACGAGGATCCAAGTGCGAGCATCTTCGGAAGCCTTGCGTTCACGGACGACGGTAAGCATCCATTTGTTACGCGAGTTGAAGGGAATTTCGAAGAGCTTCTCATGGGAGTCGACGAGTACAGATGAATCTAATGTCGGGAGGGAATCGGAGAAGCGGAGGACGGCGGTGTCGGTTGCGTCGCCTTTAACTGCACGTTCTTCGATAGACTCAGAGGAAGAGGCTTCTTCGAAACGAGCACCGTTGCATAGACGGGCAATCATGTGCAAATCACGGAGAGCAGACGGAACGGACCCATCGCCTAATTCAAGTTGCTTCTGTACGTTTTCGACGGTATACTCCTGGTCGAGGAAGGCTAAATTCTGGACGGACTGCAAGGGCGGGTGAGCAATAATTCGCTATCTAGAACAAAATCACATACCATCTTTCCCATGGTAAGTGTACCTGTCTTGTCAGAGCACAGAATAGACATACAGCCGAGTGTCTCAATCGTGGCAAGGTTCTTCACGAGAACGTGCCGCTTAGCCATCCGCTTCGCGATAATGGTCAAGGATAGCGCGACGCAGACAGGAAGGCCCTAACGCGTCGTGTCAGAAATATGGGATAAGAAGATCAACATTAGCCAAAACGTACCTGGGGAACGAATGCTGTCAAGCATCCGATAGCGTTGATGATGGCAGAGCTAGCGGTTAAATATCCCGGGAAGCTCGTTCTGAGCCATGCACCCCAGAGGATAAGGGAAAGGGCGAAGGCAAAGAGGGCAACGGCTGATATGATCTTGGTGAAATGCCAGACCTCTCGCTGTATCGTGGTGAGCTTGAACTTGGTCTCTCCAGCCATGGCGACGAGACGACCCATAACTGTCTTGTCACCGATGGCAAAGCAAACGCCGGTGCAGTTTCCCTGGACGACGAAGGTGGAGGTGAGGGCGAGGTTGCGGGTTTCCAGCGCATTGTCCGAGGTATGGTCCACAGAACCAGGGATCATGTCGCTGTATCAACATTAGTCCCGGTGCGCACGCAGACGTGGAGGACTGCCACTCGCCTTTCTCCCGTAAGCAGGGAACGATCGAACCGTATGTCGCTCGACACATTCACCAATCTGATATCGGCTGGAACACGATCACCGATGGACAGGCAGACGAGATCGCCAACGACCACATCAGCAGCAGGGATCGTTTGTTGTTTACCGTCTCGGATGACAGTAGCTTCTTCCGCGATAAGAGACTTTATCGACTTCATGATGCGCGATGCGTGCCAGTCGACCCAAGCGTAGAAGCCTGCAGAGACGATGATGACGAGGATCTATGGTACGGGCATGAGCGGATGAGGGAGCATTCTCCAGTGAATTACTCACGAGTAGCACAGCAACCCCGAGGTTATACGCTGTGGGATCGCTACCGCCGAGAGGTTGATAAGACAGCTGCAACACAAACCGTATGTTTAGCGTTGAGAAGCCACGGTACCGTACACTTCTGGTACTCACTATCGTCATGATGAAGGCGATCCACATCAAGAAATTGAAGCCACCGAAGACATAGTTGACAATCTTCTTCCAGTACTGTGTCGGAGGGGGCGAAATGACATTCTTGCCGAGCTTTGCTTTCCGTTCCACCGACGCAGCTTCGAGGCCGACTTGTGGGGCGATAGAGTACCGACGGTAGACCTCGTCGATGTGGAGGTAGTGGACATCGATATTGCGTATGGCCTCCGCAGGGTCTTGCGAAGCGTCCTGCTTCTCCTTTAGAACCTTGTGACTTCCCTTCTCATCTTTAGTGTTCTCGACGTGAATGGACAACGTGCGGTAACTATACAGTCCCGCAGTTAGCTTGCATGATGGCCGAAGGTGGGAAACCATCCACAAACCGAATTTGCAAGTCGTGTCCGCTCTTGGAGCTGCTATCCGCCATCGTGCCAACAAAGACTTCAGGGAGCGACTGGGAACAAAAGTCGAATCACGAAAAGCCACGAAAAATACTGAATTTATATCCCATCGTCAGAACAACCAAGATAAACAGAGGGATTTCTGCTACTGCGCTGACCGCAGAGGCGGTGATATCAGGGGCATTACATCCAGGAAGATTTGACAAGGCATGAGACGAAAGACGACCGCGATTATGATCGAGAGTGGTCTTCTAGACGTCGCCACAATTCGTATCTCGGAGAACGTTCGTCTGGGATCCGTACAGCCAGATCCGTGCAGCTATTTGCGCAGCGCGAGAGACAAACATAGCGTAACTGGCGGCAGCCACTGATACGGCGAGAGACGCACCCATGGCAATAATGGAGCAGTCAGTCGTCGGAACGGACTAAGGGGTGGGCGCCAATGAGAGGTTTTCGCTACTTGAGCCTATGACACCGCCCAGGGCCTCCGCATGTCTTGCATCTCTGGAGCTCAAAGATTGCGGCCCATCTGTTCTGAGAATTCTCAACTTGGTCAATCAGCGTAGTGCGATAACTCGCTATTGCATAAGGACCGGTGGCGTACCATTTCATCGCAAGGCACGAGTGTGGTAATCTTGACTAGAGACGTCAACGCCTGGGACTCGTCTCGGATACGTGAAAACCTTGAATTATGTATTAGAAGTTCCAATCGAAAGCATGCAACGACTGCTACGCTCGTATAACACATTTGAAGAGGGAGGTCGTCCGTGAGCTCAGCGCTGCAGCTGGGAACTGTCACACCATCCGTACGACGAGGTTATTGATATTAGGACATGCGAATTTTATTTGCGGGGAAACAGTGACGTAGATACACAATGCGTCCATCACTACCATACAATAACTAACGAACCTGAAAAGAGCACGATGAGCGATAAGTCGACAGAGTCATCTTGGAGGAAGAATCAGAGAAGCCGGTATTTTCTTTTTCCCCACAACGCAAGTGCACACTCTAATCAGGCCCATGCGAATCAAGACGACGCACACGAGCACGACCTCCACGCATGACGCGTGAAGGTAGATCAAAATGAGACGCGTAGTGGGTCATTCAACGAATGGATGAACTTGTTTTCGTCTCGTGCCGGTGGAAAGAGAAAGATGAATAGCTCACCTTCTCCCGTTCAACCTTCGTATGCGACAGCGAGATGGGAGAGCAAGATCTAGAAAGAAGAAAAGTTGTAAGCTTGGTGTCATAAAGCACGCAAGAAGAGTAGGAGAATCAGGATTGAGAGTTTTTGGTACAGGATGTCCACAAGGAGATTGCTCTCTCTTTCGGAAGCAGAACTGAATATTATGTTCATCATACAACGACATGAAGAACGTCGTCGTCTCTCGTGAAAGTAAACGTGCGCTCACCTTGCTCACTGCTGTTCGAGGTCGACATTGCGCGCTCGCTGGAAGTTTTTAAGCCGAACTGTACAGCTTGTAATCTCCGCTTAATGTTTTAGACTCCGCTACGCGCGACCTTCGACGCGAGCTCTCTTCTCTTCTCTCGAAAACTTTGCCATCTTCATCTTCCTCGACGATGCTGGCGGTCTGAGATATCGACCGAGAAGTTTGGAATTTAACATGAGGTGAGTATTTTTTGTTTCGTGTACCATGGCGATGAAGATAGTTTTCCATAAACATCTTCGAGTTAGCGACCTCAATATGAGCGTACTCACTAACATGCATCACCAACGGAGCCTTCTCATCTTTTTTCAACATTATTTTATACCTTTACTCACACCCTTTCTCCTCTCAGGTAATGATATGAACGACGGTATTGGTGGGTATCCTGCCCCCTGTGCCTCAAACGGTTTCTGCAAGATACCTCGAGATGACATTATCTAGCGGGCGACGAGCTTCATGCTCGATACCATGAGCCCCAAGCTAGCATACACCACCCGCTGAAGGCTGTCTTGCTCGATGCATGCGCTATCTGGGGCTGACGCGCTGACGTGTCTTGCACGGTTTTTGGGACATGCAGGTCGTATTACAGTGGTGAGTATCTTTATTGATAGCCTTCCATCTCTTTCTTTCTCTTTGCCCGACGATGTATCATCAAAAATTTACAAGCATATGTCCGAACTCCATGAAGGATAACGTATGTTCTCTGAGGCCTTTTCTTCTCTTCTTCTTTCCTACAACGCCCATAACTTCTGCTGACATTCTTGTTTTTTGCAGTGCCATTTAAGTACTTCCGTCAGCGCTGTCCATATATCCCGTATCCTCTAGATACTGTCCGCATGTTGTAAACATGTACTTACGATAGTTCCACGAATGCGATTGTTCTGTCCAACAAATTTTTCGTAAATTTGCTTGAGTAATCATATGTGCCGTTCATGCGGGGTTCCTAGCCATCAGTGCGCCGTTGGTGGGAAACCACTCTTGTCTCGAACGACCGCTCAAACCCATCTCCATCTCTTTACTCTCCCACTCGCTTCATGACACACTCTATCCTCGACGACCAGCAACGAATCCTATAATGTCCCCTCAGCCTAGACCACCAATGTCGTGGGGAACGCAGGAGTACCAGAGCTCGCCGCTCAGACAATCCCCTCTGCAGATGCCCTCTCAGGACTCTTCGACTTTCCCACTCGATTCAAAGTCGAGCTCTACGACAGATTTGTCGGCGACCACGCCCAGCGAGAAGACAGAGTCGTACGACGAGCTGGAGGACGAGCCCGTGACTGCCATAGGCATCCTGCCTGATGAAGTTTACGACCGCACGATGAATAAGTGGAGGTCAGGCATTAGGAGGTTTATTGGCAGATCATTGGCATGGGAGTCGCAAGTTATCGCGAAAATGCAGGTGTGTAATCTTGGGTATATGCGTTGGCTAAGACGACTTTGACACCCAGCGTGTTGTAGAAACGGGTTCGCACACCGTTCCTCGATACCTACTTCGTAAACACATCCTCCCTGGGTACCCACACATTCTTCATGACTATGCTACCGGCCTTTGTCTTCTTTGGATACTCAGATGTGACACAAGGGTGGGTAACGACCTCTGCACTCCCCGCGCTCGCTGACGCCGAAAACTAGGCTGTTGTCCATGTGTTCGTTGGGAGTCTACATCACGTCCTTCGTCAAGGACTCGGTATGCTCGCCTCGTCCTTTCTCGCCGCCTGTAGCTCGACTCAGTGCGTACTTTCGCCATGATCCCTGAAACCCTGCACTCATTTGCTCTCCAGCCATTGGCACGCACCACCTCGAATACGGTTTCCCATCGACCCACTCTACGAACAGCGTCTCTCTAGCCCTCTACTTCTTCACCGTCCTCCGGAGGCTCTACACCACACCGGCCACTGTCTACTCGCCTCCAATTGCGCCTTCCGTGCCCCTCCTGCAAAATGCAACCCACATCATCGAGGATGTTCTACCCGAAATGCAGATCTCTCAGACGACATACTATATCTTCTCTGGTATCCTTCTGTTCTATGTGTTCTCTATTGTCTATGGTCGTCTATACACTGGCATGCACTCCTTTACGGATTGCACGGTCGGAGTCCTCATAGGTGCCGGTATATGGGGTCTTTGGGTGCTAGTAGCAGACGCGCTTGACCACTGGCTCAAGACGGCTGGATGGATCGGTAGGTGGTGTCCACAGTGTCCCTTGCTGCTCGGCTAACCTTCGTTCGAATGTAGTGCCTGCCACCGTCATACCCACCGTCCTTCTCATGGTCCATCGCCATCCCGAGCCTGTTGACGATTGCCCGTGTTTCGAGGACGCCATTGCGTTCGTGTCCGTTGTCATGGGCGAATTCCTCACCCGCTGGTACATGGCCCGGTACGGATTCGACGACAAGTTCTTCGTGCGCAGCATGCCTGGTAGACCCGCCGGCTCCCTCTCAGAGATGTGGACCTGGTGGACGATCGCCGTCGCGAAAATGACTATCGGTACGTGCACCGCACCAAATATCACGTTTAAATTTGAGCTCATAGCGTGTCTTCAGGTATTCTTGTTATTTTTGCATGGCGTATCGTCGCAAAGTACATGTGCCACCACATCCTCCCTCCTACCTTCCGCTTCCTCGCCCAGCTCTTCACTCTCCCACACAGAAGGTACTACACCCCCGCCACAGACTACACCAACGTCCCCGCCGACAACTTGAAAGGTCTACGTGCCATCCCTTCCGTCCTGGACCTCCCCGGAATGGTCAAAGTCGAAGCAGACGGAGTCAGTACCGGTCGTACGAGTCAGCATACCTCGAACTCGGACAGGCAGATCAAGCAACGGGGAACGAAAAATGGCAGCAACGGACATGCGCACGTCCAATCGGAGAAGACAAAGGACGAGTATGTGAAGAGCATCGACTCTGAATTAGGCTGGAAGCGTGGGGTGAATATCTTGCACTACGATGCCGATGGTGAGTTCTTCGTGTTTGACGCTATATAGAACTAAGGACTAATCATATGATAGTTTTGACGAAGGTATTCGTCTATTGTGGTATCGCTATCTTGGCGTGTGGAGTTATGCCCGTCGTGTTTGAGGTCGTCGGCTGGGGCCTCCCACCTTAGATCACTGGAAAATCTGGTTGTCTTCTCTCCCCCTTATACCCCGCGTTATCCGTATGGATACGCACTCGAACGTTGAACGGTTGAAACAGCGTATATTTATCTCGTTCTTGCGTATCATATTGTATCTTACGGTATGACCACTAATGATAATGCCTTCCTTGCACAATTTTGCCATTAACACCGTCACACCGACTCGCACTGATCGCCAGCTTAGACTTCGACGAACAGCAAGAAAGTCTTGCAAATTTGCAGTAGGTATCGAATATACAGAGGATATTAATCAAAACACGAACAAAAAACATATCGACTGAGCGAAGGTGCTATAACAACATACTAGGTAAACTACGAGATGCAACTCGTCATGCTAGGTAGACTAAAATCCAGAGCTTCCGACGATCTGTCTCGCCTGCATGGATGGAGATGGCATGGGTGGCTGAGGTCTTGGTGGGGATTGTTGCGCTTGTGCGCTCACCAGGCCAGGACTCAGGAGGGTTGGAGAATGCTGAGGGACACGAGCAGCATGTGCGTTGACTGGAGACGAACGACCCTGCCCGGCTGCCATGGCTTGAGCGAGCGCAGGAGAGGTTACGCCCCTACTGATAGGCATCGAGCGAGAGCCATTCGCAGACGGAACTCGTTGTGGCCCAGATATAGGCGGCGAGAGACTGTTGGCAAGGCCGGCATCCATACCATTGCTATCGACAATGTTCACGCTTGGTGGACGCTGTTGCTGACTAGCCAGCCAATGCATTTGCCGAGCAGCAGCGAGTTGCGCTGTGTACGCACCAGGGGGCACCGAATACGAGTTCGCAGGTGAACGCATAGTCATGTGAGTGCCGTTCATCATCGAGGTGTCGCCCCCTTGAGCTAAGGATGCGAACGCCGACTTGAGAAGCTGGGGGTTGTAGCCATTCGGCCGCGCGGCGTATGAAGCACCGTTGGCCATATGTGCAGGGTAGGTGCTAACAGCAGGGATCGTGAACCCGTTTGGAATAGCAGTCATCGTGGGCGTCGGTACTTTGGCCGCACAGGTGACGTAGACGGAGCGACGATGGCCTGAGACTCACTTTGAGAGGCCTCGGGCTGGGGTTGCACGACGGGCGAAGCTGTGGCAGTCACAGAGGGCCTCACCTCTTGATCAATATTGGTTCGCTCAACAGATCCGTTACTGCTAGCCACGGAGGCAGGCGGTTGAGCTGGACTTGGGTTGGCGGGCAAGGTGGGAGCAGTGGGTGTCGATGGAGGTCTCATAATCCCGTTGGGCAAGGCATGGGGTGGGGGAACTGCAGAAGGAGGTGCCATAGAAGCTCTTGGCTGATGTGCAGAGGCACCGCTCGCGGAAGCAGGAGTTTGAGGGGTAGGGGTTCCAGAATGAGAGGTGAGCATGTTAGCCGGCACAGGTCCCCGCTGACGGGAAACAACATGCAACAGTGGCAGCTGGCGGATGCTGACAACTTGTTGGGTGCGGCCATCAGGGCCAGTGATGTTCATGGTTGCGTCTGGAATCAGAGCATGCTGGTCTTCTTCCGTCAGCAAAGTGGACGAGTGCATAAGATACCTGCAGAACTATCAGTACAACGCTCTCGTAAGTAATCTGTTTTTTACTCACTGAGAAGAAAAATCATCGATCAGGACCCGATCATGTTCTTCAGGGCCATCCGGACCAATGGGAGGTTCGTCATCTGCGTCGTATCTCCAGCGGCGTTCCAAGTCAGAGCTGTCGTCCGAGTCGCTGCCAGAGGGGTCATATGTACGTGGTGGTACGTGTCGCATTCCAGAGAGTCGCCTGTCGAGATGACGTCTACCGCCACGACCATAACGCAGCCGACACGCACGGTTCCGCTCGGGAGTCGTGGCCGAGTCGGGCCCACGAGATGACGCGACATACTTGAAGTGTTTCGCAGAGAACGGCTGGGGTAATTGCTGGTATGGGTTCTGAGAAACGGTGAGGTCAGCTTGGCATACATATTAGTCGCGAAGTTACTTACGTCGGCCACATCTTCCCAACGATGATCCTTTCGCTTGAGCATCTCCTCCTCGATTTGAGCCTGTATCATGGCCACACGATCCTTTGGTTTCATAATGGGTTCTGCAGCCACAGGAGTACCATACTCGCCGCCCTCCCGCGGCGTGCGAAGCTTGATGGGTAGGCGACTGCGTGATAACATGTTCAGATACAAGCGTGGCCGACAACAAAAGATGAACATACCCTGGAGCGTCTGTCTTGATCTTCTTTGGTACCCGTTCTCTGTCTTGGAACAGCTCTTCGTCCTCTTTGGTGCCCAATGTTGGGAACTTGCGCTTCATATCGACCAAAACAAATCGTCTTTCCCACATGCCCTTTCCCTCGATAGCAACCTGGCGCTTCAAAAGCTCTCGCGACAAAACGTCTTTGGCGAGTTCATAGCCGTGCTGAGCTCGCTTTGCAAACGAATCATCTTGTCGGAGTATGTGGCTTGCTGGGCACGAGTCTTGCGTACAGCTTTGCTTTCTCTTCTTCTGAAGCAGATATATGACTCGTTCTTGGTATCAGATTCGTCCAACTATGCATGCCAAATTTGAGTACATTCCAAGACAAAGAGACATATACCACTTACATTCACAACTGGTATGATTGGATGGCCATTGCGCTCTGTGCGTCGAGCGCCCCAGTGGGAATATATCACCCGGGCAATCCGCGTGAGCTGAGCGGGCACGGGGATCCAAGTGGGCACTTGGAAGAGGGCGAATGTCGTTGGTGGTAGTGGTGAGGCGAAAGTTTCTTCGTACAGAGAAAAGGAAGGTACATCTTGGAAGTTCTGTAATCACTAAGTGAGCCGACTGAAATCAGTGTTTGAGAAAGTAGCACTTACATGGTGCAAGAATTCCGCTTTCTCGTGTGTAATCTTCTCGAACATAGCCATGACAAGCTCGAACTCGTCTTCCGAGATGGTGACGCTCTCCGGCTCCTTGCCCTTGCGCGAAGGACGTTTACTAGAGCCCTCTCCGCGATCCTCGTTATTCTTGTCCAGCCATTCCTTGTCACGCTCATCCATGTAGTATATGAAGCCATTGGCGAGCGCGAAGGAAGTGGCCTCCTCGACTGAATCGGAGGATTTGACGTATGTAACTGGATCCCTCCACCTGTTTGGAGGATATAGCTCTTCATAATTGTCGACGAGGCCAGTACTATCCGGAGTAGGAATATAGGCCGCGGGCGCGGACTCCTTCTCAGCGCCTCTAGTCGAGCGCGTGAAGGAATGATGGCGTGTGGCCGCGGCGGAAAGCACGGCTTGTAAATGATGTTCCTAAAGAAGGAATGCTTAGTCAGCATTCCATGGATTTACTCTCCCACGGTTTTGGCCAATCAACGTGGGCCACACACCCGGCCTCAACAACGTCGCCCGCGGCGGGGAAAGAGCAGAGTGTCACTCACATTCGCGTCCTCAGCGTCCACACCAGCTGTAGAGACGACTCTCGCCTTCTCCTCGTCCTCATCGAGGACGATCGGGTCGGCATCAATGCTCTCCTTGATCACCTTCAGACGGGTCTTGTTGGTAACGCGGTTGCGGTTTCGCAGAGTTGAGGGACCAGCATGTTGATTACGAGCCATAAGATGGAAAACAGGAGAGAGTCCAGAGTAAATAAGTTATCGAAAGTGTGCAATGTCGGGGGGAACGTGGGCGACGGCGACGGCGCTGGGGCGCGCGCAGAGTCGGGGGAGCCGGGAATTTGGCCGTGTGACGTCTAAGTCTCAGATTTAGTTGAGAGTTGAAGTGTATCGAAGGGTTAATGTAAGCAAGCAATGAACGCTCTTTGTTATCTATCTCAAAAAGATAACTAAGTGACCCTTATAAAACGGCCGCCCAAGTGTATGAAGGTAACAAAAGTAAGAGCCGGGTCACTAATAATCCTTCTTTGTTCACTTAAATTACCATCATCGCGCTTATTATATGCGAGCGCTCCAACGAATCCCGACGTAAATTCAAGGGGTCTCGTCAGTTTCAAACGCTTACTGCTTGTCGGTTTCGATTGTCCCTTATACACATTACCTTGTACCCTGTGAGACATGTCATAAGCCCCGTGCCATGAGAACATAAATCGACTCACCGTGCGAAAAGCGCCATTATTGTTGTTATGCATCAGAATCGCTGCTGCCGTCGTCGAACGAATCATCGGGATACATATCCTGGAAGCGTACGTTGGTTAGGAGATCAAAGGGTTCTTCTAAATCCCTTATGTACTCTATCTCTGGACTCAGTGCCCCGAGCTGGCCAAGACGTTCGTCCAGGAGAGGAGATGATATACTCGACGAGTATATGCGAACAGTAGATAGAGGTGCGTTGCCTTCGAACCTTGCTCGAATAACAATCAGAAGTAGGTCGATAGCAGTTTCGTCTAGGTTAGAGATGCTAAGCGTTTGCAGACGTGGTAGAAGAAAGCCGTCATTGGTAGGTAGTAAGGCACGCAGGAAGTCCTGAGGCGGGTTGCTTGTGAAGTCCAGAGTGGTCACAGATGGAGACAGGAGGTGTAGCACGTGAGTGTAGTTGCATCCATTGCAGCGAAGGTCGGTGAACGTGCAGCTTTGGATGGGTCCGTACCCTCGGATGTAGATAGGGGGCGGCGGCCAATGCAACCATAGCATCTCCAGCAGAGGGGTTTTCAACGCTGGCAAAACGTCGTCAATATTCGAGCGCGCCATAGTCAGTTGTCGCAGAGATGGGAGTAATACAGTGCGGTCGTCATCGCCAGGAGTCTCAGGCTCGTCAGAAGACTCGAAGACGATATCTCTGAGAGTGAGGGTCGTGAGGCGAGGAGCTGCATATGAGATCATCGCCAGATAATCCAAGTCAAGATCGCGCTCGTGCAGTATAAGCTTCTCGAGATTTCGGAAAACTGGGTTCGAGATAGATATGGGGATGTTGAAAGCTCCGACGCTGGTTAGAGCCGGGGTGGTCCATTCCTCGCAGAGGCCGACGCGTGGCACACCAGATGCCTGAAAATAGACATAGAGCGTTTGTAAACAGGAAAGCTGAAGGGCACCTAGCTGTTCTTGAAGCACGTCCAGCAAGGGAGTGGTATTGCAGAGAATTATGAGCGACGACCAACGCCGCGATGCACCGCAAAGACGATGCCAGCAACGTAGAACACCACCCTCAAGGATCGATCGCAAGCGAAGATGGGAGTATTTGTTGGATCGGGGGTTTGGGAAGAGACAAACGAGGACAAGAGAAAGGGGAAGTTCTGCAGACCTCGAAAGAAAGAGCTGAACGATTTCGTTGTAGACTGGAGGACCCGGGGCGGTTACGTGTATGCATCGCCAAATTGAGGGAGTGGATATGGCAAGCTGCCTCCATCGACGGCAGACATGGGACACTACTATCGCTTGGTCTTTTTCGTAGCAGCGACTAAGCCTGTAGCCAGCGAAGGGGTGTACACACGCTTCCTCTAGAATAAGGCGCATGACATCGTCGGGCAGGGCGTTCAGAGGAGCAACCGCAGCCCTTTCAGCCCGCACAGCGCGAATGCGGATATCGAGGTCGGCGAGCTGCTCGAGGATGGTAGTCCTGGAGTCTTCTAGAGACTGCAGCTGCGAGCTCAGCTCATCATAGCGACTAGAACGGGCTGAGGGCAACATGTCGAAGAGAGCAAGATACCCACCCTAAAATCGGCATTACCACACAAATGATGAGCGGCGAATAAGTATGTGCGTACCTTCGATATTGGAGCGGACAGCTTACTGGGATAATCGTCTACAGGTCGTAGGGACGAATGTGGGGATGAGAGAACAAGGTCGGTGTGAAGAACGGCGACGAGGTGGTTGCGGTGCAATCAGCGTTCGGAGCAGAGCCTAGCGTGAGTGGCTGCCGCACGAGGACAAGGGAAATGGGCGCTTACAACCAACTGTACAGTCTGCCCGCAAGAACTTTACACTCGTCATCCAGGCGTTTGTGAATACAGGTCTATTCCCATTCCATTACAATCAAGCTTGTAAGTTTACAATACAAAAAATTCACAGCATATGACGACAGTAGAGTAGCAAGAGCATAAATTATAGGTCAGTGGGATGATCAACTTGCGGTTGAATCGACAACCTCAGCTTTTGGAGGACGATCACCCGTATTCCAATCCGAATACGTTTGGCTGGGGAATTCGGGCAACCACTTCTTCTTCCTCGAGTTGTGAGCTTCAAGGTTACCACTCGCCTTGACAAAGTCTTGCTGAGACGAGGATCTCCACATGACATCTTCCGTGTTGGAGACGTAGAAAAGCTTGTAGGTACGCACACAAACCCTGAGGGCCAGAGATCCACTAGAATGCAGACCGTCCTCGCCATTGTCGTGCCCTCGCAGATTTCTAGTATGCTATGTTATCGACTGTGATCAGACAAATATAATTTTACTGACCTTCGCAAAAAGGGCTTGCGTTGAAGAGCGGAGAGACCTTCCGTCTCACCAGGCTTAGCGATCCGGTGAGTGCTTACAACAACAGGTGAACACAGAACCAACATACCGAGACGTATGAGTCAACGTAAGCTTGCCATCGGCTAGTCAGGGCCTCCGAGTCGTCCAGACTGGAGTCATCCTTTCCTAGCAGTTGTATGGTGACTGTCTTGGACTCTAGGAGCTGGCAAGGACCGCATTCAATTGGTGTCAAGCAGATTCGTAGCAGGGTACTCACCCAAACCATTCTGAACAGATTCTCGTCCGTTCCGACGATACGCTCAGTGTTCTTGCGGAAGTTGATAAGATCTTGGGTCGTTAGAGAGCCCATATCGCGCTCTGTGCGTAGGAGGTCGAATAGCTTCTGGCTCCTTGCATCGGACAGCAATGTCTGGGTCTGAAAAATGACCATCAGGCCAACGAACAAGCGGGCGAACGACCAGCATACGCACCTGCTTAATGATAGCACCGATGAGTTTATCCACGGTGAAAATCTTGTAGGAGTGCTAATCAGACAATAAGATGAGCTTTCGGTAACTGATAGGTATAGATACACTGACCTCTACGCCGAACATATATCGCATCTGATCTTCAAACACGTGTTGTTCGAGCTCATTGTCGAAGAGCTTCTCGCAAGACGTCAATAGCATATCGTAGAAATGCATTGCATCTACCCTGCGATCGCCCAGAGTCGACAAATCAGCCAGGAGCCCCAGGCTTTCTGCGAGAGGGTTAGGCTTGCGAGCTGACTGAGGTTCACCGGCCAGCTGAGCAGCGACGTTCTTGAACAAGTGCAATCGAGAGTATAGTAGCTGTCGAAGACGTCATATGTATATGATAACCTAAAACCCGAATGATGTACGTACCTCAAGCTGTCTGAAGAAGACGTAGAAGTGCGTGTTGGTGAAGAATGTGCTTTTCCGCGATGGTTTCTGTTCTATTGGACTGCTAGGTCCGGTGGCAATAGTTTCCACGGAAGTGTCCACAGATACATCGCTTGGACCATCGATTTGCATCGTCTCCGGCAGCCCAACGGATTCGGCGTGAGGGGACGCCGGGCGCGAGGACGAAGGAGAACCGACGTCTTGTGCACGGGTCCTTCTACTCGACTTGGCCTGTTCACTCTTCAGCAGACGCTTGCGCAAATCTCCCCCTGAAGCGGATCCTGCCTTCTTGTTCGTTCGACCTCCCCGAGAGCCGTTCGATTGCCCAAGTTCGGTATCTTCGGTAGTGAGATCTACTTCACCATTGTCTTGGTCATTCTCGTGCCGAGGGACGAAGGCACCGTTGAAAGCGACAGGATCGAGCATGAAGAACAACGGTACAAATGTCCTCAGGAACGTTTCGATCTTCTTGCGATCTGCAAACGCAAGCTGGGTGCGGTCGAGGAAGGAGCAGACGAGCTTCAGGGCATCCTGTAGTACGCTTGTGTCCTCGATGACATACTCCAGCTGATGCCTTGGCCTCGTACGAGCAAATAAGGGGTCTATGAGAGCAGCTCTCTTGGCCATCTGCTCGTCCCGCGCTGCCTCAATCTGGTTGATAAACGTCTTCGGAGTGATAGCCTTCTTGTCAGCTGCCTTGAACGTGATACCCTGGTGGTCCAACGACTTGTAGTAGTTCCTCGCGTCGACCTCCTTCCAGACTTTATTCCACTCGCGCTGTGCACGCTTCCACTCCTCGTGCTTCTGCTTCAGGCGGGCCAGAACGAGTGGGATAGCGACGATGGGCACCTCCTGCATAGCCTGGAAGACCTCCATGCCTGCTTCCTTGCCATAGACCTTCTTGATGACACGGAGATGGATGCTCTTGGCAGCTTGGGCGAGATTGGGCTTGAACTTGTAGCCTGCTTTCTCCTCGTGATTTAGCTGATTGATCTTGTTGTTGAACGGCTCGAGCATCTGTATCGTGCGATGGATAGCTTCGATGTGGAAGTCGTACTCGTGTCGCTCTTCTTCACTGCGATGGAGGGCCTCCTCGTACGCGTTCTTCTTGTGAGCAAGGAACCCAGCTTCTTCACTAGCAAATGTCGGCTGCGACACCCATTCGTCGTTGAGGACGGACTTGCACATCTCGTCACGTCCCGAGCAAACGACATTCAGCTCCTAGACAACACCACATCATCAATAACGCACAAGGCAGTAGAATGTACGCGCTCACGTTGTCGGGAAGCTTGCGATAACTGCCATAGCGCATGTTAAGCTGGTTCCTACTAGGGCGATCGAGGACCCCTGTAGGTCTCGTCCAAACGTCTTCAGCCCCCGCGTATCTCTCTCTTCTCTCGTCCCACCCCAAGATCTCTTTAAACTGAGCCATCAGCTCGCCGTCGCCCAGATAAGAATGGCTCTCGCGTATCAGCCTGGTCGTGTCAATTATATCTTGTGTGAAGAGATTCACAACCTTGAGGAACTCGTTGTAGGTTTCCCGGTTGTCGAGAGCACGTTTGACGCGATCGAAAAACTGCATATCATCATGCCGCTGGTGTAGAATGTGATGGGACGATGACAAGGGGACTGCTCCATGTTGGTGTGAGCTTGGTTGGCGTCGCGGTGAAGGGGGGATTGCCTGCAGATGCGAGAGTGCCGGGGAAGGGCCTTCGCTCGAGGGATGTTGTTGCTTTGTCCTTTTCGCCGGCTACCACTGGCGATGAGTCTGCAGTCGACATTCTTGAATAAAGTTCTGCTCACCTTGCTTGGGCCGGCTTTCGAAGCCAAGTCCTTCTGTCTCTCTCTTTCCTCCCTTTCGCGCTCTGCCGCTGTTTTTCGTTTTCGTTTTTGCGGGACGGAGGACCCAACGCCATTCCTAGAAGTAGAAGCCCCGCCAGTAGCACTAGCTTCTCCCTTCTTCCTGCCGCCACTTTTCGAGTCCGAGGGTTTGTCCACGAGATCCGTCATTCGACGTTGCGCATGCTTGTCAAGAAGGAACTGTTGGAATCCCTCCACAATCTCTTCATCGTCCTCGAATAGCTTAGAGACTTCCTGCAGCACGTCCTCCTACGCATTTCCCAGGGTTACGTCTGCAATACAACTTGAACAGGCTAACGCTCACCTCAGTCAATCCTGCGTTAGGAGGGGGATTCAAAATCTTCAAGAACTTTTGATACTTCGCGGGCTGAGTTTCAGCATATCGTGACTTAACCTTGTGAACGTAGGACAGAGCGTCGTCCAGCTGGTTCTTGTTCGTTTCTTCGGTTGCCCGGCGCTGTCCACGAGGGGGTGCATCGACTTCCACTTGAGCGTCAGGTTGTAGTTCGCCAATAGCCTGCCTTTTGACACCAGAGGGCGTAGTGACAGTAATGTAGTCGCCATCCTCACCCCACACACAGTCAATACGATAACCAGCGGGCAGGAAGGTATTGAAGCCTTGTATGAGGGTGGGGTGGCCACGGAAGAGAGATGACACGCGGTCAATGACACCCGGTGTATCAATGCTGTAGATTTGCAAGAGTAAGTATGCTATATTCTATAGCATATATGCAGGCCAGAGCAGATAGTAGACTCACATTTGACTTTTGAAGTCCTTCATAATGTCTAGGAAGCGGTTGTATACGTCAGACTGGTCGAGAAACTGCGCCTTGACGCGATCGAGATATCCCAGTGCGTCTGTGACGTCCAACTGACGGTTTTCGAGGTCTTCCACATCGTTCGGATACGTCTCGTGCATAGGGTCGTCCTCCATGGTTGGTGGCTGTTGCAGAGCGGGGGAAGAGGGAGGGATGTCTGGCGGGGGTTCCTGGAGGCCGAGGGCGTTTGATGGGATGTCGGGATCAACCCGTGGCTTCTGGTCCATGGTTTGGTCGCCGTCGCCGGACATGGTGGGCTCGAAGTTCTCGAAGTCGACTACGTCGTTGCGCACGGACCGTGCCACTTTGTGCTCGTCAGTCTCAGATCACTCGGGGAAGACCGATCACAACACAAGCGTCTACAAACGGAAGGTATTGTTCTGTGGCCAATTACGGCAGTAATTGTCTCGGTCATGAACCATCTGCACACACTGTTCTAGACTGTTCAGCAGCCGGTGACCTTGGACAAGTTTTACGGCCAAATAGGTGGAATAAATCGGAGTATTCCTACTCATTATATACTACCACTGGCAGATAACTATCGAACAGAAGACCGAAGTGCGATGATGTGATCATCCACCTTGCTGAGCCTGTCGTGTACGTCTCGCAAATCATGGCCCTTCTTCTGTTCGAAAATTCCATGCCCACAAATATAGAACTGATTCAACCTTGCACGTCTAGTGAGGCATTTTCGAGCGTAAGCCTCCCCATATGCTCCACCGTTCCCTCTAGGTTGTACACTGGCACATCTCTTTCAACTTTGGATTTCCTTGTTCCAACGGGTGTTGTGATAACGATATAATCTCCATCCGCGCCGCCTGTCTCTAACACAATGCTATAACCTGGAGGGAGGAACGCGTTAAACCCACCGATGAGCGAGGGATAGCCACTAAACAGGGAAGAGACGGAATCGACAACAGCGGAGGTGTCAAGTCTGGGAGAATTATGCTGCTTAGCACAGTTACACCGCACAAAGCATAGCTTCGTTTTACGTACGTTCTGGCTTTGAATCCCTTCATGATATCCAGAAATTGGTCGTACACCTCTGGGCGATCTTTGAACTGTGCCTTCACTAGGTCGAGATAATCAAAGGCACCCTTGGCGGTCAACTCCCTATCACGACTGACCACCGCCTTAGGGGTAGACATGTTATAGCTGCCGTCGAGGAAGCTGCGGAGCCCGTCGATGAGAGAAGGGTATCCACGGAAGAGTGTCGAAATAGATTCAACGGTGCTTGTACTGCTGATTATGAAGTATGCGTAGCACAAGTTGTCAGTGGTGATGGCACTCGAGAAGCTCAGGAAGAACGATAGCGGATCGTACTCACTCTCCAGTCTTATAGTCCCTTAGAATGTCGACGAAGCGATCGTACACGTCTGGACGATCCGCCAAATGTTCTTTCACGAGATTGACGTAATCGAAAGCTTCATCTAACTCGTCTGAAGTCGCATGTGGCTGCGAGGATGCCGATGAGCAAGATTCGAGCATACGCAGAGGTTTCTCGTATGCTGACCTCCTGTGGCGAGCTGGACATATTGCTCCGCTGCTCCACGTCCATAACGCGAACAACGCTACTTGTCATCCTGGGTGGGCTCCGATGAGTGTTGTGCGAAGGTTCGCTCTACTATGAACATTGGCTTATATCCGCGCGCTACTACCTTTAGTAATGCCGTGATTATCGTGGTAGCAGTTCCAACTATCCTAACAATATTAGGCTGTGGCGCTATGAGAGATGAATCGATCAATTTCCGTATGCTCCCAGGTGCTATACACTCACCTCCGACCAGCATGGTTTGTGATCGCTGTACCACACAGCATCAACGGCGACTCTCTCGGATTAGTTAGAAAACCATATACACTGCGCTGATTTGTGAAGCGTGATGGATTGATGTGACCAATGTAAGAAGCACCGTCAGCACGGCACTGCGGGCTAGGTTATGTGCCAGTCAAAGATGATTATTATTTGAAGGCCTGCTACCGTTGTTTTCTCCTACAACTTCGACCGCTCGTGTGAGTCTTTTACGCAATATCCTACGGGGATGAACTTGTTGAGCCCAGCAATGAGCTCGGGATGTAGTAGAGGAAGCAACGTAGAGACAAAGTCGACAACGCCAGAAGCATCGATCCTATACACATAGCAAGCCATTAGTGAGGGAATCACAACGTAGAGAACTTCGTTGTACGTACGTTCCACGAGTATACTCCGTCATCGCCTGCAAGAACTGGCCATATGTATCAGGCTTATCCTCGAGCTGGACTTTCACGAGGTTGAGGTATTCGAAGGCTTCCCTAACGTCCACCGCGTTGCTCTCGCTCAGCGCCTTCGCGAGACTGTACTCCGGGGGCAAGAATGTGTGAAACCCGTTGACGAGCTCGGGGTGGCCATGGAACAGAGCCGAAATAAGATCGACAACACCAACAGCGTCGACACTGTAGTTGCAAGTCCAAGCTGTCGGTAAGCTGAGGCCCTACATAGGATGATGACTTGAAGTCAGGTGTGCAGTACTCACATTCCCCTCTTGTACTCGCTTAAGACGTCTAAGAAACGGCTATACACCGCTGGCTGATCCTTGAAATGCGCCTTGACGAGGTCGAGGTACTTCAGAGCATCCCAAAAGCGAACTTTCTCGTCGTGCGACCAGGGAACCAGCGGAGGAGAGTTGTCTTGCTGGGCTACTTTTGTGCCACTGGTATGTTCTCGCTGTGATGTGTCCGAGTGACTCTGGGACGTCTTGTCCATAGCGTTGAGCTGGCCTTCGTCGGTGGGCATGGTGAGGGCAGTGGTAATCGAGCAGCCTACGTCACGGGTGTTGTGCACAGGACTCGACCCTATGTTTATATCAACGCGCTAGTCGTGTCATCGGATACAGGAAGGCTGTGAGATATGAATGAATCAATTGTACGCTTTACGTAGATTGACAGATGTCCGGGGGTACAGAAGGCTACTCACCTCGGGCTCAGATGCTCGGCCAGCACGATATCCGAGCATTGCTTGTTGGTCGTAGCTGTAGATATTCCCTGTCTTTCGGCTCGACAAGTGACACCAAGAGCTGTTTCATGTCGAGATGCCAGGAATTAATACCATGCGCACTTGGTGGGAGTTCTGACGATACTTGTGTAGCGCCTGGCTTCGATCGTCAACGTGATGATCCCACGATCTACAGCTTCAGATATGCTGAAAGTAGAAGGTGTTGTTCATGAATTCATGCATGGCCAAAGGCGTACACGCGTCGATAGAGCATGTCGGAGTTTTATCCTTCTCAGCGAACCATAATCTTGCAGATGTTGCCTCTGACAACCGAGTTGGACAGGCAAAGCCAACACAACTAAAGTTCTTTACGCTTCGAGGTTACGTATTCAAATTGCTACAGAACAACGCTCAGATAAATAACGGGTTACAAGGAGCCTCATCTTCCCTCCACAACAATCTCGAGGACAAGCCACATTGACAACGACACATTCACCTACACTTCACTTACAGTAGTACACCTTCATTGCTACACGAGTCAAAACGATCGACAACAGCTTACAATTTCCGGTCCATGGTTTCCGTGTTTCGTCTTGCGTATGCATAATGACGAATCGAATCACCGCTTGCCTCTCCAGCCGGGTCCTCCTAATACGCCTCCGCCGCCGACTCCAAAGCCAGCGAATGCGCTGCCGGCGGACGCCTGAGGGCCTTCGCCTGGACCAGATAGCGGGCTTGAGTACCCTGGCTTCGTGTGGAAGCTGCTGCGATAGGCAGTTTGAGGAAGCGACTGGATCGAGAGGAACTTGTTTGGCGTGGGACGGTCGTCGGAATTGTACTGAGTGCAGTGTCAGTAGAAGGATCACCTGAAAAAGACGAAAGCACAAACCTGGAATTCAAGACCGATACCGTCTGCCTCGGAGACGTCGAGGAGCTTGACCATCTTCTTTCCGATACTGTTGATCTTCTCTACGTCGTCCTTGCTCCTCGTCCAGAGCTGTATCCGGTCGACCTTGCTCCTCAAGCTCACAACAGCTCCGCAAATCTCATCTCCCTCGTCCAGGTCCTCTCCAACCAGTGCCATTGCGAGCCAAGCCCAGCAACGGTCGAGCAGTTGAGGGTTGTTCTTCATCGTCAACACCCACTTGCCACCGTTCGCGTTCGCCTCGTCTTCCCACATAGGCTTGATGCCCGTCTTGAACAGGTGATAGTTGGAGTTTCGCTCGAGCTTTGACGGAGGCTTGAGCCAGTTGAAGTACCGGCAGAAGGATTCGACGGTGTCGAACTCGCCGATGACAGTCAAGCCGGCTTCGTACTCGTCTGTGTCAGGTGCGATGTGTGCACTTGGAGGACCGTTGGGATCCACCGGCGCTGGAGCAGGGGTGTATGGTGCTTTCGACTTGCAATCATGGTAGATCGTCCTGTGCGCCCGTTAGCCGAGATTAGATAACATACTGTACAGAACTTACCAAGTGTGCTCGAGGGGATGCTCCGGGGCCTTGTGGTAAAGACCGGGAGTCTTGGGGTCCTCGAACGTCTCCGCGTCGGGAGGTTTGGCAGTGCCGTCTACGCTGAGCGTGCGAGCCTTGGCCATATGGCGAGCTCTGATCACGTCTAGCGTAGGGATATTCTTGTAACCCCTAATCAGAGGCACAGACTTAGGGTCCTTCGAGTCGCCATCGGCGCTCTCGTTGTCCTCGGTTTCCTTGTTGAGCTGGTCGAGTTTCTCGGTTGTGAGTGGTTCGCCGCCATCCCCAACTGGTGTAACGGAGGTGCTGTGGGGCGGTGAAGAGCTGAGTTGTGCGGGGGAGGTAGAGCGTGTGCTAGGAACGTTGACCGCGGTGGAGTCTGCGTTAGACACGTTGGATGCTGCACTCGAGTTGAGAGACACCGCTGAGCCTGTTCGGAGTAGCGATGCGGCCAAACGGGGTCGCGATGCAGACGATGCGGAGGTGGAGGGTGGGTTCAGGTTGATACGCGCTGCGAGCTGGTTCAGGGACGGCATGCGAGTACCGGCCGAGGGTCGCTCGGGCTTTGGTGCCTCTGGGGCGGGCGCTGTTTCTGCTGTGGACATCGTGTGAGGCGGTGAGCTCGTCGGTGGGCACGATGTTGAGACCAAGGAGTCTGAGCAAAAGCGCGCATCACATCATGATGCACCAGATCTGGGAGACGGGAGACGCCGAGAGCATTTCCACAAGCGGTAATCGAGGCTGCGGCCACGTACGGCACCGCTGCGAGGGGCTGCACGAGTCACCAGGTGTCACTAATTGAACCTAGTAGGAGGCCGCAGAGATTATCTCGAGTGAGGTGGCTGCTGCGCCCGCAAATTGTGCTGCACGCTGCTGCACGTCGATGGTTTTTGTTGTGATCGAGACTGACTTTGGTGGGCTCGGGTGGCGAGCCGTGTTCACCCATTTTATTCTGGACCAGAGTCGAGCAGTACAGGCACCGACTGTGAGTATAAAAGACTGCGCAGAGAAGGCGGGTGTTGTCGTGATACGGCGGCGTTACTAGCTGGATTGGTTCAGTTGAAATCAGTTCTCCTGCTTTCTTTGTGCTTCCGTGCCGCCGTGGACTCGTAAGCCATTTTGTTGTGGCGCGTTACCTGCCGCTGCGGTCCTTTGGCGCCAGTTCCCTCTTGCCTTCAAACCACCACCTTCATCCAGAACAACAGCAGCCTCTCCTCGACATCGACAACGACGACGGGATGATGACAGACAATCCCCTCGTATCAAATTACGCCATGAACACCGCTCTTGAGGACTTTTTCAACTTCGACATGCTCTCAGGCCCCTCGGCAGGAGGCGCGAGCGGCTCCTCCTCTCGCTCCTCGTCCAACTCCCCCTCCAACTCCTTCGCCGCCCTCCCCCCGACGCCTCCCAACCCCTTCGAGCCCACCATTGCGTCTGACAACGGCTTTCTCGAGTTTTATCTGAACGACGACGTGCTCGCCAAAGCCAGTGAGGTGCCACCCACGAGTGCGGCCCCCTTTGACTTTATGGGCTCATTTCCTCCGGTTGGACTCAGCAGCCCCGAGGCGGGCTTTTCGAGTACTTCCCCATCAAGTGGCGATTCTCCCGTCACGATCGACCCCCAAATGATGGATACTCCATCGTCTCTCGCCAAGTCTCACAGTGAATTTGGAGACGAGGAGGGCGACGATGATGAGGATGATGATGATGAGTCATTCCTCGCCCCGATCAAGGTTGGTGGCAAAGGCAAGGACCGGAAAGGCACAGTACAGTCTGGCGGCATCGTAAAGAAATCCGCCTCAGACAAGAAGGAAGGCATACTGGCGACGACATCAGTTGATCCCGACGATTGGCGTCCCACTCCTGAAGAGTATAAGAAAATGTCTTCCAAGGAGAAGAGGCAACTTCGCAACAAGATCAGCGCAAGGAACTTCCGCGTGCGACGAAAAGGTTTGTCTCATTCAACTTCTTTGTCCTTGTATATTTCTAATATTGTTTTTAATTAGAGTACATATCGACGCTAGAAGGCGATATCGCTGAGCGTGATCGCCTCATTGAGGCCATTCGCGGCGAGCTGGGTAGTACAAAGTCTGAGAACCTTGCCCTTCGACAAGAGATATCAGCGTTGAAGAAGGCTCTCCTGGACGGCAGAGGTCGTATCGATACACCCGTTCTGCCGCCACCCGCGCCCCTTCCTGCTGTCTCTGCGGCAGCGCTGGCAGCTTCCTCAATCAAGAGCCCTCCTCCGACACCCAAGAGCCCCCTCCTCACTCCAAATGTACACAAGGACCTCGCATCGTCTCCTCGTCTCAGTGGACGTGGATTCTGGGGCGGCAGTCTGGGCGGTATCGGAGGTGTTACCCCCGTTCACACGACCCTCGTTCCAGACCTCTCAAGTGTTCTCTCCGGCAAGCCCGTCGGCCGCAAGAGCCCTGCACTCCAGGAGAACATCAACCCTATGCTCAATGGGCAGCCGCTACCGGAAAAGACAATGGAGTTGTCTCTACCGATGTCTGCGTTCGACTCATTCACCGACATGAACCCCTTCACAATGAAGAGCATCGATGCGTATGTATCTTTCTCCCACTATCGTAGATATCTGAACATGCCACTAACTCGTGTTTCATCTCTCCTATCAGATACCGCATGCAGTTGTGGACTAGAATGGGCCAGCAACAGCAGCGCCAGCCCCAGGGCCAGGCCAGCACTTCCAACAAGTCAACTACGCCCCCGCTTTCTGGTCTCGCGAGCGGCTTGCGTCCTCATTATTTCGCAAAGAGCCCCACGTTGTCTGCGATGATCTCCGGGAAGTCTGCCTCAAGCGCTTATCCCACGCCACCTGCTTCGCCTGCTCTGCACCCGTCGAACGTACACAACCACAACCACAGCAAGGCGAACGCTCAGCAGTCAGCGGCGGCACAACAAGCGATGCTCGCGTCGATGGCCTCGCAAACTCTGCTTGGCAAGCTTGGAAACGCCTTCTGGGATGCGTTCTCCGGAGAACCTTCGAATCGCCCTGGCCCATCCCGATCAGCGTGGGACGCTGAGAAGGTTAGGAAGGTACTCGAAGGCAAGGCAGTCGTGCGTGTTGTGGACGTGGAGCCCAAGTCGACACCGGCACACACACCTGCACCAGTTGTCGCCAGCGAGAGGGTTGCTTCTCCCCGACTGGCTTCGCGGTCGCCGTCTCTCTGCGAACAGGCGAAGGAGGCATGCAAGCTGGACAAGATGTTCGAAGGGCTTCGTCTCTAAGTCGTTATCGATCCAGCGCGAATTCTCTAGAAGGTGGAGAATGGTTTAGGAAAGCGAAAGTGGACGCTAGAGAAACGCGCTCCGACGAGGCCCGCCAATGTCAGGTGTGGCGAGCCCCGTCTCGAGACGAAAAAGCAGTCGTTCTGTTCTGTGGTTCCGTTCTGTTTCTTCTGATACCTCCATATGATAGCATACAGTTGCTTTTCTTGCTGCCTCCCTGCCCGTATCGTTACGTCCTACGCGTGCTCAAGACGTGTTTCGACCATTCGCCTAATCTTCTTCTATCACTCCTCGCCCCTCCGCTCTATCCTATCCATCGATCCTCCTTCTTTCCGTACCTATACCAATACTGGTATGTCAGCTCCAACAACCCAACCCCTCAACCACCCCCTCTCATTGCATTGCCCACGGACTCAACTCCCTCCAAATTCGCACACACACTCCCTCCCTCATCGTTTTCTCATCTCATCTCTGTGACATGTGTTCGTTCTTCGCTTTGAGCTCCCAGCCTCGCTCAACCTTTCCGGGATAGTCGCTGGCCAGCTCTTCCCCTTGTCCATATCTCACTCTCCCTCTTCTGTTCGATATTGCTCTCTTTTCTCTCTCTCCCTCTAAATAGATTGAAACGCGCCGTTGTTGCCGTAGTAATTCATCAACATTTGTACAGTATAAGTATTTGTCTGTCGTCGTGGTTTTTAGTGTCTTGTAGCAACGCTAGGTAGGTACACCGAATGGAATAAAGTTCGAAATGCGAATGCAGACGTGCGTGTGCGAGTTGAAAATGAGCTTCTAGAAGTGTGATGGCCGCATCGTCCAGACAGTTTCTTGTCCCTGTACTGTCATCATGGTATATGGCGAGTACGTACGGAATCGGAGGACATGTCTACTCGTCAGCTACGTTGCAGACGTGGTGTAGCCTACATAAGCTCTATCAGGGTACAGTATCTGTGTTGAGAAAATACAGGCACGCTGATAGAGCCTCATGCTATTGGCGACTCGAAAGGCCAACCGCCAGTTCTTCACGCTACCGCCAGCCAGTGTAGTCTCCTACATCTTGAATTATGGGTCTCCGAATCATCTCTCGAGCTGTCGGTCTCACTAAATGCATCGACTATAGATAGTACCGTTCCTCACTGGCAGTCATGAGAACGCACTACCATGCTCACGCTCACGGGCTACGGATGAGCGTGTCATTGATTGCACCGCATCAACGGACGCGTGAGTAGCAAGATTGTCCAACTTCTCACGAATACTGACTTCCTATCGTACCTTGACAGTGTAAACATATCAGGCATTCAGAGCCTCTCATACCGCCCATAGCTGATGGCCTCCGACGCCGCACGTTTGCAACGGCTTGCTATCACTCGGATACGTTGGTGAAACAACTTCACTACTAAGAGGTTCAGGATCTCTGCTCCAGGTGAAGCGAGCAGTGGTCAAGTCTACAGTGACCGATCCTCTTCAGCATAAATACGCTGCACCGAAAGGGATGAACATGCAGCCACTTGCAAAGCCTCTTCTCTCTTGCCCTTGAGCCTCCGCATGGACTACGAATATCCCAAAGAGAAGGTTCAGTCCGGGTACTCTTACCCCTCTGGAGAGCCTGACGGGAGCCCATTCGTGAGCACTACAGCAGCGGCTCGGCAAGACATCTTGTATGCTCCGCCCTCTGGGCCTCCGCCTGCATACTATACGAAGAATAGTGCAGGTGTGTGTCTACCCCCACCTACTGTTCCTCACTCGCCTGATAATGCATCGGCAGGACAATACCAAGGCTACAGCGAGCACTCCTTACTATACCAAGAGGATTGCTACGCTAAAGAGAACCACAAATCCCAACCACACGCCGTCGAGAACTACATGCAACAACTTGTGCATCTTCCACCTACGGGATCTTCGCTCGACGTTCCAACCTCCGATGCCTCACGCTCTTCATCGTCTGCCTCGACGCACGGGTTGAAGAGCAAGTTCATGGGAAATACAGCAAGCGACATTTTCGAGTCGCCCCCTCCAGGGTTCTCCCGTCCACCTCCGCACAACGATCTCATGTACGCGCCCTTTCCCGTATTTACGCACATCTCGGTGGAGTCTAGCCTGGAGAAGGGGTTCCCTAACTTGATCCCACCGTCCTCATGTCAGCCGCATCCGTTCGTCGTCCATGACGTTCGTCAGGAAGACTGGGAACGCCTCCTGAACGATATCAAGGTTGTGAGCAAATTGTCGGGGATGGACAAGGTGATCTCCAATGTTGCACCGATGGTGATGGGAGTCGGTTTCTTAGGAGGTGACAACTATATCTATGATCTACTCCTTCTTTTACTGAAAATAATCCTGACAGGAATGTTTGTAACATCGGCGATGGAGAAGGGTATGAAGAAGAAGAAAGTTGTCGTCGTCTCGGACATAATCGACCATTGGAATCACGTTCGTCTTCTATCTACTGTGCCATGCTTAAGCTGATTCTAACTTGTTTATCCCTATCCAGTACTTTTTTTATCCCCGTTGGATGGAAATCACTTTGGCTCAAGGTCATGTCGTGTATGCAGGCGCATCCGGCTCTTCGCCGGATATGCTCAACATCAGGACCTCTTCTCACGACCAGCTCAACGCGGCAATATACCACTCGGACCACGAGTCATCCTTCGGCGAGCAGAGCATGGGGAGGTTCAGAAGGAGAGCTGGGAGGCTGGGCATGCGCAGTGGTATTTGACAGGATCGAAGGGAGAGGATCGAGGCTAGGCGGGAACGCAGAGAAGAAGACAAGGAATCCAGCAGGGAGAAATGGAGGCTAACCATCTCGTTCAGGCCACAGCCAAGTATGTGAAGACGTGTTAAGTATTGTTGTCTCGAATCATCTTGCTGCGTTCTTACGTTATAGATGCGAACCCGAATTTGGGAACTCACCTTGAGTTACAAAGTCAGTATCTGTGCTTCTTAATTTCTATGGGATCTATTTCGCACAGGTTCTGTCAATCGGTGGCTGGATTCCTCCTTTGTGCCTGCGTCCATCAGCTCAGAGGGTATTTTCCAATTGAGTTTCTCCCAATGAGTTGGCGTGTATCCCAATTCCCGTCTTTTTGCCTCGGAGGTACTATTCTTCTGCTCTGATAACCTTATGTGCTCACGACATTGTGCAGCCTGTGTAGATTACCTTCTCTATGCTGCACTACAGCTTGAGCGCCGTTGAACTCTCAACAAACCTTAATTCACCCAGTTTGTTGACAAAAGGCGATGAGTAAGCATCTTCGGGCATGGTTTTTTTTCGCGAAGATTGACACCATGTCTAGTTCGACATCGAGCGAAGCGATTGTCATTTAATGCCGCTCGTATATGTGGGGCAGCGATCGGTGCTTGCAACTCTCCTTCATTCACATTCTCCGATGGTTCTCCGCGCAGATGCGCAGTCCTTCTATGGACAGGTTTTAACGTAGCGATGTTAATCTTCTATCGTCGCCCGAGCTTGCTTACACACAGGTTTTGCGTGGTATCCAACGCTTTGAGCTTCCCCCCAACTTCATATAACAGATCCCCCCTAAGTCACTATTACCACAACTCCCTCCCCCCATGCGTAGAGCGATGATTTACCCAGATAATTATCCCCCAGAGAAGACGAACACAGGAACTCTTTACGATACGCCGGTCACTCCTGACTCTAATGTGTCCAGGAATCCGTCTCTGGCTATGAGCCAACGGGGCGTCACTTACGGTGCCCCTCTTGGCCCTCCTCCACTCTATACGCAAAGAGAGACTAATGTACGCTCGCCTGCACGTTCTCCCAGCCACTGCTAACGAATTTATCACAGGAATACAACAGAGCTAATCAGCATGGACAGTCTCTGCAAATGACAGCTTCAGCCAGTACCTCCCGACCACCGTCTGGGGCGGCTTCGCCTGGTATGAAGAGCAAGTTTATGGGGAACACTGCAAGTGACATGTTCGAGTCGCTTCCCCCATGTTTCTCTCGTTCGCCGCCTTATCATGAACTTATGGCCGCCCCCTTTCCTACTTTCTCCCTCATTTCTATCGACTCCAACTTGGACAAGGGGTTTCCTGCTGTTATACCTCCGTCCCCCTGTCAGCCGCACCCGTTCATCGTGCACGACGTTCACGAAGAGGATTGGACCCGCCTACTGAACGATGTCAAGGTTGTCAGCAAACTATCGGGAAGGGACAAGGTAGTTTCGAATGTCGTACCGATGCTCTCGGGAGCTGGTCTTGTAGGAGGTAAATTGTCCTTCTGTGACAGACACCGTGACGCGTGTGCTGACTATAGACGGCACCAGGATTATTCTTGACACGTGCAATAGAGAAGGGTATGAAGAAAAAGAAGGTCGCTATTGTCGCGGACATCATAGACCATTGGAATCTTGTAAGTTGCGCATCGTTACATCATTTATGTGATCATGCAACGGGCACTCTAAGATTTTAAGATACTGATTATTGCGACATCCAGCACTTCTTTCACCCTCGTCTCATGCGTATTACCTTGGCCCAGGGTCGTGTCGTCCATGCAGGCGAACCAGGGCCGCCTCCAGATATGCCGAATCTACACTCTCTCTCCGATCATAACGAGCAAAAACACATACATTAATACCACTGAGCAAGTCTCGGATTCGGATTCCTCTTCATCGTCCTCGTCCGAGGACGAAGACGCACGACACGGTAGTCGCCATGAGCACGATGGCAGCTATGATTCCAAAGAGGCGAGGAAACGCGAGAAGCGGCAAAGAAAGCAAGAGCGAAAAGAGCTCAAGCAGGAGAGGAAACGAGACAAGAAGCAAAAGCGGAACGAATGGAAACAGGAGAAGGACGAGAGGCGATACGCTAGACGAAGAAGGAAACAGGCCATTAAGGACGCTAGTGGTGAGAAATGGAGACTCATCGTGTCTTTTAGGCCGCCGTCTGTATGATGCACTCGACCGTCTCTGTATAATGTATAGCATCGTTTATCGTTTGACTCCCGCACGTTTATCTCAACGAAGCGATAACTTACCACTTTTGTACACCAGTGATATCATGATCGACATCTTACCGCGTGATGAGGCGCCGTGGACTCAGCGCGAGCGCGTCATCACCTCGGCCACCGAGTCGATCACTCGTTTTCATAACGTGAACTATACACAAGTATCAGAACAAGTGTAGGCCTGCATGTTCAGTTACATAAACAGCTGTCTCTGTTGTTGCATAGCTTTCGCCTTCGACACCAGGAACGAGAGTGTTGCACAGCAATGAGCTCTCTTCTGCTCTCTTCCTTCCAGTCGAATTTGCTTCCGATCAGGCATTGATACGCACAACAAAATAGGGTGGTGTGAAGACGGACAGCCTCCTCATCTCATAGGCTGGCACGACGAGGTCGCGCATAGCTCCTCACCTGAGTCATCACGGCATGAATTGATCCCCATGCAATCGTGAGCAGAACTAGCTACTTACGTGCGATGCAGCGGCGGTTTTGCGTCGAACATCGCATCCGAATGATCAACAGCCTGAGCTATCAATGTTTTATAGAGGTATAAATATTCGAACGATGACGACCGTCAGGCAACCCCCCCTCCCCCCATACATCCCCCAACACAACTTAAACTAACTATACTACTTGATGGCTACACCCACCTTCGAAGAATCACAGCAACATGCGTACGGTACTGCGCCGTCTCCCAGTAACTCGAATCCTTTCAGGAACAGGAGCCCAGGAAACATAGCTCAAGAAGAGCATGAACTTGCGCAGGATGCACCACCTGCATATTCTCCGAGAGGGGTGGCTTCATCAGTGTTCGCTCCTTCATCCCAGCCCTCTCCTAATCAAAGCTTTGGCAACGAGAAAGAAGCGGCCGCCCCTCAGTCATCCAGCTCGTCGCTTCAAGTCCCTCAGGCAGGGCCCAGTCGCTCCCCTTCCCCTTCGTCTGGATTCAGGTTCAAGAGTCCCACCGCAGACGAACTGCTCAACCCTCCACCTCCAGGGTTCACTCGCGCACCACCTTTCCACGAGTTCATTGACCAGCCTTTCCAGCCATTTTCGCTCATCTCGATTGACTCCAAGCTCGACAAAGGTTTCCCTGCCATGCCGCCTCCTTCGCCGGCGCAGCCACATCCTTTCGTGGTGCACGACGTTAATGAAGAAGACTGGACACGGCTTCTGAGCGACATTAAGGCTGCGGGTAAACTGTCGCCATTAAATAAGATAGTGGCCAATGTTGCGCCCGGAGTCATTGGAATCGGCTTCCTTCCAGGTGAGGCGTGACCATCTCGTATGTGTCGATCGATGGTTGATCGCGAATACTGTAGGATTGTTCGTAGCCAGAGCGCTACAGAGCAAGATGCTAAGGAAGAAACAAGGCGTGGTATCTAATCTCATAGACCACTGGAATCATGTAAGCTTTCCGTCAACTGTCGTAATCCGATATTGTACTCACCTGCTACACTACACGCTAGTACTTCTTCCATCCTCGTCGTCTTGAGATCACACTCGCGCAAGGACACATCATCCACGCAGGAGCAACTGGTCCTCCGCCCGATATGCCTCACCTCCGCTCACCATCGACAGCGGGTGGCCAGCGAGGATATTTTCATGCCGCAGATGCATATCCCGATTCCGACTCGTCCGACTCAGACTCAGACTCGGACTCGGAGAACGGTGGTTATGGGAGAACACGCCACGAGCAGAAGGCCATGAGAAGGGAGCAGAGACGAATGGGAAGAGACCAGAGAAGACAGATGAGAGGCGATGCAAGGCTGGATCGGATGGAGTGGAGAGAGGAGAAGAGGGCGAGGAGGATGGATAGGAGGAGGCGCAAAATGGAGCTGAGGGAGGTCAAAGCGGAGAAGTGGAGGTTGATTGTCTCGTTCCGACCGTACACGCATGAGTAGGCCAAGTTTTTCTATCAGACATATCGTGGTACCCAGGACTGTTACATCCATCGCTGATAAACACAAATACGTTCATGTCATGTCTGTAGTCATGAGACGGGACTGAGACGCACCTTTAGGTCCATCACTTGTCAATGTTTGTGCGTGCAGTGCACTTGATATAGAATCCTTATCATGGCCACCAATGGTAGGCTGATTTTCAACATTGTTAAGTATGTCAGACATAGTAAAACCCAAATCCTGGCTGAGGAAGGTTAAAGGTAGTCTAACAGGTCAAACAAGAAGGGTACCATAGTATGCTCTACAGCTATCATCCTATCATCAAGGCCCGAGGGTCCGTTCAAAGAGAGCGTTATCTTATCTCCCGTACCCTGGCCTTCCGAGAGTTTCCTCAGCGCAATTCATCGAGAATGGAAGAGGTCTGGACGAAGAAGAACGCAACGTGAAAAGAAGCCGATCGTAAGGATACAACCTACAAGAACAGAGAATCAACTCACCTTCAATCGACGATCATTATTTCGAAGCAGGAGTAGAGGCTACGGTAGTTACCTGTACACCCTCCGAGATCATCACTTCTTAAGGGGCAATGCAGATGTCTGATGCGGTTGAGAGGTACACACAGAGCCTGGTGTTTTTGCAGTGAGTTGGCCACTATCGAGGTCGTTTCGTATCAAGCAGCCGTCATCATTTCTGAACTGCTGGGCTTTGCTTGGTGGACCCTTTACAGAATTGCTGTGTTTGAGCAGACTGACTTCTCGCAAGTGGGCATAGGATCATACCGTATAATGGCGCAAAACCCTCTTCTAAGAGATCTGCCTTGGATGTTGACTGACCATATATCTGTCAAAATGTCATATTGGATGAGTAGGGCGCATCCCGACAAGCAAAAGATTTTACTCAGAGTCACGGAAGTAATACAGTCGACCGAGATGAGTAGGGAGAAGTAGACCATCCTTACCACAGATAGCCGCGTGGGTAGTTTGTGCTGCCTTTGGAGGATGTTCGCATTGAAATAGGTTTAGTGCCTGCTCGTCAAACATCAGGACGAAACAGAACCTGATGGGCTCAGTAGGACTGGCAAGTAGTACCCATGTATGAGGTACCTTTCCTCGACATGTAAGAGTACGGGCCGCGAAAAGGTACATCTCACATCGGTGCGAATCATGCAGATGTACTGTTGCACTGCTCTTTGGTCTAGCTTCCCAAGAACTTGCATATGTCGGCAATACTTGTCCGGTACCGAGTTCGACTGTGGCAGCCAATCCACGACTGACTCTCAACGGTGCCTACAGTAGTTCTGGGTGTGGTAAGTTCTAGGACAATCGCGCAGGTCTTTCTACTCACCTACCAGCAGTTCGAGTTACCTTAAGTCTGGGTTCTCTTCTGTGCTCGCGCCTTTGTAGTGAGAGTAAACATGACAGATCTGAAGATGAAGACGAGCTCGTCGCTCTGTGTCGTGGCGCTCGGCATTTTCCGATTGTAGCATGTCCTGCGAGCTGATCATTATTTGTTCTGTTCTTAACCATGACAGACGATGCAGCATAGACGTTGCCATCCAGTATAAGCTATACTCTGCAAGTGTTATGGTTCAAGAATATATCTGAACATCGGTATAATATCAGGAGCTGCAATTGTGCTTGACCCCGAGCACAAAGCTGAAGGCAGCACGAGGATATCAAATAGCTATGTGGCTTTCTATCTCTAAATGCACAGGCGATACTAATTATATCTTCTATCTATACGATACACAGTTAAAATGGTTTTACCTTGACGGCGTTGTCAAATTGTACCGTGTTGAACAGGTACGGTGCTGAGTTGCTGAATGCTTGCTGATTGGATGACATTCCATCTTCGCGGAGGCCTTGCAGTCAGAGAGGCCTGCAGAAGACCGTGACGGTTCGCACATGTTTGTTGCAGCCTGTATCACCAGGCATATCACTAAGCACGGAACGACGGATGCCGACGTACCTCGGAGTTTCGTAGCATCTTCGTCGGATGCTTCTACTGCTCGCGCAGCATCGCAATACATCCCGGTCACTTCCCTTCTCCTCCCTTCAAGATACGGCACCTCTCCTGGAGAGAAGTGGCTTGTCAGTTGTAGGTCTTCTAGCCTTCAACCGTGACGTTGACTGGACTTCTGCAGATTGCGGGGAATCAGCCTTTAAAGCTGTTCCTCCCCAAATACTACAAGTCCCGATGATGTTCTCCCGAGCTGTCATCGGTAGACTTCGAACAGAACCATGTCGAATCTTTCCTCCTTCGTGACAAAAAAAATCCTGCCAGTAATATGACGAATTTTCAGTTTCAGTTCTGCAATCGAGTGTGGAAAATGGAGCCCTGTGGAGTCTCGAGTCAAGGTTGTCTTTTCCAGATAAACACTGATGGTGAAGCGGTTATCATGCTTGCCTTCCAAGCAAGCGGCAGGGGTTCGACTCCCCTTCAGTGTATATTTTTAGATTCTTGATATTTTCACCCCAGAGCAGAGCGGAGCGTTGACACCGCGGACCTGTATCGACTTTTACATCGCTACCGCCGTGGCTGCATTGTATGTGGCTTTCACAAACTCCGTAGGCCAGTGGTAGCAGTAAATGCTTTGAACTGACCTGTACAAATACATGACAGAACGATATCTTGGATGCATCTGTCGCATGGATTGTTCAGGGCACATAGGCGATGGATTGCTCGACAATTTAGAAGACGGCGCTGACAACAGAGCCGACCGTGAGCAATGGCGTAGCAAAAGTCGAACAGGTCAAGTGAACGTTCAATTTCCGGTGCAAAGGCATTCATGACACCGCTCGTACAAGTCAAGTTTTTTTCGCCGATATCCTATCCTGAGCGTCAGCACTCTGAAGAGGTTAACGACAGCAATTACATACATTATCTCTGTGAACATAGCTCCGGGCGCAGTATCGTATTCTTACACGGCATGTTGAGTTAACACCCTTCCTTTCGACGTATTTCAGAGACCTCTCAGAAGCCCACCCCTTTACCGACCTAGGCCTGAAAAGGTTCCATTGCACATGCTCTTCAGACGCGTTACGTGAAATTATACCTCTCGAACACGTGCAAATACCACCCAATGGCCGTCCATGGCGAGCAGCTTGAAGTGCGACGGAGCGCTAGCATGAGTAGCCACATTCGATCATGCCACGACACGTCCACTTCTCCTAGTCTTCTCCACTCCTTTCAGAAATGTTGGAACGTGTCAGCGAACATCGATGATGATGAGATTCTGTAGATAATGTACGCAGCAGAACTGGAGCAGAGCTACATTTGACGTGGCGCACTGACCTTGACGCAACTGTTTTGCGTAGGGAGCCTACCAAAGCTATAAACGATTGGACTTGTGAGCCGCTTGGTACCTTGGAGCGCAGAAACCACGTTGTGTGCTGTACCTACTATCGTTAGCGAACTATGTGCAAGTCATCAAAAGCAGGCGAGCACTGTATCGTACTACAGTCTGCTGTCGTCTCTGGTAGAGGAGCTCCCGTAATCGGCGACCGCTCTCTATGTGTGTTGCATCCCAACGGAGAGTTTGATCCTCTGCAATGTTCTATGGTCGGAGCTTGGACCTTCTCCTCTTGTGAATGACTCCTCATTGATTACTTGGAATCCTTTCTCAGGACAAGAACCATATGCGCCTGGTCTCATAATAGCGTGGAGAGACCATTTTGAACTGAGAAGAACCAAACGATGTCAGCAAACGACACTCAAATTCAATGACACAGTCGGAGCAAACGTGCCTTGCGCTCACCCCAGTAGACTCAGGCGCCCCACAGCGCTTGCCCTACAATACAGTCCATGTGGCGAGTAATTATGATCATCGATGTCTCCTTGCCGAGCGACACGCCCACGATATCGGCGGTAGGAAACCTGATTGTGAATCAATCCGATGCCCATGTTTGGCCACACGAAGCAATCGCACTGCGTCTTGCCCATCCAGGCTCGCCCACGCCTTGCAGTGATCTGTCACAACGGCCGAAGCTCCCCCACGGGGATGGGCATTTGCATAGCTTCTTCCCCACACTCGCCATCCGTTGATCATAACCGAGAGAACCATCCGTAAAAATCCTATTATAGGCCACAGTCCAATACTGCGTCGCAATGATTCTGTTTCCGGTGCCGTCGAAGTTTCTGTTCGATACAAGCACACACAGCAAGATTTCAGCGATTGAATCGAAGAAGTCTAGCATTACTCTTTCATACTGACCTCACTTGCCAGTGTGAACTTACACTAGACCAGAGATGGCAGGTGTGTTCGGTCCCGCGTCCATTCGAGCCGAGGTAAAGCCGGGCATGGCGGTAACATCGACTGTTCGCCGGTGGTGTGCGTCTTAGGAAGACATCAACAAGCCTGGTCAAGAGTCGTGCTTGCAAAGTCGATGAGTTTGTTCAAAGAGCAACTTTAGGCTTGCGGCTGAGCGACGGATGGCCAATGGCTGCTAGATCGTGGCGATATGAACTGGGAAAACCTAGGGTAGAATTAAACTGTAACGGACATGTGTTTCCAGGTGCGCTGTTCTTCTTCTACGGTATCGGAAAGTTAGTTAGCCTAATTCCCATACGTGAGACCCACCCCGCAAATAGCGGCAACAGCATTCAATGTCGTGCGATGTACGCTGATCGGTAGGTCATTAATAACATGTTGCCAGCTCAGCGACAGTCCTCTCGCACAGGCAGCCGACGTTGCCACGCGATAGACCTGAGAGGAGATCATGGATTTAAGCCCCTTTGGGTCTAGTCTTCAGGTCCAACGTGGAGACTTCAAGGAAAGCCTAAAGTGCGCTAAACCCCACACTACAACGTGCTGTCGACGCGAATCCCCCGCATCACGTTGCGTTCAGCTGCAAAATTGGTCTCTGCGGATCTAGAACAGCTCAATGGAATAGAATAAGATCAGCCTTTGGGTAGATTGACGAGCCTAGTTATCCAGTTACCTATGAAGAATAAACTCTTACGCCAAGGCTGACACAGCGTTTTCCATCAAATTACACAGAGCTTGTTCGCTGCATTGTCGAGGAGCACCATATCCCAATCCGCAGGGTACCTATCGGAGAGTAGGTTAGTGTGGCGATTAATGATTGATTAGTGAAAGTTGCGCATACCTATCGAATGCCGGCTGCTCCGCGGAACCCCTTTGTGCCCGACATCGCCCTGTGAATATTCTGCGATTCTTTTCTCACTTCGAGTTGACCTTTGTATGCCCGCTTAATATGCGCAAGGCATACCGCCCTCGGATCGCAATCGCCGACCAGCAGTGCTGGACCAGAAACGCTGCAGTTACCACAATCGATACCCGCTACCTCATAAAACAGCCTACATCATAAAACGAACGGGTAAGTGTAGTGACATGTCAAGGTACATGAGGGGGATCTGTCGGAATCGTGAAGGGATTGCTCCAAGTAAGGGATGGGCTTGCAGTGATTCTATCGTTGTCAGGTCAGAAAAACCAAAGCATCAAAACAAAACAAGTGATCGGTTCGGCCACACCCTACTCACCCTGTACAGGATCTGACATGTACCGCTATTTACCTCCTAGCGACGGATGTGTGGCCGGTAAACAACCATCGGTCCCAAAATATCGAAGTGAAGCACGCACAATGGGTTTTGAGGGCCTGCTTTGCTGGTGGATCCATTGTCTGACCGACGCTGACGCGTGAGAGGGAGCTATACGGCAGCGCCTCCCGCGGTGCATGCGCAACAAATGTTTGCGAAACTCTACCACTCCAGCTATGGATCTCTAATCAAATAAACGGGGTAAGGTGAAAGGCTTGAGCCCCGATGCGAACGTAGAGACGATCGGTAATTCAGGGTAAAGCTTGGCGAGCCCGGGCACAGTACCCTGAGGCCTATCCAAAAGGCAGCGAGTATAACCGCAAAAATTTGGTGGCGATGTGCGGTAGATTAGGCGCAGAACCTGTTACCAAATCATGATCAATACATATCACATAGCCCAAAGGATCGAGTCACCTCAGAGATCGGGGTGTGCGAGCCTCGTTGGGTGTGGTTGCCATTCACTCCTGTAAAATCAACATGCTGATGAACTTGATGATTTGTAGAGATGAAGGGACGTGATTACTCGCCGACAAAAGACGGACGTTTGACGAACGGGGAAAACGCTGATTAGTAACTTTGCGAGACGTGTTGACGTGAATCGCTCGTACCACGCGTGTGGCTACGGGCCCATTCATGGACCGTTCTGCTTCAATCCCTCAGTAACATGTTTTCGTAGCCATCTAACGAAGAAGGTAGCGTTGCACGGCGCAAGTTCGGTCCCCTTCGCCACAGATCCGGCCTGGAAGGTTAAATGTTAATGAGTGAACCATGCGTCCTAGGGAAAAAGGTAGCAAATGCGGATGAGAGTCGAGACCAATGCATCATACCATAGTAATCTGCGAGCGGAAGGACAGCGGAAGCCAAGTCCCTCCATCAGAACGGATGAAAGGGTTCGCCTTGTTTTGACAGTTTTGTGCTTTGACTGGCCGGAGTTTGTAGAAAGTTCGCCTATTGACGACGAAAACAACGGGGCGCGCTGCAATTGTTGTTGAAGCGCTGTTTATTGCCTAGAAGGCTGAGCGGGCCTTTGTTGAGTAGAAACGAAGAACGTACCTGGTGCATATAAAGAGCAAAACGCAAGATGAGCGCCGAATAACCATGAGGCCCGGACGAGGCAAACAACTACCGTCAAGCGCGAGCCAATCAGAGAATATATCCCGATATGGCAATTTTTCATGATTACGTACGAGGGGTTTGTGGCGTTCGTGTGCTCGGTTTTGATGGCAACATGTCTGAAGGCTTTGACAGAATTTGACTGGTCATTCCATATGCCTCGACCCGCGCATCGATTATGTTTTGCCACGTGCGGACGGCAAAATATGCTAGATAAGAAGACATGACGTACAGGGTCAATTCAACCGAGATGAAGGCGCATTCTCCGCGGCTGTGTCGGTCGTGCCATTCGAAAAGTAAGAATTGTCGAGCCTACTTGTAAATGCACGGGCACGGTGGGCTCAACGGAGTTGTGGTACAATTTTCGATATGCTCATGGTGCCACTCGTGCTGCGTACCTACGGTTGCCGAGCAGGGCCAGGTCAACCTTGCGACTTTTCAAGTCGCTTTCTCTGCTCGTGTTCATCAGTTTCACCTCGCCTTCGCCCCGTCCGACCTCCAAGCGAGCCAGATTCCCCTTACGTAATATGATCGGCGGGTCCCCGTACCTAGATCAAGCGCCCCGATAACCTTCGATAACGCGATAGTGGGTCTGATCGCTGTCGCTGACGGTGAGCGCACATTGTGAATTATCTCCCTCACTTCTACTCCGTTTTTCTTCGTTCCTTTGTAAAGTAGGGCATTAATATCTATGCAATACTATTGTTATGATCGATCAATTTAATATTCGCTGAATCATGAGTGACAGGCCTGATCTCCGACCTCCTCCTCGAGCTCCCCTACCAAAGTGCACTTTCACGTACGACCCAAAGGTGGTGACCTTACGGTAACGTCTTGCTTATATGGTATATATATCCATGTAGCTATGTACCAATTTCTAGGTTCTCGCCTCCTCTTTTCACGATGTCATGATGAGAACAGGGTGGTAAATGGCGAAATTGACAAGGTTCGCTACCTATCCAACTGGTATACAGTCCCATACGCGCATGGGAGACAGGAGGTAAGTTAAGAATCGTATTTAGAATACTCTTATACACCTACAGAGACCTTACAATGAGGCGAGGCAAGGTGCGTAGCTGCGAGCGTGAGGTTGGGTTAAGACAGATGCAACTCATGTAAGCTCGCGCACTTCTGGCCATCGTCCATGTCCCTACATCTGTATAACTCGTCTCGTCTCGACTTAATGTCTGTAGTAAGGGTTTATTAATACATTTGTTACAATTATGACCTTATCTTCTGCCTCTTATGTATGCAGGGGGCTGTATTGTACCCAGGTAGGTAGCAAACTCGTTACTTTCGCTTTTCCTGACATATATGACCCATAGCTTAGTGTACAAAAGGTACGGGACCGTATAGACTACCTAATATCTACACGAATACGTGCTTTATCTAGTTCGTAAAGCGTAGTGAGGCCGTTACGCTTTCATGAGGTATGGGAGAGCGCTTTGGTACAAAGGGAAGGAGGAGAAGATCAAGAGCACCACACTTGATCGGCGCGCAATAAAATTCATCGAATATTCTATAGTGTGTCTATGAAGTACGTATATTGGTATATAATACGTAGGTACAGTTAATAAAGCCAGAACGATGCCAGGGATGATCGATGATCTCCTGCATGGTTCATGGTGGTCAATGTAATAATACTCTAGTATCATTCGCGCAATGCATTCGGACTCACTTCGTATAGTCAAATACACACTCTGAATATTATATTAGGGTCAGGACATGGTATCTACAATAGGTTACTACAGTTCACATACCAGGTACGCATAGTAGACTTGCATGGGATCAGGTACCTTTGTGGCCGCTCATAGTAGATCACTGGCATGCTCACATAGAGGCTCGAGCTGGTATTTTATCCAGCGGACGTAATAGACATATTATACGACTATCATTACCCTTTAAGACACGAAAAAAGAAGGAAAACGGAGTAGAAATGAGGGAGATAATTCACAATGTGCGCTCACCGTCAGCGACAGCGATCAGACCCACTATCGCGTTATCGAAGGTTATCGGGGCGCTTGATCTAGGTACGGGGACCCGCCGATCATATTACGTAAGGGGAATCTGGCTCGCTTGGAGGTCGGACGGGGCGAAGGCGAGGTGAAACTGATGAACACGAGCAGAGAAAGCGACTTGAAAAGTCGCAAGGTTGACCTGGCCCTGCTCGGCAACCGTAGTACCTGACAACACCAGCATTTGCCCCTCCGAAGATAACCTCTCGCTGCAGATTGTGTAGTCGAGCTCCGTCCTTCGAACGTCCCTCGGCGTATGTGAGTGGAGCATCACTGAAATGTCGTGGGACGTTCCATCCTTCTTCATCTATCCGACGTGCCTAACCCCGTACAATCATATCGTACATCTCTTCCTCGACCTACGTTCCACAAGCAACCTCCAGCTTCCGAGCGCATCCTCTTCCTCGAATCCCAAGTATAACCACATCTACGTAACTCATTCCGGCCGCCGTTTCGTTCCGTTGCTTCAAATCACTTATATCATACGCTTGAGTTTAGGAGCTTGTTGGTTGACGCTGCCGAGGGCCGTTAATGCGACCTAGAACCCATTAGACTGAGATCGGATTCAGATCGGGCCTGAAAACCTGGGGGTTTGTCTCCAGATCTGCGATGAGTGCGGGGATGCGGGGCTAGGTGAAACATATCATCCGGGCATGCCATGCCACAGAACAGCTCGATCGAAATTACGACGACGAAGACACTCAGCCACACCGACCGTATAACGTCTGTATCTGAGCTCGAGGACGCGTGGGACTCAGTATAATTCAACGTACGAAGTCTTCGATCTACTGCACTGGCGCGAAGCCTTCCTCACTAGGTATCAAGGTACACACACCTACTCCACGTCGTGAGGTCGACACCGTTGTTAAGATGGCTTTCGATGAATGTTCAGCGCCACTGGGTTCGGGAGGATCCAACGATTCTCCGGGGAACGATGACAGCACTCGACCTGATTCGTTTCAGAGCAGGACCGACGAGGTGATAGATATCGAGGTGGAGTGTAAACATGAGATAAGGTTAACCTCCGGTTACATGAGGCAGTTACAATACATACCATTTCACTTACTGATGCGTTGACGACAACCAAAGTATAGTGGTGTATAATCTGAGTGCACAACCTCACCACTTACTCGAGAAATATTAGAACTTCAGAAGATACTGTATGACAAGCTCATGTCATAGACTTTCACGTTATACGACACCTCCTCGTCATAGACTGCGCGATCACCGGTTGATTTGTTTATCTAGACTTTCAAGTTCCTGCCGACATATCGGCCATATCCCGCTAGAGGTTGCGCCTGCACAGCCCAAAATAAACCATCTTCCCTGTCCCCGTTCGGCCATTCCGATCGTAATTGCCAGGTGCAGGGTTCATCCTTCAAAGATTTACATAAGAATTACCGCTTGGGCTATTAAAAGCTATTCAGCTCAAGGGCAGCGAATGCTACAGGGGTATGTATGGACAGCTCCGTCTCGAGGAAGATGTGTTTCAAGGCTATTCAACATGAAGGGAGACCGTGAGAAATACGATTATGGTACTGAACAAAGACCAAAAATATGGATAATTGGATCAACTGGATATGATGTATCGTGTATCATGTAAGTACCATCTACGAGCCACAAAGTCAAGCTATAAGTATACAAAATCTATCACAACCTCACTCCCAATTGCTGGCTTTCAATTGATCATCCATCGAGCGAGCCCTGTCTCCCGATTATGCACTGACCATGACGTGATAACATGATCGCTGTCAGCTGGTACTTAGGATTTACAGTTACCATAAGCAAATAAATGTAACGTCCCTGGCCAACGAATGGAAGACACGAATTAGTATGTCGAGGTGGAGCAAAGCTAGGTACTCGAGCTCGATCGGAATCGAAATCGGATTCGGAGGCGAGTTGGAAGACAAAATCGTTCCTTAAGCTTGGCGCGATTCAACCTTGGTAGACTGCCAAAGACGTTGCGGAAAATATCAATCGAGTCTACGAGCATGTAGTAAGATGAAGGCTGTGAATTGCTTGAGTCGGGTCTTGGAAGATGCAGATGAGGATGAAGATGCTGCGCGATCACAAAAAGGCGGGGAAAGATCAGGAGGAACTGTGAATGATGCGCTAGATAAGATAACGCTGAAGCTTCGATGCGGGGCGGGGTTCTATGAACAGCGCCAGCAAACGTTGATCGCAGTTCACTGAACCTTCGCAAGTCGCTCGTACAGCCGGTATTGATCGTATTCGCTGTTCACATAGTACACCATGGGCGACAACATTCCTCCTAACTCACGCCCAAAGGTATGTTCCTTGGCACGAAGTACGACCTGGTCCAGAGGCGATCATGACGTCTCTTCGCGTAGGTCTCGACTTGCATGCATGGGCAATTCTTGGTTTGAACACAACGTTCAACAATCAAAAGGCGATCGCGTACACTTCGGACTGGGATGAAGACTCGGATGATGGATCCTCCCATCGGCTGCGAGGGTTGCATCCGCACCTAGCACGACCGCCAAGTCCAAAGGTTTAGTCAAAGCGGTTTATGTACCTCGCTGGCACGGCACCGGAAATCGGTAGTATTGGGTATGTGCAGTATTCGTCTCTCTTCCTCGTATATTGCTCTGCAGTATTCCAGTTGATGCTGTACTATGCTATGCTAGCGAATCTTCTGATGGTGGCAGATGGAGTTGTCGTGCCTTGGAGCTGAGAATCAGTTCGCCTTCGAATAGGGTTTGACTCTTGAGATTCGCTCGTTCATACAAGCTTTCCCTTTATCAATAGTACCTACGTGGGTTACCGGATCTCAAGTAATACATCAGACATCGCGCAAGTGTACTGGTCGTTGATATAACCAAGGCAGCTACGGCGTACTACTCGATGGGGCAGGCCACCGTATTTGCGAACCAAAGAAGCAACGCTAGTTGGTGAAACGGAAGTTACAGTAATGGCATGAATTACGAGAAGAAGGGAAGGGGAAGATAGCAGTCGGTCCGAACTTGGCTGTTTCGTCTGTCCGTACCCTCAGGATGACGATTTCCACACCTCTACGTACCATTGCCCATTTGAGTGCCGGAACCTTTCCGAAAGAGGGTGAGTACGGAATATCCTACCTCCAGCTCCTCTCCATATAAAACGCCTTGATGTGGTTTCTATCAGGTTTGTTTGTGAACACATAAAAAGGGATGTCGCATTACCGTTACAAGAGGACAATACGCACCGAGCACGCCACAAATGCCAGCGTAAACCGTTTAACTCCGGCTCACACCACCAGGCAGACGATCTGTGCGAGGATCAGGAAACCGCATTCCTCCTCGGACGTCCTTCAAGGTGAGCTTCGAGCTTAGTGAGCGTAGTTGGGAGTTGCTGCCAGTAGAGCCATGAGGAAGGGTGGCGCCATTCAACAGAAGAACGAGCAGAGAGGGTTGTAGAAGGCATACGTACGCTAGAAGGTGTGTGTGAAGATGAGATAATGGGAAAGTCTCTCTCAAGGTTGGTTCTGCGTGTGCGTGAGAGTACCTCAAGGGTCTAGGAAGGGGAAGGGAGAGAGAGAATGAAGAATGAGGTATGAGATATGATCATGGTGGGTACGTGAGAGAGACTCATGTACAGGGATCTAGGAGGTTCTCAGAGTCAATGGAATAGTTGATGTCCGCCGAACTACGTACCCTGTACCAGCCTCTCTCGTTCAGTCGGACTTGGAACTGCACTGATGTAGTGCTTTCCTGCTCGGTGCCGAGCCGATGCAGCCTACTTGTGTTGCATAACGACTGTACCAAGAGCCAGCACGTTTTCTCGTGGTGTGGCGTAGGTCTTCTTGGCGATACTCGTTCCATCTATTTCTCCTTCGACAGTATAGGCGTCAATACTTTACCAATGAGCGGTCGAATAACATGAAACAATTCAGTTGGCACTTTGAACCCTGTCCTGATTTTGAGTGATAGAACGATTGAATGGGAGGTGTAGAATGCAGAGATGTACGTACGCCGTCTATCGAGCCCCGTCCAGCCATGCGCTCATTGTGATCTGTGCGTGTAGAGTGGGTTTGAGTGAGAGCTAAAATCGTACTGGAGCTTCAAATTAGGTGACCGTGGGTGGACGTACAGGTGCGGTGCCGTACGCACATCAGGGTTCCAGATCTTAGAGATTGGAAGCACGATTGTTGTGTATACCACCTCTGATCTCTGCATTGTCTGGCCTGGTATGTTTATGATGACCTACCATCTTCAAGTTATTTTGTACGACTCCATCATATCGCATTTCTGTAGAACATGCGAACGAAGGATGTCCACGAGGATACGACGGGATCTAGAGTTGCGATACGGTGAGGGTTGGGTGTTCGTTGAACTTTACTCACCTCAGGTCTTCGTGCCTTCGTACGGCGAACACCCGGAATAGCCTGAGTACAGTGGTAATGATCATGATCGCTGACGGATCTAAGCTCTCGCGCCGACGTTTTATCTGCAGCTATTAGCAATTCGCTACCTGTATGTTAGCGTTAGCGTTCTAGTGTCTGTATCTCCTTGTGCTTAAGAGCGGAGGAAGAGCCTGGTCGCGAATGAAGTCTCGTTCCAAAGATAACAACACGCCAACCCGACAAGCCCAGAATAAACGCAGCGTATGCAACGCGAGAGGAGAGAGCGAGCCCAAGGTGGATCTCAAACATACTCAGGCTCTAAGTCATCCCACACTGGCATGGACGGAAGATGCGGCTGGGCGTTCGCCATTTGCGTTCGCGATGCGATAACATTCCGTATTTGAAAGTTATCGCAAAGAAACATAAGCATAACCCCTTCCAGCACGCACCGCCCTGACCATAATAGCCAGAATATGATATGGATGATATGAGCACGAAGGCCTCCCGAGGGCCAAGATCAGTTGAGATCAAGGCGTGCAATATCGCATTGTTGGAATATCAGGGTGCCAGGGTATGCTCAGGGACGGCGGAAGTAAAGCAACCACGACAGGGCCCAGGGATCGCAGACGGACAAAGCAAGCTTGCTGGACGTACGTACGTACGAACACCTGCGAGCCCCACTCCGTTTCTGTTGCGAACGTGAAATGGGTAATGGACATAGGTAAATGGGCCATCGTATGAGCTGAGGCAAGAGTATTGAAGGTAATGAGATAATGAGATAATGATAATCAGAAAGGATCATAAGAAGAGATTGGCTTTTGGGTGTTGAGTGGCATGGTACCTGTACATCCTATCAAACGTGCAATTCTGCGTATGACAGGCCTGAGAGACGGATGGGGGAGTGGGAAGCGGCGGGAATGGCGATGGCAACAGCGAGCTGCGTCATGGAATATGTATTGAGATGGCGGATTGTGCAGTGTGCGTACCTGTGTTGGACTTCGAGCGATCCCGCGTGAAGGGGCCGAAGGATACTGTATGGAAGCGGGACACATGTAGGGCAACGTCGAACGAGAATTGCTACTGATCTGGGTAGTGACGGTGGGAGAGTAATTGTTTGGATATCGGATCCATAAACGTAAAACGGACGATCGCCACTCTGCAACGTTCGCAAATGTAGCTTTAACGGGATGGGACGACGAGAAAGAGGCTCGCGGATGGATTTGAAGAGAGTTTCGGGTTCAGTTGCTCGCTAGAGGCAAGGAGACGAGACTGCACATGGAGACGGCCCGACGGCGTATGTTGTGGCGCATGGTTGAGGGGATTCTAGGAGGATCGTGCCTCGGGATGAAGCGCGGGGAGGATGGGCATTACGGAGGGATAAGCTTCGTTGTTGTGCCTCTGGAAGATGCGTTTTGCGAGGAATCTCTGCGAGAAGGGCTGGCGCTGGGGAAGAGTGAGGCGTGTTCTGATCAGCGAACGGAAGCTGCGGGGGAATACTGGCAGAGACAGCTTGCGATGGCAGCGGGAGTAGTTGTCCTGCCCAAGCAACGCCTGCCCAAGTTGTTCCAGTAGCAGCTCAGATAGCTCAGATCAGCTCAGCTTGTCTCAGCATCGCTCGAGCTCGGAATCAGCTCAGCCAAGGCGCGAAATACAAATCAGCCCGTACGTCATACGTGAGCATTTCACAAATGAGCAGGTGCAGTCGCCCGTTGCAATCTTCCTCGACACACGCACACGGGTGGTTCTGCTGCTGCGATGATGTGTGATGTGTAAACGGTTGGAACGCACACACTTGAGGGAGGAGTGCGTCCACAGAGCGTCCACAGACCATCTCGAAGCCCGGCGTCAAGGGGCAGCGATACGGGAGCAGTGAGATTGATGGTGTTTGTGCATGTTGTGGGGAAGAGTTGTGGGGTATTTGTCGTAGATCGGGAAGGTGATTGGACAGACAGTGCGACCCGAAACAGTGGAAACGCGGGGATTGGGGAAAATGCCACCAGTTTCCTTTTCAGGCACACAAGCCGGTGCATCGGGCCAACGCTCAAAACAGTTCGCGCACCTCCCCTCCCATTTACTTTACCCTCCATCCCAAATACCCCCTTCCTTGTCTGCTGCTCATCGTCCTCCACGACCTCCACGACACATCACACGATGGCAACCGCATTCTACTCGTCCTACAAGCCACAAATCCTCTCCCGCCAGGAGGGCTTCCACCTCCCGTCCCCCGCACCCTCTACTCCCCCCTCTGACGGCACTCCCTCCTCCGTCCCAAACAACTCGTCCTCCAACGGCAGCAACGCGTTCGATACCAGCAGCCTCTTCATCTCTCCGCCTCGTATCTCTCTGTCCCAGAAACATTCAGAAAGTTCCCCTCGGCGAACAACGACCAGAATGGCCACGGCGCTCCGAGCATGGACTTCTCTGACGAGCTCGCGAGCCTCATGTCTCATCCAACACACAACAACTCGCATGAGCGGTCCACACAGAGCCCCGTCAGCGTGTCGGGCTACGACGATTATCACGCCCTACGACGCATAATATCTTCGACATTAGCGCGCCCACAAGCCACCATCATCATTCCTCGTCCCACTCGTCTTCACATCATGTTCCTCCATCCCCGCATTCTCCGTATCCGCCTGCCGCGTCTGCATTCACCTTCCCTCTGCATCCACAACCGCCATGGTCTGCATACACCGGGCTCGTCTCTGCAAACGCCGACCCACGGGCCACTGCACGAGTTTACCTCACACTTCAACTCGACCGTTCCCGCGATTGGCTCGAGCATGCGCTATGAGCCGCCTTCATCATCGCATGGCCACAGCTCAAACGGACCATCTAGCCACCCATTCGCGCTTAACGTGAACACCTCCGGATCTTCAGCTGCCAACCACCACAACCCAAACTCGCCATCAGCCTCGTCCGCAACCGGAAATGAGCCCTCTTCATTCTCCTCGCACGGTTTCCCGACTCCTTTGCTCATTGCACGGAACTCGACAGACGCCATCCCCGTTCTGCCCCCGTCATCCTCTGGCCGGGACTACTCTCGACGCGGAGATGACTTCTCCCGCTCCAGGTCGCGATCTCGTTCCAATGCACAACCGCCCGCGGACCCTCCATCTACGAACGGCGGTCCAGCACGCACGACACGCACTACTCGCCCAAAGCGAGGAAGCGTCTCGAGTGTGTCGCCGCCGCCGTTGCACCGCGGCATCACCCAGCCTCTTGTCATTCCTTCGGCCTCGCCCGCACCCTCGAACGGACCACGTTCTCCACTCAGTTTGCATACTTCTGGCTGGTTCGGACCCACGGGCAGCTTGGGTGGAATGAACGGGCTCAATGGCTACGGGATGAACTCCATTGGCTCTTTGCAGGGCATGGGTGAATTCAGCCTTCCCACTCCGGATAGCGTGCATGGGCACGGCTGTTTGGAAGTGTCACTCAAGGGAGTCCGAAAGAGCTGGGATTGAGCAGCAGCTTAGGTAACGGTGGCTGAGCTTGGGCGGTACAAACAAGTCAGACAGCCCGACAGACGATTTGGCTGCGAAACAGTGAGTTCATTGGATTATATGCGCATATAGTCTCAGATGGGGTTAAACACAGACCTTTCCTCGGGAGCAGGGCTCAAATTGCGAACGAGAAGAGGCGTAGGAGGAGAGAGTCGCATAACGCCGTCGAGCGTAGGCGACGAGACAATATTAACGAGAAGATTTCGGAATTGGCGACGCTGATTCCAGAGTGTCTGCTCGACCCGAACTGTAAGTGATTTTGTTTTCCGGTGTACTCACCTCGGAATATACATGTGTTTCTTGTGTTGACTTGGCGTTTAGCTACGATGGCGATGCCGGCTACCTTTCCACCAGCGAAGATTTACTTTTGTCTGCTGGAGGCGCCGCTGCGGCCAATTCCAACGCCAGTGCTAGCCCAGAAGCCACGAAGAAAGAGGAGTCTGTGGATGACAAGGACGGCGACGGTAATGGCATGGTCAAGGCGAACAAGGGCATGATCCTGAGGAAGAGCGTTGAATATATCAGGTGTGTATATCTCTACTTTATATCCTTCCCATTCTATGCGAGTTGGGGTGTATGCGCGGTTTTGCCGTGGAGACGTGGTGGACGAGCGAGAGAGAGCGAAGAAGAGCGCCGGGATGCGCTGTACGGTGAAACATGGGTAAATTCCCGCCTCAGCTGTCTAAGCGCGTGAGCGGTGGCGGGTTGAAAGAGAAGCTGAGAATTGCAAAGGAGGGCGGGAGTTGGAATTCTCGCGCATACAGTCCCATTTAAAGGCTCGTATGGTGGCACGGGATGGACGGAGGAAACTTCGGAAAAGTCACGACGACCCGCGACGGGTATATCTCGTGAGAGCGATAGGCGCCCCGACGCTAGTCGTTTTGCGGATTTTTGTGGCAATCCGGGCTTCTTTTTTCTCCAGTGCGCCATCGTTGACTGTGAGGACGTGCTCAGATGAGCATCACTCATGGACCTCGAGTGATCCATGGATTTTTCCACGCTATCATGAGACTGGTTTCGGTCTCCATGGGATACGAACATGTGCTGATTTTTGTGGTGCTTGCTTTTATCACAGATACCTTCAACAGCTCGTCTCGGCGCAGGCTACGAGAAACCGCGAACTTGAGCAGCAGCTGCATGGCTTCCGTGGTGACTCGACCAGCGTTGACGTCAACGGCTCATCTGAAGATGACGCACTCGTTTTACACGAGGAGATTGACGGCTTCAATCTCGACGGTCTCAATGGCTCAGATTCATCGCCTTCGAGAGCCTCTCAGCGACGTGCGTCGGCGTCGATATCGAGGAAGAAGTTTGGAGGATCCGAGCTAGAGAGCGTGGCTGAGACCGATCAGGATATGGATCACCACCAGGAGGACCAGGACATGGAGAGGCCGAGCACCGCAGGAACGGGCGGCAGCCCCTTGAGCGGGAGCGGATCAGACGACATTGAGGGAGAGGAGGAGGAGGAACGTGGACGGAAGGGCCGTGATGGCCGTCCGATGGGCTTCGGTGGCCCGTGAATCTGAAGGTGGAAGACGACATGGAGACGTGCTGAGTTCGAAACGGACATGTTCGAGTATTCGAGCATTCCTCCGAAAATGCGGATGCGACACCTTTGTTCGCTGACTCCGGCCTATTCATCGTTTCGTGTCGTCGGGCATCTCGTTAGATGTTCGTCTTTGTGGCACGCACGAATGACTTCTACGACGTACACGAATGCGCGTCCTGTCGTGACGCCTCTCACGGTTCACCCTGTCTTGCATCGGTCTCGTTTCCTCAAGCCCGTCCCGCCTCGTCTTCGTCTCTTGGCTCTTGGCTCCTCTCATGGCTTCCTGGTTCTCCCGATTCCACCACCGTGTATCACTACTTTCCCACATGCCAGGTCTCTCTGTTTTCATAGCTCCGTCCCCCTCACCGTCACCTGCCGCTCTCACCCCCTACATCTTCCTTCTCGCCGCCCTCCCCTTCCCCATCCATTCCATCCGTCCGCATTTGGCCCTCTGACGTCTTCGATTCGCTCTCGCCTACCTATCTATCCACTCCAATATCATCTCATCCATCCCCAACCTTCATGCCGAAAACATTAATCGCCGCCGTTGTACCATATTATTCACTCACCACCCTCCTCACCCCCCTTTGGCGCAAGCGAGAACGAAACTCGACCAAAAGAGGAACCTCCACCTTCATCATCATCGCCCGTATTCTGCTGATCGTTCGCCGCCTTGCTTTTTGTTTTATGATGAACCTCTTAAGTCCCAATCTTGTGTATGATAGCTGACCTCGCCTTCCTCACGGACGATGATGATGACGACAAACCCACGTATCTTCTTGTGCTTTTTTACTTAACCATCCGTCTTATGATTTGATTATGCATGTAGTCGCACTACTGTGCGCATGAATGCGTGCGTACGTGCGTGGAACGAGAAATCGAAAGTATATGTGTATGAATATATTCAGGAGTTATATCCCCGCCCAATACACCCGCCGTTTCCACGTCGAAGTCTCCAGCTCTTAGTCGTGCATATGGCTACTGCATTCGATGAGATGAACTCTGGGTTGCCGAGTTTGAGGCTTTGAAGTGCGCGTGTGAGGATCGATGAACGGATGGCCGTCCATCTCTGTTCAGTCCACTTCTTCGAAGTCGCGATGGTCAGAGTGGTACATTCACTCATTGGCGTGATTAATCTGCTCGTATTACACACATTAATGTTGCGTGGTAAGGCTAATTGACACGATCCATGGATAAAGCGGTGCACGATCGTGAAAGTAGACTAGTACAAGTGCAGCTAGTCGTGAGTTCTAGGAAGGGATCGCATTGTACGTACGACGGCCCTACTAACTGCGTACTCGCCGAAGAACATACCCCGAGGATCACTAAGTACTCCAATTATCTTTGCTGTTATCATCATCAGCTCCGTACGTGTTCATAAGTTCATCTCAGTCTGATCATGAACTTGGACTGACTGGCGGACGGATTGATCATTACGTCTCTAGTTGCAAGTTCTCCAGTATCGAGCAGATCGATGACGTCCCGTCGTGCGTTGATTATACGAGTGCCCAACATCTATACATTTACACATGAACCTGCAAATATTAATACAAACATTAATACAAATGAAGAAGTCTTCAGGCCGAGGGAATACCACGAGGAAGAGCTGAGTCCAGTAGGCGGGGTGAGAGAATATCCATCAGCCTCAAGCTCAAGCTCGCGAGGAATTCTGAAAGACACGATGATTGGAATGACCGACGAGAGGTTTCATTTCGAGCTGCCAGTGGAGTTCTCTGCCGGCGACAAAGCAGTGGAAGTTCCGGGAGGAGAGCACTGTGTAAATGAGAGAACGCAAGAATGAGGACTTCGAAAGGGGCAAGGGGGGAAGAGCCGTATCTGGAATTCGTGATCTACAGACGTATAGGGCAGTCAGAGTTGTGAGTACGTATTTCTGTGGTGCAAAGAGGTAGCCAGAAAACGAGGGTCCCAGCCGTAGGAAAGGGAAGACAATGCGAGTCGACTTGTGGGTGGCTTCAGAGGGGCATTGCAGAGTACCCTGGGATCGGAACAGCGTGGAAGGTAAGACTATGTGGAGTAGCTCGTAAACAGTGAGCCGCTACACACCTTCGGCCGTCGGCTTGAATTGCTTTTGGAGATATATTCTAGGACAAATTTTCACGGCGCAGCTTTCCTCAGTTGGTGATCGGTTGTCACCTATGATGAGTGGCACCTCTCCTCGAAGCTTGGAAAGCAGTTTGGGGGACCCTGTGGCCACGGCGAAGGCACCTCCCGCGAGCAGCTCAAGATCACAGACGAGACGCATTGGAACAGCGAGGCAATCAGAATGTTTGATGAGCGACTTGTCCACTGTATAAGGTCCGAACGGGCGCGAAATTCTGGGTCCCTGTATTTCTGTAAGGCCAGACTCACTTATGACAAGGTGGTTCGACCGTATACTGACTGGCAGCTCGTGGCCTTGTGCGGCAACCCGGGGATAAATTATGTTCTCCGATGCGTATGTCGGAGGCGAGGGCTGGCTTCTCCTGTCGCATGTTACTAACAGTTGAGCGGTTGGATAGGCCTTGAGTATTGCTGAGCTACTCAGCCGTAGTAAGCATACGGAACGCACATGTGTAGAGAAGAACAAGGTGTACTGCAAGGGTCGCCAAGAACGTCACTGATTACCTCGACCGCCCGCCTCAGTTCGGGTCGCGTGAGGTAATTACTAGAAGTATATGCACAAAATTGGCTCGATTACGCCTCGGGGAAGCAGCCCCTAAGGCTTTGTGAGGTCGAGGCCAGATATTCCATCGTAGCACACGCCCGGGAACTGGAAGGAAGGATACGATCGCTAGTACGCAGTCGTTAGTGGGCTGAATGCAAGATGACAGAGTTAGGTTTTGATTGCTCACTGAGGCAGAAGGGAAAGACCTCGCTTTATCCTCCTGCTAATAATTTCCGTGTCGTGAGACGTGCGAAGCAGTTGATGGGCGCAGGACTGGGGTTCAGCAGAGTGTGCCGATGGGCTGCCAGAATTTCAGCGGTGCCTGCATCTTCCGCTCGGACACTGCTGTTTCCAGAGATTAGATGCTTACGACATACAACCAAAACAACGCTTACCCTCTACCAATAGTATTACCGCTATTAGACACTATAGAGGGGTATTTAGTAGGAGCCTAGTGGTCGCTACACTCAACGGAAGGAACCTGGTCGTGCGGAGCGAAGGGAATTGGGCGTGCGAACAAAACCTTCTCCTGCTGACGTACGAGAAGAGATCAGAGTATGGTGTGAACCCAGAGTCCCAGTCCCGGCCGATGCGTCCTGCATACGTCAAAAACGCGCTTGGCATTGCGCAGCGGTAAAATGTGCTCATTGGCCATGTAATCAATAGCTCACCGCACCTAATGTTGCTTCTATGACCTGGAAGAGTAATCAGAGACTTTCGCGTAGTCTATAATACCGGTAAGGAGGCGGCTGGAGACCAGAGGCAACGTTCACTCACCCTGGGAATAAGTGATCAAAACAGCTTCAAATTCCTACATTCCTATAGACGCGAGTCCCACTGGTCCTGTACAATACCGCCCTGGGAAGATCAATTCATGCGTATTTCAAGACGTAAGTCTTTCGTACACGGTCGTCCGTCGAGAGAGCTGTATTGCGCCTCCCACAAGGATGGGCCTTGGTGCAGGAGGTGAAGACTAATGGAGTCATACACGTCCTACTAAGCGCTCCATAAAAACACAGCTTCGTGTTACGGACGATTACATGAGTAAAGCATCTAAAAGTAAAGGGATCGGCCTCAGTGACTCGTTCTCTCTTACCTCTCTGCGCGAAGCATCATGTCGCCAGGATGGGATGTCTTGGACCTTGAACAACGGGATCTTCGAGCAATGGATGGCAGCAGAGTTCAAAGCTGCCTCGCTGGCATGAGGCGAGCTATTGTATTGGCGATTGGTCCTGACGAGATCTTCTACCCCGCAATTATGACACCTTGGAAGCATTCATAGCGCTTTACCCCGCACGGTTCTACAAACAAAGTACGTAAGTCTGGAAGGACCAAGGTATCGGATAGGGGTGATGCCCAATAGAGCGATCTAGGTGGGAAGTAGATATGGTTATAGAGCGGCTCACCGGTTTCCGGTGGGGTGATTGTATGTACTAGCTCTGCTTTGTCCGTGGTACTTCTAGACCATCCTGTCTGTGCTGATGTTACCGCTGAGAGGAACAGGTTTGACCTGTCTGTCGGTCAAGAAGCCACTGGAGCACTTAGATGAAAGGTTAGATAATGCGCTGATACGGAAGACGAAATTTCGGACGCACGGAGGAACACGAAGGTATATTTGCGTGCCTCTATAATAATATCGGATTCCATCATGATCGTGGGGATGATATGAGATGGCTATCATACTTGTGGTGCCACGAGAAACCGTTGACGACGGTTCGAGTTGTATAGTAGTACACTGTACATGTACAGTGGGTGGCAAGTTCCAAGGTACGACCAATTGGCCCTGACAGTGGCTTGACATCAACAGCGTCTATTGCGATAAGATGGAGCAATCGCACTGATGAGCTGCGATAGGTAAGTGTATAAGAACCAGTGTTCGGAGGCATTGAGCAGACCTATCCCGCACATCTCACCATCTGTTCAGCGGTCAGCGGAGATTGTGAAGCGTTGATGCTCCACCATCTAGTACAGCTCTGTGTTGTGTTGGCCTTGCTTGTGCGGCAGAAGGAAGAGTATCTGCGGGAGGACCATGCCTCCAGGTATTCCTTCGGCCAAAGTAGAGTGATGGAAGCTTCAGCGTGTGAGATGATCTAAAGTGTCAGTGAGACAGGAACAAATTAATATCACCGACGAAGACGTGCCTTTCTGCATCACGGACGGAGCTTAGAGTAGAAGCACGTCCATTGCCCTCGTGAGTACACGACCAGAGCGATGAAAGCGGCTTCAGCAGTTACTATACCTTACTATACCAAGGCGAATATCGCAAACCTTCGTGTAGTAATGAGTACATGGCAGCAATATCATAGCATCCGTCACGGTCCTATGGAAGTATCACCACTGACCATTGATCATCCGATGGTAGAAGTCTTGCTCATCATAGGCAGCATGTGCTCGTAGAGGTTGATGCGAGCCCGCCGTGGTCTCTCTACGGCTCCTTCGCAATTACAGTGATTCCTGACCAGCATCTGTATACTTTCCTTTACTCGCCGCTAATTATTGGAGTACCTTGTACCGTCTAGACAGAAAACCAGAAACAATATCATAATGTAAAGCTCCTGGCACTTGAGCTGCCGTAATCCGCATACTGAGATACACCAACAAGAATACCGTTGTAAGTTAACAAAGCGGCAGGGGAATAACCTCCACCAGAGTTTTCAATCTGTGAAACATAATGGCACTCAGGGCAGACCTGGAGCTTGCTGTCAGACAGCCCGATAAAGACACGGCGAGGCAGAATTCACTTATCGAAGGCAACAGCTCTTCACACATAGCTATACCGTTGCAATGACTATCCAGGGGCGTTAAACTGAACATTTTGATGCTGAGGCGGATTCGACAACCTATAGTGTTTGATTGAGAAGAAAAAGGCTTTGTTCAGTGCTTCAGCGATATAGACTCTAGACCTTGCCTCAGGCTCTCCGAGAGAAGTACACAGATTATCTACGATGTGAGAGAAGAACAGGTCAACTCAACGTCGATAGTTCCGAAATGGCAAGACAAACTAGAATTCGTACCCCTGGTAGGTTGTGGCGCAGTGAACTAAAGCGAGCAGCCTTCAAGTACTCCGGTACGACTCATATGTGTGGCCACCAGGAAGGAGCTGGTTGCATCCGAGTGACTCTAACCGTTGAAACGTTGACACGGCGGATGATATTTGTCACTGGTGGGCCCCGTATGATGCAGATGTGATGCCGGGGGGATGATACGGTTTGATGTCAGTGCTAAAGTAGATGTCTTCATTGGTAATGACCTACAGTAAGTCCTATGACTCGAGGGGAATGCGACGGATGCCACGTACAATCTTTATAAGACTCTGATAGACTGGTGAATTTGTGTACTAGTATCCCGGAGCTCGAAATAGGAAACAGCGACCAATCAAGGTTGTCAGCTCGCCCGAACCTGTACGACAAAATTAAACGCATGTCAGGCGAGCAGCCGTTGGCAGGAACACTATACAGCTATTAATACATATTTAGGGTTGGAAACATAAAATGGCTTACCATTAGTGCTGAAGCAATCGCTAGGCTTGTCTGGGGATGACATACAGTAAGTCTTGTCACGCGAGGGGGATGCAGGGATGTAGGACTTGACCATGTCATGCAGTGGTTGGGAGCAGATAAAGGACAAGCATCAATAACCCAGACAAATGACAGGTGTCTAACATGCGCCAATATTATCCTATCCGGAGGGCGAGAACTTTTAGTCTGTTAGCGAAGACGAGAAATCGGTATACTCTCACATACTTACCAGAGAGTCCGAGTCGCACCACAAATACTTCACCCATTGACGCATGTGCGTACCAAATCCATGTTGTCGTATGTCTGGGTCATAGTCTACGAATCTACTACACACATCGAAGTTATTCAGTGAAGAATAAGTAACTTGAAAAAAAGAAGCTATGGATGCCGCCACATACCTTGATGAACTCCAATACGTAGATAGAACTAGTGTCCCTGTGTAGCCTCCCGGGGCTTGAGGTGAGAAAGAGTGACCAGCCAATGATGCCAACTCACCCGAGCCTGTGGCTGCGAAAATGAACACTGAAGCTGTCAACTAGATTTTTTATATTCAGCGATGTTGGCCCTTGCCAGCAACGCCAGGCTCGGCGTTCCATTTAAAATAGCCCCTGCACCCTCCGTAGCACAGTTATTGTTATCACAGCTGTCTGCGCCGTTCCGTTCAATAGTCGCTTCAAAAGATGGGTTGAGTAAGTAGACGTCGAGTGTGTGGCTGGAAGCTCGGAGGTGAGGCCAAACTGATCGTGCTGGTCCAGCTCGCATCGGTAATATTACGCCGGCCTCGGCAAATCTTACGCGTCGTATGACCACACGTACTATGAGCAGATCTCGCCCTCAGGAGTGAATACATTATTGCCGGGGTAATATGGCAGCTTACCTTTTTACTGTGACCGAGTACAGAGCGGGCTTGGCCACTATTGGAGTGTACTCATTGCCGTGACAGCAAGCACGATGGCCATGCGTCTTATTCTGCTGGTGAGACAGGACCATACATTGCGATGTTAGCGTTGGCTGTTGGAGTTGTGCGTAGAATGGCGATCAGCTACCGATGGTCTGAATTGCCACGTGTGAACGTACGTCTCGACAAGATCTATCAAAATGCAAATCATGCAGATCATTTGTCCATTATCGTCACGTCTAGTATCCTGTAGACGGTTGCAATTGGTCTTACTAATGACCAAACCCTTCTACGTGAGTACACTTTCGACCGAGTGTCGACCTCATGAGTAGCTGGGGCCCACAGAGCGTCGAACGCTGTCGAGCCTCGACAGTCACGCTGAATCCTAGTTCATCAGAAAAGCACTGTTCCGAGACGGCACGGTCCTGTCAATTTCTCGGGAATACCTGGAATTCGGAATCTCGTCATGAATAGTCTGATAGTACGAGCAAAGAAGAGCTTTTCAATATAGCTGAACGTACTAGAAGATGATGTCGGCATCCCGCACAACGTGCTACCCTGGATGGTTCATATAAAAAATGGACGAGCGCGTGCAGCGTTGGACGTTCAGTAAGTCCGTACCTATTGTGACAGGCACCGGTGAAGAGCTTGCTGACTGCTATCTTGACGTCAGCGACATGGCCTCGACAGCTTCGTGGCATCGGGTAGTCCGTTAGCATGCTCATTGGCGTATAACGTGATTCGCAGTAGGAGGTTATGTTATTGTGCTTTCTGATGTCGAGGAGTCGGCATCAAAAATTAATAAGAACTAGATCGACCTCGGAGGGAAGCTTCGGGGAGGGATGACGGTGGAAGACGACCTTTGTACCAGCTGCTATTTGCAGGCGAACAACCTACTACTGAAGAAAGCAGAGGAAGGCCTACCACAGTCGTCAGCAACTCTAAGTTCAACTCAAAAGCGATCACGTGCGTGATGGGCGCGTATTTTTGCACGCCCGAGCTCGCGTCTTCCTCGTACAACCGGGGAAGTTTAGCGGGCGTCGGAATTGGCAACAAGCACCGTGGACAGCCGTGGTACCAGTAGAACCGGTTGAAGGGTAAGTAGACTTTCTTTCGAGTTACGTAAGCTCGTCCGTGCGAAGCTGACGTGAACCTATCACACACTATATCAGCCTGTCGGTATGGCCGCCGCGTTCTTCGCTCTCCCGAGCTACTTTAAGTTGCCCCAACTTAAGTCTGCTCTTCTTTCGCTCCCAAAGCTTTTGGGCAGCAGCAGAACTCACTGTATGTGCCCAACGCTTCGCCAGCATTGGCTAGCTGTTACTAATTTTAAACAAATTTGCAGGTTCCAATTTTACCCATGACATCCGAGGACCGTCACACGCGTCAGCTGCGGCTTGAGGCACTCTGCGCCCAGCGCACAGAGATCGAGGGTAGACGTGGCAGTATCATCAACGAGCTGAAGCTAGTCGACCGCAAGCTCTGCGAGATCGACAAGCAAATTTCACGTCTTGCGCCCGTATACAGCCTACCGGATGAAGTTCTGCTCGAAATTGTCGAGGCTGCCTACGTGCATGACTTCCCATACTGTCGCAACCAGGACATTTCCGCTGTTCACTCCCCCGTTGCCTTCAGTCACGTCTCACGTCGGTTCAGGCGAGTTGCCTTAGCCTCTACAAAGATCTGGACGTGTATCCATGCATCCCTCGGACAGCCAGACAGCCACATGGGGATCATTCAGGCTCACCTCGCACACTCTAGAGATCAGCCGCTCTCAGTCATATTCCATTATCTTCTCGCTCCCCCTCACGACAATCCTACGGACGAAGCTTGGGAACAATACGGCTTTCACTGCCTACACGCAGAACTCGCATGGAATCTTGTTCTTGGCCATTTCCACCGCTGGAAACATCTCGCGATGTTCTTCGGCTCCATGGACCCCATTGTTCCCTACATGGAACGACTTGTCGGTGGTAACTTCCGTCTACTGGAAAGTCTCTACATTTGGGTCGACAAGCGCTGTACTGCCGAGCCTGTCTATGAAGACGGTCTGCGACTGAACTTCCGTGCTCCCCTATTACAGAAGCTGAGCCTCTGTGCAGAGATATTCGATGTCGAGCATCCCCTCGCCATTCGGAACGTTACTCAGCTGGCGCTGTGCCGGATGTGGAAGCTGACAACATACGATGTCACCAGCGTCTTGTCCCATTGTGCCGCCTCTCTCACGTACCTGGAGATATCGGGTGATTACATATTCGAACCCGTGGAACAGGGACTGGACAAGGTGCATCTTCCCAAGTTACGCCATCTGTTGATTCATTCCACCGTCGACGAGGCGTGGTATCCGCTCCTCACGCTCCTCGACGCCCCTCACCTTGAGTCTCTTGCGGTCGAAGACGAAGAGTCCCTGAATGGCTTCATCGAAGCCGTTGAGAGCGGACTCTTCCATTATCACAACGTCCGCTACCTTTCGATATCGCACACCGAGGAAGCCACCCCGCAAAAGCTTCGCAAGACGTCATCCCGGTTTGTACGGGCATTCCCTTCCCTCGCACACCTTCGAGTCAAAACGAAGACGAATAAGTATGGCGTCATGCGTCAAATCCTGGGTGCTTGTCGCCGGCCGACCGACGACACAAACGATTCGGAAACCTACCTCCCCACCTTGAAGTCTTGGTACAATCTGCGTACTCTGACGTTAGAAAGCCCCGAAATCGACGAGGTCGCGCTGAAGATGTTTACCTTGCAGCAGAGGCGTCACTCCAGCACTTTCGGTCAGCTGTGCTTGAGGAACGCAGGGGAGAAGCCGATCTCGTCCGCTACGCAACAGTACCTAGAGACGATGGGAATGACCGTCACTTTCACGAGAGAAGTGTCATGCTCGAGGTTCGACGCGTACAATTGGCATAGCGAGGAATTCATACCATGGGTGGTGCCTGTGATATGCTAGGGACGTACTGTTTTTGTTTTGTTTTGCCGCGCAGGTATGTCACAGCCGGGGATATTCCAGTACTATACTTATTCGCAGAGTACGGGTGGTATTGTACGCAGATTTCTCGTCGTCATCGAGTATATTTACCAGTAAATACACGTAGGCAAATGATATGTCCGCACTGCTAATCCGATCCAGATTCCAGAACTGCCGCTGTTTCTCACCAAGCTTAAGGGTTCGTTACCTGAGTACCCCTCTTCATTTCCCCAAGCACCCCAGTCAGTGTTGCGTAAGACTGCCCAGGTCTACTGAGTCTTACGCGCAACGCACCTGTTGCATTCGCTCATTGCGTCCATATCCAAGCACACGGAAGCGTTGCGACAGGTAAGGCCCTGTAACAGCAAGCAAGGGGTGCGTTCCGGCAAGTTGGCCGATCTTTCCTCGACACCCAGCAATCTCTTATGTAGTAAGCATAGCATGGATACAGTAGATTAGGCGAGAACCTTTTCAGGGAGGACACGTAGATGGGCTTTTCAATGCATACACAAAGTGCTTTCAAAGAAACTATGAATACCAGAATAAAATGCAGTAAGCCGAAGTTCGTAATAGACATAGGAAAAATCAGGTGATAGACATGCGAATGAAAGAGTCCCGAAGCTAGGAGATAAAATTGTACCATGAGGCAGCGCATCATGCAGGTCCTCGTCTTCCGCCTTTTCTTCCATGCCGCCTCCTGCCATTCCTTTCCGCACTGTCATTGATATCGAGAGCGGGATCCACGAGCGGCCGAGCAGGTAAGCTGGCAAGACCACTAAGGGGAAGATCGACTCGGTCCCGCAACGACGTTCCTACCCTACCAGGGCCGGGCTCGGTCAAGCGAGCAAGCAGCGGAGTACTCTGTTTTGCGACGGGGTACACCGGTTCAGCATTCCGAACGACCTCTGCATCCTGGAATTCTCGATGAACGTCACGATCACCACGAGCAAGACCATTCTGCCTCGACTGTCTGCCCTTCCTCCTGCCTTTAATGGGGCTAGGTGGCCTCTCGACAGTGAGCGCTGTATCTGACAGGCGATCCGCAAATGGAATGTCGTTGTCGCGTGAGAGTCTGCCCTCGAGACTGGGTCGCTCGTTATAAACAGAACGCTCCCCTCCACCGTTGTCAGGGTACAGATCGTCTCTCCTTGACCCACCAACGTCGACGGCGCGGCGCCGATCTTCAGGAGAAGGATATCTCCGCTCACTGACATACCGGTCGATGCCGGGTTCAGCACGCCTCTGGTCGCGACTGGGCACCGGCGGCGGGCTGGGAGGCCGAGCATTGGATACACGCCTATTGGGGGCATTGACGGGGAGGCCAGAACGCTCAGCTTCTTCTCGCGTAAGCCATTTGCGAGCCTCGTTATCGACGATGGGCAACGCTTGTTCTCGCTCTGGGCCAAAGCGCGACTACAGGGACGAGTTATCAGTATGAGTGCTGTGCAAGCACGTTGCAAACTATACCTTGCGAGTACTGGTTTCCGACACACTAGACGTGGGCTGCTTGGTATCTCGCTCTGGTATTGGTGGGCGAGATGGTGCAGAGTAAGAGGGAGAAGGTGAGATTCTTTCTTTGGCCTGGACGACAGTAAGCAATGGTATTGGAAATATCACACAAAACGTACATTTCGAACATCTTCACGTGCTGGCCATCGCGACGTAGATTCATTCAGTGGAGGCAGGATCTTCACTCGATCGATAGGGGAGGCCGATTGATAAGACGCCGAGCGTGAAGACTGGACAAAATAAGCCGGCAAATTCCTTCGAATGCACCAAAGGTACTCACAGTCCCGCGGTAGTTATCCAAGTATCTACCACGTTCAGGTTCAAGATACGTCGGAGTTGGCTGTTCATGGTATCTGTCCCCTGCAGGAGGCGTTGGAACATCGAGCCGAAGTGGTTCATTAGGTTGACGCCGATCCCCGAGCGGGGTGCTGTTTGAACCTGTCATCTTTCTCGGAGGTTTACTCGGATGAGATGGTGCATCTCGACGATCCTATGACAGCGTCAGAGAAGCCATTGACGAAAGACGTATTTTCTCACCATAGCAAAAGGCGTGCCGACAGAAGTAGCTACATCCTGGCGCAGATGGGGAGGGGGAGCGCGCTGCCAGTTCATTTCTTGTGACACAGAAGATGGAGTACTGTGCATGGCTTTCGGACCTGTAGGAGGTAGACTTCTATCGAGAACTACATTGGACGTTGATCTAACGGGAGGAGGCCTGGGCGCCGGGCGATGATCTACTTCCATGGGATCGTTGTCACGCGCAATATGAGAAATGTCGTTGTCTATGCGATTACGGCTGCGACCACTGGGCCCAGTCGGAAGTTGGTTTCGCGTACCTGAAAGGAGGTCAGTGGAATGCACAACATTTTGTGAGGAATGACGCCGCAGGCAGTCGAGCAAACAATCAGATACTTTACCAGAGTACTGGCTACCTGGAATGGGTGCAATCCTTCCTGGCGGCGGCGGATTTTTGGAGGCTTCCCGAAATCGTGCACTCTGAGGTGGTAAAGGCGTTCTCTTGCGGGACGCTAATATGAAGAGGAATTGATGAGTTTTGATAGACACGATGGGCATTGCGGACGTACGAGAGGACTCCAATGCATCGGCATCAGCAGCGCTAATTGACCAGTCCACTCTAGTCTCACGGCTATCGATGATTTCACGAGTCTTGAAAGGCTCGACTGGGGAATGGTCTGTGCGTCTGCGCTTTACATCCACGTCGTACGAAATGTCATCTTCACGCGCTCTACGCTGAGGAATGTTATCCGGCACGTATGAGTCCATATAGGCCGGTCTGCCTGGGGACGGCGAACGTTCGTATCTGCTCTTCTGCCTTGGTGGCGAAACAGGAGAACGGCCATTATATGCGTCTGCGCTGGATAATCGCCTTCGCGGAGGGCTTGCTTCGCGAATACGCGGAGGCGGGGAGCGGGGCCCTAGAGAAGGAAAGGACAATGTGGTTAAGAACGGAAAGGAACGCAGACGCAGAGCGACGACATGAATGGAAAGTAGAAAACGAAGGAGTCCACGATACGCGGCCGGGCGTCGGATACAGGATGGAGTCGTTTAAACAATGGACGAGTATGGAGAGCACAGCTCGACCCCCGAGGCTTCTCAAGACAGTCGAGAGTTGAATGTCTTCCACCTCGGGAGGAGGATAGGTGCCGTATGCGAGAGGAGGAGCAATCGGATGAGGCGGATAACGTACTGGAAGCCGTCCACTCGGAGTCACTGCGAACGCCTTGCGAGAAAGATGCGGGCGGCGGCGGCGGTTGTGGAAGGGAGCGGTCGTATCGTCCATGCGGAGCTTTCGAACGGCTGTCGACGTCACGGCCGGCAAACGGTGTCGGCGGAGAGTCACTTCTAGTAGGAACCCATGTTCGATCGTCAGCAGTAAGCAGGATGTTTTCTCGAGATCTATCTCTCCTGTTACTGTGGTCTTGGGAAAGGGGAGAGCGTTCTCGACGAGAACGAACTCCTCTTTCTTGCCCAATAGGTTCCCGTCTTCGTGGTGGCGATGGCGCACGATCAGCTCTTCTATTATCAGCAGCTCTGGGAGATATCGGTCGCGGCGGAAGGATTGAATTCAAGTCTCGTCGTCCAACACTCAAGGAAGGATCATTTACGACTGTCTCATCGCCAGGGCGGTAATGGCGGTCCTCGTATGAGAGCGGACCCTCTGGCGATGAACGACGTCTGTTTTCACGTCTCGGAGGAACAATATTTTTGTCCTCAGCATCAGTGTAGTCGGAGGCCGCCGTATCAGTTCTACGTGCGCCACTGCGGTCTTTGTTCTTGTCCAGTGATGCAGCGGCGGCACTCGACCCAGGGCGAACCCAGGTCGATGTATGCGTCTTCAGGTTGTAGTAGTAAGGTCCACGGTCATAGTCTTTGCTGGAATACCTTTCCTCCCAGTCAGGAGGCAGAGACGAAGTTCCCTGGGAACCTACGTCGTGTTTGCTATGCCCATTCGACTTTCTGTCTCGACGAACCATCGCACGAGGTTTTTGAGTATGAACCGGTGGAGGCGGCACTACTGCTGGCTTCGGAGGCAGTGCGTGAACCATCTTTCCCAGTGACTGTGATCGCTGGAGAGATGGCGACTCGTTGAATCTAGACGACTTCTGTGATGTGAATGAGCTCTCGCGATGGGACTCGCGCCCCCTGTGGGTGCCATTATGCTGCGGGCTGAGTCCGCGGGGAGTACTGGGAGGATTGGTGTTCGTGTCGTCCTGAGAAGTAGGCCTGTAGGGATAAACTTCCTCGTCTTCGTCGTCCCCAAGAGAAACGGCGTCGTCTTCTTGCTCGCCACCGTTTCTACCATCGAGGGATTTCAGCTGAGCAACCCCATCAAGGTCGCCCGACTGAATCTCGTCATCCTCGTTCCCCCAATCGAGGACTTCCTGGTCGTCCTCCGTCATGGTTGTTGCAGAGTTGGTGAGGGTGTTTGAGGGTGGTGAAGGGAGAGAACGACGCAGGCGCTCGCCGCCGCATGTATTACTGTGCAACAGAACTCCGCAGACATAATTGGTTTCGGAGTCAATATCTCGCTATTCTCCGCTTGAAATGAGCGTGATTGATCCAAATGGTCAGAGGCGACCGTAACTCTGACCGTGTTGCTGGCCATCGTGGTCCTCTTGCGCATTATTGTCTTTCGCTGAAAATAACTTCTGCAGCTGCTGTTATACTTCTGCATAAATGTCTGTTCTTCCGCTGGCATCTCCGAACCCACAACTTCACAATGGCTTCGCTCGGGCACAAGGTCCACAAGGCTGGGATTCAAGTCGCGTTCCTGTTATATTTAGGAGGCTCCTCAGATTTCACCAAATGGTAAGCCACACTGAATCTATGCTACGATATAGTCTGCGAAACATGACCATAACCCCCGGGAAGTAGGACTTTGAATTGGCCGCTTGGCAGCTAACATACCTATGCTTGGCACCGAAAAGAGTGTAAGTCGGCTCGCATGTTCTTCCAGTCTCCTACTCATGGTCTTCACTGCTTTAAGTTATAGGAACGTTTACTTCCATAAACGTAAGCTTTGCACAGCTATTTCTTCGCTGACCACTGACGCTTCGTAGAAACCAAGAATACATGGGCAAGGGACGATCCAGCCATCCTCATACTAGTAGCTGCTTCCCTTACCAGTAAGTCTCAGTAGTTGCCCGGGCCACATCGGTACTGACCTCACTGCTCTCCAGTATCCGCGGTGGCATGGTCGGTTGTATACTCATACGGCGTCCTTGAAGCTCTGCAACTGGCGCTTTTGATGATATTCCGTGACTATTTGCTAGTGGGTGTAGTCGCTGCTACGATTATCTGGTATGTCTATACCCCTTCAAGAGGCATCTCGTGTTCATGGTCCGTTTTACAGGTTTTTCGCGAATCGGGTCCTTCTGTCACCCCCATCACACGCAACTCCGTCAGATTCAACGGTTGAATGGGCCTATGCATTTGATGTTCATACAAACGCGTTCTTCCCGTTATATCTCACTCTCTATCTCGCTCAGCTATTCCTCGTACCAGTAATTCTGAAGAACAACTGGATATGTCTCTTTTTGTCGAACACGCTCTACCTCGCAGCGTAAGTTTTCATTTTCAGTGGCGTACAGTTTGACTCACTCGTGTGCAGTTTTGCGCAGTATGTGTATGGTATATATCTTGGACTCAACGGTAGGTGATTCCTCGTTATAGGACCGTGCGGCCGCTGATCAGGTTCTCATGTTATGCAGCTCTACCGTTCCTCATTAGATCTGAGCTGCTCCTAGCTCCCTTACTACCTTTATTCGCGGCGTATATAGTGTCTTTGCTTGGCTTCAATGTTGCTAAGCATGTTTTGCCCGCGTATTTTGGCTCATAATGTAATACGAATATTGTACCACTCGCCAACGCTGCATTTCCATGTACAGCTTATTATCAGTTCTTATCTTGATAAGTATCAGCTGTACTTGGAATAGACGCCGATTGTCGTCCAGTAACCAGATCTTTGTACGATCTATCCTGGGTATACCTAATGCATTGAAACCCCGCCTGAGCCTGTACTGGATACGCGTTTGTTCCATCATCGCCCAATCCTTCATCTTGTCCCTCCACCACTCATTCTTGTCACCCTTCTATTGACGCTAGTATTCGGGGTGGCGAACATGAGTTCTACGCAAAAGCAGATTGAAAAGGCCATTGGGCAGATACAACACAAGGAGCCGTTGCCAGAGATCGACTTCACTCAACACCAACTGGATAACGGCTTCACGATCAGCACGCAGGAGCGGGTCGTCAAAGATGTTGGTCTCACGTATCGCGACCTTTGGCGATGAAATATTGACACCATACTTGTGCATCTCTACGACATAGGTTCAAGCCCCCGCCATGCTCGTGCCGACCGACGAGCAGTTCTGGTCGAAGGAGGACCCGACCAAGCCAGACCACGCCTTCCTCAAGAATCACTTCTACCGCGAAGGTAGACTCACCGAGGAGCAAGCTTTGTACATCATTGACAAGGGGTCTGAGATTCTGAGGTCTGAGCCCAACATGCTTTATGTCGAGGCACCAGTCACAGGTACCGTCGCACCGTGTTTTTCTTGCGTGATGTTAGCAGTATAGCTGATTGACGACCTCCGTATTTGTAGTCTGTGGAGATATACATGGTCAATATGTACGTCATCATATTTCTGTCTGGGGTCGATTTTAGATGTTGACATTCCTCATCTATCCAGTACGACCTCATGAAGCTGTTCGAGATTGGTGGCAGTCCTGCCAATACGCGGTATCTGTTTCTTGGTGACTATGTTGACCGAGGGTACTTCAGCATAGAGGTAAATACCGCAGACACTTAGTAGCCTTCCTTGAGCACTTCACTAAAACCTTGATCAGTGTGTTCTCTATCTATGGACTCTCAAGATGTGGTATCCCGATACCTTATTCCTGTTACGAGGAAACCACGAGTGCAGGCATTTGACAGACTATTTCACCTTCAAGCTCGAATGTAAGTCAGCAATTTGCATGAATAATACGCTGTTGACACGTCCTCTAGGCAAACGCAAATATTCAGAGCGGATTTATGATGCCTGCATGACCTCTTTCTGTGCCCTCCCTCTCGCCGCTATCATGAACAAACAATTTTTCTGTATCCATGGTGGTCTTTCTCCCGAACTTCATACTCTGGATGATATACGCAATGTTCGTTCCTTCTTTTTATTTTGACTATGGTGCTCAGATTATCACAGATCGACCGCTTCCGTGAGCCCCCTACCCAGGGCCTTATGTGCGATATTTTGTGGTCGGATCCTATTGAGGATTTTGGACAAGAGAAGGGTAACGAGAGCTTCGTACACAATCACGTACGAGGGTGCTCCTACTTCTTCACGTAGGTCTACATAATTCACACCTGGTGTGTTTCCTCTCTGACTAAGCCGCCTAGTTACCAAGCCGCCTGCCAGTTCCTAGAGAGGAACAAGTTATTGTCCATCATCCGTGCACACGAAGCTCAAGACGCTGGGTAAGTCATACCCCGCAGGTGGTCGTAGAATATTGAGTATCCTACTAAACTCCTTGCATGAACTAGATACCGGATGTATCGCAAAACAAGGACGACGGGTTTCCCGTCTGTTATGACACTTTTCTCTGCCCCTAACTACCTTGACGTATACAACAACAAGGCGGCTATTCTGAAGTACGAGAGCAACGTGCTCAATATCCGACAGTTCAATTCGACGCCGCACCCATACTGGCTACCAAACTTTATGGATGCCTTCACTTGGAGTTTGCCTTTTGTAGGAGAGAAGAGTGAGTACTGTCGACTATTACTCAGACTCAACATCACAAGCTTACCTCTGTCCAGTCACGGACATGCTCTTGGCCATGCTCAACTGCTGCACGAAGGAAGAGCTCGAGGAGAGTTCCGACGAAGAGGCCCTGGTCTCCCCCACACCGTCAGAGGATCCTGCTGAGCGCCGGAAGGTTATCAAGAATAAGATCCTCGCTGTCGGTCGAATGGCACGGGTTTTTGCGTTGTTGCGGTATGCAGTCTATCGGCTTTACCAGTTTCTGCACTGATAAATCCTTAATTTTACCAGTGAGGAATCCGAGAAGGTCTCCGAACTCAAGAATGTCTCTGGCTCTGGCAAGCTACCTTATGGCACACTTGCTTTGGGTGCGGAGGGTATCAAAGATGCCATCTCCGGCTTCGAAGATGCGTAAGTTATTTGATTTTCTTGCTTCTACCACCCTTTCTCATGAATCAAATCGCAGTCGCAAGTCCGACATCGAGAACGAGCGCTTGCCTCCGGACCTGTACGACGCGGAATCCGAGGAAGGCAGGGCGATATTGTCACAGCCTGCGACGCCAGAAGCTTCCGACCGCGAGGCCGTTCCGCCCAATGGCGTCGCCGAGGCTCTCCAAAAGATTGTCACCAGCGACCCCAATATCCCGACCTCCCCAATCAGCCCTCCTTCACCTACTTCACCGGCTTCCCCGCTGTCATCTATCTCGCCTACTCCTTTCAGACGCGGTCATGGTCGTCAAGCTAGCCTTGGTACGACGATGACCAGTCCCAGCACTCGGCGCAGGAGCTTGGAGAGTACTATGTCGCTTATCAAAGAAGTATACGACGGCAAGAGCTCAGCTGCGGATCCGGAGCTCGACAAGCTAGCAGACCAGGTCGCGAACCAGAGCGCTGGCAAGAATGGAGCCTCCGAGTCTGGCAGATCCAGTCCTGCGTCTGCAAGTTAGGTAATCGAGTCGAGAAGTAGCTGGCAAGGATATACACGATGACCCCATGGAGAGTGCATATTGATGTAGGTCTCATGATACGTGTCGTTGTTCTGATTTTGTTATTTGTCTCTAGTCTCTTCTGTTACGTTTGGCATCATTCTGTACATTGTGCATATGGATAGCAAGGAGGATTCTTCATATTATCTTTTGACCCCGTCGGCAGAGCGTGTCCCTTACAGCAAGTTGCATTGCGCCTCATTCCATACATTACATCCAGCCCCCAGAAGAGGTCGTTTCACGGCAAGGCCCTGTACAGTTGGAGCCACAACTTGCTGCAGGAATCGCTATGATGTTGGGGTCATCCGGTATGTTTACGGCCCCTGATCGAGTGCTTTAGCTGGCGTCGCAACAAAACAGTTTATTGCCACACAAATTTGTCAAGATAGCAACAAGTGCTCAATCGGCTTGTACCAGGAAGCTTGCAGTTGGACCCATTATCGTCTGGTAAGTAGTCCGCAGTCCGTTAAAACACTTCTATCTGGTATCAATGATGATGTTTGCCAGGCTTTATACCGTCGCGAGAGGAAACTCAGTCTGCATGCTCGGTCTGAATGATTCTGACCGAGTTGTTGCACTGGCCACAGCTGAAGAACAATATGAACCGCTGACGTGTAGATCCTGTGGATGACAACTGTCTGCTGAGCGTGATCGCAACAGTGATATTCTCCAAGCTATGGTAGTGCGAGCCGTGCCTGCAATTCTCACAGCAGGTGCCAACAAGCCCATGTGTGCCGGTCGTGGGATGGCGAACTTATGGCAAGTTTCACAGCTATTCATTAGGTGCACCACTGAATCCATACTTCATAGTGACGTCCATCATCAGCATCGTTTGTACCTATGGCATGTACGTCAACAATACATTACAGACAGATATAAGTATTTGGTGGCCACCACTGTGGATGATGCACTCAACCAGCTGCATTTACTCAACACTTCGCTCACATGTCTACACGCGTTGCTCTCGTCACCGGCGCAGCACAGGGAATTGGAAGGGCCATCGCCCTACGCTTGGCCAAAGACGGCCTTCATGTAGCTCTCCTAGACGTTCCAGGGAAAGAAGAGCAGGTTGCTGCTGTAGCTGAGGAGATCAAGGCCGCCGGGAGACGATCTCATTGTATTGTAGGCGATGTTTCAAACGAGGAATCCGTCAAATCCGCTGTCAAAAGTGCCGTGGACAATCTCGGTCAGCTAGATGTGGTATGGATGCAATTATGTTCAGTCCGTAATTTCTTCAGAAAAGCTGATAACTTCGCTTTAGATGGTCGCTAATGCGGGCATTTTACCTAACCTTGGGAGGTCTATCGTAGAAAGCAAATCTCTTTCACCTCCTGTGAAGACGGATTCTCTGACCGATTATATCCTGCATAGCTACCGCAGAAGAGTGGAACATCATATTCTCGGTAAATGCGCTTGGAACTATGTTGTGCTTCAAGCATGCAGCCATCCAAATGATTGAACAAGGAACCGGAGGTCGCTTGATTGGTGCGGGAGATTTGACACATGGTGCACATTTTCTAGTGTTGACAAGTCTCGTTTATCAGGGGCTTGCTCTATCGCAGGGAAACAAGGTATGCTCTCTGAGGGTTCCGGCTCACCTGGCTAACACGACACAATAAACGGACTCTGAACGCTAGGTCTTGCCAATTTGGGAGCATACTCTGCATCGAAGTTTGCCGTACACGGACTGACGCATGTTATGGGTAAATCAGATGTCCGCTCACTATCCTAGGAATCGCTGACTATTTCCCAGCGAGAGAGTTGAAGAAGCACAATATAACCGTGAATTCCTATGCACCAGGGATGATTTACACTGCTATGGGTATGATTCTCATTGTCATGATTTTCTTTTTGCTGTGGCCGCCGTTTACTTATATCCTGCGTGAAAGTCGAAACCCCAGAAGACGCTGCACAGGGAGGACGTGGCGCTGTCATCAGATCAGTACGTAGCCATCTCATTGATGCGAGGGAAATTGCTGGACAGACGACTGATTTTCCCCGTAGGTCTTAGGAATGCCTCCGGATACGCCAGCCGCTGAGCCTCATGTTGTGGCGAACCTTGTGTCCCATATCGCCTCCCCAGAATCCGATTTCATAACAGGTTGGTCTCTGCAAGGCATATTGTCACCAGTACTCTGCCCACTGAACACTACGTATTCGTAGGTCAGATCATCAGCGTCGATGGTGGAATGAATTTCGAATAGTTAGTGGGAGGCAGTGGTACACTCGATTACCCTCGGATCGGGTCTTAACGAGAATGCTCGGGTTGCAAAGTATGTCATCGCGTCAGTGTGTGCAGATAGTAAGGCTGTGTCCTCCACGTCTGTCCCATACCTATGACTAGTGCCTCTGACGGGAATCTTGAACCTCGTTGTGTGCAGTACATATCTGCTACTGAATTCGCGATGGCGTTTATACCAGAAATACACGTTTGGTAGCGGGTTTTATGTGTTACCTTCGTCTCTCCCTTACTAGGTTGATCTGCTAGTGGAGATATTGCACAGAGCATGTAACAGATGATTTAAGCGAGGTCATCCCAAGGTACATGATTCACCGTCACAAGGATATGACAAACATGCACTGATTGCGTACTGTCTAGGTGGGGCACCCAAGAGCTGATCGTGTTCAGCGCGTCATTCCAATGATAGTCTGCAATTGGTACCAGTCTGTTACAAAGAGCTAGGGACAGCTGGCCTGCATGCTTGATCTAAGCTGTCATGGTGGACCTGAAGTCATGGAAGCATGTGGTCAAAACGCACATTTAACGGCATAGATAGACGAGTCCCGCAGATGAGGCCTCATTTGCTTCATTATACCTTGGTATTCCAAACCTGGCCGCAATAGTGCCAACGTTCTTACCAATGACATCACAGCCGATGGCAGAGGACTCCAGAATGTCCATTATAAGGCGACAAAGCTACAGTGAGTGTCTCATAGTAGTTATTCAGCTACTGTGTACTGCGAGTTTCCTTAGCTCTCGTCCATATCCACGATGTTCACGTCATAATCCGCAGATTGCTGAGATACTAGATATAAGGACACGCTACCCAACACGAAGTCCCATATCTCCAGCTATCAACGTATCTGCCGCACTTTGTTCGCCTTATGTCTAGCCGCGTCGCCCTCGTAACCGGAGCAGCACAAGGGATCGGGAAGGCTATCGCTCTGCGATTGGCCAAAGATGGCCTCAATGTTGGTATTCTTGACATTCGCGGGAAGGAAGATCAGATGAAAGCCGTTGCGGAGGAGATCACAGCTGTCGGGAGACAATCCTACTGTGTCGTTGGTAATGTGTCGAACGAGGACTCCGTAGCAGCTGCTGTGAATAGTGTGGTCGAGCATTTAGGACAACTTGATGTGGTCAGTATACTTCACGCTCGATGCTCCATCAAGTATGGGAGTACTTACAGTATTTAGATGGTTGCCAATGCGGGCATCTCACCCAACGTCGGAAAGACTATCCTAGACAGTAAGCCTTTCTGCTCCGCATGAACATTTCCAGCTTGACTATACAATGATTAGCCACCGTCAACGAATGGAATTCTATATTTGACATAAATGCACTCGGGACAATGCTTTGCTTCAAGTATGCTGCCAAGCAGATGATTCGGCAAGGATCCGGAGGTCGCCTCATTGGTGATTCCACTAGCTACTTTCATAGATTAAGCTAGCCTGATACTCATTTTGCAGGGGCCTGTTCACTGGCGGGAAAACAAGGTGCTCTCACACCGGATACTAGCTGACTTATTGTACTACTTGCCTAAAACTATATGTAGGTATGCCAAAAGTGGGAGCCTACTCTGCATCGAAGTTTGCTGTGCGCGGGCTGACGCATGTTATGGGTGAGTGTAGCTATTTTGCATGGTTCTCACATGTATTTATGTACTGACCCCGGCTTGCTTAGCAAAAGAGCTGAAGGACCATAAAATCACTGTGAACTCGTATGCACCCGGAATGGTCTCGACGGCCCTGAGTGCGTTACAGCCTCATTTGCAGCTAGTGCCCTGTACTCATACAAGGCGTAAAAGTTGAACATTCTAGGGACAATGAATTTGGAGGACGCGGGGCGGCCATCAAAGCAGTATGTAGAGATAACGGAAGAAGCGCCACAGCAGCTGAGAAAACCATCGCTAGCTTCTAGGCATTGGAGAAGAGACACCGATCGCAGAGCCTGACGATGTAGCAAACCTCGTTGCCCATCTCGTTTCCACAAAATCTGGATTCATCACAGGTACGTTTTATATTTCTATACGATACTAGTATTGCACTGACTAGATGGTCCTTCGCACATGTACAGGTCAAATCATAAGTGTCGATGGTGGTATGAGCTTCGACTAGTCAGTATGATCGCGAATAGCACAGCCCGTTGCGTCCATTCCATACACGCCCGGGATTGCTGGATTACAGACAGACTCTGTCTCGTAGTACTTCAGCAAATGTATCTATGGTGTTGCTGATTTTCGTGATAAAATATAGGCTCGCACTATAAGCTCCTGCCAGTGGCCTTTCGTCGACGGTCACGTCCGAAGTAACGTTTAGAACACTGGGCATGTACAAACTGTAATTTTCGTTCAATCAAATATTTCAAAATGAGCAGAGGCGCTTTGCATATCACCAGTGTTACGCCGAGAGGTACGTTAGTAACCCTTCAGACTGTTTTGTTCTCGTATTTTAGCTGGCTTGACAAGTATATCGCAGTGAGAGAGACAATTGATGATACACACGTACCTTGGATGTCTTCAATGTTTATATTCCACCGCACCAGTTGCCAGCTGGTTTGCTGTCTTCAGTGCCTTGCGTCACCTCTCCACGAATTGAACGAGGATGTTAAGAGTCCAAAAGATCTCGTTCCAATAGCACAAAACCTTCCAGCCTCGCTGCATGCACAGACTCACCATCTCATTTCATGGACTGCTTGAATTCCGGGGGTGCAACTAGGGCAAGATGGATCTCGGAAACATGCGAGAGTGTAATAGGATGGCCAGTGCTATGTTCTACCGTCAACCTAGTGGTCGTCCTTATGATGCCAGCTTTACCAGGCTTTACCGTCACTCGAGTAGCGATCGCGATGTGGCGTTCGATGATCCGCATGTTGGAGGCGTCGGGACCGACGTTCGCACGTGTATGATGGACGTTGCGGAGTCTGTAACAGAGGAAAGGGCGCTTGTCCAGCGCTTCACCTGTTCTTCTGCAGCATGGCTCTAAGTATTCTCGTTGTTGGGTTCCAGTAGGTCGTAAGACCTTTCACTAATACTTGACAGTTCTCTTCTGTATTCGACTACCAGGAGGTCGTAAGTATACTGAATTTTGGAAACACCCATACCGGCACCGCCGTACAAGTTAGCGCGTTGCTGGACGCCTTGTGCTTGATAAACGCCCTCCCGCCGCACCGCGCCCCGTCGGGATCTCCACATGCGGTAGCTTCGAACAATAGTCTTCTCACGGCTGCGGTTTAGGCACACTGACTCATAGCACAATAGCCCGCCGTTTTTGGATTCGGGGCAACGGCGGCGACGAGCGGCGGCGTCGGGGGCCGTTGGTATATAAGGCTCGCTCGACGTGGTCGCTCAATCTTCGTTTCCTCCACAACGACGACGCGCCCATGCTCCTCGCGCCGCTTCATGGTGGTAGCCAAGTCATAATGTCATATCAGTATCCCCCCTACCCTGCAGATTACTCAAACCACTCAACTCCGCCTTCTTTTTGGGAGCAGCAAGCGCAGAATATTATGGACGCATCGCCGGGTTCTACCAGCATATCGCCTGAAGTCTTTCAACAGCAACTTTCGCCTGTGGATTCGCCAATCTCACTGGATCATCACCATCACCAGCAACCGCTTCAACAGGCATCGCCGTCCTATGAACCTCTCCCAACGATCCAAATTCAAGAACGTGTGCAGCCAAGTCAGTTCCGCTTTGAAAACATCGACGAATCACATTTCCTGCCTCAGCAGGAGGATGGCACAGAGGTACGCCAGGAGCCTTCTGGCAAGGCTGTCTCACGTGCCAGTGAGGAGGTGTGTCAGAGCACGAGTCCGAGCTCTATTGGAGCTGGACCGAGCAGGGTTCCTCACGGGAAGGCTCATATACAGTCTCACCCGTATCGACGGACGTCGGCCGGTAAACCCACGGTCGACGCGTCGTTGAGGAGTGCAGGTACGAGGACTGCTAGTTCTTCCGCTCGCGGACAGAGGCGAGACAGTGAAGAGTTGGGTGAACGTTCATCGCGAGTTCGCGGTGATGTTCCGCCCATGGTTGGGTCGCGCGCTGTGTTGTCGTGTCCTGCGGGCGCAACGCATGTGTGGAGACTGTCGTCCCACACAAGTGCTGAGAGTGCTGAGAAATCCGTTGTGCATCAAGGTTTCAGTGGTGATGCTTCGCATGTGACAAACACCAGGTGCGCCGCCTCACTTCTTCCTCTTTTCCTCTCGGGTGAGTCTTCATGTCGATTATTTCCACATTCCCTCCTCTCTCGCATGCAGCTACGAAGACCAGGCGACCAGTCCTATGGCACAGGTTTCGACGGAGGTTCCAATACCATCCGTCCGAACAGCTGAACTAGTTCCGCCGGTCATTCCTCAACCTCGCCGGAACAAGATGCTCATAACCGCGGACGTGCATTTCGACGCTACAACGAACGAGATGACGGCCGTGTTCGAACTACCAGGGCTGAAGAAATGCGACCTTACCATCCGGATGCAGATCTGTCCTTACAGTGGTGTGCGACAAGTCACGATCATGGGCCGTCGTCGACCGCTATTTCCACAAGGGGTTTACACTGTCCAAGAACGCAAGTTCGGAGACTTCTATCGGACCGTCGTTGTCCCTTTGGACACGAAGGTGAGCATTGTGCAGTAGCGCTATCACGTATTAAATCTGACGTTGAGTCTAGCCAGAAGACGTTATTGCGAAGATGGAAGACGGAATCCTTACGTTGAAAGTTCCTTGTGGGACGCTAGCGCAAGAGCGTGAAGAGCCGCACGACATTTCGATCCAATAGACTAGTCTGCATCAAGTTTCCAACCCTCAACCCCACATAGCCTTCAATCCTCAACATTTGCCAAGAACCCATCGTCTGAACCTCTAAAGGACTTCACTCGCGTGCTATTTTCACTTACCGCTATGTTTGTCATCGAATCGTTATATTTACCTTACACCTTCGCTTTCTTGCTGCTCATCGTCAACATTGCCTGTAATTTAATTTCGATCGCGTCGGAGAAACTGTATTGTAGCCTTTTCCTGTCTAGCATACTCTTCGTCTCTGAGCAATTATCACTATCCGACTTCGCTCGAAACCCGCCCCTGGACTCATACTCTCCACTCCTACTTATTTCATGTAACGCTCTCGTCTACTATTCTTATTGCTATGTTTGGTGTCGCCCATGGACACACCACCCCCACTCCGAGTCCCTATCGCCGTAATCCCTTTATACAGTAATAACCAATAGCTTACCCCCACTCCACTTTTAGCACAGTTCGGTGGCCGTATAGTTACCTTGAAACCCGCCCGGACATCTGGCTTCAAACTCAAGATAACAACTTGAAATAGGAGCGAACTTACGTGCCCATTTTTGGATGGCACATCGGCGCTTCTTTCATCTGAACGCGGGCTATTGGCTGAGATCGTGAGCCCGGCTCTCCTAAAAACTACCACGAACACAGGTTCGGCATCACCACGGTCATGGCTTCGTGCATGAGGAAGAGGGCATAGAACGGTTCTATCCCCAGAAATAGGTCACTTACAGCGGTCACTGCCGCGAAGACAGTCACGGAGGAAGAGTCTACTAGTATCTATATTTTTTCCACTGTGTACGACTCGGACTAAGCACAAGACCTGAGGTGGGCGAACATGTGAGCACTGCTTCATATACGTGATAAATCAGCTCTCTACCCTTGCTGTGTAGTGCTTGCGTAGCTGATCCTCAGTTTACAGAGTGAGACGGTGTCCGACAGCGTCTTCGAACCTCGTGGGTAAGGTTCTGCGAATCATAGTCCCACTCATAGCATCTAGTGTCAAAGCCTTCTGGTATGTTCTCATGCATTAATCGGTGTATATAAAAGTCCTCCATCACTAATTCTCTCAATAGCGCAACCTTCACCGTCATTCTACTTCATTCTACGAGGAGGTATGGACAGTTTCTTAGATTATACAGCCTGGACATCATCACGTACAGACGCAGACGCGGCAATCTCATTGCGAGAGGTCACTGCGTCATGTTCCGATGTATCCTTCGAACTTCTGACCGGGTCGCGGGTCACGATGCCATACTCCCCGGACTGAATTGACGCTGCTTCCAGGCACTAAAAGTCTAACACATATATAACTAGTGGCAACCTTTGACTTACCATCTCTCATCGTTCTCTACACAGGTTTGTTTCCGCCATGGCACTACTCGGCTTACTCGAAAACTTGAGTGTGCTCTCGCTCGCCCTTGGAATTCCTGCTTTGGTCGTACTCGGTCATGTGATAAACTGGCTCATTGATCCGCACAAAGTTCGTCAGTATCCTGGCCCTTTCCTCGCTAAGTTCACGGACCTGTGGCTCGGCCGGGTGGCAGCCAACGGCCATCGTTCAGAAGTTGTTCATCAGCTTCACAAACAATATGGTGCGTCACGAAAGCGCATAAACGACGGCACGACTAGCTGACACGTCATGCACTTCAACAGGTACTTTTGTGCGCATCGCTCCTAACCACGTGTCAATTTCTGACCCTCTGGCCCTTCAAATCGTGTATGCACACGGTAATGGCTCGCTGAAGTCGAACTTCTACGATGCCTTTGTCTCCATTCGCCGTGGCCTGTTCAACACTCGCTCGCGTCCCGAGCACGCACGCAAGCGGAAGATTGTCTCGCATATCTTCTCACAGAAGAGCGTTCTGGAGTTCGAGCCCCACGTCCGTCTGTATGTCGGCCAACTGATAAAACAGTGGGACCGCTTGTACGAGGCCGGTGTAAAGGGCCTTAGTGGTGAAGAAGGCGAGGGAGGCTGGCGAGGACGCGATGGACGCGTATGGTTAGATTGCTTGCCGTGGTACAACTATCTTGCTTTCGATATCATTGGTATGTGGTCCGTCGGCTTGGGTTGAATTCAGGGTAGAGGACTGATTGAAACCCAGGCGACCTCGCGTTCGGTGCACCATTTGGAATGCTCTCTGCGTGTCAAGACGCTGCGCCTGTAGCGGTTTCCCATGAGAAGGCTATGGCTGCTTACGGCGCGTCCAGAGATGCGGAAGAGATCAAAGTCGTCCACATACCTGCTGTGAAGATTCTGAATGACCGCGGGAACTTCTCCGCTTCTTTGGGTGTTTTGCCCCCGTGGATGCGACCATTCGCGAAACAGCTTCCATGGTTCAAGCAAGGTCAACAGGCAGTGAAGGACTTGGCCGGTATTGCTATCGCGGCTGTGGCGAGGCGATTGGCTACACCTGTGGACCGTGTTGACTTGCTGAGCAAACTGCAGGATGGCCGAGATGACGATGGAAACCAAATGGGGAGGGAGGAACTCACTGCGGAGGCTCTCACGCAGTTGATTGCCGGTTCTGACACGACCTCGAAGTACGTTGACACATGAATAGTCGCCGACGCAATGGTTATTAACTGATAAGCACGCTCTAGCTCCTCATGCGCTATCACATACTACCTTGCAAAGAATCCGCACGTGCAGAAGAAGCTTCAAAAGGAGCTGGATGAGGCTCTTGGTAATGAAGACGATCCAGTGACGACTTTCGAGCAAGTCAAGCGACTGACTTACCTGCAAGCGGTCATCGACGAGGCTCTTCGTATTCATTCGACCTCTGGAATTGGCCTTCCTCGTGTCGCACCGGAAGGAGGGCTTACAATAGGAGAAAATTACTTCCCAGAGGGTAGTATTCTGTCTGTGCCCACGTATACCATTCATCGAGACTCAGAAGTATGGGGGAGCGACCCCGAGGCGTTCCGCCCTGAGCGATGGTTTGAACAAGACCAGAAGGCAATTCAAAGAACTTTCAATCCGTTCTCATTCGGTCCTAGGTACGTCATACCGTTGATAATGGATTATATTCATAGAACCTTTGCTTTGACGATGCTGACTGAGTTCTGACAGATCTTGTGTCGGCCGTAATTTGGCGAATATGGAGTTGCTCATCATCGTTGCTTCCATACTTCGTCGCTTTGAGTTCGTGCTGGAGAACCCGGACAAGCCTGTGAGTAATCTTAGCCGTTCTTGTCCGTTGCTCACTCAAAGCTGACGTGGATGCTTAGTTTGACACAGCCGAAGGATTCCTTCGCAAGCCTGTTGAATGCATCGTCGGCATCAAGAGGCGTGCTCTGTGATAATTCGTTCCATTTGGCGTATTTCATGTTTGACGGTATCTCTGTACATTCTGACCTGTATGAGCAATTTCACTGTTTTACTTCTGGTGACGTGTTGGGCGAGAGCACTGGCATGTGCGAGACTTTCTCACGGCTGCTGTAATGAGGCCTCCACAGTTATGGGCGCCAATGGAACAGGCTGAGATTTCCGCCCGAGTCATGCCAGTGACCACCTCGACTGGATCGACTCATTTTCTCTCTGCTCGTCCATCATCTCCTAGACTTCTTAGATCATCCAAGGACTTTGTATAATATCCATCATCTCTCCAGCTTTTGTAGCCATCTCTCTCACGCAATCATCTCAACTGTACATCCCAAAAAATTCCGGGGAACGCAAAGCCGGGAAGGTCGTGTCGGTCTGTGTAACTACACAGCCGTTTCAAGTAAGTACCTTGGCCTCACTGCGATGATAGTGTATAGTGTGCTTGACACTTCGTCCGGTATCATATAGAATTACTTTACTAGTCCCCCGCTTTGATACAAACCAGCGGCTTGGGTCGTCAAATTGGAACAGCGTTCCAACTTCACCAGCCTATATACGGTCGCACACAAGGTACTTATCCACATCCCCCATCAATACGGTACCCTCAAAGGCTACATACCTTTCATCTGTTAACTCAAGCGACGTCATGTCAGACTTTTCATCCCCACCTTCTCCTCTGTCGATGTCGTCCGGGGAGTCCTCTACTTCCTCATCACTGCCGGGGACACCTCCGAACCTACATCAGAACTCTCTCGATCCTTCGGCGAAGTGGCTGGTGCAGAAGTTTGGTGGTACGAGTGTTGGGAAGTTCGCTGTTCAGATTGCGGAGGACATCGTCTCGTACGCATGGTATTTCTTGTCAGCTTGCCCACTCCTAACAGTGCTATTCAGGCAATACTTGGACCAGCACAAGGTTGCGGTAGTATGTTCTGCCCGCTCGGGTTCCACGAAGGCTCTTGGTACCACAAATCTTTTACTCAAAGCTGCTTCTGAAGCTCTTAGTCAGAGCAAGGCTCCTGGTAGCCCTAAGGATGGCGAAAATCTCAATGGTATCTTTGGCCGGTTTCACGGTGTGAGCCAGCCAGCCACCCCTGTAGACGGTTCAAGACCAAGAAGTAAATCTTCGCCAAAGTCTGAGTCTGTTGGAACACCCTTGTCTCCGAATGGCTATGCTCTGGACAGTGGTTTCAATCGCACAGTGGACGTATTACGTCAGGAGCACCTCGTAGCCGCAAGAGCCTCTGTCCGTGATCCCGAAATCCTGAAAGAGTTGGAGGATGAGATCGACCGCGACTGTGACTCGCTACGATCGTTCTTGTTCGCTGCTCAGGTCTGTCCTATTCCCTCATCTGCAGTCTTCTTCGATACTAATGCCTAAACGTTAGGTCATCAATGAAATTTCTCCAAGATCGAAAGATAGCATAGTCGGTTATGGAGAACGATTGGCCTGTAAGGTTATCACGGCCATCCTTCGGGACAGAGTTAGCATTTCCTTATTGTCTCGGTGAAATGGAGTGAATTCTGACATACATTTCTAGGGCATCGATGCTGAATACGTGTCATTAGAAAATGTCGTCCCTAGTTGTACCGAAGACGATGAAGAGACTCTCGGTCAGATATTCTACGACCGAGTGGCGACTGCAGTGGGAAATCGGATTCGCGAGTGTGGGCCTCGCGTTCCCGTGATCACAGGTGAGCGCATATTCTCCGTATTGTTCTTCCATCCCCTCGCTTCCATCTCATCTTATCGCCGTATACTGATTACTGATCATTCACTTCCCTTATTCTCTCCATTCTCTAATTTCTCGCAGGTTTCTTTGGCCCTGTGCCTGGCTCATTACTTCGCCAAATCGGCCGCGGTTACACCGACCTCCTTGCGGCTCTTGCGGCAGTCGGCTTACAAGCCTCTGAGCTGCAGATCTGGAAGGAGGTGGATGGAATATTCACCGCTGACCCTAGAAAGGTGCCAACTGCACGACTGATCCCTATCATCAGTCCAGATGAGGCAGCAGAGTTGACTTACTATGGAAGTGAAGTCGTGCATCCCTTTACTATGGAGCAAGTAAGTGCTTGAATAGCGCTCAGATAGGAGATATAAGTGGTGACCTATTTGCTTTGATTGCGTCCTGCAGGTTATTCGCAAGAAGATTCCTATACGTATCAAGAATGTTGAGAACCCCAAGGGTGGAGGAACTGTCATACATCCCGACCCCGAAATCGACGCTGCCGCCGCTTCATTGCAGATGGCTGTTGCCAGCCAATGGTCATACAAGCCGCTTTCGGCACTCAGCACCTCTCCACCGAGCTCGCCTACGCGCAAGAAGCCAGCATTGAAAGCACCCACAGCTGTGACGATAAAAGAGAACATCGTAGTGGTGAATGTGAACAGTAATAGGAAGAACGTGTCGCATGGGTTCTTAGCCGGGATCTTTGGTGTGCTTGATCGGTTTGGAGTTGTGGTTGACTTGATCAGCACGAGTGAGGTGCATGTGAGTATGGCGATCGAGGACGGGGAGAAGAGGGCGCTGGATAAGGTTGTAAAGGAGCTACAGAAATACGGAAGTGTGAGTATTCCCTCCTCATTTGTTTATCTCACCCATAAATTCCGCAGATCCGTTTCTCTCTCACATGTTGTTTTCACTTCATTGACATAAGACTGATGTTGTGTTTGTCTCCATAGGTAACTGTCGCCCGTGACATGGCAATTCTGTCTCTCGTGGGCAAGCAGATGCGACATCTTGTGGGTATCGCCGGACGGATGTTCACCACGCTCGGACAGGGCAACGTGAACATAGAGATGATCAGCCAGGGCGCGAACGAGATAAATATCTCGTGTGTCATCGAAGGACGTGACGCCGTCAAAGCACTCAATCTCATCCATCAGAGTTGTCTGCAGGTCAAGCCGGAGGGTCCCAAAGGACGAGGTACGTGGACGGCATAGAATATCATCGCTGATTGGTTCGTTTTGGTTCTGTTTCTGCTTCTCCTCGCATTCTATATCCCCTCCATCCCCCTCGTCTCTATCGGCCAATTGTCTCAAATCTGCGTCAATTTTATTCCCCATTCAGTTGGGATATGGCGCGGGCATTCCTCTTGTTTTCGGGTCAGTGCCGTCACAAGGTCCACATTTTACCTTCTTCTGTGCATGTGCTTTGCGATGCTGGTCTCGCGTACAAACGGTGACTAAAAATATGGATGCTGACTCCTCTCTTTCTTCTAGTTGGCCCCTGGTTCTTTTAAATTTCCAATGCAGCCTTGAAGCACTACGCGCGGCACTCGGTAATGGGGAGATACATAGACTGCGCAGGCCGCCCGCGATCCCTCTTTATTCTTAGTCAAGCCTCAATCATCGCACCTCGGCATATCATCCTGCTTATATACGCTCATTCTTCATCCATCTTCATTACTTATAATTCTTTTGTTCTTCTTCTCATCCTCATTTTCACTCGACGTCCAACCATCGACCTTCGCGAGCATCAAGTCATGTATATTACCAACTGGCTCTTCACAATCTTACAGGATGCAGAAGAGGTCGGTTCAACTCCGATCTTCTCTCTCGACACCCGAATCACACATGCTTATATGTTTACGATGAAAGGACGGTGACCGGGCTTCTTACATACATGCACTCGATTGAGACCTGTGTCTGAGCGAGCCTCCGCGATGAATTCACACGTTTGTAGCGGTACGACTTGAACCGGGAGCTCGAGAACACGCTTCTATATACCAGAGTGTATTCTCCGTCGGGCACTATTAAACGGCTACAGGTGCAGTGCAAATTCATAGCAGCATGTACGTACTTACTCATTATAAACATAGGGTATGTTGTTGTCACAGCATGCGTTGGGTCCAATTTAAGAAGGACGTTCCGGATTCCCCAGGCACACACCAGCGGTGAGTAGAGTGCCGACTCAGGTCGTCTCCGTAAACGGGAGATCGTGCCTTTGTGGCTGCTGGCTGATGGAAGTAAAAGGTGTATACGTACGTACGTGTGACCGTACTCGGAAAGCAAGCACAGTAGAACACAGTGTCGTTTGGTTGTTCCGATGCAAGTGTAGAGAATTGTGGAGTTGTTGCGAGTGCCAACTCCAGATTGCCTGGTAAGTACTCCGTACCATCGTCCGCGTTAATCACCGGACAGAGGCAATTATTCACGCCATGATGCTCTCTTATGGCTGCTCTTGATATTTCCGGCCAAGAATGGAGGATGTTAACCTGAGTTGAGCTGCGCTGGTCAATTCCGAGATGTTTTCTACTTACGACTTGCCGCTGCAAGGATGACCGATCGGAGGCCTGAGGGTATATCATTGATTTTGCGGAGTACTTACCTATTCGTGATGCGAGGAATCCGGGAAAAAAGCAGCTGGCGTTTGTGTATTCTGGGGTAGTACGCTGGTCGGTTGTGATATGAGGCCGGGTGGGTTTGAAGCTTACTCGCAAGCGCAATGATTTGTGTCAAGGGTTCAAAAGTTCAAGTTTTGCGGGTTGTGTACAGTGGGGATGGGATACTGTATGTACCGATGACTGGGTCACTGGCATGGCATGTGAAATCCTGTCATTTGGATACTGATGCGCCATGTAGAAATGGAGGAGAATTCTGGTCTGGAAGGGGTGATTATTGGGGATATGGCCGGGCTAAGTTGAGTGGAAGATTCGAATCCTACAACGTGTGCCCGTGCAGCACATGCGTGCATCTTACCCCTGGGATACGTCTGTGAGCGCATCGTAACGGCGAGGGCTCCTCGGGGATGTATACCCACTGTGTACAGCACGTCTCCGTCGTCGTTGGCGACCACCTCGGATGCTCGGATAAACTTCCACGACGACCGGAGGAGGGTATTGTAGATAGTGTGAGGCGCTTGAGAGTGGGAATGTGCGATGCGAGACGGATCGATTGGACGGAGAAAGGCAAAGGTCGTTATCTATGGCGAAGGTTTGGAAGAATGCCGTACTGGACGATCGGGAAGACTGGTGTGGAAAAGGTGGTCAGATACTTGTGAGATGGGGACTCGGTGCCTTGGCGGTTGGATATCTGTGCCTGCCGCTGTGCGTCATCCCTGGGTGAGTCGCCGGGCTGCTGCTGGCTGTGGCCATGTTTAATTTCCGCCGGTGTTGGTGGGATCCTCTACAACCTGGCATCTTCAGGAATCTTTCCCGGGTCCGGTGTGATTCCGACCTGGGCACGCTGAGTGAGGCACGCACTGGGTGATCAGGAACAGCAGACACGAGCACGCACATCCCGTAACGCTGGAATTCTATCAGTTAAAGTTGCACGCCCCTCGAGTTCTCACATCCTGACATGCGGGGGGTACCCTGGGGTGCCGAGCGTGGGCCACACTGGCCGACTGCGCAGGCAGAGCCCGCTGGGTACTCTGTGCTCTGATCTCAGCACCCAGCGGCATTGACCCAGTCCATCGACCCAATCCATCACTCGCATCTGTCCAGATCGTCCCTGCAGCTGCGTGCGTGAGCGTTGCCCAGATTAGAGTATTTTGGTTGTGCAATTTAAACCGTTTTCTGCCAAATATTTGAGCTCCACCAGCCGCTTTCCGAGCAGCGCTTGGAGTGCAAATCTCTCGAATCTATGGCTACCCACCAATCATAAGGGTGGATAGGTAGCGAGCCTCAGCCGTTGGCGCAACAACGGGGAAACCCGAAAGCTCCAACGATTTAGAAAATATCATTTTAAACACTCAACCAAAATACTCTATTTCGAATTTTATCTGGTTTTCCTGAGAAAAGGTACCGAGTCAGCTCCATCTGAGATTTGCAGTAACCACTAAGCGCGTGCTGCGATTTGCCGGAGGAGAGGCAAGAGAGTGATATGTAACATGTCGACCATGTCCCTCTCCGCATCTACACCCAGACCCCGCCCTCTTCCAGCCAGTCTCCATGCCACCCCAGGACCTCTGAACATCGCACTCACGACCTCTCACGACGAACAGCTATGCCCATAAGAGACTCCCCAGACCCCCTCGCAGCCGCCCTCCAGCCGCCCTCCAACGAGTCCACGGAGGACAAGCTGAAGCGGCTTGCAGACGAAGCGGAAGCCCGGAGGATAAGTCACGAAATTGACGAAGACATCAAGCGCGAGAAAGCTCTCAGAAAGAAGGCAAAGATCGTCAAGCTTCTCCTCCTTGGCCAGAGCGAAAGCGGTACGTGAGCTATCCTTGCCACCCCTTTCTCCTTTGCTTTCCAAATATCCGCGGTCGAAGCACGCACACACATATATGTGCCAATTGTACCCAGAGAACGTCACTCTGGTTTACCCCTGGCCTCGCCCTGCTCTCTTCGCAGAGCGGACCGTCTGGCTTGGGCTCTCGTTGTGGCCCGTCACAGGTACCGATGGTGCCTGGAACCGTGTACATGATTTCCTGCTGGGGATTATCGGTTATTCGGCGGTACCTTGTGCTAAGTGCCACGCTACCGCCTTACATACGCCAAACAGTGTTTCAATTCATTAAACCTTGCTGACGCGCTCTCTATTCAATTTGGTATTGACAGGGAAATCAACCACGTTACGACGTAAGTAACGCCAGTTCATAACAAGATCCAATGAGACACGAAGCATTGCGCCGGGCTTGCTCAGCATAATCGTCTCGTGCGGCTCGCCGTGTGCGCTGTGCTACACTGCTGCGCCAGCTCAGTCCCAGACGACGCTCAACTGGTCCCACGACCAGACAATCGCACTACCACAGCACTGTGACACTGATCGTGGTTTGACTTTCCGCCTAATGCAGCACGCTGATCGCACACGCATGGCTATTTTCCTTCTTTTATTCAGAATTCCAGCGACTCTACACGCCCTCAGCGTTCCGGGATGAGCGCGTCCTATGGCGGTCCGTCATCCAACTAAACATCGTCCGCTCGGTGCGGCTCATCCTCGACTGCATATCCGACGTCCGTCGGCATGAGCTTCCCGTATCTTCCGCCTCCGAAGGCTCAGACGACGAGAGCGTCAGGCTTCCCTTCCATCTAGAGACAATCACCATGCGCCTCCTCCCTCTCCGACACATTGAATCCTTACTTATAGCGAAACTCGTACCGCCGAACGAAGACGAGGCGACGCATCTCGGATTGTCTGGTATGCCTATGGATTATCTCCATCAGGTGTCGGCGCAGACATCGCATAATTCACATCGAAGTCAGCGAGAGATTTTCGTGAGACCAGGGGCGACTTGGAAGGGAGGGATGCTGCAGAGAGCCAGGAACCATGTGGGGGCGGGACGGCCACAGAGCGCGGGAACTACGGGGCAGGAGACTCAAGACGAGAGTCAGGCGGTATTGAACCAGTGTAGGGACGATATGATCGCGTTGTGGAATGATCCAACCGTGAGAGACGTTTTGAGGAAGCGCAAGGTGCGGTTGGAGGAGAGCCCTGGGTTGTGAGTTTTTCTTCATTGTTTTTTGGTGATTCCGGCGGTGCGGATTGGGCTGTAGGATGTGACTGACTGATGATGCGTGTGAAGCTACCTCAACGATCTCGCGCGGTTGACAGCTTTGGATTATTGCCCGTCAGATGGTAAGTTATTTCCCAACTCCTTATCTCTAGTTCCCAGGCGTTAATCTAATTATGCTCAGAGGATGTCTTTAAAGCGAGGTTAAAGACCGTAGGCGTATGCGAATATAGGTTCGAGATGGAGGCTGGCTTCGAAGTCGGTACGGAGTGGAGAATTATCGACGTTGGCGGATCACGGTCACAGGTAGGTGATACGTCATACCAGTAAGCAAAATGCAAATATACTAATCAAGTTCTTTCTCAGCGACGTACGTGGAAGTTGTATAGATGAAGGTGTTCAACAGACTGATCTATCGTCCAGCTACATGGGTGCCATTTTTCGATGATGGTGAGTGTAGACACCAGGCTATCTTATCCCCCAGAGACAGGTAGCAGTGCTAAACGCCTTTCCAATTTGTAGTTGACGGTGAGCTCGCCCGCGTACCTCTGGCGTAGTGATGTGGTCAGCTAAACTTGTTAACTGCTAACTCAGCCATCATATTTCTTGCGCCAATATCTGCGTTCGATCAAACTTTGGTGGAGGATAAGAGTGTCAATCGCCTTGTGAGTACTTGCATCGCATGCTGCACTGTTCTCGTGACCTGACACCCGATACTTCTATAGGAAGACTCAGTGATGCTCTGGAAAGCTGTCTGCTCGAATAAACTCCTCGAGAAGGTGGAGCTTATACTATTCATGAACAAGTGTGACATCCTCGACCAGAAGTTACGGTCGGGTATTCGGCTCGCCAAGTATTTGCGCAGCTTTGGAGACCGGCCAAACGATCTAGAGAACGCGCAGAAGTGTACGTATCCCCTTGAACTTGATGGCTGACGAAGGTCGGTGGCTGATGAGATTATATCTTTGCGTAGTCTTTCGGAGCAAGTTTAGTTACATACATCGGGAGCATTCGCCCCAGCCGCGAAGATTTCATTGTTATTTCACGTCCGTAACGGTGAGTCATGCTCATTATTTCGTTCCAACGAGCCAAGACCCATGACTGTGTGGTACGGCAGGACACATCAACGACAAGTGGGATCCTCGCGAGCGGTAAGTCACATGGCTGAGCCGGTACTCTTACGTGTCATGATATTCACGGTGTCTGTATAGTGCGGGACATGGTGATGCGTGAACATCTCCGCAAGGCAAAGTTATTGTCTTAGCTTCCTTTAACCCCTGTCTGGACTCTCACATAAATACCCCCTGCACCATTACCCTTTCCAGCTTCATCTATTGAAATGCCACCATCACCATACCCCAGCGACGACCCTTCAAGAACTCAGTTGTACCAAATTTTTCAACACTCTCACGCGCATCTACATTGTATATTGGTTTTCTCTCATCCTCCTTTGGCTCCCCTACTTTTCCCCCTGTGAGCATGTCTACGTCTCTATCCGGGTACCCATCGCTGCACATCTCAACACGCAAACACGTAACGCACCGGCAAATATCGTCTCCTCATCCCTCCAATTTTAATCCACCCATCCGTGTATTTTTGCGCAATCTTGCAACCGCGTTCGCACTCGCCTCGGCTCATCACTTCCAATTCTTGGTTTCCAGAACACCAATTGACATCGCCCCAATTGGTTCTACCCCTTCCACCCTTACCATTTTGTCACACATCGCCTTGTCTTCCTCAAATACCACTCTAAATTCCATTCATGTTCCGATACCCACCTACAACTAAATCTCGATTCTTTTCTTGTGTACACTTCTTGGTCAGTTGGTCGGTCGGTCGATTATGTGGTCTTTTTTTTCATCTCAATATCAATTTCAGTAGCGGATACTCTCTTAGACGTACGCCTGTTTTGTTTCCATTTTCCATTTTTTGGTTTATCGAAGTGAAAGTCAACGGAAGGCATTGTGATCATCGTTGTGTCCGTTCTCAAATCGTCACCAATGGATAGGATCGCGGCCACGGTCATTATGGGAAATAAGCTCTATGATTAAAACTCTGATGGCAATAGGGTAACAACAAACCTGGTACATCCACAATCACTGCTAATCCTCCGAATCAATGGCTGCCAACAAGAAAATATAATGGTCACAGCAGTAAATTCCCTTCTAAATTCACACTAAACGCCAAACACCTCTCTCTACTTCACCGCGCTTACCTCCCGGCGCAATTCGACATCTACTTGGACTTCTTATCTTCCTGCACGCCATTCTCGATAGATATAGTGGTAGGTAGCCCCGTAACAAATCCACCAGCCGCCGCTCCCAAGTCCCATCCCTCTCTTCCGATGGCTTCTAAGAATCCAGGATACGTCGACTCGACCGTTCTTCTCGCTTTCTGTAGAGTGGGAAGGATGGCTTCAAAGGTCTGCTCCGATATCGTGCCTTTGTTTTTCTCATGTGCATTGAGTAGCGAGGCGAACTCTGTGGCAAGAACCCATGCCTTGAGATGATCTGATGGTGCGTGTCCTTCCTTCAGTACAATGTGCAGGACAGGGAAAGACTGCGAAGGTATCTCCGGAGAAAGCCACACGATGAAGTTCTCCGAACTAAACTCATCGAAGAGAATGAGAACCTGCGCGGATGTGAGGTCTTTCGCCCATTTTGCTGGACGAGAAGTGGTCCATCTCCCCCATGACATTTGCCTGTTGGCTCCTAGAAGTATAGTGGACAGTGGTGTACCGATGCGGCAATATCCTGTGACCCGTCTTCTGGAGGTTCCGCCGGCGGTGTCGTACAGTTCGGAAGACTGGGAGAAGATAAGTTCCTCCTTGGCGACAGACGTAGGTGTAAGATATGTCGATTTTGTCGGGTCGCAGCGATACGCGGTCCATAGTAATCCTGCGCGTTGTCGGTTGAGAGATCGTAAGACCACCCCACGAACCGCTGCATAGTTGACTAGTATGTGGGATATAACCAAGACAATGAGAAGCGTGTATGTTGCCCATGCGTCTGTTATATAAGGCATTAGAGCCGACCCGCACTTTGAGCAGAATGAGTGACCGCGATGGAAGGTGAGATGAAAGTAGGCAATGGTACTTACAAGCATACCAAGTAGGGCAAGTACAGTCTCTTTACTCCCATCCTTTGCGCTTAGATCTCCAACATCCCCCGTAGCTTTATCACTTGCCGGTTGAGCAAAGTGAAGAGTTAAAGCTGCTTTAGAGCCACCGGCGACTACGCCACAGACAGCACGGAAGACACCACTGAGACAAAGAGCTACAGCGCGTAGGGGACCCGGGCGACGCGCTAGTGTCAGCGATATAAAAGGGAGGTGGGAGCCATATACGAGATCAAACGCAAGGGTTGACAGATGTGGTGATAATGAGTCCAGGACAAGAGCAACGTCGTTTAGGATATCCGCAAGTAATCTGTAGGTCTTCGCTTCGGGGTAAAGAGAAGTGCCTAGATAATAGGCGGATATTATTGCTGAACAACGGATACCAATAAGGGCGTGATCACTGTTACTCATGTCGACACTTACTGCATAAGCGGCTGAAGATGTCTTGTAGAATTGTCAGAAGCAATGCGTCAGTGGCTGAGGCATCGGCATTGCCAACACCATGGCCTGCGTAGGAGTGGGGAATTATCAGCTGATGCCATGGACGGCATACTCCCAAAGTTCACACCTTCTAATACAGCTCGTGAGGCTAATAACCCAGCTAGTGAGCTGCAAAACGCCTGACAAGCATTGAGAATCTGGTATCTGCGAAGGTCATCAATATCTATTTGGTGCTTCCGCCGCCTTTACTCACCGTAAATAATCTTAGATATACAAACGTGTCGATGAGATGGAATTCTATGGCTAAGACTCGGAATGGGCACGTCCGACTCACCATCTGAGACACTGTGAGGGAATCCAGCGGGTAGAAATACCCCACGCAGCAGACGGGTTACATCGACACGTTGTGTAGTGGCTGCGTGAGCTACGTTCTTGTGGAGTACTGTCAATTCAGAAGCCAGGAATGATATGATGCTCAGTAGCCTACGGTCGGTGGTTTCTTGTCATTATAATTGAACACGTAGACCGCGTTCTCTTTTCCTGACTCGTCTCTTTCGCGAAGGGTGAACTGTCGAATCAAACTTGATCTGAGGCAGGAAACGACTCTAGTTGAAATTCAATACCTCAACACCTTCCATTTTCGCCTCCTCGGAGGTGCCACAAGTTGTAATTCAAGAGTTTGCGCAAGATCCAAGATTTCACAGAGATAGAATAAGAAGGACCGAAGTATCCGGGGGTCGAGCTAATTCCCCGATGCCACGTGCGCAGCACTGGAACCGCGATCACGGTATTGGGGTCCGCTAAGACACTCTGGACGAAGCTGCGACTACTCGACGATGGCGGATGCGTCGTTCAAAGACGTCCCGGAAATATTTGAGGTTCGTTTACGTTGCTATTCTGTACGCTTGCTGGCGGCCATTAAATTCTTGTAGATTGAAGTAGGAGAGTCCCTAACAGCACGTACAGAGTGCTTGTGTACGTTCATCCATCCCGAGCCACAGTCACCTATCAATGTCTAACTCGACGCCCGGTCAGCAACATTCAGGGAACTTGGACCCCCGGATCTGTGCCATGTTGTAAAGAGTACCTCACGTGCCGGACAACGCGATGTGAGTAGCAAATGGGCGATGTTGTTATGTGTGCACTGACGTATGAATTAGACCGCTTCATACCACTATGTGTCTGGAGTTGACGCGTCTTCATCTGCCTCTTTAGCTGCCTACATCAATTCTTTGACATACGCGATTGAAGACGATGCTGGGTGGTTCACCAAGGGATCAGGGTGGAAAGTACGAAACGGTTGCTACTGGTACGTGTAGAGTTCTTCTATGCCCTGGCCATCAATCATACCATTTGCATGTCTCAAGCTGTTTCAATGCCTTCTCAAGAGTCGATGTGCGAGTCGACGTCAAGATTCCCGGAGGAGTGCATGCATATGTAGTGGACTTGCGCGGGGACAGGTAGATATCCGGACATCATCCTTGACTTTCTCATGTCTTAACTGTGCTCCCTAGACACGAAGCAACGCCAGAGATATGGCAGGAGACATATCTATCGGCTCTACTTCGCGCAATTCTATATGCCGATGACCCCTCGTATTGGCTCGAAGCATACCGCAAGCTCGATCCCATAACGACACCAGAAGGAGAGCTTCGTTTCCTTCAGGCTGCAGAGGCGTTGTTCCACAAAGGCTGGCAGGTCGGATCAGACCCCGAGATTCAAGTCGCAACGGTTGTCTCAAATCACTTGACAAACGCGATCATGAAGTACTTTGGGGACAGCGGACGATACGACCATGCAGCAAACTTGTTCGAGAAATTGAGCGCCAAGGAGCCAGAAGTCTCGTCATTGCTAGCAAAAGCATATATTGGCATGAGTAAGGTTCAGTTATACAATTTTGGTGCTTTATCTAATGCTATCAAATAGATGAGGAGGTCAAGGCGGTACAGATTATGGCCGCTGCCATGAAGCAAACACCACAATCGTATACCCTGCTACACGTCCAGAGCGACTTCCTCAGATCGAAAGGCAACTACGAGTGGGCACTCAAACTCGCGCGTCAGGCGGTCAACTGCGCACCGAGTGAGTTTGTTACGTGGGAGAAACTGACCGAACTCTATGTTGAGCTTGGGCAATACGACTCTGTAGGTATTCCATTCCTTATTATCGAAACCGCGTGCTGATACTTTACGCCAGGCATTGCTAACGTTGAACTCATGTCCAATGTTCACATACAACGGTCGTGATGCTCACCGCAATTTACCCGCTGCGAGGATACACCTACCACCGAAAGGGCAGATAGTGGATATACTTCCTATTCGGACAAAGACGGAAGATGACGAGGTAATGCAATGTCCGCAGCACATCCCAACTAAGTTTATTCACATAACCACGTAGGCCGACCCGGCACTTCTGCGGCTTCCTGCACCGGGGCTTAGAGGGACGTGGGCGCGGGCGTACACCCTTCTCACACGACTGGTGGCTAAGATTGGCTGGGATGAGCTGTTGAAGACCAGAAGTGCCGTCTTCGTGATGGAGGAAGAATATAGGATGCAGAAAGCCCAGACTGAGAACATCACAACCGGTTCATCGACGGCTGTGCACGATGACGGTAGTACTGCCTTAGAGGGGCAGCTGTCGAATTTGTCCACCAAAGATGCTGACGACAACGCCTCCACGAGAGGCGTCAGGTCGACGACACACTCCCCTAATCCGTCCCAACTCAATGGGTCGGATGTACCCAACGGGATTCCCACTATCCGGATTTCAACGGAGAGCCAGCGTGAGGCAAAACAGCAAGACGGAATTGATGAGCAGCATCCTGACACCAATGGTATCCACGAACCAGAGGAGTCAAACCAGGTGACGACCGACTCACTGGAAAAGCCTGTACAGGCTGCTGCTGGAGAAGGAAATGACGATGCTGGTGGCCCTTCACCAAGTCAGTCTGAAGCTTTCTCGTTTAGCAATAAACGATTGTGCGAACGCTGGCTGGACAACCTGTTTATGGTCCTCTATGAGGTAAATCGTTTCGAGTAACATGCCCGCACAGTGATCTAATTATGAGCTATATTGCCAGGACCTCCGTGTCTGGACCATTTTCCGAGCCGAAGTCGCGCACTTCAAGACGCAGCACGTTGCGTACCGGAAGACTGGCATGGAGTGGGAGATCCTAGGAGAACTGGGATTGCGTCTGCAGCACAAGGAGGAAGCGAAGGAGGCATTCCAGAGGTGTCTTGACTCCAGCAGATATTCTGCGAAGCCTTGGATTAAGTTGCTTGACACGTACGCCGAGGAAGGAGACATCCAGCGCACGTTGCAAGTGGCCATCCGAGTTGCGGCGTATCAGTATGGGGAATATACTGAGATGACAGTGAGTGGTGACGTCTTTGCCACTCAATTGCGTCGACTGAAGTTGCACCCTCGTTTTCAGTATCCGACCCAAATAGCAAAATGCTTGTTCAAACTCGGCCAGATTCACGGGCACGAAAAGATACGCTACACTCTGCTAAGCATGGGTTTACCTGATCCTGTACTCAAGATTATGGAGAGTTACCTGGCGTATGGGCGACGTTCAAGGTGGAGGGTCATAACTTCTGATTCTGTCGAAAATGTAGTTGTGCTGTTGGATGGGTATTTTCTTTGGCTCCTGGCCGGATCGTATACGTAGATAGCTGATTCTTGTGTTTCGTACGAATAACTTATGACTATCCTTCGACATGTCCATGCGTATGTTCTTCACGCTACGGCGTCCACCCAAACTCCGAGTCACAAGCAGGGTTTACGGTATGACGGAGATGGGCAGCTGATGTCGGCCCAATCTTCCGACCTTCGACAACGTTCTCGTTGATCGAGGCGGACGCCGTTTCTCTGGCCCTCGGGCATTCGCTCGACGGACTTTCCGCTTGACTCCTACCATCATCTCAGTCATGTCTGTTTCGCCACCTCTACGACGATTGTCGGAGACGAGCTCAAGTAGCAAGGAATCACTCATTAATGCGTACGAGGCGGAGGAGGAACGCATCATTAATGTTCTTTCCAGGAAATTGGAAAAGGTGAGTAAATTGAGTCGTTACTGTCTCAGTCGGTGATGTTGCTCATATGCGATCTATGGTTTTTATAGCTCAGAGAAGAGAAAATCGAACTTGAAAATGCACTGGAAGCAGAGTCCGAGTCGCATGTGAACAGACTGTCAAGAGAGATCTCTGCGCTGAGGCTCGCGCAACAACAGGTCGTGAACCGAAGCGGGTCGTTGTCGCCTGTCGAGACCCGACTACCCACAGCAAATGGAAACGTGCATGAGCCGAGCTCGGAGATGATGCTGGAAGCGATGCGCAGGGAGAACGAGCAATTGAGAGCCAGATTGACCGAAACCGAGAGAGACTATGTGCGAATATCGAGGTTGAATGAGATTTATAGGGAGGAACTCATTCAGCACAGACGACGAGTGAGTATCTGCTTCCTCATGACATAATGCTGTTCAGAGTGCTGACATCAGGATCTGCTGATAGCTTGGTCTACCGGTGGATAATCTCATAGGCCTGCCTTCATCCAGCCAGGATCCTTGGTCCCAACCACTTCACCGCCGACCCTCGACGTCCTCCTCTCCGCCTCTCGCTCCTCAAGGAAGTCGGAACGGCATACCTGTTGTGCCATCAGCACGGGTAGACATCCCACGTCCACCCTCACAAATCCATCGCCCATCACATACGACAGCCCTCGAAACCCCATCTACCACGCCTCCGTCGTCGTCTTCGGCATCGCTGTCTTCGCAATACCCATTCTCCCACCAGAGGTTTCCACAAGCAATGCCAAATATCACCACACCTGCATCGTCCGAATCTCTGGGGTTAAATGGAACGCTCCCCCGTGCGTTTGACTGACATTACCCGTCCGTCCCCCCTCCTTCTCTATCATCCTCGTTTGGAGATGCATTAGGTGCGGCCAGTCCAAGCCCAGCAGTCTCGCCGCGCATACAGACGACCGTTGCTCCTCTGCCTATACCGCGTCCTATAACACCGTCGGGAACCCGACTTGGACGTCTCACCTGTGGACACGTACGGCTTGCACAGTGCGAGAGGCCCGTCGTTGAGCCCGAGGACGTCGTTGCATTTACAAAGACGATCGAGCGCGGAGAGGACGTCTGGCGTAAGTGTGAGTCCGGTAACGAACCGGAGCAGGATGGCGAGCGTGGAGAGGGGCGCGAGGGTTGCTGAGACGGGGAGTTTGTTGAGGAATGGGAGCGTCAATGGGCATAATGCCACCCATATTAATGGCAGCGGTGTCAGTGCGAATGGGAGTGTAGGTGGAAGTGGAAGTGGTGGGACGGATGGAGTGTCGAGCTTGCGTAGGAGGGTTTTGACCTGGTGAAAGTGATGGTGGCGTGCAATTGGCGATTGCTACTAGTGCTTCAGTGAGTTGAATGAATCCAATGTCTGTGTCTTTGATGTATGTATTTCTAGGAACTCCGTACTACCGTAGGTAAAGAGCTTAATATGTAGTGTAAGAATATGATTGGGTTCAAGTACCAAGTCTGAGCCAACATGATCGACTGTGCTGCGGTGGCTCAAGGTTTTCAGCTGGGTATGTCCGGGTATACTGCGTCCTCGCTCTCCGTCTTCTGCATCTCAAACTAATCGTTCTGTTCCATAGATTCCTGGTATCGTGTAACCCGGGTGAGAGTGCCTGAAAAGACGCTTCTTCGTGCTCGT